>OY813000.1:88775089-89522589 GCA_963681545.1 Germaria angustata | reverse complement strand
AGCGCAAAAAAACTCGTGTACCCAAAAATAAAAAACCCTCGGTAAAACTAAGAAGACCAACAATGGGAAATAGAGATGACTTATTGGATAGTTCACAACTACACAACGATGAGCCCTATTCAATTATCAGGAATCGTGAGGTGTTAAATGATGGATACAATTTAAACCGTGTGCCGCGTGTGTCCAACTATGGGGAATCATCTGATGATTATTATGGTGTAGCATCGGACTCGGACGTGATAATTAATGAGCGCTATAAGAATGATGCCAAACTTCGTAAACTTTGCACAGTAGTTATAACACCCACCAAGGAGGTGATAGAATATGTACGCAAACGTGATGAAATGTACAATGAAATATTGCAAAAGCAAAGACGAAAATTAGAACTGAGAACTTTGGAAAAGCAAAGAGAAAAAGAGCGAAGGCAAAGACCACAAACAATATTAAATAATGGGGAAGCTACAGCAGCAGTTTATGATAAGGCGAATATGTCCGGGACTACAAATTATAGTGAAATTTCAATGAGCAGCGAATCAGAATATGAAACAAGTTTTCAAATACGTACCCGAAAGCAAAGACAACAAAATATCAAAGAATTTGAGCCTCTTAACATACAAATCGGAATGTCAGAGGCCACCACCACGTTGCTTAGTCAAATCGAACTTCACTTGGATAAGCCAGCATCTGAGAAATTACATCAGTCAGAAGCTAAACAGCAACAAAAAGAGGATCATCCCAGCAATAATGATATTAATCAGCAAACATGTGATATAATTAGTGACAAAGGTCAAACAAAAATGAGAGAACTTAACCTCTTAGCAGATATAGCACAGCATTTATCACCATATCAATTAGACTTATCTGAAAATAATCCACCAAGAACTGCGTCACCCGCTCCCGCACCCGCCCCTGAGCTACTACAGCTACCACCACCACAACCTCAAACGCCGACTGACAAGGAAGTGCCAAAAGATAAGGTTACGATTACAGAGCAATTAATTATACAATCATTCGACAATCTATTAGATAAAAGGAATTCACATTTGGGTAATGATGAGCATCAGCAAGAAGATTCAAATAATTATGCTCATGAGCCAAAAGTAAATACAGCAGCTATCTTTAAATCTAGTCCTTGTGCAAGTTTAATGCAACAGCAACAAAATAATACTCAATTAGAAACCAACGATAAAAATTTGCAAAACAATTCTACAGGGAAAGAAGTAAATCCCAAAACACAAGCTGATGAAACATTAGAACAAATACTCGAAGAATCCATAAGTGTGTTAAAATCTGTAACTAGTCCCTACAATTCTCTAACCGAAGCCACTCTAATACGACCACAAATAAACAGCGATTGTACAATTCCAATATTAATTAGTAATGTGGAATCATTAAATAAGAACGAGCGGAAATCTGAGGAAAAAGTTGATAGCAAGAACTCCGAAAGTATAGTATTAACGGAAAATGAACTACTTAACAAAGAAATGAATGAAAAAACCAAAGATGTCATAGAAGAACATAACCGAAGAAATGAACCATATTCTGTGCTGTCTACAAATATTTTAAACAACGTTGAATCGTCAATAATGTGTGCCGGCGATTTGGCGAGCATACATGATGAAACTGCAATTACACAAACTCTTAAGGTGCCCTCTATAATGGGAGCCGATTTATCTGATATTTCCTTGGAATCTGAAATATCTAAACATTTATCAGAAATTGCAGAACCCTCTCCAATTGTCACCGATATGTCTGACAATTCCAATGCATCCAACGTATCTAAAAGCTTTGGTTTCCATGTTTCAATCAATACAAATAGCAGTGCACACGTAGCACATAGTAATGAAATATCTGTACCCGACTTATCTCTCGTAATGCAGAACATATCGCAGGCTACGACGCCGCCAATAAACCAGTCTTTAGAAAGCGGCTTTAACCAATTAAATTGTTCTCTCAATACGCCAACAAAACTACCCCTCGCCAGTAATACCACAAATGAATTGAACACTCCTCTAAAGTTCGCTATACAAACTGAGTTAGAAAGCGATAATATGCCGCTAAAAAGTACATTGGAGCCGGAAACAGATAACAATGTAACTAAATTCCTGGATCTGATATTAAATAAAACGGTAACTGATGCCGAATCGGAGAGACAGGACGAAATTATTAAGGAACTCAATGCTTTAACAGCTGATACAGCGGTAGTCTCAGATGCACATGAAAATAGTTGTAATAACGAAATAATGACGTCGGAAAGTGGGTTAAACGAAGATAAAAGAGATAAATCGGTAGTGGAAGAAGAGAAAACTTTGGAGGAAAACACATTAAAAGAAAATTCAATTGACTTAAAGCCACAAACTAATTTAACGACACAAAATAATAATTCACACCAAACTTTAGAATTCTCCTCAAGTAGCCAAATAGAAAAGATTTCATCTGAAATCGAAATTGGTGTATCTAGAGATACTCTAAAAGAACAAAATCGCTCACAGGCACTTAGTGCAAATAATGAGTTAAACCCACCAAAAGAAAAACTTAGAGATGATGCAGACCTACCTAGTGATAGTGGTAAAATAAAATCGCCAGCGTTTAACATAAGATGTAGAGTGCGGCTCAAACGTCTTAATATGGATCAGCATAGTAAAAGCCATAAAAAAGAATCTTGGATAGCCATACCCGTTACAAAGCCTGTAGAGCCTGTAAGTGCAAATAGTGATACTACAAATTGTGATACTGTTACGACGAAAACAATTTTAACAATTAAAAAGCCATGCTTGAAGACTTACAATAAACATACAAGTAAAGAACTCCTGGACAGAGTTACCGATAACTTCGCTGACGTAACAACAACGCCCGATGTTATGCCTACCAAAAAGCCAAAACTCGAAGGTGAAAAATCAATTCCAATTGATTCAAAGCAAACATTAACATCTCAACAGCTGCCAATGCAGACGTTAACGCAGCCTTCTCAAGCCTCAGCAACTGTATTATATAATTCCACACCAACCACAAAAGCCAAAACCAAAACTACGAAAACAGTTACATTTGATTTGTCCAACTTAACTGAAGAACTGCGTGCCAATGCTGTTTCTCATCATAAACAAAAGTCAAAGTGTCACGGAGGTGGCATTGCTGCCGGCGCATTAGTGTCAAGATCAACTAGAAAACTACCTGAAAATACGTTAAGAGCCGCTGAGACACTACAATTGTTCGTCAATACAATCAACGATAGTGCTCGCACTCCTCCATCTGCAGAGTACAACAAAAAACGTACTCCTATCAAAAACAAATGTATAGCAGAAGACGAAACTCCTCGTCCCCCTCCAGCCTCTACATTAATGGGCACACCACCCTGCAAGAAAATCTGCCCAGAAAAATTACGCACCCAAATAACCACCTCCAAATGTAAAGATCAACTGGTGTCTTCCCTGGGCACACCACCCATATCAAGCATAACCAGCGATATAACCACTGCTCGAATTTATACATCTTCCCCTTTAGATCAAACCTTGCCCGAATATGACGACAACGTTGATACAGTAGCGGACTCGGAGCTTATTCTGCCCACTACATCTGGTAGTTTGAGACGAAAGTTGAAAAGACCTAAAAAATCACTGTCGAGACCCGAACCGACCGATGATATTAGCACCGATGGCATCAACAATCAGCAGGAGTGCAATGGTGAAGATGACACCGATGCTGTAGTAGACAATGAAGACGATGTCTTTGCTGAAGAATTGTTACCCATACCGGCTGCTAACGAACATATATTGGAGGAGATTGTAAGTGCTCGACCTTCCCATATTGGCACTGGCACTGTTATAAGGGATGATTATATGAATATAGAGGCCACGGCTACAGTACCCGTTTACTTGTTTAACGATGAAAGTCGCGATCTGGGCTCACCCGAACTCATACAAAGTAGCGATAACACTAGCGTCGTGGACTCTTCGTCATATTTGAACACTTCAGCTTCGACGATCACAAATAACGTTGTGGCCGCTCCTCCATCCAGCACGACCTCAGTTATTGGTAACTTGGAAAAGTCAATGCTATCACCGTCAGAGCATGAAGTATCTTCAACACAAGAAACATTCTATCAAACGCCCAACAAAAACAAACAAACTGAGATATTCGGAGAAAAGTCTTCCACGAGTAAAGAAAAGGTAAGTGGCAACACCGCCTTTATGACCACCAACAGCATTAGTACAAAGCAGAAGTCGGAGGAAAACAGCTCTAATCACAAAGAAGAATATCAAACCTCCTCCAATATTGGCCTGTTGCAAAACAATCAAGTAGATACCACCAATCATTCACCCGAAATGTGTACTTTAGCCTTGACAGCTACAACGGCAACCACCACAACATTGACAAGCAATCGTAAAATACGTAAAGCCTCCACACACGATGAAATACTGTTTAATGAACTGCAACAGCAGCAGCTGCCCTCAAACAAAAGAAAATCCAACACATCAACAATTTGTGTCGAGTCAACAAGTGATAACAACAAGAGCAATTCCGTTAATAAACCTAAAATAGTGTCGAATAATCTGGAAGGTATCAAGTCAAATGGATCTTTGACCAAAGTGGATGATAAATTTAAAAAGTTGTTAAAAGAAGTTTGTAAAAGAGATAAAACTCAAACAACTAATGAGTTAGCTGTGGGATTAGCATGTGGTGGTAACAATGGTGGAGGAGGGGGGTCGTCACCTTCCACTACCACCACCATTGTTGAAGAAAAACTATCGCGATCCAAGCGAAAAAAATCGAAGTCTTCAAAATCTAGCAAAACCAAAAGCCACAGCGAAAGATCTTCAAAAATTGTTCTTAAAGCTTCCAAACTCACTCCTCACATATCCGCCAATCCACTAATAATAACAATACCTAAATCCAGACTATTAAAACCGCCCTCAACACCACCAACACCAACAGAGTCAAAGGACCAACAGCAACATAGTGAATTTTCAGATATACTGAATGCTAAACTTTTTTTAGAGAAGGATAAAGAGACGGTAACGGCAGCAGCATCCGATGCACAGAATAGCAATAATCCACAACAGCAGCCTAGCCATCCGGAGCAAACCCTTTCTATGATGAAAAATGCGTCAACTAGTGTGTCTAGTAGGTCAAAAAGTTCTCAAAGTTCCGGTAATATCCCAACTGAAATTGTCAACATGAAACCGCTTAAAACTGTTGAGTCCAATGCTCAGGAAGTCTCACGCAATACATATAGTACAACTACGCCCAAGGAAAAGTCATTCCCCAGCGATTTGACAACGAAAAGAAAAGAAAAACTAAAAACGAGCTCCCCTATCACAATGTGTACAAATAGCTACAATAACAATTTAATATTTGTGAAGGATAAATATGATTTGATTAAGAGCAAGGAAAAACATCACCATCATCATTATCAACATGATCAGCAAGATAATAAGGAAAAATCGAAAGACAAGACAAATAGTCAGACAAAATCAACTACTTCTAACAATACTCGTCTACATAAAAGTTCATCAAAAGAGAAGATAAAAGGAGAAAAGGTTAAGGAAAAATACAAAGATTCAAAGAAGACAACATCCAATCATCCAACAGACGTTTTAAAATCATACACATCCCAGAACAACACTAAACTCTCAACCTCATCGCCATCAACAGCATTATTCTCTTCAAATAATACCAAAAAAAGTAATAGCAAATCAAGCAAAAATAATTCCTCTTCAGCATCCTCATGTCCATCATTATCTAGTTCTGCTATACTAAAATCTAAAACGAATCTCTCAACACCACAATCAGGTACAGCTGCTGCCGCAACCGCTTCATCACAGATCAACACAACTGCAACGCCATCAACAAATAATGTACGTAAGAAATTGAAAATAAAGTAGCCTATGAAGGAAGACTGGCTAAAGATGCCATTGAAGAAGCGACGGGTGCTCAATTATTAAACAAAGTTAAATTTATAGGAAATATATATAGTAAAGAACTTTTAATTGAAAAAGAAAAAAGATAAGTACATATATGTATGTGCATACATACAGACATGTACATAAAATTGGGTTAGGAAAGAAAATATCTATGTATACATACTAACTTGCTTATACATATATGTAGAATCGTGCAATTTTAGTTTTAACTCTTTACGTTTTGTTTTTACCTGCCTTCCCCAAGTATAATAGCTATCCCATGAAAAATTTTCAGTACAAAGTAATGAGTTAAAATGTTTAAAAAAGAAACAAACCGCCCTTGGCGATAAAGTACTTACCATTTACAATTACTGAGCAAAATTAAATGTCCGCCTTGGGTGCGATTTGAAACCGTGCAACTCGAACTATTGTTGTGCTTGATGTTATTTAAATTATAAAAACGCATTTTTATAAACAAACACAATTAAAAAATCGTTCAGTGATACAGAAACTATACAAAAAATAGTATGTTCATTATTCGAACATGTAGTTGATTCGAAAATGCAGTTTCGAGAAAAATGCCGTCAACTTGCCAAATGTTGAATAGGAAATAAACCAACACGTTAAACAAATTTATAAAAATTTATTATTCCCATTAGGAAAAATTCTCTAGCCACGTATGAAATGTTTAAAAGCGAGTAAAAATTAATTTTAACTTTCAGTTTTTTTAATAATAAATTTTTGGAAATTGTAGGGCGTAGAAACAGGAACCTGAAATAAAGTTTATTTTTTTTAATACGCAATTATTTTTTTTGGGAAAATAAGCTTTAAATAGATCGGTCTTCCAATAATAATTATATATACCGGGCATAACTATTGAACACTTGGAAGAAAGAATTTAAAGTAATTGGTACAAATTGCTTCAACCTTTGTTTTGTTGATTGTTATT
This sequence comes from Germaria angustata, assembly GCA_963681545.1. Classification (NCBI taxonomy): domain Eukaryota; kingdom Metazoa; phylum Arthropoda; class Insecta; order Diptera; family Tachinidae; genus Germaria; species Germaria angustata. The sequence goes on along the minus strand of OY813000.1, from coordinate 89,515,740 downwards.
CCTTATTGAAATATTTCAGTTTAAGGTCCGTTCTTTTTGTTTTCATATTTATTTGATTATATTTATTCATTTCATTTCATTTAGGAAATATTACTTTTTTTTTGATGCTATATAAAACATTGGAAAAAATATCGGAAGTAGTAAATATATGCCCCTATTGCGGTTCACCACTCAACTCAGTTTGGTCGTGTGAGAGTCAACCCAACTTATGCACAACCACACTCACTTTAGTTATTGCGATACACAATAACTAAAATGAGTTTGGTTGTGCATAAGTTGGGTTGACTCTACACGACCAAACTGAGTTGAGTGGTGAACCGCAATAGGGGCAATAATCTGATGAAAAATAATAATAAAAAAACTACATGCGAAAGCTAAATATATTTGAACTCGTTTAAACGAATATATGGCTAATGCCAGATTTCGGAGTAGTGGAAGCCAACTCGTTTAAATGAACCAATCTCTTGCAAAATTCTCCTATATATAAATAGTTAGAAAATAGGGCATCATAAATAAACAAACCAGATAGATTTAGGCTACTTTTATAAACTGAAATATATACATATAAAAAATACATATCGATCGCATTTGTGCAACAATAGTGTATTAACTCAACAAAAAAAAAAAAAAATAAATAAATAAATAAAAAAGTGTATTAACTCTAAAGTTAAAATTTTTCGGTAGAATCAAACAGCTTTGATTTTACATTCAAGTTATATGACAAATAAAATTTTGAAAGATCAGTTTTATTGAAAAAGAATGGGAAAAACATAATAAATTTTACAGTAGGCAGATATGAATACTAAATGTCAACATTTCTCAAAAAAAAAATAATTTTTGTTGTTGCACAAGTGCGACATATCATATGCTTTGAGTCAAATAGGCTAATTTTCCCTACTAACGCTTTATTGAAGTTTGTAGTTTTATAAAGAATGTTTCACTTGAACGACCTTTCGAAAAAGCAAATTTTCTTTTTTAAGAATTAAAGTGCTTTGAAATTAATCAAAAATAATAGTAACGAAATGTAAATGATTTAAGCGAGTTTTTCAATTAAACAGAGTGTGCTTATCCGAACTCGACTGTAAATTATCTAAATTTATTTAAACTTGGATAAATAAAAAGCAGACGTTGATGCTGCTAGAGTTTCCATTTGCAATGTTCACTAAAACACAAGCGTATTCATAGATCAATAACAAAATATCCTGGGTTTATTTAACATTTCTTTTGCTTAAATACTAACAATGGGAAGTTCTATACTCTATTCTATTTAATGACTTCAAAGTTTTTTTTTTTATTGTTACAACACTGACCAATCTCAACAAATTAAAATAAATGTTGTTTTTACAATATGTTTTTATTCACATACTGACTGCACCATTTACTCGGCAACAAATATTCGATTGTTAATACTCGTACATAATTTGACAAGTTTTCAAATCGATCAATTTAATATTTCTAGTTCGAGTTGCAATTCATGTCGCATAAAGAAACGCATTTCGAGAAAATATTTAAAATTTTCTTTCTACGACTACAATTTTAAAGCATCGATCTAATGACCTCCAAGGATCATTTAGAATATATGTACATTGGAAATATATTATTAAATCCACAAAAATGCAGACATGTCCAAAAGTTTTAACTCGTATAAAAAGTAAAAAAAAATCATTAATTTGAATGAAAACCTAATATACATACGTGAAATATCTAAGTAAATACATGCAATATTTACTAAATTATTATTCTGTCCATTTCATTTTAAAGCTAAATATTAATATATATGTATTTATGAATTATTATCTTGTAGAAATAAAATCTTCACGCAAGATATATTGTTAGAAACTTTTATTACAAACTCTATTCGAAATTGCCGATTTCGTTATTTTACTGAAGGGAACGCTAAATTAAAAATTAAAAAAAAATAATAATAATAATGAAGAACACAATTTTTCCCCTTATTAAAACTAATTTTATTGGTTGTCTTTTCAATCAAATATTTAGTGATTAGAGAACTGCCGTTTTTAATTCTTATATTTTGTTTGTTTATTTATTATTATCTTTTTAAGTTAGCATAAATTTAGCGTAACGAATTTAAAAGAGCATATTTCTACCAAATAGAAAGAAAAAATATATGTATGTATATTTTAAAATTGTTTAACTTTGTAAATTACCTTTTATTTTTGACCATGAGTATAAAAATTTCATTATGAATGAAAATTTTCTTTAAACAAGCTTCAGACTGTATATTATTAATTTATTATAGAAAACATGCATACATACATATATCTATATATACACTCATACTTTTTAATTTACAAAAAAATTTAACATTTAATAAAATCGAGAAAAACATAATTAAAATTAGTTTTAAGTTATTTTTATTAAATATAATTATAAATATAAATTTATTTATAAAAATAAAAATATATTTAAAATTGGGAAAAAAAATTAAATACAAATATGTACAAAAACAACAAACACAGTGAACTAAAGTAAGGAAACATAAAATACACTTACAAAACCACATACACTTATTAAAAAATTAAATATTTTATGATTAATTTAAAAAATAATAACGTAAATTTATAAAAAAAATACTTACAATTAGTACGTTTAATGACATAAATTTATTATAATTTAATAATAATACTAATAATAACAATTGAAGAAGTTTCAAGTTATTTTTATGTATGAAGAAAATAAGATATATGTTTTTATTTCAAATTAATTTAAATCAAATAAAACTGATAATAAAGAATTTTAACTGTCTATTTTCATAAATGAATAATAATAGGTAAGTTACTTTTTTCAGTATATTTACAAAAAATGTTTCTATTACAAATTACGACTATATGTCCTGTGCTAATTAACGTAGAAAGGTGATTTTTGCGGGCGTATTGTCTACCTCAGAATAGCTGTTGTCATCTCCTAGAAGTTTTGAAAATTGTATAAGTAATTCATTATATTGTGCTTTTTTAGTTTAAACAACAAAATCTGGTGTGGCCTATCCTGTTTCGACAGTAAAATATTTCTGGCTCCGCTGGTGCCTGTCCTGTAAATTAATGGTGTTTTATTTTAAGAAACTTTTTTTTAGCATTTTACAAGATAATTTATAAAAAAAAATCTCGTTTTATTTGTGGGCTTGGTAGGTGAACAGTATATAATAAAAGTTGCGTAAGGTTTGCGAATGGTTCAGTACATTTAAAGAATCACGCTTGAGTTTTTGTTAATTTTATTAAATCAGTTTTATTTTTCGACAGAAGGCTTCACAATTAAAAATGCGAAAAAGTTTTTACTGGAAGGGATTATTAATTGTTAATCAGGAATGTGACGGAAATTCGATGTCAAAACCATCGTTTTGAAACGATTTTGAGAATAATATTTCTTTATCCAGTTTAAAATTATACTCTTCTAAAATTGAAAGCAGAAGGTTAAAATAAAAAATATAATGTAATTTTAAGAACTTGTATGTATTTTGGATGATAATAGTTCATTCTTAAAATCGATTTAAACAACTTTAAAACGATCGATTTCCACCACATGCTTGTTTGTTTTTTTTTAATTTATTAAAATTATGCTATAGAACATTTTTAATTAATTGTTTAAATCTTATGATTACACATTTTCCTTTAAAATGGTTGTAGAAAAAAGACTCGCGTGAGATACTAAAATGCATAATACCTTCCTTTTCCTCGTCAGAAAATGGATAAAATTCCCAGGGGAACTTAATGCCCCTATTGCGGTTCACCACTCAACTCAGTTTGGTCGTGTGAGAGTCAACCCAACTTATGCACAACCACAATCACTTCAGTTATTGCGATACACAATAACTAAAATGAGTTTGGTTGTGCATAAGTTGGGTTGACTCTACACGACCAAACTGAGTTGAGTGGTGAACCGCAATAGGGGCATAAATTCATAACTGGAGGAATGGAAAAAGTTTCTTGTCAAGTGAAACTTTTCATAATTAAACCGCCAAATAGGTGCTCATTAGGAAGTAATTATCTCATAAAATAGTTCAACATTGAACAGTTTGTTAAATTATTGATTTGTGCTTTAAATAAAATGATTTTAGTGTTATCCGGTAAAGGTGGAGTGGGTAGATTAACTATTATCACATACATACATATATTTGGCCTTGGCGTTAATAGAAATTGGTCATAAGGTAAGATATTTGCAATTATGTTTGGTTATGAACGAATTATTGAGCTCTGTGGTCTTTATTAAAATATTGATTTATGTGGTCCTTCTGTTTCTATTATGTTTTTAAAAGACGAGATATACATATCCATATGTAGTATGTACATATATCAATGAGAAGAGATTTGGGTGCTCATGTAAATTAGGTGCCTTTGCCTCAAAACCATAAACTAATAACATAATATTCTGTGCTCAAAACCATAACAGCTTTTTCCCACAACGGCACTGCCATGTGCAACTTTTCATAGTTAAACTGTCAAATAGCTGTCATTGTAAAAATGTTAGCCCATAAAGAAGTTCAACAGTTCAAGAGTTTGTGATATTAGTGAGTTGAGTATTTAAATAAAATTAAATATAGTGAAACATGTGATTTTAGTGTTATGCGTTAAAGGTACTGTGTATATATCAACTATTAGCACATAGTTGGCTTATTAAGAGAAACTGGTCATAAGGTAAGACATTTGCAATGTTTGGTTATGTACGAAACTATTAAGCTATTTATCTCTATTGCAGGTAGGACTATCATATATAAATTTATGTAGACTTTCTGTACTTAATTTATTAGGTTTGGAAGGGATGGGATACATAAACATCAATGTAAAGAAGTTTAGGTTCTCATGTATGTACATATGTACATACATACATATGTATGTACATATGTAAGTATATTCAGTACTTTAATGTTACAAAACAATAACAACGTTTACCGTTTTAAAATGATTCTTTGAAAAAAGAAAAACAGAAGTCGTTGCCAAGTTCAACTGTTCTTAATTAAACCGCTATACAGCTCTCATTGTTAAAGTGTTAACCCCGATAATAGGTCAACATTGAAAAGCTTGTGAAATAGTTTTTGTGCATTTAAATAAAATTAAAAAAAGGTATAAAAGATATAATATTCTGATATGTTTTTCCGATATGTTATTTGGTAAAGGTGGAGTGGTCAAGTCAACTATCAGCACTCAGTTGGGCCTAGCGTTAAGAGAAATTGGTCATAAGGTAATAGATTTACAATTATGTTTGTGTATATAGGAAATTATTTAAGCTCGTCTTTATTGCAGGTAGGACTATTAAAAATTAATATAAGTATGTAAGCGACCATTCCGTTCATCATCTATTAGGTTTGTAAAAGGCGAGATATATGTACTTATGTACATACTTAAGTACATATATAATTATGTATGTATGTATGTACTTATATCAATCTGAAAAGGTTTGTGTGCTCATGTACATTCTGTGTCTGCTTCAAAACCAACTTTGAAAACGTGCATAAAGTTTGTGTAAAAGAGATAGTAAAGCTATTTGTTTTTATATACTTAGATATCTCTTCACACAAACTTTATGCACGTTATACAAAATATGCAAAATATGATTCGGACCCTTTTTATACGTCAAAGTTGGGTATTCTGTGTATATTCTGTGTTCAAAACAGTAACAGATATTACCTCTTTTAAATGATTATTTGCAACAACAAAAATACGAAGCGCTGCCAAATGCAAATTTTCATAGTTAAACTGCCAAACATCTCAGTATAAAAATGTTAGCCCAGAAAGAAGTTCAACAGATCGGAGTGTGATATTAGTAAATTGAGTATTTTATTATTATTATTATTATTAGTATTAATATTTTAAAGTATTAATACTTTAAATATAATTAACAAGAAAAGATAATATTGTGGTATGTTAAAGTGAAACGTGATTTTAGTGTTATGCGTTAAAGGTGTTGTAGGTATATCAACTATTACTACATACATACATACATATGTACATACCCTGAAGGAAATGTCACTAGTGATTCACTAGTGATTCACTATTGACAAAGTCACCAGTACTAGTGACAAATTATACCCCAGCCAATGCTTTTTTCTGTTGACATTTAACATGCACTTGTCATTGAAAATCCACTACTGACGTTGGAACTAGTGACGAACTAGTTCCAATGGGACCATATGACGACCGTAGAACTAATGCTTCCCTGTAGACATTGTCACCAGTATTATTGACATACTCTACACAATACTTCTTTCTATTGAAATTTAAGATGGACTTATCATTGAAAACCCACTACTGAAGAGGTCGTTCTAATGGGTCCATGTAAACAATTTTTGATATATGTACATATATCCCTACAGTTTTAGTTAAAATAAATGATTAAAGGTTCACTATAGAACAAATAAACGCAATTAAAAAATGAAGAGGCATAAGCGTGCTCTCAGAAATTTCTCTGCTCATCAAACAAAAAAGTGTTGACAACTCCGTTGACGATGTCTACATATGAGTCACCAAAATAGTCGACAAAACTGGTGACTTGGGTACACTTGTCCCCATGTTTCCTTCAGGGTATGTACATACATATGTATGTAGTTGGCTTTGGTGGTGAAATTGGTCATAAGGTAAGACATTTGAAATTATGTTTGGTTATGTACGAAACTATTAACGTCTTTATTTCTATTGCAGGTAGGACTATCATATATAAATTTATTTAGACTTTCTGTACTTAATTTATTAGGTTTGGAAGGGACGGATACATAAACATCAATGTGAAGAAGTTTAGGTTCTCATGTATGTACATACATGCATATGTATGTAAGTATATTCAGTACCTTAATGTTACAAAACAATAACAACGTTTACCGTTTTAAAATGATTTTTTGAAAAAAAAACAGAAGGCGTTGCCAACTGCAACTGTTCTTAAATAAACCTCTAAACAGCTGTAATTGTTAAAGTGTAAGCCCAGATAATAGTTCAACATTGAAAAGCTTCTGAAATAGTTTTTGTGCATTTAAGTAAAATTAAAAAGAAGGATATAAAAGATATAATATTGTGATATGTTAGATAAAGTGAAACATGTGATTTTAGTGTTATCTGGTAAAGGTGGAGTGGGCAAGTCAACTGTCAGCACTCAGCTGGGCCTGGCGTTAAGAGAAATTGGTCATAAGGTAATAGATTTGCAATTATGTTTGGTTATACATATACGAAATTATTTAAGCTCGTCTTTATTGCAGGTAGGACTATTAGATATAGATTTGTGTGGCCCTTCTGTACCTTATTTGTTAGGTCTGGAAGGGCGAGATATATATCAGTGTGAAGAGGGTTGGGTGCCCATCTATACTGATGACACCAAATCTTTGGCTGTCATGTCCATTGGATTTCTATTGAAATCACGCAATGACCCAGTCATATGGCGTGGACCAAAAAAAACTATGATGATAAAACAATTTCTTACTGACGTTAAATGGGATGATTTAGACTATTTGATAATTGACACGCCACCCGGCACTTCCGATGAACATATTACTATTATGGAATGTATGCGTGAGGTTCATTGTGATGGCGCCATCATAGTAACAACACCTCAAGGCGTTGCGTTAGATGACGTTCGAAAAGAAATAACGTTCTGTAAAAAAACCGGCATACATATATTAGGTATTGTTGAGAATATGAGTGGCTTTGTTTGTCCTCACTGCGCGAATTGCACAAATATATTCTCCTCTGAAGGTGGAATCGAGTTGGCCAAATTTGTTGGTGTTCCTCATTTGGGAACAGTGCCTATTGATCCGCGTGTTAGTTTATTAAATGGTACTACACGTTCCGTTCTTACTGAGTTACCCGAGTCGGGTACGGCAGCCACTTTTAAGAAGTTAGCTGAGAAAATTACTGCGTAATTGTTGTAATAGTGTAAATACATTTTATTTTTATTATTGTAAAAGAAAATAAACCTTAAGTTGTACATTGAAAATGAATATAATTGAATACTTTGAAATATACTTACTTTGAAATAGAAAGAAAAAACAAACTGCACGAAATATGATTTATGTATCGTTTTAAGAAATATTAATTAGAAGCAGCTCTTAGACATTTATATTAGATATAACTAAGAAATTCTTCGGTCGCGACAATTTTGTCCAAATATTTCGAAGAAATTATTGCGGTTAAAACAAACTTCGGTTAGTTAATAATTAATTTTCACTTGTAACGAAATCTTGTAAAGTTTATCCGCTAACCTACTAAATCTTAAAAAATAACTGTTTAATTATTAATATTATATAAATATGTACATACAATAAATTTATGATATTCGACCTTTCATAATTAATTGAATTAATTTATCGAGTTTGAGGTCTTCTTATAAATGTGGCCGAAATTCCACAAATTATTAAAATATATAAACATTTTCACGCATTCAATTTCAAATTAACGTACTTACATATCTTGTTTCTTGGCTGTATATTAACATACATATGTTCCGCACAAACAAAGCATTAGTATTATTTGGAAGTAAAAAATATTGCGGCAACAGTAATATACTAACACAATACGAATGCGATACTTTTAGAAGATAGATCTAAGATAGGTGATCGCCAAATTGGAAATAATGTGAAAGAGAATATATGTACATATGTACATACGTACATATGTATGTACATACTAAACGTATGTTCTGCTTTATATTAAATATATATAATTAATTTTAATTAATTAACAAACACAAACTGCGAAGCTACTTGGCTTATCTGCAGAGACACACGGAGTCTGCGGCAGGAGTCGAACCTGCGACCGTCGGACTACCAGTCTAGTACACTAGCTACTAGTCTACGAAGGCATTTACTATATTTTAAATGCTACTTTTCCTTACTTAATCAGTCCTCGGCATAACTGTATTTAAATTATTTTTGATGAAGTTATGCTTTTTTTTAATATACTTATGTATGTATGTGTATGTAAAAAAAATAAAGCAATAATTTTGTTCAGATGATATACTCCTATGATTGTAATTTTTATTGCCGAAATTTCTCGGAAATATTGGCCGGAAAAAAAATGAATATACAGATATATATATATATATATATATATATATATATATATATATATATATATATATATATATATATATATATATATATATATATATATATATATATATATATATATATATATATATATATATATATATATATATATATACCTTTTATGTTTGTGAAATGATTTTAATAAAACAGTGTCATTCATTGTCCCAATCTGTTAATAAATACATACATTTCAAACCATATATTTATAAATCAAAACCGTAAGGAACCGTACCTTATCCTTCAAGTAATAATACTCAAAAATCTTATATATTGGAAATGTTTTGAGAGGGTGTCGCAGGGTTCTATACTAGTCCCGATTATATTTATTATCTACATGATTGATATCTATCGTTGCATAGATTTCTGTAGATCTTATACTTGCGCAGATGATATTCAATTGTTGTCGAATGATAATGACTCAGGTATAAACTGTTTAGACATATTGGACAGAAAACAATTTCTTATCCGTCAACGCTTTCAAAACAAAGGCTATGTTCTTTTCCCACTATTCAACGCCTCCATCGATATATATACATATACATATATAAAATTACATTAAAGGAAAAATCCATTCTCAATGATCAGATGTGGTTAAAAATTTAAAAAATACTTTTCCACTTCGTAATTTTATGATTCTAGCTATTATTGTTCCCTAAACAAATGATAAGTATTCCATTGTTATGGGAAAAGTCAAGACTTCTGAGTGTTTTTTTCTTTGGTATTTATTACGTGATTGTGAACATTTTATGTAAACATATTCACACAAAATTTGAATACCAACAAGGGCGCTTTGATGTAGTGAACATTAGCGTAGAAGAGTATCAAATCGCTGTTACTGTTAAGTGACCAGTGTTATGACTTCACCACTTAAACAATCCAACTACAATTAACACACCGCCACACTAAGTAAATCAGAAAAATTAAATTTTCTTTAATGACTTATGTTGAAGAGGGATAGAACCCAACTTCTGTCATAAATTGCTTTGTAGTCAACTCACTAATTACTTCAGCCAACAGCACCCTCTGGTCTTGTTATGTACGTTCGTTAGAAAAAATTTTTGCGTAGGGCGAATTTTTACTCCAACTTCCGCATTCTGTACTAGATAAAAGACAACACGCACACAGCACTGCACCTCTTGGCTAGGTTTAGATGAACCATTTGCCAATGTGGAAGGAACATTTTGTACAACTATGATGTCCATTAAAAACTTATTTAGCATTTTAATTTTTAAACCATCTACGAGTCGTTGCATTCTAAAGCCAGGCTTAAAGTAACGAACCCAGGGATAATGTAAACCCTACGTGCACCAAGGAGAGTACAATAACTAAAATGCATACATTAGTATACCAACCTTACGATTACACGTGACAATATCGTCATAAGAATAAAGATTACGTATTAGTTCTCAAGAGTGCTGACGTAGGAGTTCAGAAAATAACTATGACAATTAATTTTTGCAAACTGTCAAACGATGCTGATATGATATTAATTATAATTACCTTCCTATACTACTTCGTTAGCTTTGTCTGGTGTAAACCCTACGTAAAAAATATTGTTTGATTTTTTTCGTATGAAGTTTGACAGATGGTGTAAAAAGTTTACTACATATTTTTTTATGAAGTTTGTCATATGCAATCAGTTTATCTCTTAAACCTGTATTATTTTAGATGAGGAAATCCCAATATCTTGTCTTTTTCTGTAAATAAAACACGTTGTACAATTTTTTAATAATATTTTTAAAAGTTTATTTTTATAACTTTATTCATCATTTGTATTTCATTTTTATTACTTAGTTTTAAATTTCTATAAAGTATATAATATATAATCTGCATTTTTAATTAATATTTTTATGATTTTTTTTAATTTTTGTTTTCATTTTATTTGTTGTATAATATATAATTAATAATTTTTGTTTGTTCATTATTTTATTTTTTGTATTTGTTAGAAATCATTTAATTAATTATGAATTCATAAAAAGGTGTTTGAATTTGATTATTTAAAAAAGGATAGAGTTATTTTATTTTATGAAAATACTCAGTTGTGTTGGAAAACTTAAAGATGTATGTATGTATGTATGAATGTATGTATGTATGCCTGTTTTTATTTTATATAAAGTTCAATAAAAAGTTTTAATTACTTTATATAATTGTTTGATATTTAGTATTTCCTTTTTTTAATATTAAAGATTTTCTTTAAATTTGTTTTTTTTAATTTAGTTTGGATTCAAAGGTTTAGTTTTTTTATAAGTTTAAATTTGTAGTTTATTTATATTATTATCGATTTCATTTTTATTAATTATTAGTTATTTTTTTCATTATGTTTTAAATTATAATTGTTATTTTGCATCATATTTATTTATTTTTTAGTTTTTGTCAAAATATAATTCATTTTATTAATGATAATAATTAATAATGATAATAATTATAATTGAATTTATAAGTTTAATAATAATGATAATCATAATTAATAATTACATAATGTTTTATATTCTGACCAACTTTTCTACCATGTTTTCTTAATAATTTTTCTATTTACAAGTAGAAAATATTTGACCATATTGTTTTAAATACTTGTATTATTCGGTGTTTGCTTTCATCCATTTTTTGTTTTTTGTTTGCTTTTGAATGCTGCCTGTACAAACATGCATTCGTATGCAGTTTAAATTTTTAAATTATTTTAAATTTTATTTGTTCAACTATTTGGTTTTAATAATTAATAATAATAATAATATAACTTGTAATTATTATATTTGTTTCAATAACTTTTGGTTTTTTACTTTCCAGCATTCCTTCTATTATAATTTATCTCTTCCTTTTTTATCTATTCAATAAATCTTAATTATTACTTCTTTACGAGGATGTGGTTTTGCTTTAGTCTATTATTTTTTTTACTTTTGTAATACGATATTTTCTGTTTTAAACACTATTTTCCCTAAGGATTTTATTTTCAATAATTATAAAAAAATGGAATTATGTAATTTATATAATGATTATTTCATTAGTTTAATTTTAATACAAGTTTAATATTTTGTTGTATTTACCAAATTAATTGAATGCTATGTTGACAATTTAATGAGATTTTTGTTAGTTCAATTCAATGACAACGATAAGGAGGAGCTGCACTTGTGAAGGTCTAGGCTTTACACAATGGGGTTTTTTAACTTCGATTCCTTTTATACTTTAACAAAATAAATCTCTAAAATTAATTCAATAAATTAATAATATACAAAATATTATTAAATTAAAATATAAAAGATAATATTTCTTAAACATAAAATTTGTATAAACAGAATTCTCTCTAATGCAATCTTTGTCCAAGTATTTATATATATATATATATATATATATATACATATATATATATATATATATATATATATATATATATATATATATATATATATATATATATATATATATATGTATATATATATATATATATACATATATATATATATACATATATATATATATATATATATATATATATATATATATATATATATATATATATGTATATATATATATATATATATATATATATATATATATATATATATATATATATATATATATATATATATATATATATATATATATATATATATATCGAGCCTTTGGTGCAATAACGCAATAATTCAAAAAATGTTGTTTTGCAGAAATTGAGTTTAAAGTTTTGAATTTACACACAACTTAATGGTTAAAGAAAATTTGTTTCTTTCCTCAAGAGCTGAGTATACAAAATATTTTTATGAAACTTTTACAGAATATAAAAAACGGTAAGGCGAATAATTTCGTAATATAACCTTAAAAAATTCAAATTTTGAGTTACTACGGTATTGCACCAAAGGCTCGATATATATATATATATATATATATATATATATATATATATATATATATATATATATATATATATATATATATATATATATATATATATATATATATATTATAGTTTCTTCAAAGGAAGATAAAAAGGCTATTAATTTTTTAAACTTTTAAAAAAGTTTGTAACCATAAATGTTAATGCATGTTAGAAATTTAGCCAAAGTTTATATGTTACATGCAACGGGCTGCTAAGTGTGAGTTTAAAGTTTAAAAATTTTGTTGAATCAATTCTTAGTTTGTTGGCAAGGGGGAAAAGACGAAGAAAAACCAGTGACAAGTGTAAACCCGGTCATTTAAAAAGTATCCGGTTGGGAGTAACTATTAATAAGAGTTGAAGTAAGTCATTATCAGTTTGACACAAATAATTTTTGCTTGAAGAAAATTTTGGTAATAATGAAGCCTAAAATTTAGTCCGGTCCGGAATTACTCAAGGCATCAAAAGTATTATTATGTCATTGTTTATCAATGAAAGTTTTGGCTTTGCTTTTTATTAACTATTAAAAGTCATTAGAAAAGACTAATCAATTTTAATAGGCTAATGGAATCTAATTCCAAACTACAAGGCAGAATATGTGAATGGTGGATTGAATCTTGGAGGAACATATTATGATTGACCTGTATATGCTATCTAACTGACATTATAAGCTATATCATAATATATCCTTGTCTAAAATTAATTAGAATAAATAATAGCCATAATATCATATCATCTAAAAAAATTTTAAGTATATAATCATGCTGAAACATTATATGAGCCACATACAGTTAGGGACTTAAGTCTTCATACATACCTAAAATTTCATATTTTCATCAATTAAAGAGTTCCAGGAAAAAAATTTAAATCAGCAAATTCAATTCTATTTTAATTAATATAAGAAAACAAAATTTTTCATTCTACTTTTAAAACAAAGAGAAAAACAAAAGAAAACAAATAAGAAGAGTGGACAAAAGTGTTCATACATAGCAAAAGACATCTTATAATAATAAAAAAAATTATTTTTAAGTTAATTTTTTTTTTTAATTAATATTTTGTTGGTCCACCTTTAGCGTCAATCACTGCCTGCAGACGTCTTGGCATTGATGCAACAAGATTTTCGGTCACATCAGGGGTAATCTCGGACCAGCACTTTTGTAAAGCGTCTTTTAGCTTTTGTTTGTTGGGAACATCAACATGAGCAATTTTTCGTTTTAAAACATCCCAAACGTGCTCAATAGGATTCAGGTCCGGCGATTGAGGTGGGGATTTTAATTGCCTTGGTGCATGATATAGCAGCCAATCTCTTACAATGATCGCGGTATGTTTGGGATCGTTGTCCTGTTGGAATATCCAACTCTGGCCAAGACCCAACATATCCACCGATGGCTGCAAATTATGCTCTAAAAGTTGTTTATAGTAGTATCGATCCATAATACCGTCTATAAACACTAGCCGCCCAACTCCAGATGCTGCCATTGCGCCCCAAGCCATTACGTTGCCTCCGCCATGTTTCACTGTTGGCACAACATTCTTTGGTTCCAGTGCTGCGTTCTTTTTACGCCAAACCTTTCCTCGTCCATCATTTCCAAACAAGTTAAACTTGCTTTCATCGGTAAATAAAACTCGTTTCCAAAAATTGATGGCTTTATTTAAATATGTTTTTGCAAATTCGAGCCGAAGTCTTCGATTCTTTTCCGATATCAACGGTTTTTTGCGGGGAACTCGGCTTGCATATCCTTGACCACGTAATGCCCTTTGAATAGTCTTTGGATGAACTGTTTTATCCGTAGAATTTGCGATGGTTTCCGCCAATTTGGGGGCTGAAATTCTAGGATTTTTGTCCACTTCTCTTAAAATAAGACTGACATCTCGCCTGGAGAGTTTCTTTGGGCGCCCTGATCTTGGCTTGTTTTCGACAGAGCCAGTAGTTTTGAACTTTTTTATAATATATTGAACCGTAGCAAAAGGTTTGTTAAAAAATTTACTGATAGCACGGTAAGATTTTCCTTTTTTGTGTTCTTGAATAATAAGATTCTTTACATCGATACTAACTTCTTTACGCGGGCCCATCTTGTTAATTTGTAATAATTTATTTGACTGATAAACTGCTAAAACGTAATTCAGCAGTCACGTAAAGTACATGAATTACAAAAAACTAACGGTATTTGATCTACAACTTTATAAATAAAGCAGAAGAGAATGTAGTGTATGAACACTTTTGTCTCTCTTTATTTTAGATTTTTTTTCATATTTACCGTTATTTTTAAATAAAATAAAATTTTTTGCTTTGTAAGAGTAATTAATATGGAAATGAATATTTTGGTTTAGAAATGTTTTTTCTGCTACTCTTTAATTCATGAAAATATGAAATTTTAGGTATGTATGAAGACTTAAGTCCCTAACTGTATACATATTTATTCGTAATCATAATGTGATACAAATTCTTTTATTTTTATCAAACTCAAGATTTGCAATGAATATCTTGTCAATCGGACCTGTATTTCTTCTTAGAAAGGTTTAAGAGAGAGAAAAAATATTTTATATATAAGTATACTCATATAAATTTGACAAATTAATATATTTCTGATATATTTTTTAATTCTGGGAATCAATTTAAAAAATAAAAATTTGTTAGTGTAACCTTACGGACTTTTTACATAATGAACTTTGACACTTTAGTTTTGTATATGTTGGATTTTTCTATTATTCTCAACAGTAGTTCAAACCAAAAAGGTTTATGTTAATTTTTCTTTTAATTTTCTTACATATTGGGAATTTAGAATTCTATGGTTAAATCAATTGCATTTCCTTGTAGTAATATTTGTTTTTTTTTTGGTATATACTAAAATTTATTTTTTTGTGGATTTTATTTTTTTATAAAATGTTAAAGATTTAAACTCCTAGATTTTTGTTGTTGTTGTCTATATAAGTATATAGTATATATATATAATTATATAAATCTTATGCATAAAAATGTAATTGCAAATATCCCTTGCCTCTTTTTGTTTATTATTTAGTTATTTTTAATTATTTATTCAATATCATAAATAATGTGTCATGTGTGTAGATCTTTGAATATATATTTTTTTTATAATTAAAATGTTTTGTATGTGTATGTCACTTTAGTATTAAAAATAATTGCATAATAAAACTAAGTTAAGTAGTTGCGTTGATTATAATATAAATATTTTTATGCATTTGACTATAAAAATTATAAAAACTAAAATTTGCATATGTATTAATATGCATATTTCTTGGCAGAAAAAAATATTATAAATAATTTTATTCTTTTAATATTTGTTATTCTTACACCTTTTCTTATTTTTAAATTTAAAAAAGTTTTAAATGAAATTATAATACGAGCGCTTATTTTGCATAAATTGCAAGGTGGTCTGATACAACATCAAGATGTCTTAATATACTAGATATCCATATAATTCTTTCTAAATCAATTAGTTGATTTAACAAAAATCATTATGTACTCTTTCTGGTCTCCTTGAATAACTAACTGTGTCGTCTAAGGTACTCCAAATGTTCATAATCGATAAAATACATAAAACACTCATTATACTTTACAATACTGGTAATAGTGCCACGCAAAGTGAAAACATGTTCGATACAACTACGATCGCTTTGATGATTATAGCAAACATTTCATCAATTTTCCTAGACGACCGGTTTGTAGGCATTTGGCCTCAGTATTTTGTACAGAGACCAACATATACAATATAAGAATTCAATCGTGTGTGAAAGTTGCAATATATGGGTATGAAGCCGTGGTGGGTTTCGAATTGGTTAGTGCAGGTTGCAAGTTGTTTGTTATGCAGTTTGTGTTGAGACATTCTGAACTTATAATTGTATACACATACATATATTGTGGTTTACGTGTGTGATTCTATATGTTGGTTTCTGTGTGGACATGTCAGGTTAAAGTTTATAGATGTTTGAACGGTTGCACCCACAACCAACAATACATTTTTGGAACTGTAGTTGTATAAATCATTAGATAGTTTTTTCTTTAGGTATGGCCAAGTGAGAGTTTCTTATATATATACATATATATATATATATATATATATATATATATATATATATATATATATATATATATATATATATATATATATATATATATATATATTATATATATATATATATATATATATATATATATATATATATATATATATATATAATATATATATATATATATATATAGATATATATATATATATATATATATATAATATATATATATATATATATATATATATATATATATATATATATATATATATATATGTATATATATTTTTATATATATGTATATATATGAGTATGTATATCAAATTTAAATGTAATGATATCGTCTGGGGGTTTGATTGATCATTTGTCAAAAAGAAAACTGTTTGATGGATTTTCTTCAAAAATGTTTTCCTTGAATTGTTGATGATATTTTTTATGATTAAAAAATATTGATAAAAAAAGTATTGATATTTCTTTTGCTTCTTTTTAACGGCGTTTTTACCATCCGATTATTTCAGTCCTACTTTTTCAAGTACGATGAAATGAATAGAATAGTTTTCTACATCCCTTTCATATTCTGTAGCACTGTCTTCTAACTAAATGACGCAATTTCTCGGGAATTTTTTTTAAATGCATTTTTGTGTTAATAAATTGAGTGTAATAATAAGGATTAATAAACTTGTTTTATGGGTTCTGCGTACCAAAGATCGGAAAACATATATGAGCCCGAGAAGCTTTCCGTACTCAGTACTGTCCGAAAAGTCACTTTATAATGCAAAGTGCTAATTGTGATACATCTTTTTATAACTTGATGTCCTCCGAATTATTTTTCATTTTCAATTTCGCATTTTCTGTCTAGAAACTTAAACTAAAAAGGAATTATAATTAATTCGTACTAAGAGTGGGGCATCGTCGTACGGAAGGATGTAAAGTGAAGCATTTTTGAACATATATAACGTTTATAACATATTTGAATTTGTCAAATATTTGGAATACTTTCTTTTACACACTTGCTTAGTAGCCTAGTTAGTTCGTTAGTTCCCTGCGATAACTTGCAGATGGGAGCGCCATTTAGTTTACGTTAGAAATATATTTGAAAATCATTTTTGTTTGAACTTTTCTCTATTTAATGACAAACAGTAAGAATCGTATCTAACTCATGTACAGCACTCGAGTTTAAATTGTGTTATTTTTGTTTTTATATAGATATTGTTTTTCAATTAAAATTTGACTAGACTTTTTTTCAAAGCGTACATTTTTGCTTAAGTTTTTTATTTATAAATATATATTAAAGGACTAAAATTTTATTTAGTTAATTTTATTATTTAATTTGTTTCAATAAAAATTATATGTTATTTTATATAACGCTGAAAAATCTCTAAAAGTTATTTATTTTCATTAATTAATTTTTTAATAGAGTTTAGTGAAAGAAATTTTTTTTCGTATTTTCTTAAAAGATTTTCAAATATTACTTAAATTTCTTTTTGTTTTTGTATATAAGCTGATATGGTTTTATAAAAGCCGCAGTATTTTTTTAAAGAGTGTTTTTCTAAGAACATTCTTTTTTAATTAAAAAAACGAAACAGAAAATATTTCAAAAAAAGATTTTAAAACAAACGGAAATTATGAATATTTTTTAAGGAATTATTTTATATTTTTGTTTATTTTTTTTGCGTCCCTGTGTCTCTATTTTATATTTATAATATTTTTAATAATCGTTATTATATAAACTATTTCTTTAGTTTTTTTAATATTCCGCTTTTTTTATCGAAAACTACTGATTTTATTTTTATTTATCTATTTTTTTGTTTAAATATTTATTTTGAAACCATTTTACTAATATTTTCTTTTTTTAGCTTTTTACTTTTTCCTTTTTATAATTTAGTATTTCCGTTATTTTTAGTTTGGTTTTATTTTAAAAAATATTATTGTTTTGTCTCAAAAAGTGCAAAATTGTTTACAATTGTTGTTTTAAGTTTTTGTTTAATATTCTATTTAATAAATTTGTTGTTCAAATGGTTTTAATGAAATTATTTGAATTGAAAAATGTAAATTTTGTTGTTGAAGTGCATTTTCATGATTTTTTTTATAGTAGGTGGGTCATAGTTTAGAGGATTTTCTGTGTATACTTGTTTATTTGTTGCTGAGGGCTTATAAAAAAGGGGAAAAATAACAATAGCTTAAAAACTAGTTTAGGAATAATAATTGAAAACAGTTGTCGGAAAGTAATTAAAATGCTTTGAAAAATCATCAAAAAGTATATAAACATTTACATATGTATGATGCATGTGTATGTATGCCTATATTAAATAAGGTTTAGTTAGTCAAAATATTAAACATTATGTTGATTTGGTTAATATTGATTTGTTTCTTTTGTATTCATTTACACCAACGACTTTGGATGAAAGATCACAAGATTTTGATTTCCTCGACCAGAAAAATTATATACGATCAAACAAACGTACTACATATGCATACATACTCGTAAATGTGTATTTACATTCAACATCCATACATACATATGCATGTAGACCATAAAATAATAGAAAATAATATACTCTATATTGTTTTGATTATTTAGTTTGCCATTATCATCATGTGCTTTTGATATCGTCAATAACAAAAAACAGTCGTCATTATTGACATTAGTCGTGTTTTTGGTGTGTAAATTCCATACACGAAGTCTATTATAGGCATCATTGTTGTCATTGGTCACTTGAAATGAATACTTGTACACGATTGCTTGCGAAAGCACCCACCCATTCACAGTTGTTTTTTATTATATTTTCCATTTTTGACATTATTGTTGTTTGTTAATGGTGTGTTTGAGTAGTTTGTTTTCACCATTGAAACTATAATAATTGTATGCAATTTAAACATAAGTATAACTGCGGTGGTGAATTAAATTTAATTAATGTAATTGTTTCGTTTAGCTAAATAAATACTCATGTTTTTATTTAATTTTTATAACAACAAATAATAATTTTTCAAAACCAACTAATTATAAAAAAACAGGTTTTTGGTAAACTTTTTCGGTAAAATTGATAAAGCTAAAATATCCACCACGTCATAAATCCCAAAAACTCACATAAAAAATTAAAGGTTACATACCTGCAATGCTAAAATCAATAGCGCCTACTGTATTAAAATTGCCAGAATAATCACAGATTATGTTTATAGGTCTGCATGAGATCCCTTTTCAAGAATTTTAATGAACTTTTTTCCGAAACTGTTTTTAATATATTTATCTTAAAAGAACACAAAAAAAGAAAAAAGAAAATGCATGCCATAATTGTATAAGCATATATCCATTATCTGTTGAAAAGCTAAAATAATAAAATAAAAATGGAATTTATTTCTCATTTCTAAATATGTTTTAGTTTCTCTTTATGATTTTGGTTTCAAGTTTTATTTTGATTTCAATTTCTAGATTTTATTGTTCATTTAAAGGTGCTCTTGAAATATTATTACTTTTTTCTTTCTTCTATATTGTGTATTATTATATTTTGCAATATTATTTGTTTCTTAAGGAAAAATTAAGGAAATGTTGTAGAACACGGACGGAATTTTTAAAATGAATTTACCAATAAAATCATATTAAGGTAGAGGATTTCAAAACCAAAAATATTAAACAAAAAATAAACTTTATTCAAACAAACCGAAACTTTAAATAAATCTGCTTTGCTCTTGTGTTTTTATTTTGTTAATATTCTCAATTATGCTTTAACCACTTTGTTAATAATAATTATTATAATAAATATATATTTTTTGTTATTTACAGTATAAATTCGATTACTGTTTCTTATATTTTTATGTTTTTTTATCTGTTTTATACTTTACTGTTTAAAAACTACATTTGTTTGTGGATTTTTCAAAACTTTTTTATGTACAAAAAAAAGTAATGGAAATATTTTGTTTGCTTTTGGTATTATCTACAGAATCTAATCAAGAGAATTTTATTTTAATGCAGTTTTATTTAGTTTATAATAATAATTCAACATTTTTTTATTATTAATAATGTATCATTATTATGGTTTTTTGTTTATTTATTATTTTTAATAAATGCACTTTCTCAGCTTGTTTTAATATATAATTTTATAATTTCAATACAAGCACTACCAATTATTGTTCAATGTATATTTTTATTTTCACACATAAAAATTCTTTTTTAGTTTAATTAAATTTCTTTTTATTAAGAACTAATTAAAATTAAGCAAAACTAAGCAAAATGTTTATCAAATAACTATTTGAAAAGGATTTTCATAATTCAAATGACGAGTAGAGAAGGAATATTAGTTTAATTTCATATGACAATCGCAATCGCAAGACAATCGCACAACTTGTTGAAATATTTAATTGTTGAAAGATGCAAGCTTAATAGTAACAATTACCTTTAATAGAACTTTCTTTTTATATCAGCCACTTTTTTATAAAACGTAGTTTTTATACATATTACAATAAAAATACCATTTTTAAAAAGGTACTTCTTATAAAAGGTACTTTCTATAAAATGTATTATTTATAACATGCAATTTTTATAAAAAGTATATTTTATAAAAGAAATTTTTATAATAGATTCGTTTTATAAAAGGTAATTCTACAAAAAAGTAACTTAATAGAAGGTAATTATTATGAAAGTTATTTTTTATAAAAGGTACCTTTTATAAATTGTTCTTTTTATACAATGAACTTTTTATAAAAGGTAGTTTTTACCAAAGTTATGTTTTACAAACGTACATTAAGCGGTGGTAGTTCTTTGTAAAAAAATTTTATAAGATATTAAAAACAGATTTTTATTTTTAATTTTACCTTTTTAAAAATTTGCAATTTTTACGAAAATAAAATTTGATCTGTTTCTGAAACACTAAACGAATTAGCTGTAGATTTTTGAAAGTAGTTTTAATAAATTGTGCTGAAATGTGTACTATAATATTCTTGCAACCCCATCGGTGGTTTCACAAACCTGTTAATTTGATTCTTCCCCTCTTTCTTTTTCTCCTTATCTCATCATTAAAATTTAACCTTTTTAGCAATCGAGTATTAAAAGAAATTAAAAAATCATACTTTGCTTTTTATAAAAGGCTTAATTGAAAAAGAAGTACTTTCATCGTTAATTTCTTCTTTTAATTTCATTAAGAGTAGGCATGTATATGTAATAATTGCATTTAGTACCCTGTATCCTATGTGATTTTTCTTGTGTTCATTTTAAATATTTTGGTTTTGTTTTTGTTTTAAATAATACGAGTTTAATTTATTTAAATACGTTTGTTCAATTTTCCAATTTGTTTGTGTTGTTATTTGTTGTATTTTTTTTTGCTTAATAAAAAAGCAAAAATATCTATTTTTTATAGTAATGCATATTTTTCTTTAGTTTTTCAATTAATAATAAATTTGTTTATTTATGTTTTGTGTCTTTATATCATATAAAGTGCAAAATAGTTGTAAACCTTATAATTCAGAGGCTTTTTGTATGTTTGTTTAATGTATTTTTGTTACTATTTTCTAAAAAATGCTAATTAAGTACATATTAGGATTTTTCTGTTTTGTTGTGTTTATTTATCAATGTATAATAATCTTATTTACAACTTTTTTTTCAATCTTAATCTTTAAAATGGACTAGTTGCTGTTAATTCTAATAAATTGTTTACATTCTATAAGAATGTTTTAGTTATTAAATTTAAAACTATTATTGAAATAACATCTAAATGTTTGATTTTTTCTTCTAAATTTGTATTGTATTTAAGTTTATGTGTGTACATTAACAGTGCTGATGTATGTCGCCATTTTAAAAGATACAATTTTCCCGAAATTTTTATAAAAAAGGTAAAAAACTTTCATTAAAGAAACTAAAATGAAATATCATCAATTACTCTTTTAACTGTTCTTTGCTTTCTTAAAACATTTCCTTAAAATACTTTCTTTAATGAAATATTTCTACATTTTCCATTTCAATGCGTGGGAAAATTCATCTAAGATCATCGTCAACACTGTTTTTAAGGAACGTCAAAGATAACTGTATTGTTTATTATTTATTTACAGACTTACAAATAGGTTTTATTTTTCTATAGTTTAAATTACATTTCTATTTGAAAAGAATAAGTCTAATCATATCTAAATAATATTTTTTTATGTGACAAGAATTTGAAAAAAATTCTTTATACTTTTATTGAAGGGAAAAATAGCTTTCAAAACTCAAGTAAAACTTTATAATAATCAAAAGAAATAGTTTTTAAATTTCATTATATTTTTAACCATTAACGCCAAGTGACAGTAACTTAAATACTAGTACTTTTTAGCTGTGAAAGTATTATCACATAATCATATAATTCGTGATCAAAATGGACCATGAGAAAATAATTTATTCGTGCCCGAATACGTGAGTGTAAAGAAAAATTAACCTCTGTAAAAAAGATCATACTCAGGAAAAAGTGAGTCTAGTTGTCGATATTGTATACCACTCATTGCCATCAAAACTTTTTCAAGCAAACATATGCATTCAAGCCATTTTGGCTTAACTGCTGAAACAACCATATTATTTTACGTAGGGGAAAGCAAACACTGCTATTAATTTCATTCTTTATTTTTGCAGTTTACTTGACGTTGGGAAAAATATGTATTAAAATTTCTGTAACAATATACGATTGAGGCAAAAAACAGCAAGAAATTATTCTCATCATCATAAATCAATCATACTTTGATTATGTATAACAATAAAATTTAAATGTATTAATATCATATGGTTATAGGATAAAATAATAGTCCCTGTTATATAGCTTTCATTTGATAATAATATATTTTGAATATGGAGCTCTTAGTTTAAAAATTATGGTCATCACGACCAATTCAGAGCAATTGAGATATGAAATTTAAATTTCATGCCAGAGTTCGGAAAGCACAATTGAATGAATTAAAATTGCCCATTTAGACTTAAATTTATTTGCACATGTTGTTTTGGGTGTTGCTGTCTCGAACTGCGTTTACACTATGGAATTTCTTTTTTCTTTTTGTGCACAAATTCTCTCTTTATTAACAAGAGAGTAAATTAAAATTGAAAGTCTTACTTGTATAAATTCGTTTTGTTTTTTGTTTCTGGAACAACATTTTTTCTGTGTGAACGCAAATACAAGCTTAAAGAAAAAAAATTAATAGAAAAAACTCTCATAGTCTAAACGGAGACTTATCAATAAAATTGCTTATATAAAATAGTGTTGTTATCCTAAAAATCGACTGACATACGACAAAGTTTTCTCTAAAATATGATTTCAAAGACGGCACCCCTTTTTAAAAGGCTGTAATTATGAGGAAGAAATCAATTAAGACGGTGTTCTTACTCGTGAATTGTTTTTTTGTATTTCCCTATTTATATTCTAGCATTTGAATCAAAACTTGCGCAAAAAAGTTTAAGATATTCGAACTCTATCTAAAGCTTCAATTAGATGTACCATAGCAATTACCTGCTCATGGTTATGGCAGAAAACCAAAATTTAATTAGCATCTATGGATATTGTTATGGCTATGGCCTAACCGAATATGAAGAAAGATATTTAGCTGGCGAGAAAATGTGTACTATTAATTAAATAACTTGTCTTGTAACTTGAAATATAGAAAAACGCATTAGGCATAGCAGGCATGAAACGTGTAAAGTGCGCTGTTGTGGATACACGTCGTGTAGACTTTCAGCTTTAATGATATTCCGAATTGCCTTCAACCCATCTATTCTTATTTTAAAAACTGTCCACACAATTGTTTGAGTTGCAGAAAATTTTTTATTGAAGAATGTATAAGTTAGATAATCTATAAAATTCAGGAAGTTAATCTCCAATCTATATATGTATATAAAATAGGATGTGTGTATGTATGTATGTATGTAACGTAGTGGCTCCAAAACGGCTGGGCCGATTTTAACGAAATTTTCAGAATACTCGGGCGGGTGACACTGTGAAGTCCGATTTTTTATTTTCGGTCTGTGGGCGGAGGGGCGTGGCAAAATCCAATAATTCATAAAATGAGAACGGATTGGCCGATTTCTGTAAACCTTTTTGTCAGTTGTTCGTATTTTGGAAATTTTGGAAAATCCCTCCGGAAAAGTCGGAAAAGTCGGAAAATTGGAAAAATCGAAAATCGAGTTTTTGTATGAAATTTTGTTTGAAATTTGAAATTATTCCTTAATGGCTCTTCAAATGAAAAAATAGAAAGTTTGTCTGAAGGCTTAAAACGGGGGCGAGGCGAAGTTCGCCTGGTCTGCTAGTTTTTTATAAATGTCGTAAGAACTTAATAGTATAAACATTTTAATTCCCAAGTGATTGCAATATATTTCCAGAAATAATTATTGCATATTTTCATTGATGTGACTGACACTTTTATGAATATATTCCTGTTTTCAAATCTTTTCAACCCCCTTTTTCGTATTGCATTTGCATTAACGAAATACTTACATACACAATAAACAATTTATTAATATCTTCGATAATGCTACTGTTTAGGGCGTATTTTTAAAAATTTTCTCATCATAACTTTTTTTTGAATTTTGAAAACCAATACCGAAATCATGTGAAGAACTTTAATTATTTTTTGTTTGTTTAATATTGATATGGCTTAATAATATTTTTACATAGGGAAACAAAAAATTATTTTGAAAGTAAAACTGAAATTGGCAAAAATAAATTTGAACAAAAAAATTAGTGAAGATTTTGAGATTTTTTTTCAATAATTTAATTTTCTTGTTTATATATTTTGTCCAATTTTAAGGTACATTTTTTATATGATATATCATTTAAAAAGATATTCATATTTTTTAAATATATAGTTTTTTTTAATTTGCATCACATTTTTTCATTATAATTTTTTAATCTTTTGAGCGTTTTAATAACATTCGAGACAAAATCAATGTTCTTTCTTTTTCTTAACTTTTGGATAGTTGTATTTTCAATTGCGGAAATTTTGATTATTTAAGTAGCGATAGGCGAACATATACAATACTTTCAATTAGAGATGGACAAACATACAATTTAAGGTGCAAAAAAGTAATTAGAGTGTTTTTATTTTCTATTACAATCTATTTAAATTTTGGGGAGACCCGTTTGAGCTCTTTTAACAATGATACAGTGAGTTGTTGTTTGTTATTGCTATTACCTTTTCACTTAAAAAGACATGTAATACAAAATTAACTTCTAATATTTGGTTTATTATTTGCCAATGTTTTTTTACTTACACAAGCATACACACATTAAACTGTATATGCTTGCCCATCCCTGGTTTAAACTGTATTTGTGCAAAAATAGATAGATAGAGAGACAGAGAGAGTGAGAGAGCGATATTAATGGTGGTTAATTTCTTTTAAACAAATGTTTGTGCTTTGAATATAATTTTTGTTTTTAAATTATAAAAGATTATTAGTAAAACATTTCATCTTTTTATAAATTTTAATCTTTTTTGTTTGTTAGTTTTTCTTCTTGCCTTTAAATTTGATTTTTTGTTTTTATATTTGTTTTTGGTAAGTGGTTAAATTTATATTGTGTCTTTATTTATTTAATA
This sequence comes from Germaria angustata, assembly GCA_963681545.1. NCBI lineage: Eukaryota > Metazoa > Arthropoda > Insecta > Diptera > Tachinidae > Germaria > Germaria angustata. Next base: position 89,489,269 of record OY813000.1, on the reverse strand, counting down.
ATTTTAATATTCAAATCACAGCCCATTTGTGTAGGTGTTAAAAAAAATTCTTTTGTTGCTTAAAAAATTAAAAAAAGAAGTTTGTGAAAAGAATAAAACAAATATACAAACCAATTTCAATTAGAATTTTTTTGGCAAGTTTTCCCATACATGTATTTATTTGTTAACATCGTTTAATTTGCCGATTTCTTTAAAACAGGGATAGGCAAAGAAAATCATAAAATTAATATATAAAAAAATAATTCATACTTCCGTCTTCGCAGTGTAGCTTCTGTTCAATCACTTATAAATGCTAAGATAAAAATATTTGCCTATCCCTGGTTGAAAAGCATTCTCAAGTAAGAAAAATAAAACAATTTCAATAAAGTCTTGGATTTTTTTAATAATTAAGTTTTTTTATTATTTTTTATATAGTTTTTGGTTTTAAAATTCAATATTTTTTCTTTAAATATATAAATAATAATTATAACGTTTGTTAATGTTTTATTTAAAATAAAAATAGAAAGTATATAAGTCGTTTGCCAAAATCAGTTTCTTTCCTTTTGAAATAATTTTCTGTCAGTATTTAAAATACAAAAGGGAAATAATATTAGTTTTGTTTTTTTAATAATAATATACTTTTTATATTTGTATGTAATAATTAACTTGAATTTGACTAGAGTGTATAACTTTGGTAAATGTGTGTGTTTGTGTTAAGGGCTTTAAAAATTTATGTTATTTTAATATTGTTACAATTTTTTATTGAAAAAAAGAAAAGAATTTATTATTTAATTTAAATAGCCCGTGTTTAAAAAACTACTTTATTTTTGTTTTAATTTGTTTTTAAATATATTTTTTGCTGTCGATAAAATTTAGTTTTAAGTTTATAAGTAAGTGTTGTATATACTTATTTGTGTTTTTTAATTTATAATCTATTAATTTTTATATATAAAAATGTATAATAATATAATATATAGGTTTTGTGTAGAGTTTTCTTAAAAAATACAACATGTGAAATGTTGTTTTTTAAATATTTTTTGTAAAGAATTTACTGCTACTTATGGGTGGTTTTAGGGGGGGACTTTCATCCGCCTTTCAGTTTTCTGTTTAAATATATGTACAAACTTAACTGTAATTATTTTTTGTTACTATCTTAAAACGCAAATTATATAATTTATTAAAAAAAATCAGAAATAGTTTTCCAAATATTACTTTCATTTTGATTTAATTTCTTCTTATTAATTTTATTAAAGACTTCAAATGCAGACGGTTCAATATTAAAATTAAAATGAAACAAATATTTCGAACAAAGAGACGTAAATGATATACGTACTTACTGGACGACCGATCCTTTACGATCAATTATAAGTAAAAAGTAGCCCTTACAAGTTCACTAATATGCGGAAATCTAATTTACTTGAAATTTCCTAATGGCGCTTAAGTAGTTTTGGTTTTCAAAGCCCGCTATAAAAACAATACTACCCACAATAATTAGAGATTGAAAGCATTGTCTAAACTTTTGGCTCGAATAAAATTTTGAGAAACCCAAGCTTTAAAAAAGTTGAACTAGATTAAAAAGCTCGTAAAGAAAATATAAAATAATGTTAAACTATAGACAGAAGTTAAAAAAATTAAGTGCTGTTTAATGCACAACATTTTTTGTTTCATTGTAAGCTCTTACAAAAGCTTTTTTCAATTGCCACAAGACTTGAAATAATTGCTGCTGAAAGTAGATTATAATTTTAAAGTGAACACATTTCTTTGAACTATGAGTTTGAATTAAATATGATTAAGATGTTCTTATTACACTTATATATTGTATACAATTATGGCGTCCATCAAAGCTCTAAGATTTGCTCGAAATATTTCAGAAATGATTTAAAAAAGAATATATTTGTGGTTTTCATGAATAACTACATATGGAAATGTAACATGTTTCGTTGGTACTAAAATCGATTTGATCAAATATAGAATTCATACTGTTTATAAATAAACGTTTTTAACGTTTGAAATGAAACAATAATCGAATTGAAAAAATGGAAAATACATGTTTGTTCATAAAAACAATAGATATTTAGGTATGTGTGCGCATTCCTTAAGGATTATGTAAAAAAAACTACTCTAAGAAACTTTAATAAGTTGTACATATTTTTAAAGCATTAAATTTCCTTGAACAAATTTTTTTTATCTGAAATTTTTAGTATTAATTATTTTATATCATGAACCCATACGAGAAAAGCTTTAAAATGCAAATTAAAGATGACTTCGAAATTGCTTAAACACATAAATTAAATCTAATGCCCGAACATTTTCAAATGTAAAGTGCATTTTTATTATTAAGGTAAAAAAGTTTTATTTTTTATAAACTATCTTCCGCTCATTTGAAATTCTTTTCCAAATAAAGTCAAAATGAATTTATGACTTAAGACTTTTTAACAAATCAAAAGTGCATTTAAATTCCTTAAATATGTTTTTTTTTTCAAATTATAATTTATAACGGACGGAAACCTTTGCCAAAAGGTTTTTTGATTTGTTTTTCTCTATATTTAATAAAATAATATTTTAAACCAAATAAATATATCTTAGAAGTATATTGCACTTAAAAAAATAAGCTTAATAAAAATGTTGAAAGAATATTGTTGTTTTGTTTGTTTAAGTTTTGTAATTATTTCTATAATATTCTACAATATTTTTTTGTTGAATAGGTATTAATTAGTTGTTTAGATACTAATAATAAATTTTATATTTTTCATTTTACATAAGTAGTGGTAAACTTAATATGATTTAATTCAATTTTGCAAAATATTTTTTTCGCTTTTGTTTAATTATTATTTGGCTTACTTAGCTGTAGATTTTAATTTTATTTTCCTTTCAATAAAAAAATCTTAAATTTGTGTGGGTAAATTTTTTAAATTGTAAAATAGATGGGGCATGATGTTTAAAATAATGAGGCTTCATTCTTTATACTCGTAAAAAATAAATTGAAAACTTCTATCGAACAATATCGAAAAAATATTTTTCTTTTCATTTTGATCTTCATTTAAGATTTTCTTTCTTTTTTCTGAAATTATATTCCATAAATGTTATTTTTGATTTAAATATAATCCTGCCATAGATAATTAAAATGTTAAATTGCAAACAAATATCTGAGAAGTTGTGACGTCTTTTTAGAAATGCATGTAATATAGGTTTAAATATTTTTTTATTAAAATATAAAAATACATGACTTAGATTCGGCCACAACTTTGCCAAAGCGCCAATAATATGTTTTTTTCTAAAAATTTTGCGAGAAAAAATGAGACTATCTTCGTTGTCGTGTTAAAGTTTAATTCAAAAATTAAATGAAATAAATTTTGAATGGCAAATAACTTTAACCAAAATTTGTTCACTTATTGAAAGCTGCCAACGGAATCGGAAACATATATAAAACTTTCATATAACAATGATTTGTTGCAACAACATTAATGACTACAACAACAATAATTCGGCTTACTTCGCTTTTTTTGTTAATCAAGCGGCATTTAAAATCATTAATAATGACTCATTATTCAACAAGAATAATGCTATCAATAACATCACCTTGTTTTTGTTGCTTGAATTAAGTCCACGAAGCTTATACTCGCCTTCGTCGTCATTTTCATTGGTCTTTTATGATGGACACTTCTTTAAATAATATAAATATACCACCACTGATACGTTTCTTTCTTTAGTTAACCTCAACCCGTTTCAGTTCCACCATGTTGCTTTTGCTATTTATTGCTCTTGTTTGTTCAAGGTGTGTTTGGGTGCAGTTTTGTTTTCATCATTAAAACAAAAACAATTGAATATAAATTAAAACAAAGATGTCCGCGAAAGAAGCTAAGATATTTATTATAAATAGACCGTTAGTCTACCCATTTAGGAATCATTTAGAGTTTTTCCATATTTAAATAAAATATCAATTAAAAATGTAATGAGCCAAATGTCAGGGATGGGAGGCTAGTTCAGCGATTTCTATATGACGGCGTTGTTAATATGGTTGTGGTCCCTAATGGATATTTATTGACGGCTCGAAAAGTATGGTAATCTTCAGCGATAAAGAAGGCATCAAAATATAGGTAGCTAGATAGATGCTATAACAGTTTTAATTGTTCGACAAATTACTTTATTATAGAAGTATGAAGTCCCGTGGGAAAAATAAACGTATTAAAATAAGGTTAATTAAAAGAGAGGGAGAGAGAATTAGAGAGACATTTTTTTGACTAAGACAAGGTGGAAATGCCATCCATGCATAATGTTTTTGAAACTGAATCATGCAAAATTATTATTGAATTAATTTCATACGAATAATTTAGTCAATAGGAATCAATTGATTGATAATTTTAAAATAAAATACATAATTGAAAATAGCAACAAACTACACGATTTTCGTCGTTGGCTGAAGTTTAATGAAACAAATAATTGAATATGAATTTTATATATTTGAAATCGGATTTAAATTTTTTCGAAAATATTGTTAAAGTACAATTTAGTTCGAGTATAAACGTGTTTTAGAAACTTGCTTAATACGAAAATTACGATTTTATTTAACTAGACATTTTCCTACCGACAAGACCCCTTTTAAATTTAATGAATAATTTAATAAACTTAAGTGTATGGTACATAAGAAACATTTTTTAATTTGGTTTATGCATACTTTTTTATAATAATGTGCAATATAATTATTATTTAATGTTAATATGTTTTTGTGTTTTTAAGAATTTAATTAATAGGTTTTATCAATTATTTGTTTGTTAATTATACCTGTATTATTATATTTGTATTAATTATTTGTAAGCAGCTATGTCTAAGATTTAGATTTTTTTCAATAAATATTATAATTAAATATTTTGTTCATAAAACTATTTAAAAAAATAAAAACTAATTAAGCAAAAATTGGAATATTTAACAAAATACTGCTTTAGTAATTTAACAAAAAGTTTCCCTTTTATTCAAGAATAAAAAATTGGTTTCTTTTCAATAATTTTCAATATAACAAAATAATATTTCAATAACAGGTTTTTTGTTTTAAAAGAATTTTTTAATTATTATAATTTTTTTATTTCTTAATAATAGAAAATGATATATTGTTTATTAAACCTTATAAGTGTTTTCGTTCTTTTTTTCTAATAAAAAGGGTTTAAAAATGATTTTTTTTTAATTTATGTTTGTTTGACTAAAATTAATAGATAATATATATTTTTCTATTATTAATATTTAATAATAATAATATGGTTGTTGTGTTTAATTTATTATTTTTTTTGTTTGTTTTGTTAATATTTTACTTTTCGCCTACATTCTATTTAATAATATATAATATATATTTTTGCTTATTTCTTTAATATTTGACTTAATCATTAATTAAATTCGAAATTTTTGTTAATTTTTCTCTTTACTTTTTATAATAATATTTCATTATTTAATTACTCGTACTAAGCTAAAATGCTAAAAAGTTTTACTCCTGCTGCTTAATAACGGCTTTCATTTCTAATGTTTAATTTTAATTTTTTTTGTGGTTTGGTAGATTTCCCATCAGCTTTTTTGTTTTAATTTAAATCAACAATTTTTTTAATTATTTAATTTTTTGATAAGTTTATCCTTTTTGTAGTAATTTCGTAAATTTTTTATTTTAGTTAATTTTCTACTTTATTTTTATTTTGTTTAAATTTTACTTGTTTATAAATTCCCATTATATTTTTTGTGGTTTGTATAAAAATTATTTTTTTTTAAATATTTTATTTAAATATTTTTTATTTTTTGTTTTTGAAAACCCAGATCGTTTTTGGTCACTTGCCAGTCATTTTTTAAATATATATATATATATATATATATATATATATATATATATATATATATATATATATATATATATATATATATATATATATATATATATATATTTATATATATATATATATACATTTATATATATATATATATATATATATATATATATATATATAATATTTTTATTTAAATAAAAATAATTAAGTAAATTTTTCTTTTAAAAAATTTTTTGAGATTTTTTCTGGTTTGTTTTTGAATAATCTCTAACAAAACTAAATTGTAATATATACTTTTTTGTTTGATTTCAGTAGTTAATAAATATATTTTACGATACTTTGGCAAAAAATTTTATTTTTTCATCTTTTAAGTTCAGTGTTTTTTCTTCTTCTCATGTTAAAGGTGTATAATCGGAATAAATATAAGTTTATAAATAATTTATTTTTAATATATTTTTATTTTTTTTGTTGTTTGTCACAACTGTGTGTAAAATGCTTGTTTGTAGTAATTATGTCTGAATGTGTGTGGAAAGAATGTCAGGAATAATTTATTTATTTAATGCTGGAGTCTCATCTGCAAATAAAAACGAACAAGAGACTTTAGTATAAAAATCAAAATATTAAGACACACTTAAAAAGAGAGAGAAGGCTAACAATAAATATTAATCTTTTTATTAATTAGTTGTTTATATTAGAGATGGCATCTTGAGTAATTTTAAACCCACGATCAGTGTTTTGTTTTTTTTATGCCCCGTGATATACATTTGTTGTAATCGATGCTTATCCACCACCAGCATTTTTATGAATCTAACGATTCTTTTAAAATTGGCTAAGAAATAGAATTATTTCTTAACACATATTTGCACTCGAAGCAATCTTTTGACATTTATTTTATACGGGCGAAAAATTAGCCATCTTACTTGCTCCAAGTTTATACGAGTGCAACATTTTAAAAAATTTTTACTGCAAAACTTTAATTTTATTAAAAATTTAGTTATAACTTAATAAAATATTCACATAAGATAATGCAAAAGTTTTGAAAAAAAAACTTTCTAATGCACATATCTGCGTGTATAGAAAAATTTTTGCGGATTTTTTTTAACATTTCAAATAATAAATTTGGGATGTTTGTTAAATCTTCTTAATTTTACTAAAATTAAAATCTTGATGATTTTATTTCCCAAATTTGGCGATTTTTGGCAGCAAAGAGTGTGTTTAGCCGAGCCTTTAAACTTCTCAACTACACATTTGAATGATACCAAACCCTTCTTTTTTTCTATCACCCTCTCGATCTCTCTCTTTTTATGGTAAAATAAATATTTATTTCTTATAAAATTACTTACCTATTTGGTATATATTTTAAATGATGAAGTGTTGAAATTAATTTTTTAATGATTAATAACGAAACAACGATGTCTTCTCCTCATTTGAATATATTTTTTTCATTTAATTTTATTTTTTTTTTTAATTTTTTTTATCTTTTTTTGTTAATTTTTTTTTTTAATTTTCTAACGTTGCCAGGGAAGCAAATTATTGTGATGATAAAGGCGGGGTTGTTGTTGAGTGATAAGAGGATAAGAATTAGAAGAGGATGAGGAGGAGTCAATATGTAAAACATAAAATTGCATAAATAATTTAGTGAATGTTTGTAGATTTAAAGAACTGTGCAAATAATTTAGCATTTGAAGGAACTCCGATTGTTAATAGGGTCGACTGGCATCTTTGGGCCGTTTCAATTGTACCTTCAGTCTTTTCATGCCAATCTGAAAACCATTCATGGCCTGAATGGCAGCTTGAGCGCTGGCAGGATTATCAAATGAAACGAAACCTTAAGAAGGAGAAAAGAAACACTTAAATTTTTAAATTCGCAATAATAGTTAAAATGAATACCTACCAAAACATTTGCTTTGATTTGTAGCACGATCTATAAATACTTTAGAACTGATCACATTGCCAAATGGCAGGAACATTTGCATGAGCTCAGCATCACCAAATTCTTGTGGCAAATGATATATAAAGAGATTACAGCCCTCGGGACCCGAAATCGAGCATCCTGGGAACATCAGAAAATCTTTAAAGGGGCACATGGCATAAAAGTAGAAAAAAGAAAAACAAACGAAATTTGTTTTCATATAATAATGATGAGAAAATCATAAATGATTCAAAATTAAGTGTGGGCGGGTGGGCGTGTTTTTAAGGATAAAGAAATAGTAGTAAAAATGAGGCTTTGTTGTTTTTTCTTCTTTTTTTTTGTAGGAAAAACAAAATTAAATAATAAATAATTTTAAATTGCTCCTTCTGTTTGTAAATGAGAACAAAAAAAAAAAAAAAAAAAAAATACAAATTAAGAGAAAAAAAATTGAGTGTATGTATATTGAACAAACAAAAACAAGTACTCTAACATGCAGAAACATGCTTTAAATGAATTGTTATAAATAAATGTAAATAACAAAATAAAATATTACTTTTTTACATCTCAAATAAATTTATTTAAATTAAAAAAATATACATGGATATACATATATGTATATAAGTATGTATGTAACAAAAACCATAATATACATACATACATAAATTAATTTCTACAGACATTCAAGCACATATTAAACAATTTTTGTTATTTTTGTTAAAATTATCTTTCTGTAAACGTCATAAAATTTTTAATTTCTTTTTTGGAATAATTGTTGTTAATCAACATTACCTTAACGTGTTTGTGAATAGTTTTTTATTAAAATAAATATTTATTTAGTTGTGCCCCATAAAGTGGCACAAGATTTATTTTATAACAGCTCTTTTTTACTTCTTCTACTTAGTTAAACATTTAGATTTTTTATACGAAGTCTGTCACATAAATGCAATGAGAATTTTAATATGCACCTTCTTCAAAGGCACGTACTTATGAGTAATAAAACAAAGAAAGTAATAATTAGATTGGGGGTATTTTCCCGCTGTCAACTTCATACTTCAGCCTCAAATAGACAATTAGCAATTCGCAAAATTACTAAGATATTTAAATTTATCGAATATGACCGTTCCAAAATAAAGAAGTCGTCTTTAATTTTCATAAAACTAAAACGAAATTACTTTCCAAACAACCCAATAGTTCCTTAATATTTTAAGGTGAGAAACAAGAAAAATCCCTATTGTTTTTGCAATGTTGTACTCGTATTTATTGTAGAATCGCTCCTAAATAGCTTGTTGACCTCCTTTTTTTATTTACACATTTTAAAGGACTCCCTAAATATTAATAATTGTTTCTTTCGGACCATAACAGAATTTTTGTAGATTTAAAAAAAAGAAGGAAATTAGGAGATTTGCTCTTGGCCACACTAAGTGGACCTTCGCATAGAAGATGGCTTACGTGATAGCGAAATAAAAGTTTATTACTATTATTTGTTAAGATACGTTCTAGTTTTTAACCATTTTATTTTAATTAATAAACTTTATTTATTTTTTAACCTTAAGGTCTTTTAATTTTTATTTTAATTTTTATCGATAAACAAATATCCTGAAGAAGGTACTCGATGAGTACCGAAATATCGATAAAACTTAAAATAAAAATTAAAAGACCTTAAGTTTAAAAAATAAATTAAGTTTATTAGTTATTTGTTAAGAGTAGAATAAATTTACAGATTTATTACTTAAATTACAGGAACTGGCTACAGTGGCATTCGTTTATAAAAAAGTTTTTAACCCACTGTGTTTCTATTAGATATAAATTATTTCATTGCTATAAAATACTATTGTTCGATTCATGCCCCCCAGGGGGCGCGGTCAATTCATCTTGTCTTGGTGGCTTGGTGTTGAACTCCCTGGGGTATAGGGTTATCAGGTTTCCGGACCCAGGCCTTTTTGCTGATAACCCCTAAAAACTTGTATGTTGCTACCCAATCCCTGAAACAACAGGGTAACGGGCGCGCATGCAAGTAAACTAAAGGTAAAAGCGGGTTCGCTTGCTCGTCCGGAGGGGTAGTTGGTCTTTCCAGACCTTGACCTTTGGCCAATTGCCCTAAAACTTAATATGTTACTACCCAATCCCTGAATACCAGGGTAACGGGCGTGCATATAAGTAATTAAGGAAGTAGCTTGCTACGCTAGTCTGGGTAGAGGTGTTACCGATGCCTCAGGTGTGCAAGGAACCTAAAATCGGAGGTGCTTTAACACGCGGCTGACCAGAGTCCTATCTGGTGCCACGGGAACCAGTAGCCCCTAGGACGTGTCCTAGACTGGTTATTGGTGAGGCCCCTTCGGGGATCACGTGATGGCTGTGGTTAAAACCCAAAGATACGCGGGGAGAGGTATGGGCTGGATGAGTGTGTCTTCAATCATGGACTAGTGGCATGATGTGGATGTTCTCTTCAGGCCATATATCTCTAGGTGCTGTTGCTATTCGACAGAGCTGCTCTAATGGTTACGGTAGGTGAAGCCTCAGGTCAGATGGGGGTAAAAGTTCCACTGCCGTGCTATTTGGGTAGTAGGAGGTTAGATAGCTCCAAGCATCTTAGCAAGGTGTCTGTACATGGTCCAGCAGCCTGTGCGGAACTTGCTACCATGTTGTCCCTGTCAGGGGCACATGTTAGTTGGCGCTCCAGTCATGTGCCCTTGGCGGGGGCTACTGGGGCGGTGGTGAACGTGCTTTATTCACCCTTGTGCAATAGTGCACCGTCAGGTTAGGCCTTCGGGCAGGTACTGACGTGAATCTTTTGCAACTCTGTTCGATTCATGAAATATTTGATTCAGTCACATTTTTCTATGACTTATTTTTGGTAATCTTGACTATTGTAGTTATTTAATTTTCAAAATTTGACGATTTTTAGTTGGTCAAACTTACAACTTGTTCGAATCGAATTCTTGTTCTTTGCAACATTAACGATTCTAAAACAAACACAAAAACATTATTAACCATTTTGGCCGCTTTTACTCTGCGTAGGAAACGAACAAACTATACCTAATTTTTTAACTGCCCTCGTACAAAAGTAAGTGACCATTATAATATAGATTTTATTTCCAATTCAATGAGCAAATGTTATATTTATTTAATGCTACGAAACGAGAAAAAACAATTGGTTTATATATAAAAAAATAATATATTTTGCACTATAAAATGCAGGAAAAAATGCTTAAATAATAGCTTTAGAAATTTTATGATATATAATAATCGTATGCAAAAGGAAATTAAAATATTTAATAATTTAAATTAAATATTGTGGGTTTCAGATTTTTTCTCTTCTTGTAATAAAAATATTATGACGTTTTTTATGGTATTTAGTATATTAATTTTAATATATACATACATATATAAAAAAGATTTGAAATTTAAATTAACGTTAAGATGGTAAAAAAATCAAGTTTCCTGTTTGTAATTCCTGGCGGTCAACATGACACTTGGTGAAAGTTTTTATATAATTATTTAGTTTTAATAATTTATTTACCCTGGGTAAAATTTGTAAGATAAATTTTATAATCGCATATTCCTTATTTCATATAAATAGCAAAAAACTGGAAGTCCAATTCGGATATGCCAAAGAGGAACAAGGTCCTACACCAGGCCGAATAAAATATAGAAATACTTCTGAAAGCGAAGCCGGGCATTTAGTGAGGAGGTCTGAGAATCTGATCTCGATGTTAAACTTTTTCCGATCACGAAAAATTCATTCAGTAAAGACTTTTGGTTAAAATACTGTAAAATATTTTCGTATATTTTTCACCTAAATTTTACGCGATCTTAATTGAATATTTTTCGATGCCAAACAAACAGCTAAATAATAAATTTAGAATTAAATAATATCAGAAGCAGATCAGATGTTAAAAGAGGTATTATTGCTGTTATTGTTTATTTTTTTTTTGGGCTGATATGAAGGCCTAATTTTGTAAATCACATTAAATTAAGTGAAAATAGTATTTAGAACAAAAACAAAAATCAACAAATTTTAAACAATTTGAATTAGTTTCTCATGAACATTTTTTTGCATTTGCTTTGTGCATCAAACGTTTTTTTCTCCTAATTATTCTTTTTGTGTTCAATATAAATTTTACTTTAAAGCCATGATTTAAAAGACTAAGCCTGAAATACATTTTAAACCGTACCTTTCTCTCTTCTGTTAGGCTTGGCTTTGATTTCTTTAAATATTAATAGAAGTGCAAAGCAGCGATTACAACAAAAATAAAATATGGCTGAAAATAAATTAAAAGAATAACCTTTGTTTAGAATATATTTTTCCCATTTTGCAAATTTCCTGTACAATGTTGGTGTATTTTAAAGAAGCCATTTGATTTCTCCACAAATTGCCAAGAATTCGAAACATCTATTACAATAAAATTAAATTATGGTCAGTCAAAATTATTGTTTGGCACTTATTTTAGCATTTTTAAGAATTTCTGTGTTTTGTTAGGAAAAATTATGTTCAGATGTCAACAAATCATCAAAGTGTAATCGCCTCTGAAAAATCGCGACAATAACGTCGCATCTGCATCTACGGGTTAAGGACTATTGAGAATAGTAAACATTTATGGGGGTTGTGGAATGCGATGATGATTTCCCTTTCCCAATTGTGCCTGTTTTTTATATAAATGAGTTGATATTGTACATATCGCTTTAGTATATAAAAGTTCATGTTGAACACAAGGCATCTATACATAAATATTGCGAAAGTATTTGAAACAATTGTTGTCTTGTTTCCAAAATTTGTTAGAAAATATTTTCCACCAAGTGTTGTGATTTGTAAAGATTAATAATCGAAAACAAAAATTCAAAAATACACATTTGAAACTGCTTTGTAGTGTTAACCTTTTAATAATTAGAAATGATTAATGTAAATTCCAAATCTTTTTTTTTGTATTAAAAAACATTAAAGAGGTATATTTCAACAAATACAAGTACTTAATATTTATATAATATATGCATGTTTGTAATATAAAAAATATAACAATTAAAAATAGCATAAAGTTAAACTAAAAACCATTAAAATTTTTATATTGAATTAGAAAAAAAGTATTTATATAAAATAAACAAATGGGGCAAAATTGAGTAGAAAGTTAGAGGAGCTTACCTTCACGTGGAGCGGGTGCAACCGCCGCTATTGGTGGTGGTAAAGCTTGTGGAATATGTCCATAAACGGCGGGAAAGGCTGCATTATAAATAATTTTGTTTGGTTTTACACAAAAATCGAAACATTTAAAAGACAACACAACAATTAAATATATAAATATTTATAATAATTTATTTTTATGTAAATACAATATTTATTTCATAAAAAAACGGGGAAAACAAACAAAACAACAAATCATATATGGAAAACAAAAAGCATAAAAATTTAATTAAAAACAATATGTATGTATTACTATTAAAAAAATTATTTGTTTTAATAACATTTATTTATTTAATGTGAAATATTTAAAACAAAAAAATATCAAATAACATTTAAATTGAATTTGTCAATTAAATTACTTCCGCTTTTTTTCTCAAATATGTATTCCAAAAAACATTTAAAATATAAATTTTATCCATTAATTTCAATATAGAAATAAAATATTCATATATGAAATGATTTTCAGCAGTTCGGTTTTTCAAACATAAAATTCTTTAAAGTTTATTTGTAATAAATGAAATGGAATCATTCTCATATTTTAGTGCAACAAGCGATAAAATAAATTTTCTTGATTAAATCTGTTCGAATAAGCAGCAGATTATTAGACGATACAAATTTTCTTGTAGCAATTTTTATTTTTCCTTTTTTATTTTCAACTTGCATTTGCTTTCACACAAAGACATTTTTCTTGTAGTGTTTTTTATAATTTTTTACTGAGGGGAAAAAAATGAATTTTAAATTCATGCAGTGTCGCCAGACGTGGGAGTATTTCACTAAAGGTTTTTTCAACCGACTTCATCAATTCGTGTTTATTTAAAAAAAAAATTATTTGAAAAGGTTTGCTTGTAGTTGGGTTCTATATTTTTTTCGAAAATCGGAAAATTGACTATCAGATAACACCTCTATTTATGAACCGATCAAAATTTTTTTAAAGGGTTTGCTTGCAGGTTGGTCCCACAATTTCTTTTCGAAAATCGGGCCGGCAATTTCCGCCTTTCCGAAATATTAATTATCTCATAATTCCTCTCTTCTGCCGATTTTCAAAATTATTATTTTTGTTTGAAAGGATTTGTTTGTAGTTTGATTCTATGATTTGTTCGAAAATCGGATGGGCAATTAGTACAATCGCCGGAAAAATTGATTATGTCATAGCTCCCCCATTTAAGGACCGATTTTCAGATTTTCTTATTTAAGATTACATTCCAATCTTTCGTTGGAGTAAAATATAAACTAGAAAGGGATTATATTGTGTTTAAAACTAACCCATATTTGCTTTGATTTTATAATCTGTTCGATTGGTTCTTTGTATTGAAGTTGGCTTGTAAAAGGTATTAATTTGTTGTAAAAATTATTTTAATATATTTCTTGCAGTTCTTTTTTTTTATTTTCATAATTTGACCTTATTCGTAACAATTAATTAGAGACATAAGTTTTTTTTAATCAGAGATATAAGTCTTCACCTCTATTTGATTTGTGGGTAAAATCTGCTGCTTCAAATACGAATTTCTTAGACTCTTTTAGAAAATTGTTAATTTTTAAATTAAAAACCAAACGCGTACAAAATCATCTTATATTTAGAAAAAAAGCAAGTATTAAAAAATTAACAAAACTAAATAAAAGCTTGAAAAGGCTAAAAAAAACAAGGCAAAACTATTTACTTTGTTTAAACGCAGTTTTGCTTTATTCTTTTGTAAATAATCTTTTAAGTTTTGTTAAACAATTTTACTAGAACAATTAATATTTATGGCATGACACAACAGTTATAACAAAAATATCTAAAAAATATATAATCATTATTAAAATAAATAGAACATGAATTCTGACAAATGGTTAATAGGGTGACTTTAATATTTATTATTTCATTTGAATTTTTCTTAATGAAAGAGTTAAACAAAAAGCTTTTTATGATTTAACAAAAAAAAAAAAAAATTAAAATTAAATTCTTTAAAAGCTATTAACTATTTAGTAATTGAAGAAATAAATATATCATTTTGTACTTACCAACTCCAGGAAATGGTGGCATGCCAGTGGCAAAGGCATGTTGTAAAGCCGCAGCTTCACCATTTGGCAGGCCTTGGGGTGGTATAGTTAAATGTAGAGGTGCTGCAAGTTGTACCAAAACTTTTCACATTAATTAAATTGTAATCGATATAAAGTTAATGAAAAGATTTATTTATCTTAAAGCTAAAGGAAAACAAAAAAAGTCTTATATTATTGATTGAAATCTAGTTAGTTAGATTGAAGTCTAGTTCTATATACGTACTATAATTTTGTTAATGGTTCTGTCTAGAGCAAACCAATGATCCAACCCATAAAATTTAAGTTTTGCGTCTGAGCTAAACTGCTGAACTTGTTCGATTTGAGTATTTGTTTATAATATTATATTGTTTGTTGTTGGCTTAGCTAGGTATATGCCTGCATTTCATTGGCAAACAAACAATATAATATTAAAATGGTTATTTTGGAGAATATCTCGAATAACGAATTTGATAAATATTAGTATTTGTTTATTTTAAAACAAAACACTTTCTGCTCGATTTATATCTTTTTCCAGAGTTATACAATAAATTATCTTCAGAGTTATTAAAAAATTTTGTTTTCAAAAATGTTCGGTAACGATATTCTGCAATCAATTACCTCATTTACAAGTAGATTAAACTTACGTTATTAGACGCAGTTTTAAATGTAAAAAATGTGTTTAAGATAAAATTTAAAGACAGTGACCGAACTAGCAAACCAATTTGGTAAAAGCTACTCAGCCAAACTGTTATAATGATATTATATACCGTTGAATAGGAAATTAGATCTTCTATTCTATTCTATTCTATTCTATACTTATTTGAAAATTAATGAATCAAAGGGGAATCCATGAAAAAAGAAGAAAACAGTTTCAAAAAGCGAACAGTAATTTCCTTTCCTTCAAAATTTATCTTTAAATACAATGTGACACAAAAATAATGGGAACATTTGAACTGGCTGCCATTCTGTTTTCATAAAAAGTTTATTTGAAAGCGTAAACTTGATGACAGTAATTGGAATATTTTTATCGCTCAAATGGCCACCTTCCGAGTTGATTTATAATTGCTTTTGTTTTACGGCATTTTGGCTTGCTGCTCGTAAAACATATGGCTCCAAATTGGCAATTTATTTAATGTTGGCTTTTCAGGAACCAGTCTGATGCTGGTAGATCTAACGATCAGGATGGACAGGTCAAATCTCCAAAACGGGATATAAAATTAATTTTTGGTAAATGGCTTAGATTTTTAAAAGTTACAAAGTGCCGCAATTGTCAAAATTGAATGTTTTTTTTAGAAGTATCCTGTGTTACAACAGTCTTAAAATACAATACTCATAAAACTTGCAACTTCCTCTATGAATATCAATTTGTTACATGGAAATCGTTTACCCAGCTTAGAAGTTGTAGGTTTTTTAAGGTGGTCCCTTTGTCATCCTAATGAACGATCCAATAATGAAATCTTGTTTTTATATTTTTCTTATCAAATATCACGTGCATTTTAAAAACTTAAAAAAAAACAACACGGTGTTTTTATACCAAATCTGATTTCTGTGATAATTCTGATAACAAACAGTATAATTTTATTTTATAAATACAAAAAAAAAAACGATTTTTTCGATACATTGAAATAATAATTATTTAAGACACTGATACTACTCGTATATGATTTTATCTGCAACACAAGAAAATAAATAAAAAAAAATTAATTTAAAATACTTACGTCCTGGGAATGGTGTCTGTGGCGGCATTCCATTTGTAAAGACACCATCAGCAGCCGCAGCTGCAGCAGCGGCGGCAGCAGCACTGCCTGGCTGTCCATTTGGTGTCTGGGCACCCATTTGAAAATTGGGCATGGTCGGTGAGGGTAACGATGGTTGACCAGCACCATTAATGCCAGGAGGTATTTGAGTGGCCAAAGCAGTCATGGGGTTCATATATGAACCAGGGGCTGTGGCAGCGGCAGCCATTAAAGCAGCTTGTTGTTGCTATAAAAATAACACAAGGGAAGTACAAGGCAATGAAATATATGTATACTTAAACAAAGAAAACAAAAAAGAAAAAAATTCCAACAGGAAAAAGGAAATAAACAATTAAAATTTGCTTATCCTTATAAGGTAAAATACTGCTTTTTTCCTTTGAGTTTGTTTCTGTTCATTGAAAAAGAAATAAAGATATTTATTTACCTGCGCATAAGCTCCATATGGACCAAATTGATTAAAGACAAATGGATTAAGCAGATTCATATGACCAGCCATTTGTTGCATGCGCCGTATTTGCCTTTCCTTTTCAGTATCAGCAAATTTCACTACCAGACTAGAGGAAGCACCCTAAAATGAAAATAAAGCAACAAAAAAATTTTTAATGAAAATATTTTGCAAATTTTTTTGTTCTCGTTATAAAATATTTAATTGGCTTATGAGAAAAGTTTTCACGAAAACAACTATGAAAAACTGCATTTGGGAATATACTACGCATATTACGATAGATGGTGAATGGCATTTTCAAATATGTTTTTTAAAACAATTTTTTTTCAAAATAAATCTTGGTACTCGTATACTTACAGCAGCCCGTGTATTTTATTTATAATTGTTATTGTTACAATAATGACAAATAATTTTATTTTATATTATTTCCTTCCTTTGCAACTGCGCAAATTTGTAAAAAAGTTTTTTACATTTTATTTTTTAATTTGTGTTAATAAAACGTTGCATTTTTGCACTTATTTGCATCGTTTGTACTACCCATTGGGAATGGCCTTAATGTTTTATATTTAAATTTTTAAAACTTCGTACGTTTCGTAAATTATGTACCACAGCTTTCAATTAAGGCAAATAACGAAAAATTATATATATTTTTAATTTTCTATGCAATTTATGGTCTAAATCATAAAATAAATGATTGAATTAGTTCATCTAATTAATGTATTGTTATTAGTGAAAATATATATAAATGTACTAAAATGTTTTTGTTATATAACAGCCATCTGGTATATAAATGTAAATATCAATGTATTCGTTCCATATAATAAATTATTTATACGCATATATTATTTAGTCATTATTATGCTAATTAAATTTTTATATTAGTGTAAGTGCAGAAAAAAAACATCGTCGCAATCATTAAATTCAAATAAACAACAATACTTGAAAATATTGTATATTAAATTAAAAAAAATTGGTAATCCTGTATTATTCATAAATGCGAAAAAGGGAAGGATAAATTCATTTAACAACAGGGTTCCTTCAGTCTTGTTGAACCTTCGTAGTGAACAGACGTGTTAGCGGAGTTTTTTTTTTTCACATACTAAGCAAACAAAAATACAAACAAAAAAAATATTCGTAATAAGTACTGATTCGTAATAAGTACAGTTTTTGTTTTTGAACCTTCGTAGTGAACAGACGTGTTAGCGGAGTTTTTTTTCACATACTAAGCAAACAAAAATACAAACAAAAAAAAAATATTCGTAATAAGTACTGATTCGTAATAAGTACAGTTTTTGTTAAATTTGCTTTACTTGCATTAATAATATTTTTCGTATAAACTGAAACAACAAAAAAACAAAAAACACAAACAAAGTGACTGAGGAATACTCTGCATGAGTACCTCAAAAACAAAAAATTGTGAAGTGAGTTCTAACGGCAGAAATGCCTATTTTACTGTGAGTTCTGAAGCTCTTAATGCAAACAATAAAAAGAAAAAATTGGATGACAGTCTTTTTCTAACGGCAAAGCCAATTTTACGTGAGCGATCAAATTCGCTTACTCCGATGCCAAGTAGTGATTCGGTAACATTACCATTGCCTAGTTCATCGTTATTTAAGTCAGCGCCATTATCCGCTCTGGGCTCGTGTTCATCACTTAACCCAGTTATCACAATGGACGATAATATTCAAAAACCTAAAGTGCCTGTCGGAATGGACAGATATATCACAGTAGTAAAGCGCGGGCGAAGCCCAAATTCATCAAAAATCTCATCTGTTCCGAAAATATCCAGAGACAACGACGCCGCCTCAGCTAATCGTCAAAACCGGTTTAAAATATTACAAGATGACAGCGATAAACCCGAAGAATCTTCGAAAAAAACTTCAAAACCACCACCAATCTATCTGAGACAAAAAAACTCGAACACACTTATTAAAAAACTAATCTCGGCCATTGGTGAAAAGTCATTTCACATTGTTCCAATAAAACGTGGTAACATTGATGAAACAAAAGTTCAAATATATGATGAAAAAGACTTCCGCAAAATGGTTAACGAATTCGAAAAAAATAAAACAAGTTTCTACACATTCCAGCTTAAGAGTGCTAAAGGCCTACAGATCGTATTGAAAGGCATAGATTCTTATGTAGTTCCTGAGGAAATTAAAGATGCTCTCACCCTCCAGGGATTTAAGGTAAAGAATGTCTCTAACATAATAAACAGGGAGAAGATCCCCCAACCCTTATTTCGCGTTGAATTGGAGCCAAATGATATAAAATTGAAGAAAAATGAGACCCATCCAATTTATAATTTAAAATATCTGTTATACCGGAAAATTACAGTCGAAGAACCACACAAGCGCTCAGGACCCGTACAGTGCCATAATTGTCAAGAATATGGCCATACGAAAACTTATTGCAAATTACCGTCTGTTTGTGTTGTGTGCGGTGAATTACACAACACTGCTATTTGCAATAAGTCGAAGGACCAGAAGGAAAAAAAGTGCAGTAATTGTGGAGGTAATCACACTGCTAACTACAGAGGATGTCCTGTATTCTCTTTTGTGAAACAAGCTATGACCCAAAAGCCTAAAGTAACTCCAGCTCAAGCAGGAAATACGTACTCCGCTACTCATCCCCTAATGGCCCAACCAATCACTTCACATGTATCGTATGCTGACGCTGTGAAGATCAACTCTATTCCCGTTCAAAAAGTGTCACCACCAAACAATACAACAAACGCAAATGCAAGCTTTAATTTCAATCGCCTTGAAGCTACTATTGATAATCTGGTGCAAACTATAAGCAACTTTACGACAAATATGACTAGCATGATGCAAGAAATGCTGCGAATGCAGAACACTCTGCTTCTAGCATTAGTTAACAAGCCATGAACACGTTAAAGTTATGTTTCTGGAACGCTAACGGCATTCGCCAACATAGAAACGAACTAGAGCACTTCCTCACGGTGAAGAATATTGATGTAATGTTGGTATCTGAGACTCATTTGACTTCGAGAAGCCTTTTTAAAATGAGTGGCTACACCTTATATGATACAAAGGACCCGAGAGGAAGAGCATGCGGAGGATCAGCAATTCTAATAAAGTCAAGACTCAAGCACTATATTCTTGAGAACACTTGTGAAGACCATCTACAAGCAACAAATATTTGCATCGAAAATTTTTGTTCAAATCTTGTGCTTTCATCAGTTTACTCCCCTCCCAGATTTTCAATCAGTGAAGATCAATACGAGGATTTTTACAAAACTCTTGGCCCTTGTTTCGTAGCAGCTGGAGACTACAATGCAAAGCATACGTTCTGGGGGTCGCGTCTTATTACTCCTAGAGGTCGAGCATTGTTCAACACAATTTCAAAAAGGGATTTGGATGTCATTTCTAGTGGGGAGCCCACTTACTGGCCTACTGACATACAAAAAATTCCGGATGTTATAGATTTTGGGGTCATGAAAAATATCCCTAGGGATTTAATTCATGTTGAAGCTTCACATGATCTCTCCTCCGATCACTCTCCCACGATCGTTACAATTTGTAGCCCACTAAGAAGTGACTTACCTGACCCATATGTGAAGATGATACATCGTGTTAACTGGCTGGGGTTCAAAAAATATCTCAGTAGTCATTGTACGGAAAACATCAGGCTTAGAACTCCCGATGATATTGAACTTAACATTGCCAATCTTACCGAGAATATTAAACAGGCTGCTAAATATGCCACTACCTCCCATCCGCAGACTGGGTTTAATAGAATTTATTCTGCGGACATTGAACGTCTCGTATGTGAAAAAAGAAGAGCTAGAAGGGAATGGCAACAGCACAGATCGCCCCAACATAAAATCAGACTTAGAGAATGCACTAAACGACTCCAAGAGTTGCTTTCAGCTGAAAAATCTGCTTCTCTTAAGAACTACCTGGAAGGTCTCGATGTCACTGCAGCATCTAATTACTCCTTGTGGCGCGCTGCTAAAAAGCTTAAAACACCCGTTGAGTCTAAACCACCCCTGCGCACTTCTACCGGAGGTTGGGCAAGAACTAATACTGAAAAAGGTAACATATTAGCTGGTCATTTAAAAGACGTATTTACCCCAAACACATGTACTGGTGCTGTTGATTTGCCGAGCGTAGTAGCTCTACCCCCTCGACCCATAAAGTTTAAGATGCTTGATGTACAAAAACTAATTGCTGAAACCAATCCAAAGAAGGCCCCGGGTATTGATGGAATTAGTAACAAGATGCTGATGCAGTTGCCTCGTATTGCTATTAGAATCCTGTTATTTATTTTTAATGGCATTTTACGACTGGAGTATTACCCACACAGCTGGAAACTTGCCATGGTCAAAATGATTCCAAAGGCGGGTAAAGATCTTACTAAGGCTGAGTCATATAGGCCAATAAGTTTGCTGTCAACAATTTCGAAGCTCTTCGAAAAACTTCTCATGACAAAATTGTCCCCAATTCTAGCTGATAATGGATGCATACCGGACCATCAATTTGGTTTTAGAAGTCAGCACAGCACCATTGAACAATGTCATAGATTGGTTCATTTCATAAGAAGAACATTTGAAGAAAGAAAGTATTGTTCTTCCCTATTTATTGATGTCTCTCAGGCATTTGATAAAGTGTGGCATGAAGGCCTAATTCTAAAATTGAAGACATATCTACCAATAAACATTGTAAATCTTTTGGAAAGTTACATTATTGCCCGGAAGTTCACTGTCGTGGAAGGAGACTTCATGAGTGTGCCCGAAACCATTTTATCTGGGGTGCCTCAGGGGAGTATACTGGGGCCAGTTTTGTATTTGATTTATACCTGTGATATGCCTTTGAGCAGTAATATCCTCACCTCTACATTTGCCGATGATACAGCCTGCCTTAGTATGCATGAAAACCCTCACGAGGCATCCCGTTACCTTCAGCAACATATTAACCTGTTGGAATTGTGGTTGAACTTATGGAGAATAAAAGTAAATGAACAAAAGTGTGTTCATGTTACATTTACCCTACGAAGAGACACTTGTTCCCCCATTCAAATCAACAATCAAGTTGTTCCTCAACATTCACATGTGAAATATCTTGGTATTCACCTCGACCGACGGCTTACATGGAAACACCACATTGACTCTAAGCTGACACAAATGAAGCTTAAATTAACCCAGATACATTGGCTGATTGGTAGAAATTCTACCCTCAGTCTAGATTGTAAACTTTTAATATACAAGTCGCTTTTGAAGCCGATATGGTGTTACGGAATTCAGCTATGGGGCACTGCTTCAGCTTCCAATGTAGAGAGAATCCAACGAATGCAAAACAAAATATTAAGGTTAATAACTACGGCTCCATGGTACTTGAAAAATTCTATTTTACATCGTGATTTAAATATGCCACTTGTGACCGCTGAAATTGCAAAATATGCTGGAAAATATTTAACAAAACTCGAGTTCCATCCTAATCCCCTTGCTCGTAACATCTTGAACTTTCCTGGACACATCCGCTTAAAAAAGAGGGACACTACGGCATTAATACGCAACTCTCCAGATGAAATTCTTTGAAAATATTTTTTGTGCGTAACATGAATTTTATGTATTATTAATTATTATCACTAAGTTTATGTCCGACACTGGTTGGGCCTAATAATTATTTATATATTTAAGATTTGAACACTTATTGTTAGTTCAATTATTTGAAGATACAATAAACATATATTAGCGTGAAAAAAAAAAAAAAAAAAAACAACAGGGTTATCAGAAGTGATGATTTTACAATATTTTGAGTACAACACATGCACTTTAATTTTATTGAAAAATGAAAATTACTCATTACTCCTTACGCTATTACAGCATCAAATACATTGCAATCCCGTCCAAGCGGTAGCGGCTAGAAGTCAGTTACAGTCGATATTACTATAATATGCTTAACAGATTAGGTTAGGTTCGGCAGACAGCTTTCGCTCACTGGCGTCCATAATTTGGTTCTTTTTGTGATACCCGAAATGTAATGAAAATGGAAAATTTGAAAACGAAGAATAAAGAGGATAGAAAGTAGATTTTATGGCGGGGATCGAACCTGCGACCTTCAGAGTACTACTCTAGTATACTAACCACTAGTCTGCGAAGGCACCCAACATGGTAATACATCTTTTGGACTTTTCTAATAATTCTAATTTATTTAAGCACTATTCTAATAGTTAAGCACTAGGCGTTCTTATTAAATGGTTATTAATTTTATTTCATTTATAATTATTGATTGATTTCCCTAATATGATACTCAAAGAGTATCGAATATAATCTCGCTTATTCCTATTGTCGTCATCACCAACAATTTAGTGTTAATGATGATCACTTGTCATTTTTTAAGCCTTAGGAATAGTAACAGCTTATAAATAATATATAATTGTTGTCGACATCGATCCTACAGTTGCCGAAATATTGGTGTTGACTTCGTGTGACGTCGACAACGACAAATAGAATAAGGGGGAATAATTATAAATAAAAATAAAACTTTTCAATCTTGACCAAAAGTTACACTTCTCAACTTTCGCATGAAAATTACAGATTTATTTTTTTCCACTGGACTAGCACTCTAGAGCTTACCATAATCATCGATTCATTATGCTTGAACCAGGACAATAGGTTATGGTAGGAGTACAGAGGATGTCGTGTCTGTGGACATACGACTTGAACTTTTTCACATTGATGCTGACAGGATAATTCCCCATACTAATTGTTGGGCTAAAGAAGGATTTTTTTTTGTAATTCGAATTTTTGAAATTCGAAATTTTTGGTTTTTTTTCCATATAACTCGGTGACTTCAGTTGAAGTAATTTTTTTGTAATTATGGTGAGTTCATCATTCGTTTATAAATGTTAGCAGCTGAACCCAGCCGTTTCATCGGCAGAGGCTTGAATAAACAAAATGAACTCGGCGACGACTTCAAAGCGACTGTTAGCCAAATTTAAATATTATATATATATATATATATATATATATATATATATATATATATATATATATATATATATATATATATATATATATTATAATTTTTTATTTTTATTTTTTTTAACTTAATCTGGGAAGTTACTTGACCTGTCTACAGTGGCGGAAATCTAACCTGTGGCCTTCGGACTATTAGTCTCACACACTCGCTACTGTCTACGAAGGCACCTATTCAGTCCACCGTGTATCTAGTTTTTTCCCCACCAAACAACAAGATTTCTCAAGGACCTCCATTTAATCGTTTGTTTAAATGATGATCCAAATGTCTTACCGCCCAGCAACTTCTTCAAATTTGGATACAGAAAATAGTCGCAAGGCACTAAATCTGGTGATTTTGCTGGATTGGAACAGCAGTTCGTAACACAATTCAGGGATTTTTTCTCTTTGCTGGATGAGGTCGTTTTTGCATCATATCAATATACAATATATCCAAAGCTTCTTAGTAATATTCCCACAGACTAAGCGACCATTTTGATAAACTGGCAATGGTCTTGCTGGCCGACAGATCCACTTTAATTTTCTTCAGCGCATGTTCAGCCGAAGAAACCCACTTTTTTCATTGTTCTATAGCCTCTGGTGTGTTGTGATGGATTAATGTTTTGTCCGTAGTTACAAAACGACGCATAAAAAACGAAAAATACTCTTGAAAAGGTCACAGGGTTTCATTTATGGTCGAGTGTGACCAATAGCGGCATCGTGAGACGTGGATAAAGTTCTTAGATATTTATGCAAAATATACACACTGGATTGAGATGTATACAGCCTCATCCATCTCATGCCGATTACAAAATCATTCCAAGGATTTTATCGACTATTTCTGACTTGACATATTCTGTTGGGTGATCTGAAGGTTTGCCGTCATTTGTGCTGAAACACAATAAACCACTTTCAAATTATTGAATTGACTCCCCATAGTATTTCTCTAGCTTTTTGTTTTTGGTTTCAATGATGATTTTTTTACGTCGAAAATAATGCTTCATCAGCACAAGGAACTTCTTTTTTCAATTAACGAGGTTGTCTGCTTTCAGTGGGTGGTAAAAAGAAACTAATGAACGCATGTTGTTCAAATTTCGTTAGTGCTCTTGTAATAGATAACAGTTAATGGGAACCATGTTGCATTGAAAATTACTGCGTTAGAAATTCAAATGGTCACAACATTATCAAGCTGCCCTCGTATATAACCGTATTGCGAAAATGGAAATTTATATGTGTTTTTACACCCAAACATATCATTTTAGTGCTTAGAAAAATATAAATTGATATCGCTTTATAATGTTGATGATTATGAAAGAAATAATTTGTTTTATGTTTCAAATATCATTCACTAAATGTCTGTGTAAAATATTATTTACGTTCATTTCACGTTATAAATAATTTAATATTCAAAGTGATTTCTTATAGAGTTGTTTTGGTAACGATATTAATTTCTATCTAAAAACCGCTAAACATTTCTTTTACCATTTCATTAGTTTTAAAACATATTAATTTCAATATCAAAATATTATTTTAATCCTCTAAAGCTTCTACGTACAGGTTTTAACCTTTTTTAAGGCAAAAATACATTTGCAAAAGCAAGTCTCTGAATACAACAAAGTTAAAAATCCCGCTTTCGGAGCAGAAATTAGACAAAGCTTGTGCTAAAATGTCCCACAAAATCGGATATTAGGGTATAAATTAGAAAAAGTGCTACACATAATTTTACTATAACTTACCGCACAAAAGAAATCTATGTTTACAGCTTTTTAGAAGAAGGTACAACGTATGTTTTTTCACTTACATGAAATATAAAATTAGGCCTGATTCTTAAAAAGATGAGAGTGAATTCGGGTAATTTAGCCAGAACTTATATATTGAATTTTCCTTCTAGCTCTTGATTTTTTATTGGGCAATATCCTGCCATTTCAGCTGTTAGAGAACATTACTTTTGCATTCTGCAACAACCACAAATTTCCAATTATCAATAAATACTAAATTAGTCCTTCAACATATTTTAATTTAGCTTTATTTCTGCTATTTAAGTTTTTTGTTTTGCTGTATTCAGGATCTTATAGTACAATTTAACGAGGAATGATCTTAACTCGTCATACTTCTGTTTGAAGGATGATTATTTGCTCTTTTTTAAGGAACACAAAAAAGACACACTGAAGATTTAAAGGGTTAAAATGTTTCACAAAAATTTCATTTAACACCTCAGACATAAATTTATTAAAGGGCGATTTTTATATATAAAATTTAAAGAAATGTATGAAATCTTTATCTCAAAACGTCATACCCTCTCCACCATATCGGACGGTATCTCATGAGTATATTATTCAATATTGGTTACCAGTGCGTTAACCTTTGCGGGTTTGTTCCGCACCACAAAAATAGTCTAATAGCGTTAAATCGCACGATCGAGATGGCCAATTGACCGGCCCCAAACGTGAAATACACTGTTTACCGAACACGCCTCTCAGTTGGGCCATTGTTTCGCGTGCTGTGGCATGCGGCACCGTCTTATTGAAACCACATATCAGCCAAGTCCATCTCTTCTATTTTGGGCAAAAAAAATTTTGACCATCGAGCGGTAACGTTCCTGCTTTCATAGTCTTTAAAAAAGTACGGTCTAATGCTGCCAACGGACCATAATCCACACCAAACAATGCATTTTTGGAATGCAAATGCTCTTTACACCAAGTATGAAAATTTTGTTTGTTCATGTATCCATTCAACCAGAAATAGG
The DNA here is from genome assembly GCA_963681545.1 of Germaria angustata. Classification (NCBI taxonomy): domain Eukaryota; kingdom Metazoa; phylum Arthropoda; class Insecta; order Diptera; family Tachinidae; genus Germaria; species Germaria angustata. Next base: position 89,462,452 of record OY813000.1, on the reverse strand, counting down.
CGTCGTTGCTGAACACAATTTTCCTATAAAAGAGTGAACGATGCACTTTCTTAATCGAGCATGAATTTTAATAATAAAATTCAATAATCTTTAAGCGTTGTTCGTTTGTAAGTCGATTCATTGTTCAAATTTTGACCAAACTGAACATGTTTAACAGTAACATGTTACATGAAAACAGCCGAGCTGCCAAAAACAGTGTTTCCAAAAAGAAAGTAGCTAAAAAGTCACCCTTTATATGTGTTTTTTGTTTGTTTCATTGTTTAAGCGTCATAAGTTTTTTTTTTTGGTATTTTTAATGCATTTAAATAAATTGCTGAAGCTTATTTCAATGCACATTTCGTAGTTGTTAATTTTGTACCCTTCTAAACCGCAATTGAGTCATACACATCTAATTTTTTGGTGCTGTTGCTCTAAAATTATTTTGTATGGTTTCTGTTTCCTTAGCAATACAGCAAAAGAAAAATTGTAAGCGGTTGTATATTTTATATGCCGTTGTTGCTAATTTTACACAATTTAAATTATTGTATTTTATGGCAACACCTTAAACAATGCAACAGTTTTTAATACCACAACAAAGTAGTCCTTTGGTAATATAAATACAGTGTCATGAGTTTTGCTATATGCTGCCTAGTATTTTTTTCTTTATCATACAAACATACATATTTATATGCAGACAAATGAATCAGAGTGTGTATATTTGTGCATAATAGAGCCTGCAACGGCAGCCACAAGCATTGAAAAGCAAGTAGTGGAAACATAAAAACCACTGTCATGTACAACATACGAATAATAATTTTGGCACGAAAGCCATGTTAACATGTCCCCCGTGTATAAAAATGTTAAAAGCAACTATATAGACTTGCTTACGGACACACACACACACACACACACAGAGCCGCTCGCCTATAAAAGCAGTCATTTGTAGCAACACTGTTGATGATACGAGTAAACTCATACCGGCTGTAAATATTAATGCAACCAAAAGGCGGCAAGTTGTAGCGTTACTTCCGTACGCAAATGCATGCACGAGTATATTTCAATGTAATTGTTAATATCTGTATGTATGTATGTATGTATGTTTAAAGTCTTTATGTACCTAGACATTATGAAAAACACTTTTTTGCTGTTGCTGTGAGCGAATAGAATTGATAGGGACTCTATGAGTGTTTGTGTTTTCTATCTATATTAAGCCAAGTCAATGCCACTTTTCTGTATGCAATCAGTTTATTATGTTCGCCAGTGAAACATACATATTTACATATGTATATGTAAATACATATAATTTTTTTTTGGTTCCTCTGCTTTTGTTGTTGTTGCTGTTGTCATCATCATAAATGTTTACTTGCAAAGTAGTCTGCAACTTTATACACCAGCCAAGCACACTGAGAGCCTAGTTTATGCAAAGGATTTTGGTAACAAATACGGAATACTCCGATGCATGCACACTTATTCATAGTTTCATTATAACATTGTGGGATACAGAAACAAATCGTAAGCAATGTTATAATGCCGGATGTACTTGCGGCTTGTTCAACCATTAGTGAACATGTAATGTGAACATGGCCTCGCGTAATCACAGTGAACGTAGTTGAGATGCAGTTGGACACACATACAAAGTTGTGCACATATACTTATATGAATAATATTTATAAGTGGCAAATTTACAGGTGGTAAACAAAATCTAAATGACAAATGCAATTAGTGACCTTCAAGCAATGCCTAAGTTACGTATTCAATTTTAGAAAATTTATTTCCACCATTATTTCCTTAAAATATGCTATAGGTTTTTTATGTAGTATTTATTGTAGGTTAGGTTAGGTTAGGTTGGAAGGGCAGCTCACTATAAACTCGGAGGCCATAAGGCCCATTGTGACGCCCAGAAGTCTAAACTTCTCAATACGTTTCCCTACTCCGGACTTCGAGCGCCCGAGAGCCAAACGGAATTCCTCAAAAAGCGTAATAAATCCGTAAGTGGCACTTCCCTGGGATAGTCCAACTCCCGGTGGAAATGGTTTTTCAAGGAAATAAATCTGGGATTCTGATCAACCGAGCAGTCGCACAGAGTGTTGAAGTGTCTCTTTTTCCTCTATGTCGAAGCAGCTCATGTACTGGCCATCATAGGATGGCTAAATGCTGCGACATGCGGCCGATCGCACAGTGGCAACCAGAAGTGCTAGCGACCTTCTCCCAAAAGAGATAGAGAGGCCATAGAGTCCTGAATATTTTGCATGTAGTCATCGTAGACAACCTAAGCTTTTTTGCATACGATACTCTTAATATAAAATAAATTTTATAGTAGATGTAATTGTTTTTTAATATTTTGTACCATATAATTTGTTCTATTACACGTGTATTATTTCTTTATTTTAGTTCACATTCACAATTGTAAAGCCAACCCCTGTTTATATGCCATAGAAAGACCAACAGGTTTATTTGTTAGCTGTTCACGTATATTATACTCCTATCATTTTTTGTCCTTATACAAATCACATGTACTCGTATCCAGCATATACTACATGCAAAAATTGTTTGCATATTCCCTGTACATTTCTCATACGTTTAGTATGTGTTGTTCGTTCAGTTGTTCGTTCGTATATGTATCTACTCTGGTGTTGGGAAAATTTTAAATAAATTCGTGCGGATTTTATTTTTGGCGGTCCCAGACAAATTACTTTTTAAATGCATTTTTAGTATAAACATTTAATATATCTCGCACATACATCTATATCTATATGAATACGTAAAAAAACTACATGTGTTTTAAATATTGTAAATGTGTTGAGATAGCATTCAATTTATTTATCACACTCACACTCCTTTGTATGAAACTCTTTATAAAAAAAAACAAGAATTTGTATGGGATATGTAAATATGTGTGTATCTGTGTTATAATAACTACCGGTTTTAGTTTGTGCAACAATATTGTTGTTGCAACAAGACAAATTGTACGGTTTGGTATACAAAGTTTTTATCAACTAATGCTTTTTGTTGTGTGCCTCGTTCACTGGTCTACATCCAATGTGTGTAGCGTATTTGCCAGCAATGAATAAAAGATTTGTGGTATTTAAAAAATTGTTAAAAAATAATTTGTGACAAATTTAAAAACATCTGATACGAAATAATTGGAAGCATACAATTAAAAATGCTATAAAATATGCTACAGTTTGTTGTTGTTATCGTGGGGCTTGAAATGGTGAATCGAAAGAGAAATTGCTGTTTTTAGCCTGAAAGCGGGCAACGTTTATAATATATCTTAAGGTAATATAAAACTGTGTAAAAGGAAGCGTAAAGGATATAAAATGAATTTATTCCAACAAGTAGTGTGATCTATTTGAAATTATATTTTGTGATGTAATTACGCCAGCCAATGGTACAACTTTTGTTTTGTGTTAATGTGCCTATTTTTTTAAAATGCATATATGTAATTGTTTTATTTATTTTCTAAAATGTGTTTAAACATTCAAGCAAATAATTTAATTTTTTTGTCTTGCTTGAAATGATCAAGTTATGTGGAGAAACTAATGGCCGGTATTTCTTTTATAACGTGAGAAAAATTTGTTGTTCGCCCGAATATAGGCAACATTTTAATTATATCTTAATATAACATAAAGTCATTGGCGAAGGCTTTTAAAAATAATTTTTATCAAATTAGCGAAAATTTCATATCTAACAAGAATTGTTATATTTTATTTTCCTTAAGTTTTGTGACATTTCTTCGTCTAAATACATACATACATATGTATATACTACACTACTTATTTTGCACGTATGTGGCTTAAATTCCTAAAGCTTAATATGTGTTCTTAACTACAGAAAATTGTTTCACTCACTTCCTAAAGTTAAAGTTGTTATAAAATTTTTATTTGTTGTGGACTGTAAAGAGATTTGGCCAATTTGAGAAAGTTGTAAATGAAAGTGTTTGTTAGATAAAAAAAAAAATTCTTAGGCAAGAAGCTTAAAAAATTTTCAACTTTATCATTATTAAACATAAAATCGTGGCTAGAAGATTTCTAGAACTATTAAAAACATGTTTTTTCTAATAATTTTCCTAAAAGGGAACCACTTTTTTTGTTGAAGGCAACCACCTAAACCAATCTTTTTCACAAGAATTGTTGTCAGCCTTCATTATATTACGTTATATTTGTACACTTAAATGTATGCCATACTTTCTGTTTTGTGTTCATATAATAAAAAAATTCTATACCTAAAATATTTTTGTTAACTGAAGAAAATTGTTTCATTTACTTCCTGCATTATGTCGAAAAATTCAAGCTTAAAATTTTCTTCAATTTTTTGTTCATACGCCTTAATGACAACACATAACATTTCAAATTTATTTTAAAATACAATTTCTCAACAATTCAATTCATTTCATTAAATGCTTTTATACATGTTTTTGTTCTTTTTTTTTTTTGTTTTTTTTTTTTGCAACATATTGCTTTAATTGTTGCATATAAAAATTTATATTATATTTTTATTTATTCGTAAAATACCAAAGTTCTAAAATTTTACTGTGGCCCATTATGTGTGAGTAAGTGCTTAACATCTCAATCCCTACAAACAGCCATCAACATCAATTTTACGCCCATTTTTCAATGTTGGACTAACGCAAAAAAAAAGATGGCCAAAATAACAAAACAAAAAATTTTGTTATAAACAAATAACAGAACAACACTGACAGTTTAATGGGCTTTTAAGCGGCTTTGGGCTAAAAGGCATTTTTTGATAAAATATTTAATTGATGGTTTTTATGTAGTCAGTCTCCCTATATAAGTACATATTTTATGTTTTTTCCCCTGAATTAATCTATTTTTCTATTATTTTTATTATTTCTGTCATGTGTGCTGCTCTATAGGTTACATTTACAATTTATGGTGTATAGTTTTAGGCTGGCTAAATATTTTATGCACACAAGCACATATACACAACAATCTCGCTCACATTAATTCTTATTTTTATGTTGCAAAAATTGTTGGGTTGATTTGTGATTTTTAATTGAAAGTTGTTGTGTTCACATTTTATTTTTCGTTGCTATTAAATTATTTTCTTTTTACTATTTATTTTCTATTTTAAGTTTAATGGAAATCAATAAATTTTTATGGAAAATGGGAAATGTGGTAGAAATAAAAAATATTAGTTAAATGCTGTAAATAGTTTATGGAAAGTTTTTGAAAAATTTATTGTTTTACGAGTATTTATGTATATATGTGTGTTTAGGCGCTGACAACTTTTTTTTTGCTAAAATGTTTGTCCGAAATTTATTTTCATATCCTCAACTCTATGCTTTTCAATGAATTAATATTGGAAATACAAATAAGTCTGTATGATTTGCAAGAGATGGCATTAATAGTTTTAGAAATACTAATACGATAGAATTGCAGAGAATCAATTGAATAGGGTTGATTATTGATTGCTATTGAAATAAGCTTGACAATTAGTTTATGTCTAAATTCAGCTCCTGTATGAGTTCTATAAGTTTGTCAAATTTTCTAAAACTTCGTTTTTTATTTTCAGTTATATATTTCTAATATTTCTCATAGTGTTACCTTCTGTTTGTAAAGGAGCTAAGTCCATATTTTTTGAGTCAGGACGATAGAACTAGTAGTCGAACATCATTCACAGAAAAAACTTAATGAATTGCATAATATTTTAGAAAGTTTTTTCTACCTTCTGTAGAATTTATTTAATGGACAACGAAGCTACTTGGGCTCGAAAGTAACGATATGGTTTGTTATATAAAATAAATATTTGAGGCTAAATTTTCATTGTCATTTAATTATTTTTTCTGAAATATAAATGTAGATGTAAATGAAATCACGTGCGTATATTTATTACAGTTGCGTAATATTTTTAAGAGCTTATCGCTTTTTATACCAGCCTAACAAAAGTATTTTCATTTCAATGTGTTTAAAAGGTACTTTACCTTTGATAACTTTTTCCAATTTCATTTAATATTTTTGTTTATTATTATTTATTTTCATGATTTATTTTAAACTCATGTAGGTTTTTTCCAACTATCTTAAAATTCAATTTATTTCCATTAGCACTAAAAGCTCTTTTATGTAAAATTTACCACATTAATTCCCACTTTAACCCTTTTCTTCCCTTCACCATCCCACTACAGTGAAAACTGCTACTAGCGAACACCCACTGTAGATGGAATTTTTGGTGGAATAAAATTCAAAAAATTTTCTTTGATAATTTATGCCCGGGAAAACAAATTTTGTGTAGCAATAAAAATTGCCCGCAAGTTAAATTTTTACTGTAAGAGTATGTATTTTAAATCTAGAAAACGCTATTTACGAAATCAAAAGCGAAGCATTTAACATAAAAAGGCAGCAATACATATATATTTTAAAGTAAATGTAACGTTATAACAGGATTTGCCAGGCTTTTCCCTACCACTACTACTACACTCTCACTCTCTCCCACTGTTTCTGGCTTCAAAGAACAAAAACTGACGCAATGAGAGAAAAAAAGTAAAGAAGAGAAAAAAAAAAGAAAACTGTTAAAAAACTTTTTTAATGTAATTGAATTAAATGCGGAAAAATACGAAGTGAATTAAATAAGTTTTCGCCATTTGGCAAGTTTTGTTAAACATACAATGTCGACAACGTTTAACAACAACAAGAACAATATCACAGCTGTAGAAAAGTCACCCATTCCACGATCCTATTCAACGAAATGAAAGAAAATATAGTTGAATAGTGAACAAACTCTTTTTCTACTTCATGGATTTTGCATAAAACCCCAAGCCTTTATGCTGAAAAAAGCAAAGTTGTAAGTATTTAAACATTTTATCATCTCACAGAACGTTAAAAGATGAAGGTAGTGTTTGCTGGTGGCACAAGTCGTTCCGACGTAGCAAAACGGAATGGGAAGCAAACGAAATCCTGGAAATAACTCATAAAAAAGTTCTTTAGATGTAAAGTTCTGTTACGAGTTTGAATATGAAAAAAGAATTAAAATCAAATTGAAACTCTAGTATAAGGTTTTCTTGATGTGGTAACACACAAAGTGGCTTTAAATTGTATAAAGATGAAATATTCCAACCAAGGCTAAAATGTGGCAAAAAAAGAAAAATAAAAGAATATTGAGTGAAGGCAATGAAGCAAATATTTAGTCTGAGACATCGCTAATTTCATATAAAAAGGAAAGAAATTTCTTTCTGTTTTAATATTAGAAAAATTAGTTTTTGAAAAGAAAATATCAGACTTTTTCTCTAGCTGTTCGTTCCTTCTACTTCAATGAGTGATTTATTTGGCGTAAACGACTTTGAGAATTTTGCTGCAGGGTTATTCAACGCAAATTTGTATTTAATTTCTTAATACATATTTCCATTTAATTTGTCAGATTTGTTTTCGTGTTACATTGCAACCTGCTGTATTTGCGTCGCTGACTACAATGAATGTTGACAACAAAATTAAAATGTTTTTCACTTGCAATACATTTTTAATTAATTTTTAAGTTATTTTATTTTTTTCTGTGTGAGGGAGAATATAAGTGTATGTGTTTAGTGTATGTGTAAGTTCATATATTTTTATTTCATTTAGCTTCACTATGACATTTTCCTGTGCAAAATTAATTGAATATGTCATTTGCCGCAAATTACTAAAAAATTGTTAATGCCTCGGCATTAGTAAGGGAGCAACAAAAAAGCACTTTTTCGATCGTTAAATGAAAATGTAAAAATAATTGAGGTAAAATGTTTTTTTAATAATCACAATTATGCAAAATGTAATATTAGTAGATATTTTACATATTCAAATTATTTTTAATTTAAAGCAAAATTTGTATTAATACTATCAAAAAATAATGTCATATTATGGGAAAAAATAATAATAAAAAATATGACAGGAAATTTGTAATAGAATAGAATTTATAAAAAATCATAATAAAAAACTATATTTGTTTTTAATTTTCGAGGCACTTCTGTAGCGGGAGGTTTGCGGTTGGCATCTTCTCAGCCTTCTTGGATGAACCTCTGCAACTTATAAACATTTATATTTTTACTCAGAGACACAATCAATATTTCAAATATTTTTGTGCACTTAAGGTCCATTCCATATGTAAGGCTTTATGCAATTTATTTCATAGCAGAAAAACGCCGATGACACTAAAGAAATTTTCCATTTATTTTATTCAAAAGTATGCAGTTGTCTAATCCTTATCCAGGTAAAAGGATTGCAAATGATGCCATTGATCAGAAACTGTAAACTTATGTTCGGGACTAGTGCGCCAATATATGGTAATAAAAGGGTTTTAAAAAGGAAACTCGACCAAAGTCAAAAAGTACCATTAGAGCGAAATAAAATTAAAATATTTAGCTTTTAGTACACTATTTGGGTTTTTTTTTTAAGAAAACATTATTATTATGCCATTTAGAGATAGGCAACAGTTTATGAAAATAATGACTAAAATGCAATCCTAAAAGCATGCATTAAATTATACTTAAAATGAAAGTGAAGAATAATTGTTTTGTTTTTGTTTAATTATTTAAATATTATAATTTAAATCCCAGCAAAAAATTTAAATTATTCCTTGAGAGTATTTGAATAATCCATACAACTTTCTATGCTTTTCAAAAATATAAACAACTTGTCGAAATACTACACGCTAGACCGGCTTTAAAGGCATAGGAAATAAATATACTATTGAATAACACTTAAAAAACTAACAAAGCAACGTCTGAAAATATGCTGCATGTTTTATGTTATATCTATATATATTTTGGTCAATAAAATAAGCTAAATTTTAATTTTGATTAAAGTTTTAACAAAAATTCCAAAATTTTAATTTGAATAAAATTGTTTAAATACTAATAAGTGAAGCCTTCAAATAGGCTGCATACAATATATTGGTGAATTATATCATAAAGCAGTGTTCACACTAAATCTAACGCCTAAAATTTTGGTTAACTTATAAATTTATATATGGAGTAACCCTCTTTTTTATTTTAAAATTTATGATGCAATTGAGCTTGTACACATTTTAAGTGTGACCAATTTCCTGACAACATAAAATTTCTACATGCATTATATATACATATTTTTTTTAACACTAAAATAAAAATTTTTCAAATGATGTTTTTAAACATCCTCATATTTTGTTCAGTTTCCTTTGGAAAACATGTTTTAAAACATCCGGTTTCCGGTTTCCTCTAATTTATTAACAGCAATTTTTTATGACAATATTCCTTAGGCTGTTTGGCGACAACATCGGCAAGCAACCACGAAATTCACACACAAATTTAAAACGTTTTATTTTGTATTAAATGTTTCTGGAAAAAAATCTCACATTCGCACACACATCATTCATGCAATCAAAAGGATCAAAAAAAGCTGTAAAACACGAATTACTTCAATGGTTTATATAATAGAAAACAATTTTGTTTCATGGTTTTTTTTTTGCTCGGTAAAATAAATTTTTGTGTGCCAAAATGAACATGCCATTCGTTTGCTGCAGATGTTGTACACTTTCACAATTGTAAATAAAACTTTGCATATGCAACAGGCCGTCTTATAATAATGATGCACATAAGTATATACAGTTTTCTTTAGGGTTTAAAAAAAGTGTTTTTTCTTCTTCTTGGCATTATATTACAAAATAGCATGTTGCATGCAACATGCTTACAACTCGTTTAGAGCTAACAAAAAGGCCAAACGTGACGCTATTAAAACAATTTTTGGTTTAACTTCCGTTTAATGTTGTACTAAATAGAAGTTTTCACTTTTGAGTTTTATTTTCTTTTTGGTTTTGCTTATTATATTTTTTTTTGGCAATTGTCAGTCTAATTTTTGCAACATATTTTTTTCAACTTGCTATTTTTTTAGAATTTTTTTTTTGGTGGCAACAGGCTTGTTGTCGTTTTATTTTTATTGTTTTTTAATACTGCTTGCTTTAGGGGGTTATTTTCCTTCCATTTTGGAGGTTTTTGTGGTAAGCTTTTGTTGGCCCACTTCTTTGGCATTGTGTACGACAGCAACTTATTATTATTACTCGTGCTCAACCAGGAAAAGCATGTTGCAAGTGCTTGGCAAAGTTTCAAATACTCTGTAATAGCCGTATTGTTGAAGTGTTAAATTTGGGAAGTTAATTTGTTATCTTAACACTTTATTATAAAAGGAAATATAGTTTGACGAAAAAAAAATATGCTGGGATTTCGTGAAGATGATAATTGAATGTAGGGAAATTAAAATAAGTAAAATTATTAATTTTTTTTTTTTTTTTTTTTTTTTTGGTTAAGAAGAATTGGAAACTTGCCACTTATCTTTTGGAATTGAAATAATCGTATATTTTAACAACATAATAAGGTAAAAAGTAGGCAAAATGTCTAAATGAATTATTTTTAAAAGGCCCTAAAAATAAATTTTTTAAAAAGAAAATTAATTTTCTCCTATAAATCCAAAACAAGCAAATAACAGGAGTAGCAAGCAGAATCGGTTAAAAATCTTTTCGGATTAATTTTTTACATGAATTAAGGATAATCGAATTTATAAACTTTAAGTCTACTTCAAAGTCATTTTAAACTTTTAAATATTTTAAATTTAACGAAAAGTTCTCTACTCTCTCTATTTTTATTTGAAATAAAACTTTATGCTTCTTCGTTTGCCAGCTGCCAACATAAAAAGATTTTCTATAATCATAAAAGAAACTTTTTCCCCATTTACAATAATGATGACATTAACAATATTTTTGCAACAGGCGTTGGCAGCATAAAAACAGTCCACATAAACAAATACAAATAAATATACCTGCAGACAACCTGTAAACGAAACAATAACAAAAGCAATAACAACAATACCGGTCTTAACAGTAGAAAAAGTCAAAAAGACAACTGACCGGAAATACACTGTTTCCAAAGTTAATATATTTTTTTATAATTTTTGATTGGAATGAAATAAACTTAATTCAGAAGTAAAAATTGTTTTTAAAAATCCTATTCATCATTTGCAGCGAAATGTTTTAATTTTTTTTTTACATTTTTTATACTAAAATAATAATAGTAGTGTAAGCAATAAATTTTATACGTAGTTTAAGAGCAGATTGTCAGTATGATGGCTTTCTAAAAATTTTATATGCTATTTTCAGCCCTAAAATAAGGGTGTTCTTTTAAAATATTTTCACATATAGATAAAAATAATTTTCTAGCAACTATAATTAAGGAAAGTACCAAATTGTGGCTTTAGCTATTGATATGTCGACATATCTTTCGTCTCCAAACCAAACCGTCAGTTCACGGAACAATAAATTTTTGTTAAAACGAGTAGTTGAAAAGAATATTAAAAAATTTCAATATTAAGTGTAATTTTTGAAATTTTCAAACAGAAAATTTTTACTCTCGTTACTTTCAAAAACCCTATACACTGTTTCCAGCATTATATCGAAGAGATTTTCAAGTTATTTATTTGGACATTTGTGTTTAAAAATTTAAGATTAAACTTTAATTAATTAGTTTTGTTATTATTGATACATTGTAAATCCATTTTGTTTTTGCTTTTTTTGTGGTGAAAGGCTTTACGGCCTTTTATTTTTATTGCTTTTCAATACTGCCTGCTTCTAAATGTTATTTTTGTTCCATTTTAGAGATTTCTTTGTGTCTTTTTGATAGTATTTTTTATATATTATTTCGTAAAGAAATTAAAAACTGAGAACCGCTATTATTAGTAATTTTATTTAGTCTAGTTATACCTTAATACTTCTATGCTTTGCTTCCAACATTAAGAATAAGGCGCTTGTTTTCTTTAGATATAATTAAGAAGACTGTTAGTCTCTATGAAAATCTTATAAACTGTCTCCATTTTTATGTACTTATGTTGCATAATATTTATCAATTCAAATTTATAAATAAATTTATTATTCAATCACAAAGTTTTATATATTTGTATGTAATTTTTTTATGTCAGCTGGTTACTTTTAAGAAATCCTTACGCTGTTTCCATTTTAAGAATAAATCATTTAATTAAATTTTCTTTGAAAAGTTTCTGTTGAACTCCTTCTAAATATATTTTGTTTAACATTTCTGTATTAAATTTATTAATTATGCAAGCTTGAGGTATATTTATTCATAAAATTTTTTTAAACGCATTTCGATATTTCTTTATTATCAATATTGAAGTGGGATTTTTTTTTCTAAATTTATATCAGAAAGAAAAAAAATTTGTTTTTGTTTTTTATAAATCATTGTAAATTTTGAAACTTTTGTATGACATTTAAATATTAATAGTTTCTCTAAACAAACTGGCCTTCGTAGACAAGTAGGTAGTGTAATAGACTCATAGTGCGAAGGTCGCAGGTTCGTATCCTGCCGCAGAACTCTGACAGTTTGTGTTTGATAATTAAAGGGAGCGCAGAACAAGCCTTCACTGGCTTAAGTGTATGTCGTATGACATGGGCTATCACACCCCTCCAATCAACCTAACCTAACCTTCTCCTTTTTTTATATAAAAAAATTGTGAGCCACTATAAATAGTTTTGTTGCATTAAAAATATATACACTCCTTTTAGATATTCGAATTAAGAACCGTCATTGAAAAAACTATTAAAAAAATTTCAGCTGGTTACTTTTAAAAATCATATACACTGTTTCCATTTTTATATATCTTTATTTTTTTTCCTATATTTTTACCCAAAACATTAAATACCTTTTATTAATTATAATTAATAAAATTTTTTCTTAGAATTGTCAGTTTTTTCTACCTCATATCACATTCTTGTTTAATTTGAGTGTTTTTTAAACTAATTTTATTGCAAGTTAAATTCGCGATTTTCTCTACAAAATTAAAAAAAAATCTTATAATTTATTAAAGGCAACAGTTTACATTTGTTTTTTTTTCTATTTATTGTAGTTCTTAAGTAGAAACAGGCTTGTAAACTAAACCAGACAAATGATGAGTAGAGACTTTACTCTGCACTTAAGTGTTTACAAACTACACACAAACCACTCCCATTGCCTTGTAAACCTTCAAAAAATCCTTTTAAATAATGTTTGTTATTTTATGTTTGAAAATACATAGAAATTTTGTAACAAGTGGAAAGAAGCTCTATGCATTTTACAAAATCATTTGACAAAGTTCACTTTAGTCTTTTGTACAAACAACAATATAAAGAAATGCCAGGCCATGTCTTGTTCACTACTTCTGCAGGACCTTTAGTGCTGTTTTTTTTCCTAAGACATTTTTACAAAACGTTTGTTGTTAGAGTTGTACGTATTTGCACAAAATATTTATATATAATATCTGGGAAAAAATACTTAGGAAATAAGTAAACTCTAAATGGCTTTTATGCCACATTGAGCTAACAACAAAAATAACAACACCATGTTGCTAGCTGGAGACCTTAGAAAGGCCAAAACTTTTGTAGAAATGTTTGGTTGAGTCCCTGTTGCTTCTCTAAGGTTTACTTAAGTAAATGGTCTATACGTACTAGAGTAAAGGGAAACACAAATTCTACTGTCATAGTCAAAGTATTTTGCCTTTTTTGCACAAAAAACACACACGCTCACCGTAAAAGGACAATAAGCTTTTTCGAATGCAACAATACATTTCTTGAATACACACTCATCGTTTTACTTCATAACGTATGTGTACTTGTAGGATATCTTCATGTGTGTGTCTGTGTATTTGAAAGTTCCATCTGCACTTCAGATATTGCATGCGGCCCGGTCCTTTATATATAAAACACTTATAGCTACAAATAGAAAGAGAGAGAGAGAGTGAAGTGGATTTCTTCGTTTTAAGTGTTATGAAAAAGTGGGCGTTATTGTTTGAGGGAGGAGTGGAGTTTTTCTGGAGCGTAGTTCATGCTATTTCTTTGTGTGTTTCTGTGAGCATGTGTGTCTGGTATGATATTTTAAGGGCAGGAAGAATTTAATTTGATTGGAAAATTGATGACTGTGCAGCAGTGTTAAGAGTACTTAAGAAAAGGGACTTGAATTTAATTACACTAAAGCTGTAGGGGATTTAAGACCTGAAAACAACAAGTAAAACTCAACATGTAGTTGCATTATATAGTATATATAAAAAATTTCTCAGACATGTTCGTAAAGAATTGTAAAAAGTTTTTGGAGATTTTTTTCAAACACATAAATAAAACACTTGTAGGAGAAAAAAATATATTAGTTAAAGATTATTTAATGTTAGGTAATAAATTAGATAAATTTAAACAGGAGCCTTTCGAAAGGAACTAAATTTGTGTTTATACGTATGAGTACAACAAAGTGCATAAAAATATACTCGTGTTACAGCTTCTCTTCTAATTTTTTAATGAAATTATACGAGAAGAACGCTTTTTTCGAAGTTTACTTCGACTTTGGCTTTCACTTAAGAAATAAAAAGGCTGATCCTGAAGATCTATATTGAAACTGGTAGAGCATAATTGAAATAAAATTCCAAAGTGAAGATCTTTACTTATGCACATATTTGCTAGTGGATATTCTAAATATTTTGACTTGATCATAGTTAAACTTTTGTCTACGATAATGAGAAACTCTCTTATTAATGAGAATGAGAGTTTTTCTCATTTCTAAGATTATGATATAGATTTCAAATGTTTAAAAACTATTTTAATTTGTTTGCTATAACCATATACTATTGCGAAAAACATATTAATTCTTTTAAAATCATAGTCTTTATGCGCTCTGTTTTTGCTTACAGGCAAATACCTTATATGCGGCTCTAGTTTATGTTTACTTGAATTCAAATGCTAGTAAAATCTTTTATGGTTTTTGAGAAGCTTTAAAATTTAATTTAATATACTCTAAAAATCATAATAATGTTTTAATCTAGTACAATGAGATGTTAGTGCTGCCTTTTGTAAAGATATTAAATCTGTATATTTTTGATGCGATCTATGTCCAGCGGTTTTGATCTTTAATTTTTTTTATTACATCTCCTCTACAAAGAAGTTTACAAACTATATTAGATTTATGTAACTTTTCTATTTTCTTCTTTTATTTTACTCAATAATCTACCTAATGTACGAATATTATAAGAAAGTTATTTCCATTCAATAAATTTATAATCCTATTCTCATTATTTCTGTGGTATTTTTTAACACTTATAACCAATACTCTTCTTAAACGATTCTTAACAGTATTAATAATAGCCCAGGCATTTCATTATTCTACATTAAAACATTATCCTGGTTGTGGCAGTATCTTAGTATTAAGTACAGAAAATAATTACACAAGATATAAATATGTTAGAAATGCTACAAATTATTAATACACGCTTAGGAACACTAAAGCAGATACTCGTACATATAGTCTTGCTTAGAACTACAGGCATGTAATTTTGAAGAACAGTAAAATAATAATAGAGGAGAGATATTTTTTTAAATTGTTTATAATGTTAATCTTTGTGTTCTGTATTATTTGTTAATTGTTAAAATTTTAAATTCTTTATGATTTTTTTTTTTGATATTGCATTTGATTTTCCCTGAAGTGTAACGAAATGTTAGAAAATAAAACATTTTGTAATAGAAAAAGTGAAGTTATTGCTATATAGAAAACATAATTAAACCCTAAAAAAAATGGTCGAAGAAGATATAGCTATTATAACAACATAAATTTTTCTCAGCGCCGGAAAATATGCAACAGTTTTTCTTCATGAATGATTCTTACTGCCTGTTTCACGATGTCGAACGACATCGTTCGTTCGCATAAATACATTAAAACCAAAAACAACATTTTAAAATTTGTTGCTGTTTCAAACGTATATATGCGAACGAACGATGTCGTTCGACATCGTGAAACAGGCAGTTAATTTTGTATACTTGACATATTTAGAAATCAATGCTATTTGTTTTGCTATAACTATACATTATTGTAAAAACATAGCATTACCATTACTATGATTTATATATTATCTTTGTATGTGGATTTTATTTTCTGTTCACGCCTAAAAATATGTTTACAATTTGCTTGAGGTCAAAATTTCTTTAAAAACTTTGTTTATGCAAAATTTTTTTTAATTTAATTTTTACGTTTTAGTTTAGTTTATTTTAGTTTAAAATTTTTATATTTAAATTTCCACTTTAATATTTTTTCTGCATTCTTAACACCTAAAAGTATACAATATTGTATTTAAATCTGTTTTAAATGATTTTTTATTTTTATTTAATTTTCTGTATCAATTAAATATAAATATAAATTAAGTTATATAAAAAAAAATTCAATGCAAACATCAATTTTCATTATAACAACTTTGTTGCTAACTCTCTTTCTAACGACTAGCAAACAAATATGATTTGCCTTTTTTAAACAACTGCAAAGAAAATAATATAAAAATATACATACACAATACAATTTTATTTCTAATAATTAAATTTCTCAAATATTCTATACAAAACAATTTGTATCAATGTTGGACAATACGAATAACTATTCTAATGTACACAGACATACAATACGAGAATAAAATTTCGTAGCCATAGAACCCCAAAATGCAATATTTATAATTTGATTAACAACATGAAATAGAAATGAACAGCAAAAATCCATCAACAAAATCTAAAACTCCAACTAGACTGACTATATATAGAGAGAAAAAAAATATATATATGTATGTAGAGTATATGTATTGTACCATAAATCACAAATAATAAATAAAGCAAATCAAAGAATACAACAAAATATTCTAGTGTATTAAATACAATCAAAATGAGCATGATGCTGATGTTGATGACCATGATGATGATAATATTGTTATAAAATATTCATAATAATCCTTAAGCCGCCCGACTACAAGCAGCTCTTTCCACACAAACATTACTATTATTATTATTTCTATTTCTGTTGTTGTTGTTGCGAATTCTGTTCCTTTTTTGTGTGTGTGTGGCACTAGACCGAAAAACTGTAAAATTGTTTATCAAATTAAATTTGCAACAAAATCTTATTTGCTATTTTTAGTCTTTTTATGGAGTTATTTGTCTTCAAAAAAAGAACAGTTTAAGACTTCACTTTGCGTTTATTTCATGTTGAAACTATTACTGCACAACAAAGTATAAAAAAAATTACAAAAAACACATTTCACTTAAATCAAGATCTAAATAAAAGCAAATCAAGCGTCCATAGACATTGTTAAATATACCAACTGAATGAACATCTAAAATATCCTGGCTTAACCTTAAAAAACTCTAAAATTTTAACTAGGATGCTTGCTGCAAACGGCTCCTTGAGCTAACACACAAACTACGTAAAGGAAGCAATTGTAGTTCTTGTTGAAACAAAAGCAGTAAAACGGAAACAACTATCAGCATAAAATACGTTAGACATTTTACTTAAAGACCCTGAATAAACAATAAGTGTTTGTTTGTAACAAACAAACAAAAGAACCTTCTAAGGGCGCTACCGAAGGTGTGCTGGAAACACAAATAGATAAAGAAAATTTAATTGTAAAATTGAAGTCCTTTACTAAAAGGAGTGTAAAATTTTTCGGCCCTTAAAAAAATAATACATATATAATAATAAAATTTATAAAGTAAAGTTAATTATTTTTTTGATTAATTAGTTAATAGCAAAGACTTTTGAACTCTACTACAGATGAGTTGGTTAGCACCAATGAAAAGTTAGACATGTAGAAAAAATTTTGCAAGGAGTCAACATTTTTAATTAGAGCGATAATTAGATTTTTTTTATAAAATGATCAGCAAAATCTTACACTTTTTTTATAAAAGAAAACGTAGTATGTTAAATTGTTTTGTTTTCAAATGGACCAGTACTCAAGGGATGATCCTTACTATTGCAATGGCTTTTGGTGGGACTAGGAAAATATGTTAATGAGGAGGAGGAAGATGAGGGCTAATATGTGGTATTCGACTTTGATCCTTCCGATATTGAAAGACCCTCTGGAGGGATATTATTCCACATACGAATTGTTCGGATAAAGAAGGAATTTTTTTTCTCTAATGCGAAATCCGTGTTCTTGATAATGGACAAACTGTGGATTTAGGGAAGCAAGTGCCTTATTTCATTTGAGTAATTTTCAATGTAGTAGCTACGAAACAGTGAGCTACACACCATATTACGTCGGCGATCCTGTGAGACAATAGAGTTACCAATGGGTTTGCTCGCTCGCCCTCTCCTGTACGTAGTCGAATAACTTCAAAATTGACTTTGAAGCACCATCCTGTATATGCTGAACTAGAAATTTAACAAATAATGGGGAATTGAGGAAAAGTAGGTTTGTCATAGAGTTAACAAAAATGTATACACTCCACTGGTATTTTGCTTTAAAACGTGTAGTTTTAGTATATTAGTATATTTTTTTAATTATTTAATTTTAGTTTTTATTTTTATAAAAATAAAATAGTCCATGTTAAAGTTGCACAATTTTTATACACATTCAATAACAAACGCAGATAATTTAAAATATTTGTGTCTAGAATTAATGTTCAAAGGAACTAATAAATTAAGGTAATCGGTATATGAGGCTGAAAGCTTTCCAAATATGATTCGACTAAAAAGCTGGCACCAATTAAAAGCAGACAGCAACATTCAATAAACTTTTAAATAATTGTTTTAGGGAACATGTCGAATAACGAATTTAATAAATGAAAATTTATTTTAGTTTATTCTGTGATATTTTTGCCATAATTTGTATTCCAATTTTAAAGGGGCGTACGATTGTTGTTAATAAAATTTTTATTCATAATACACTACGGCCTCTTTAATATGTGTAATTTTTTGTGAAAGTTAAAAACTAAAACATGTGTAGTTAATATACCGCTTTTACTTCTTAACCTTGTTTGTTATTACATCTAATGGTGTTTGAACTGTTGTATTATTTCGATAATGTGTTTGCATACACATGATACTCTATGAGTATTTGAATATCGATAAATACTCTTAATATAACATTTAAATGACTACATATAAGCTCTGGTAATAAATAAAGTTAATTATTTAAAAAAGTCCAGAAAATTTTAAAAGTTCTTTAAATTTACAAATTAGTATGTTATTAAACGTTTTTATTTGTAATTTATAATACTTTTGAACAAAATCTAACCAATTTTTTATTTTTTATTACAGATATAATATGATCGTTTAAGGTAAGTCCATTTCAAAATCACTAGAATTAATAATTGTGATATTATACATTATTGTGATAATAAGGCTGAAGCCACAAATGTTCAAATATTTTTGAAATACATTTGTTTTCAAAAAGTCTCTTAAAAATACTTAATATTGAAAGACAAAATGAAAAATAAAATCTTTATTTTAAATACTTAATATTGAAATTTATTATTACGTTTGGTTAGGCAGAATATTAGAAATATTAAATTTCAATATTAAATATTTAAAATAAAGATTTTATTTTTCATATTGCCCTATAAATACAATCGTTGATACCCAAAGGGTGTTTAATTGTATACATATTGCAAGTAGAATAAAATATAACCGTGTTGGGTATAATTGTTTGTCGTGTTTTAAGCCTAGTGTGATTATGTACTTTATAATAATCATATACGATAGAGAATACTCATATTGTATTTGTTTGTTTTGGCATAAACTTGTAAGGTCCAATGTTTTCAAACTGCTTGAAGTTCACTGACGACTTGGTTTAGCGACCAATGAAATGCCGAAATATGAACAGCTAAAGCCACTACAAATAGTAAATTTTTCTTCCTTAAATATTATAATAAATCAAGATTATAGCCAAAAATCTCTATGACCACCAATCATTTGACCTTTCTCTATATACCGTCTTAAACTACATTTAGCTTCTGGCCTTCCAAAAAAAAAAAAAAAAAAAAAAAAAAAAAATTAGAAGCAAATAAATAAACTTCGCAAACACACTGTATTGCCAAACTATCTTTCTTTTGTCTCAAATGCATTAGTGTTCACTAATGTTTGTGTGTTGTTCTTTGGCAGTTTAGTTTAGTTTAGTTCAATTCAGTTAGTGTTCTTTTTGTCTTTGCACTCGTATCCTTTAGCAAATAAAGCAACAACCTTATCCAGACATTGATTTAACAACATTAGAGGCATTTGTAAAGCTGTTTAGAAAGATTTGGTGTTCTTCTTAAGGCAAAACATAACAAAATGCTCTTAATGCCATGTCTGTTGGGTCAGTGTTGATGTGGAAGTTTTCACTGAGCGGGGCTTGAGGTCTTCTATAGAAAGGGAAAATAAGTAGACAACAAGCAAAAAAGGAAAATATATTAATTTGTAGATAAAATTTTAAAGATATAAATATGTAAAACGCTAAAAGCTGTATAATTTTATTTTCAACTTAGCTTATAATTTGTTGTTTTTGTATAATTTTTTTTTTGTAAAAGCAGTGCTTAAGATTCCAATAAATTGATAGTAATTTTCAAGTGTTTATTTTCTTAACTCATTAAAGCGTCAGTTTTATTCATTTTCATTTGCATAAATTAATAAAATTTAATTTTAGCTGTTCATGGCGTATGATTATTATGCATAATTATTTATAAATCATACTCAACCATTGCACTCATCGTCATTATGATTATTAAATTGAATATTATTAATACGTTACGCTCCATTGTCTTTTGGCAATAAAAGAAAGAAATGAAAAACACTTATAATTCATATTTCCTCTTTCCTTTTACTTAGTTTTTCATGCAATATGCATATTATTTTTCCTTATAATTTAATCTCTTTAAATTATAGTTTTTGTTTTGAACTCCCCACTACTGCTTTAACTTCCGTCTATCATTTCCGTAAGCAATTTAATACTTTTCAAAAGTGCACAAAAAAAAAGAGAAACGAAAAATTGAAAATCTTTTTAACATGCCACATTACATTTTTCAAATGCATATCAATAGCACTACATGCTGCTGCCATACATGTAATACTCAAGGCAACAGTTACTGGATTTGTAGTCTGTTCCTTTTTTGTGCTAATACAAACTCAAAACTATTAGCAGAGAGTCTACTATATCATTTCTCTATATATCATTATACTTCCTTTAGTCAACTTTAGACTCAATGCATGCTTAACTGAGCCTGCAAGTATTTTGAATGCAAACTATGCATAAATCTAATAGCAACAACAACAGCAACTTTGGCAACAAATTTGAATTGAAAAAGTAATGAAAAAAATGGAAAAAAAATACTAAAAGCGAGAGGAGTAGATAATTTTTTTTGCTTGTTGCACCCAGAGAAATTTTTTTTTAAATTCTCTTCCCTCCAACATTGTAATACATTTTTATAAAATTCTTTAAAAAAAGGATAGGACTCTTTATGTGTTATTTTTTTTTTGCCTTTTATTCATAGTAGTAGTTTGAATTTTTTTATTGCTCTTTGCAGTTAAAGGCTGTTGAACAAATATATTCATTGCAACATTTGTCGTTAAGCTACAGCTATACATATTTTTTTGGGCCTGATGTGGCAATACATGCTCGCAGATGCTTCGCCTACTCGCACACAAATTTATTTCATTTATGCTTGAATGGCAAATAGTTACCAAAAGATTTTCTCGTATCAAGTCTATTTCCCTTTTTCACTAGTTTTAATGTTTATTTCTTTTGCAATTTCTTACTGTTGCTCTATTTCTTTCCATATATTTTTTGTTGCTATTTTTATCAAGTCATTTGTTAGAAAATTTAAAATTTGTTTCCCTGTTTGAGAGTAGAAGAATAAAACGCATAAAAAATAAATATTTCTTGTATGCAAAAGATTTTGTTATAGATTTGTAGCAAAGAAAAGTAAAAAAAAAACTAAACATTAAATGAAATGGGGCATATGGAAGAAGTGCAGACTAAGAACATCTTTAAAGTATTAAAAGATGCTAGAAAAATCTCAGAAAAACAATTCCCTCGCCACAAGCCGCTTTGTAAATGAATTTAAATAAGCCACTATATTTGTGCGCACTGTAACGCTTGGGAATAATTACTTTTAAGCACTAATAGCACTTCAATCGCCTACAAATATGCACCACTGAAACTGCTGTGTTAAAAATGTGTTTAATTTAACTAAACATAAAATACTATTGCATTCATTAAGGCTTTAAAGAGACATCTGCGTGCAAAAAAAGGAAGTTAACTCGACTAGTAGTCTGAGACAAACAAAAAAGTATTTCTTACGAGTTTTTTAAAAAACTATTTTTTTTACAAAATTAATCAAATGGACAACTTAAAAAAGGTTATAAATTCAAGCTACAGGAAATGTTATTTTCGTTGTTATTTTCTGTTTTAGAAATACAAATTTATTTTTGCAACATTTTTTAAGAGACAAAAACTTTTCTAAGAACAGAGTTGCAAAAGATTCACGTCAGTACCTGCCCGAAGGCCTAACCTGACGGTGCACTATTGCACAAGGGTGAATAAAGCACGTTCACCACCGCGCCAGTAGCCCCCGCCAAGGGCACATGACTGGAGCGCCAACTAACATGTGCCCCTGACAGGGACAACATGGTAGCAAGTTCCGCACAGGCTGCTGGACCATGTACAGACACCTTGCTAAGATGCTTGGAGCTATCTAACCTCCTACTACCCAAATGGCACGGCAGTGGAACTTTTACCCCCATCTGACCTGAGGCTTCACCTACCGTAACCATTAGAGCAGCTCTGTCGAATAGCAACAGCACCTAGAAATATATGGCCTGAAGAGAACATCCACATCATGCCACTAGTCCATGATTGAAGACACACTCATCCAGCCCATACCTCTCCCCGCGTATCTTTGGGTTTTAACCACAGCCATCACGTGATCCCCGAAGGGGCCTCACCAATAACCAGTCTAGGACACGTCCTAGGGGCTACTGGTTCCCGTGGCACCAGATAGGACTCTGGTCAGCCGCGTGTTAAAGCACCTCCGATTTTAGGTTCCTTGCACACCTGAGGCATCGGTAACACCTCTACCCAGACTAGCGTAGCAAGCTACTTCCTTAATTACTTATATGCACGCCCGTTACCCTGGTATTCAGGGATTGGGTAGTAACATATTAAGTTTTAGGGCAATTGGCCAAAGGTCAAGGTCTGGAAAGACCAACTACCCCTCCGGACGAGCGAGCGAACCCGCTTTTACCTTTAGTTTACTTGCATGCGCGCCCGTTGCCCTGTTGTTTCAGGGATTGGGTAGCAACATACAAGTTTTTAGGGGTTATCAGCAAAAAGGCCTAGGTCCGGAAACCTGATAACCCTATACCCCAGGAGGTTCAACACCAAGCCACCAAGACAGGATGAATTGACCGCGCCCCCTGGGGGGACTTTTCTAAGAACAGAAAATACTTAAATATTTTTTATAGCAAAAGTTTCTAATGAATAGTATTGTTTATATGAATGATTAGTGTAGATTGGTAAGACCGCCTGTCAGCACTTATGATGTACTAAAGAAGATAGAAATCGGAGAATAGAGTACATCTGTTATAGTTCGCTTAGGTGTTAATACACCTCGGTGATCGGATGAATGGTACAGTAACAGACTGCCCGTGCAAACCTCTCTTTCCTATGCGAGGGCGGGGCAATGATATTCGCACTTTTTCTATAAAAACACAACATTTTCTATATGGAACCCTTAATGCAGCTTGTGAATTTAAAAATAATTAAAACTTGCTTTCCTGCTATATAGACTTATTACACTATTCCGAGCTGCGATGAGGTTTGAGGTAAAGAATTTAATTAAGATGCGCTTGTGCTATAATTTTAGATCAATTTTTTTATGTTATGTTGCTTAACACCCCTTATTATTGAAACAACAATTGTTTTTTAAAATAGCTTTAAGAAGGCAATAATAAGTAAATAATTTTTTCACATTTTCTGAAAATTTTAATTACCCTTAACCTCTGCTTTGTTGAATAAAATCCGTAAAGTAGGATATTGAAAATGTGAAGAAATTACATTTCATAATATTGTTAATACTAAAAGTTTCTTAATTTTCAATAAATTTTATTAAAAACAATGTGTGTATACAATAGAGAAATTTAATATTTTTAAATCGAATAGTCCTTCCTACATTTTAATTAATAATAAGTTTATTTTTCTAAAATTTTATTTCTTAACGTCGTTTCATTAAAACACAAACTCTTTTTAAAACAGCATCAAAAAAGTTTTGAAAATCTATCCCCTTTAAGTATGCAACAATAAATATTTTAATATTCAGTGTATGTTATTTGAATTATATGTGGCATCAATGGAAATTAAATAAATCGAAAATGCAACGATAACAATATACGTATTTTATTCACTGTTTTTCTTTCAATAATCGTATACACGTATGATAAATAAGTACAAATAACATAATAAGTAGAGGAGGCTTTGCAGATTAGACAAACTTAATTCATAACTAAAAATATGACTCATAAAGAATTCTACGTATTCTTCTTGCAGTGAATATTAGTTCAAACATTAATTGTGTTTCAATAAAACCTGCATTGACGGTAGTTCTACAGGCACTCAAATGTGCGAATATTGCCCAGCTAGTAGTAGTAAAATTAGCTTTTCCTGCCATTTCTAATAAGTTATAATATTAAAATATTTATTGGCTTATAGACACCAAAAAGTAGACTATGGATTTTATGTGTCGAAAATTTTGCTGAATGTTTGTTATTTATTCATTTAGTATTTATTAATAATTATATTGTAATTGCAAAAATATAAAAACCTTAAAAAATTTGCAGTAAAGTAGATCTCAGACCATGTGTTGGGTGTTAAACTGATAACCCCACGGAGGATAGAATTGCAAATTATATAGTAGCATATCGGGAGAACGACTTTTCAGTTTTAAATTAAAATTGTACCTATGTTTTCTTAGGTCATTAAGAACTGTTTTTTAATTAGAATTTTCTCATAGTAAGCTATGAAAATGGTAACTAGAAACAGTCTACTTAAATTTTTTTAGTGATTCTCAATCAAAAAACAAAATTATTAAAGATAATTTTTTAAACTTTTATTCTATTTAGCGAATGTACAAATACCTAATTTTACAGCAGAAGCTCTTTAATTAACTGCGTTTGCACTAAATTGTACAGCTACTGTAAATTAAATTTTGCTGTAATTTGCTGATTTTACTTTTAATGGTTAAAAACTTTCAGAATTAATTTCAATGATGTTGAATTATTGATTACGGTGAAAAAGTGAAAAT
Source organism: Germaria angustata (assembly GCA_963681545.1). Taxonomy (NCBI): domain Eukaryota; kingdom Metazoa; phylum Arthropoda; class Insecta; order Diptera; family Tachinidae; genus Germaria; species Germaria angustata. Next base: position 89,437,408 of record OY813000.1, on the reverse strand, counting down.
CGAAAATTATGTCGCTTATTAATTTTTTTTTGCAGTAAGAGCACGATATCATTGTTAACGTTTTGTTGTTGGTAATTTGAAAAAAAAACATGTCGCTTGTATTTCAGTGAGTCCTAAGTATTTAAATTATTTCAGGCTCCATCTGTAGTTCAGTAGATAGTGTACAATCAGTGCCGAGTTTGTGTTTTCGACACTCACCTACTTGTAGGAGTTTAGTCTAAATCAGGAGATTTTTTTTTAATATGTTCATTAAACGAAAGTTATGGTTGAATTTAAAATATTTTGATAACCATACCTGTTGAGCTGATCCGGACTCCTGTCAGAACTTATCGGAGACTGAGGGCTATTTTAATTCGATTTTTCTTTGATGTCATTACTATCATAGAAAACAAGCCGTTAGAATATTTGGTTAACATAAATCCGTTTTCTATTAAAGCCTTAGCTCCTTTGAAATTGCCTTTTGTAATTTGCAGATGAAGTAAGTAACGATCAAGATGATCAGTTGCATTAGGATTTGCACCTTGTTCAATCAAATACCTTGCAATTTTATCATTAAATTTGTGATCATAAGTTGCATGTTCTAGTGGATTAGAATCTTTCTGTAACTTATCTTTAGCTATTAAGCAAAGCCAGGCTTAATTTTCTAAACATTTTTAAATAACCTAAAAGTATGATTTGAATATATTCGAAATTTTTTATTATTTTTTAAGCAATATTTTAAAGTAGATTTCAGATTTTTTAAATTTAACTTCTCAAAATAATATCTAAATTTCTTATTATCAATTGTGCGAGCGGATTTGAATTCAGATTTTTATTTCATTTTGTTTCGTTTCTTTCGTTTCGTTTTGGAAAAAATTTCCATTTATGTAATTTAAATACAGATTTTTCGCCAACAGCAATTTAAAAAAATTCTTGATTTTTTGTTGCTGAAATTTTCGTTGGCCAAAGAGATGTGTTTAAATTGCTGTTTAAATCAATTTGCTTTTCAAGTATTAAAAAAATATACACTTATACTTTCCTTCTCCTCGTGAACCCATTTTTGCTGCAGAAGTAAAAGCTAAAGAAAATTAAAAGACAGTGAGTGTGTAAGGGGTAAAAAACAAAAGCTTTTCAATTTTCGCAAAAATATACTTATGACAAGACCATTCAAATTTCCTTTATTTTCTTTTTACATCGTATTATGTTTTTTTTATTCCAACCCAGAAATATGATTCTTATGATTTTTTTCCTTTTTCCTGATTTTTTTTCTTAAGCAGTTTTCCCTGTTATATGAGATGTCCTTTTTTTAAAACACAATTCATGAATCTCACTTAACAATTTTATATAAATTTTTTTTGTTTAAAAGCTGATGACGATGATGATCACTGTGAAGAAAAAAATATTGAAAAAAGGGGACGTTGCTGGTAAACGAAGCGTAAACTTAAGAGGCTGGAAACCATACTCTACTTAAAATCTCATCTTAGTTATTTTTTGTTGGGTTCTGTGCATGTGCACTGCTTGATGGTTGGTTGGCTGGCTGGCTTTTCCTAAACTACAACTGTGTGTCTTTTTCTTAATACAGTGGGAATTATAAAATTAATCAATTCTAAGGTATTTGCAGTATTCGATTAGTGACATGCCAGCTATTAAAATTAAAAATTTTAATTCGTTTTTCTGTTCTGGTTGCGGCAAACATAGTCAAGTAAATTCAGTATGGAAAACGGCCACTTGCTGACGTAGTAAATAGTTAAATGAATTTGAAGGGGCGCGTCGTACAACCAGAATTCCGAAACAAAGTTTAGGGCCATGGTAACAGCAGTTTCAATAAGACCATCATCTCACGGCCACGACGGCCGTATGAACAAAAGGACTTGCTTTGCTGGCAAGCTGGTACGTGTATATTTTTTAAACTTAATTTAGCGGAATTGTTGATTAACACAAACACCCAGAGCCTAATTTGATAAAGACCATTCCAAACGCTTGTATGTGTGCTCTTTACAGTAACGTTTCATGATTTATGTCTACTCCATTCACAAAAATGACCTTCCAAGGAAGTCATGAAAATGTGGAGATTACAAACAAATTTGGGTCATTTTCGATGATTTCAATGTAGTCTTGTCATTGCAGGATGTTCTCTTTATCGATTTCTATTCACCAATTCGGAAGCTTTCTTCTTTATCTTAATAAAAGTAAACTTTAGGTTTTTTCTTCATAGAAACTAATTTTATATTAAATAAGGATTGTTTATTTGCCACCGGTAATAAACTTCACATCTGTTAAGCGTACAAATTCGCCAGTAGTCCGATTGCTTATTTCTTATGTGAAAGTAATTTTATCATTATTGGTTGAAGAAAAATTATGTTTTCATGTAGAGATTTGAGGTATTTATTATTTTCACGAATTTGCAGAAGTGATTCCTATTTTAGTTTAATTTTTTTTCAACTGGATCGTAGGACGTCGAAAAAACGCACTATTAGATCTTTTGAAAGCAATGAAAATATTATTCCTTAAGAACAATTTTTATGTTTTTTCACTGCGATAAGGACCTTAATGGCTGCTCATATCTATAGTATCATATCAAATTCTCGCTGAACCCTGTTAATTACAGGAAAAAAATTTACTTTTTGGATATTTCTGAGCTCAACTCAACTAACTTGCAGTGGAATAAAATATAAAAAAATATTAAAAAGTCTTCAACTTTTATACAATTTGTATAAAACAAATTGCAATTCATAAATGATGTCATAAACTTTGTAACACAAGGTAGCTATAGTAGACGCTAGGTTAGGTTAGGTTAGGTTAGGTTGATTGGAGGGGTATGTTAGCCCATGTCACACGACATACACCTAAGCCAGTGAAGGCTTGTTGTGCGCTCCTTTGAATTTAACCATAGCATATTGACCCAAAGGCCTAGAGAAACTCCGTGTCACTCACAAAGTTCCTTAGTTTCCTCCAGCATATTCCCCGTAATCGGCTTATGTCCGGTAAGATGTCACCCCCAAGATATCGGGATCTTATTTGTGAGAAGGCGGGGCATTGGCACAAATAGTGTTCCAATGTTTCGCTCTCCTCCCTACATGCTCTACATTCATCTCCTCCCGCTATTCCGACGCGTTTAAGATGTGCCAGTAGCTGAGAGTGCCCTGTGACAACTCCCATTATTCTACTTAGTTCGAGCTTACTAAGTTTTAGCAGCTCCCTCGTTCTTCTCTCGTTTGGATCTCCCCATAGAATTTTTGTATTAGAAGACGCTAAGTTGACAACCGCTTGTGTAAAAAATTATTCGAGAATTATAGCTTATTTACATGTAAATAATTTTTGTTTATAAAATAATCTACAATTAAAGACAAACATTAGACGTACTTAAAAAGTCACAATTATTTTAATAATTTTAATGTATTAAGTGTCAAGTCGTATGTTTTCAACATTTCCTATAGCGCCACTAAGTCCTACGTTTGCATACGACATTTAGTGTTGTCATTTCCGATCTTGTTACAATTTTTTGTGCAACACCAAATAAATTTTGTTTATAGAATATATAAGCCAACATAGGAGGAGACATATACTTTAAAAAATGCATTTCTGTCGAGCAGGGGCTGGTCGAGGAAAAATAGACGATACATAGTCAATAAAGTAAGAATCAGAATAATATGGGGCTGCCTCAGAAATATTTATATATCATTTGGTCATAAATCTTCAAAATAGTGCTTCATTTTTGGGAAAAGACTTTGAAACTAAGTGAAATGGAATTTTTATAAGTTTTTGAAAATGCATTCTGCTTTCCTCAGTGGCTATCTGGGTGGAATTACTGCATGACGGACAGCCCGCCCAATCATTAATTTTAATAGTAAAATTTTATCATTCTTATCTTCTAAATCATAATAATTTCCTGGAATCCTTTTGCCCATTCACTGAAGTCTGTCATTACAACACAAGGGCATGGTTTTTTGTTGTTGTCATTTGTCAAATTTTATACATTTATTACTTGAAAATTTTATATTTATTTCCCCTTTAATTGTAACCACTGTCCTTTTTGGTAGGTACTTTTCATAGTCATTCGTCTCATATTTTTGCATGGTACATATAACATACTTTTTTCCATAATTTTCTTAATATTGGTTTCAAGAATTTTACGGAATTTGTTTTGTTGTGAGAAAAGGAAAAAAAGAATCTTTTGTTATGGCAACCAGTTCATAAGACAGGCCGGGGAAGGAAGGAGTTAAAAGGTTGCAAGACTCTAAACGTAAAAGAAAATTGCTCTAAGATACTTATCCTTGGCAACCGAGCAGCCATTATTATTTTTATTACTTATTTGCTTTTAATATATCAAACTTCCACAGCTACTACTACCATCACTACTGCAAGCATCAAGAGGCAAGTTCAGTGAGTGACTGACAACAGCCTCTTTACCAGCTACAGCAGCAATTTTCAACAGGACAATAACAACGTTTAAACAATCTGCCATTACTGTTGCTTTTTTACATCCTCCCAAAAACACAATAAGGAGGCAGGAGAAAAGAAAAAAATAAATAATAAAAGAAAGCGGATGTCGTTTGTTTTTCTGCATATTTTTAACTTTGATATTTGAATATCAATATTTTTTCTTGAAAATTCTTTTCCAGCTTATACTTGCTGCCACGCTTCATTCGCTTATGCTATATATATGTATATAGTATTTGGTTTTGACCCTTGTTGATATTGAAAATTGGTTAAGCAATTCCTTAAGCAGTCGAGTACTTGTTCAAAATCCTCTTTGTTTCCTTCACCCTTCCCTCCTCCCCCTACATACATCTTATTTTCTTATTGTCATATTTAAGCAGTTTTAGTGTTTTTAAATTCCAAATCGTCGCTCCAGATTGCAAGGAGTGAGTAGAGTATATATTTTGTTTAAGTAGTTTTTCGAAAAAACAATGTCCATAAATTTCCCTATAGTCCGGGTAATCACTGTCAATGTTTTATAAGCAGACATACGAACTGTTTAACATTTCGTTTTCCTCAACTTCTTATTGTATGCAGTTGTATTGCTTTTTCTATCCACTCTGTTATGTTAAGTGGTTGTGATTTTTTCTTAAGAGAAACTAAACTTATGATCCTTATTCAATGTCCTTACATTGTTATTAATAATAAGCTATGCAAAGTTTTTCCTTTTCGTATATATACTTATATATTTTTGAGTAATTTCTATTCCACTTGTTTTTTATATATATTGTTTATGGCTTGATAGTTTTTTTTCTCTTAAGACTTTCATATTTCTTAAGAACGAAAAAAAAGCAGAAAAAAGCTAAAAATGAAATATTCTTTTTATTGTTTTCTGTCTCGCATGATGTTAAGCTTCCTTTAAGCAAAACAATTAGTTTTTTTATGGCTTATAACAACTTGAGAATTTTTTCCAAAATGTTTTTTCTGTTCACTTTCCAAGACATTATAATAATGAAAGTATTAGTATATATCTAATACCATAAGAAATAAACAAACAAAAAATCAATATATTAATAAAAAAAATTACAAACAAAATGTTTTAATTAAAATACTTAACATTTTTTTTTTAATTTTGTTTGTCCATTTTTTTTATTACAATAATGTAATGCTTTACTGTCCAACAACTTTTAAGTATTTTAATTAATACATTTTGTTTTTCTTTTTGATTTGGTCAGTCCGAGTTTTTTTACAATAACCAATAGGATAAATTAAGAGTGTATGAATTTTTTAGTGTTAAAGACCCTTAAAATATGCTATTTATTTTTAGCATTACATTTAACTGAAGAATTTTTTTTAGTTAAATTTTTATATATAGTTAAATTCGATATATCTAAGTTCTTCCAAATATGCTATACATACTACAAAATGTCTTAATATATACTTCAGAATTTTTTTAAAACTTTTTTAAGCTTTCATTAAATGAGTTTTCAATTTGAAAATCAATTAGGACTTTTCAATATTGGTCAAACAAGGAAAATATACCTTCAAAGTTTAAGTTACATTTTATATAAATAATTGAGCGACAACAAATTTGAAAAAAAAAAGGCTCCTCAAAGTATGCCAGCATGCCAAGCAATATATTTAATTACCTAAAATTTTAAATTTTACATTTTAGATTAAAAAAAGAGTAACTTAAATTAGACACAAAAGAAAAGAATAAAAAATGTTATTGGATAAATATAAATTAAGAATTTGTAATAATATATTAATGATTGTAAGATCCTTAATTCTAAAGCACCTTAGAATATGCTATGCATTTTTACAAAGTTTCATGTGTTTTTAATAAAATTAATTAAGTTTTTCTATTATAAGTTTCCAAATCAGTAAAAAAATCAAAAAATTTTTGTTGTGGCTTTAGCTCTTCATATGCATTTTGCAAAAACTCTAATTGTTTCTAACGATTAGTTGGGGAGAATATCCCAAATAATAAATTTCAAAATCAGTTTGAAAAAGTGTCCTAAGTCTATCAAATTAATTGACTAAGTAAAATTTTATTGTTAAAATAACAAAGCAAATAAAAAAATCTTAATTAAAACACAGAAAATTAGTTGGGGCAGTAAAACATAGCATTATTGAATGAGTTGAATTAATGACTCTGAATAAAATACTTAAGCGTAATAAAATCGTAAATTCAAAGCTCCTTAAAGTAAATAAACATTAAAAAATGTTTCTCTGCTTCCTGCTTTCATATAACAAATTTTTAATTAAACCATCAACAATAAAAGGTTCAATTCCTGCCAAGGACATGCCGTTGTTTGTTTTTGCTGTTATTAATTTCTAAGATTCATATGATTTAAAATAAGTATATATTTCAGCTCATAAGTTTATTCTAAATATATGCTTTACAATAAGAGCAAATGTTATTTTTATACGACATGTTTTTTTCAGTCACTCCTTTTTCGCAAATGATATTTAAAAACTAAATATATAAATATTAAATAGATTACTTTATACAAACGAAACTAAAAGTTGAAGCCCCTAAAACCATGTTTCACATATTGGAAGTACAAATTTTTCAAAGTTATTCTTTTTAATTTCGACAACATATCATACTAATTTCTCCTTACGTCCTTAAAGCGTGCATTGAAAAAATCATGTAATTAGAATGCTGTTGACATTAGTTAAAGAAACAAATGCAGTAGTCAAGTGCTTAGATATTGTAATTTATAGGTTTCTTTAAATCTAACAATTATTTTACTTTCAATAAAGTCTAAGCTGGGGCTAATTTGTTTATTCGTTGTTTTTATATCTCTTAAAATTTTATACGTATTGTGTTAAATTTGTAAAGTATATTTTAAGGTATGTGGTTTAAAAAAGGATATTCTACGATATTTCAATAGAACAAGAATTCTCTCTTAATTTTTTATTGCATATATAAACTAAGAAAATCCCTGGATTGTTATAAAAAAATAATAGTGTAAAGATTTTCAAAATCCAATACACATTATGTACACAATAGTTTAAATTAGGGAAATAAATTTTTTTTTGGTGGCTGTCGTGCCTATTGGAATTCGAAAAGGTTGCCTTAATCGGTTTCTAGTTTATGCTTAGATATGCTTTGAAATATTGAAGATTTGATACAGATTTGCAGTAATTGACTTCACAATTGCTTTATTAAAATTGTAATACTGATGAAATCTTAATTTTCCTTATAAATCCTAAATGTATGCTATGCATTTTCTAACTTTTCCTTTTAAAATTACTCATAAATCTCAGTTTCGATTTTAATTCCTAAATGTATGCCGTGCATTTTTAACTCTAAAATCAAGTCATTAAATTACAAAACTGTTTGTCTAAAAAAGAAAGTTGAGAATTTTAAGAAAATAATTATTGACAAAAGTTTTATTTTTATAGCTTTAAATAGATTTTTAAGAGCATAATTTTTTCATATCAATATTTGTGATATAATAATTGCTGCAAACTTTTACGAAAGCCTGCTGCTGTATTCATAAAACAAATAAATTTAATTTTTCTTTTAATTAATATTTTTCCAGCTCTTCGGTTAAAACATTTTATAAAACATTTTAACAAGTACACGCAGGCACGCAGCATCAAACACATACATAGATTAAAAAAATATTTGAAATAATTAAATATTTACATAATGCATTGAGGCAGGATTTTTATATTATGTTTGCACATACGAGTACTTACTCGTACACACGCACACACACGTACGTAAATACACATGCAAATATATCAATTTTTCAATATCTGTTGTTTACATTTAAAGGTAAAACATCAACAGCAAAATAAAATTTATGAAATAAATATAAAAAAACCTCAAAGTTTAATACACAAACAAGCTTGTGCATTAGTGTGCATGAGTTCTTTTAAATATGTGACTTTAAATGTATTTGTGTGTGATTTTTAATATCTGTTTGAATACGTGATTTCATGAGTTTTATTCTAAACATAAAATATTATATATTTTTTTATTTAATTTTTTTCCTGCCTTTAAATTAAATTGCATCCGTGCAAACAACGCTTTAGGCATGCATTTTAATCACAATCTCTGTAGTTTATAAAATTTATTAATTTTTAATAAAGTACATAAGCAACACTAACATCATCAGCAACAATTATATATGCTTAATAATGTTTGTTAGTGTTTATAAAATTTCCTAAGAAATTTATAGAAGTTGTCATTTGGTTTAAACAATGCAATGGACAAATCTGCCTTGTAAAAGGCATATTAAACAAAATAGCAATTTTCATTTAGTAAATAAAAAAAGTATATAGTATATCAACATGCAGTTTGTTTTTCACAAAAGTTAATTTATTAATTTTTTTTAATTTGCTCTTGAAGCTCAAAGGCATTAAATTCAATTACGCTTAATTAAATTTGTATTTGTGTTTGTAATATTTTTATAAAGAATATTTTTAGAAGTAATATTTTAACAAATAATGCTGATAATGTATTTAAGTTGTCTGTAACTGCTGGGAAAAGATTTTTGGCTTTGCTCAATTAATGCAATACTAACAAAAAAATTAGCATACGCAATTGAAATATATTTTTCGTACCTTAAAATATGCAACATTTATTTCTGGTACAAGTAGGTAATTTTTTGTTTTGTTATAGTATTTGCCGCCACACTAATACTATCAGAAATTGTGGCATTATTAATACGCGTAATTGGACATTTTGTGGCAAACATGACAATTTTGTGGTTCAACACAAAATTTGTTATATAATTTTTGGCAATTTTTTCTCGGTTTATGTATATTATCTATATTTTTCCTTTGGAAAATGGGAATATTCAATGGTTACAGGAAAAAAAACAGGTTTTTGAAATTAAACAAGATTATGTATTTAAATTGTGGTTAGCAAAAGGAAAATTGCACAAAAAAATACGAAATAAAATAAAAATTTAATAAAAACTATTTAAAAGTTAGAGCATATTTTGAGGAGTATTCTGTTTTAATTTTGTTTGCAAATATACTATTTTTGCTGCATAAACTGAATATAAAAATGTTCATAAGGATTGTATTTAATACGTGCATGGATTTTTTTAAATTTTACAGCATATTTAAAGAAGATTTTTTTAAAGGAAATTATACTACTTGAACGTAAAATATTGTTGCTTATTGAATTAATTATTCCAGAAAAATTTATATTTAAAGATCTTTTTATTATAAATAAACATTTTAAGCCATGATTTATGTTAATTGTTATTTACATTATTTAATATAAAAATTATATTTGTAAATCACCTTAAAATTTTTTTATTATTGTAGTAATGAAAACATTATTATTGAAAGCATTAGTAAGTATATTAATGTCACTTCGTTTAGTGAATAATATGTAAAAATGAATTAATAATAACATTTTAATGTTTTTTGTGAAAGAATTTTTTTCTTGTAAAAAAACAAAAAATCGATTTTGTTGCAAGAAAATGTTCGTTAAATAAATTTAGTGTTTAAAAAGTTTTTTTTCATAAAGATTTTCATTTAGAAAGTTAAAAATGTTCGTTTGTAAAGCTCTTGTTACTCTTTTTCCTCTTCTGCATTTCCCTTGTTTTATTTGTTTTTGTATTACGATGACAATTATTATTCTAAAGATTTTCTTGTTATCTTTCTTATAACTTCAAATTATAATGACAGTTTTCTTGTTAGTTTCTTTTTTTCCATTTGTTTTTTATTAGAATTTTTTTTAATATTTTCTCTACTATTCCTGCTTGAGTTTCTATTTCCACTTGACTTTGCCTGGTTGGTGATATCTTAAGCTGACGAGTGAGTGAGTGGTTTGAAAATATATCTATCATCAACTTAAGTTGAGTTGTTTTACTTGTAGAATGCAAAAAAAGAAAAAAAATTGAAAAATTTAAATGACACATCAAGAGGACATAAAAATATAATATTGTGCCATTAAGGACAAACGCCTGCTTGCATGCTGCTTTAATAAAGGAATTATAGTATTTCAGAAATGTACTTACATAAGTATATCATAAAAAATAAAATTGACTCAGGACTGTTTGCAGCTTGAAAATTATGCGTTTGAAAACTTAATTAAAAAGTTTTTTTTTAAAATAAATTTTAAGTAAAAAAAATAATAATGGCAAACCAAGAGTAGGGAAAAGGTTTTTTTTGTCACACTTGAAGGATTCAAAATTAACATATAATTATTTTTATTGGTAATTATTTTGAATTTATTCGATTTATTAACGATTTTAATTTTTACTTTGCAACTTGTTTTCAATCCCTTAAAATATAATTCTTTTTACGTATTAAAATTGGAAATTTTACCTGAAAAGGTAAAAATATTTTTAAAATGAGGGGATGACCTCTATTCGTACAATGCATTGTGCTGAAACAAGAAAAATTGGTAACAAAAGGGAGTAGAGTCTGTGGATATTCGATTTGAATCTCTGCACGCTGAAAGTGAGAGGAAAAACTTCTGCAAGCAGGTTATTCTACATGTAAATTGAACGAATTCTCGCTATGTAGAACGTTTACATTAGGGCACACTGCATCGAAGTAGCGACAAAATAATGAAAGACACCCAACACTGCGACGATGCTTCAGTGGGTCAATAAAGTTGGCTACACTTCTGTCACCGTTAAGCTGCTTCAAAAAAGACTTTGAACCACCAGCCCATGCGTGAGAATTGTATTCCATTTTGAATAGTAAGGAGATCAGAAGGAGTGAGTAGGAGTACCTCTTACACCGTCTTAAAAAACCGAGGAACATGAACGCTTCTTCAGTGACAGAAAAATATCTCAGCCCATCGGATATCATAAGGAATTTTTCATACCAAAAATGTCAAGAGCTTTTATTTTTATAGTCCTTAAAATCTCTTTAAAGCAAAGGATTATCTTGTTTCTTATATATATATTTTATATACTTTTCAAATGAGTAAATATTTATTTAAATAACGAATCATAGTCTCGTTTATAGACTTAAATGAGGTGTTTAAATATCACTTATTTAAATGTAATAACAACTTTATCGTGTTAACGTTTATGCTAATGACATAAACGTAAACCATTAACATTCAACTAAACGTGCAACGCTAGAATTACAAATAAACTTAGGCTTACAGAGGCGTAGCTAAAAGCCAGTTGTACTGATAGGGAAGCTTATAAAGAAAACTACATATAATGAAAATGTTTCCTAAAAAATTATCCCAAGTTACGTTGTAATATGGTTAATTGTCAACAATTGATTAAAACGAAAAACTCTTTCCTTCGTTGCAAGGATGCGACTGACTAGCTTTTATATATCGTTATTTTCATGTAGTAAATGATTCCTTCATTTAACGATCAGAATATGGCAAAAAGGTAAACTTTTTTGAAATTATGCTTCTAAGCCCTATCACACAGCTTATTTTCATTTTATTGAATGTAAGGACATTTATATTCTTGGATTTATTTATGATCAGAACTCAGCGAAAATTGATAAGTTTTCGCAGAATATAAGTTTTGAACCGTATATACTCGTATAGTAAAGGTTATTTCTATTTTAAACAAGGATATGACTTCCTCGCATATCTCCTTAATATCAAAAATTTAATTTTGATGACATTTATGAGAAGAATGACAAAAGTATCTTGAATTATACTTTTAAGATCTTTGGTTTCATTTGGCGCACAGGCAAGCCTGTTTTTCCTTAATTTCTAAAATTTATTTTACTATATAAATTTATAATAACAATTGAGCAAAAATTATTAAGCATATTAAGCATTTTACTTTATTTAATTTTCTGCAAGGAGTGTATTGTTATTTTGTAAAGCTTAAAGAAAACCCTTAAATCCTTTCCAACAGTTGTGATGTTCAATATCATATTAGAAGCTTATTACCAAATTTATATTTAACTGTTTATTTGCTTTTATATATTTACATTTTTGTATTATTTAATTTTTTTAAGCCACTCTTTATGTATAAATAGTTTTCAATTGGAAAAAAAATAGTTTTTACAAAAACCCTTAGACATTTTTTGTAAATGTTTTTGTTCTAAACTTGTGCACTGTATAAAAATGTTGCTTGTTTGTAAAAAAAATATATTTTTTATAATATTTTTTGGCAATACCTTAATTTGAACTAAAAAAAATTATATAATTTTTAAATTCCCAGCAGAAAATAAATAATTTATTTTCATAATTCCTTTCCAATATTTGAAGTCGTCAAAAAAAACCTAATCATTCCTTATTTTTATTTGTTTGTTTTGCTCTACGAAAACATAAAAAATTTCGAGATTTTTTTTAAGAAATATCAACTTGAATCAAATACTATTCCATATGAAACTTTCATCAAAAACCTATTTTCATTTACTGTCCATATGCACATATGTATATACTCATATATATATTAGTTAGCGAATGCTTTAAGTTTTCAAAGAATATGTTTAAAAACTATTTTGTACGATTTTTTTATGAAACAATCAAAATTCGATTTGCTGCTCCACAATTTTGTATTCGGTCTTAACGTCATATATTGGCTTTGCATCGTTGTATATTTAAATAATTTTATTTTGGATTGAATTGAATTTCTATAAAAGACTACCGTTTACTTTATAACAAAGGATTACTATACTCGTTCCAATATATTTCATAATTATATACGTATCATTAAACAAATAATTTACTAACGCCTTCGGGTATACTCCAGTATATCATGAGAATAAATCTACCTCACTGCTTTTTTGTTTTTGTTTTAAAAATACCTTATTAGTTTCATATTACTTAGAAATTATATTTAAGTTATTTTTCCCATTTAGCCTTATTAGCATTTAAAAGCTTAAAATTTTGAACTATTTGAAAAGTACTTGTAACTAATGCATTAACATTAAGTAAATATGCATAAGACAAAAGTTTTGCATAGAGAAGTCATGTCATTTACACACACACACGCGCACATATACACACATATACATAGACACAACTAACAAGTGTTGTATTAACAATTAAAGGCTAACACTTCAAAAACTTAAACTTCTCTGCGAAGAGCAAATATATGTAAGTATATGGATATGCCTAACAGTATGCTATACAAATATAAAATAACAGCTCACGCATGTAGAAACATAAATATAAATGGTTTGTGGTTTCTCTTGTGACTTTCATAAATTTTTCCAAAGAGTTTATAATAGTTGCATAAAACAAAAACTGTAAAAATAGGGGAAAAAGAGTCGTGTAGGTTTTCTGTAGCTTTTTATTGGGCTCTGTAGACATGATCACGTTCATACTTGTTCGTGTAGTGTCATTGTCATAATTTTCCGGAGTGAGTGAGTGTATGTGCGAGTTTAAAATTGCACTGCGTGTCAGCGTAATTATGTTGGCATTAGAGTGTTAACAGTTGAAAAATTAACATGTCTGCGGCTGTGTTTTGTGTAAATGACTATCCATCTTTCCCTTTCTGTCCCTCTCCCTCTTTCTCTCTTTTCCTCAATATTTCCTTTTCTGCTTTTGAAGGCAATTACAAATGCCTTGAACATGAATTGTTATTACAAAGTCTTAAACAAGTGTTACACTACATAACGCATTTGACTTAAAATTATAAATGGCATACATTTTAGGCTTGTATGGTTTAATTATCATGTGAAGCATACTTTTTAGGTGTGTGGCATAAACAAACAGTTTGTAGTTTGTTTTTTTTTGTACTGTTGTTTTTATTACAGTGTAATAAATCTTCGTGGCTTTGGTATGAAATGTTTCTCTTTTTAAATAATTGTTAAATGCTGACATCTTATTTATAATAAACAGAATATTAAATATTTCAATTTAATAAAAAATCCTTAAAGAGCTTTTGCTAATTTTTTTAAATGGTCACGCGAAGTTTTAGTTTTAATTTATTACAGTTTGCCACAAAAATTATCTTATCTTATCTTCAGTATTTTGTTAACTGAAGTTCCTCAGTGTCGCGGCTACAATTTTCCATATGTCAGTGCTCCCCAATCTGATCGCTAGACCAATTGCTTGACTATGAGATTAGCAACGCCTTCGTGGGATTGGTCGTAAGTTTTCTTTTTTCCTTCTGTTGCTTTTAAAGTTTGTAAGGCTTTATTTAAAGGCTCTAACTAAATACATTATAAATCTTATATTAAACCTTACACGTATATTAAATAATTTCAAAGCAGTTACTTTCTTTTCATTTCTTCCTAATTTTTAAGAGAAGGAACATTTAGACAATTCATGTTACTTCTTTTGCGTAAGGATAGTGCTAGGGGGAGGTGATAAAAATGAGAGATAGAGAGAGAGATAGCTTACATTCGTATCTTTTGCTTTTGCGCGTTTTGAAATTTTTTTTGTAGCAATGTTGCAGAGCCACTGCTGTTAAGTAGAGGCATTGTAGCCATTTTATCAATTGTTTTACCTCGTCGATGATTCTGCCGATGATGAGGAGAGCATAGATAGCATAGAAGAGTACACTTTGTGTAATTTTTTAAGTCGTGGCAAAATAACCATATACGGACACCACTACGTGATAAAAGACTAAAAAAAAGTCCCGTGTCTCCCAATATTTCCCAAAGCCATGCACTTTTTTTATGGGCCGCCAAAGATTTGGGGCCTCGGTATCATTTTCGCAAAAAAGTAATCATTTTCTCGGGCTCATATCTTGCAAACCGTTCCGAATTTCGATTTACTCTCTGAGGCAAACTTGTAGCTCTTGTCATAAAGAACAAAAATTGCGAACATATAAAATCAAAAAAACTTCTCCTTCCAGATAAAAATCGCAAAAAACTTAAAACATTAACATTAGCATGTGAACAACATTTCTGACAGCTTTGTTAATGTTAATATGCTAATGTTAACATGCTAATGTTAAAAAATCAATTTTTTTTAAGATTTTTGCGATTTTTATCTGGAAGGTGAAGTTTTTTTGATTTTATATGTTCGCAATTTTTGTTCTTTATGACAAGAGCTACAAGTTTGCCTCAGAGAGTAAATCGAAATTCGGAACGGTTTGCAAGATATGGGCCCGAGAAAATGATCACTTTTTTGCGAAAATGATACCGAGACCCCAAATCTTTGGCGGCCCATAAAAAAAGAAGTGCATGACTTTGAGAAAAATTGGGAGACACGGGTCTTTTTTTTTAGTCTTTTATCACGTAGTGGTGTCCGTATATGGTTATTTTTTTCGTGTTGCACTGTGGTATCAATCGTTGCAGTACTGTTAAATGACCAGTGCTATCCCTTCATCACTTAAACAGTCCAATAACACTTAGCGGCCAGCCAAGTGAGCTGGAAAATTTAAGCCTAGTATTTTTTTTATATATAAGGAATTAAATTTTTTGTTATTTTTATTTGTTTTTTATTTTTTGTATTTTTTAATTTTTTCCGCATTTTTTTTCCTTTTTTAAATTTTTGTTGCAATTTTTTTATTTTTTTATTATATCTGTTAATTTTTTTATTTCTTTTTAATTTTTTTTATTGTCTTTTATTTAAATTTTTTTTATATAATTTTTTATTTTCTTCATTATTTCTTATTTCATTTGTTTTTTTTTTAATTTTCTTTATTTATTTTTAATTTTCTTTATTTATTTTTAATTTTCTTAAATTTTTTAAAATTTATATTTGCATATTTAAAGGTGGTAAAAAATTGGTATTTTTACTAACTTAATTTTTTTTGCTGTATATTTAATATAAAATTTTTTAAATTTTTGTTTAACGAGACACGTTTTCTTTCACACTTTAAAAAAGTTTTGTAAATATTTTACATTAGTTTAATTATCATTTATAAATGTTCTTTATTTACATTTTTCTTTTTGCTTAAAAATTTACAGTGATGACAAAAAATATTTGCAATAGCGTTTCCCGATTTTGTATTTCTATTATAAATTTTTAGATTTTTTAGCATTTGTTTAATTTTTAACAAAGACCATAATGTCACGTATTCATGTTTTCGAGCTTAAAATTTAAAACATATTCAATAGTTTTTTATAATTTAATAAATACATAAATTTCAATTTATTTTCCTAAACATGTGTGCAAAAGTTTGAATTTCTGTTGAAATCTAACATATTTTTTTTTTTTTTTTGTTACTGCTAGATAAATAAAATTTATGGCCTTTTGAGCACAGGAGACAAAATTAAACAATATTTTCAGTTCAACTTTTTTACATCATAATATAAATGTAAAACTCTATGTTAATATGTTAATTAACAACTAAACTAAAACTTAATTGTAAAAAAAAAATTAAAATAATCCACAAATATACACAATTTCTAAAATTTGAAAACTTTATTATAATGCTGAAAATATAATAATAAGTTTTATTTTCTAAACTTTTGCTTTCCTCGTTTTTACACTTATTTAACAATTAAACTAAAACCATTTGAAAATGAAATGAATTTTCAGCAGTTGTTTGTTTCGCATTAGAAGAATGTGGGGATATGGTAGACTGTGTGTATTTGTAATTGTTTTTATGCTAGAATAGTAATAATATTTGCTAAATATTAACATAAATAAACATATTAAAAAAAGAAAAATGCAGGTTTTATTTAATGGGCATTTCCAAAATTCCTCTTTTGCTATTGTTTGATATTTTGTTTATTTTCGAAATAAAAAAATTAACTTCAAAATATTAAACCGAACGCATATTCAAAACAAAATATGCAAATTTTTAGTTCGGTATTGTGAAAAAAAGATTCTTTGTTGTTATTGTTATTGTTTGTTTTAATTTTATAATACATTTCAATGTATTTATGTTTATTTTACATGTGCATACATTTCGACACTAATACATATTGAAATATTTGCATAAAATAAACGAATGACGAGTATGTATTGTTTATATTTAAATTGCAATTATACATACACAGTCACCTGCACATATACGCATATACATATACACATAGGGTAACCGTTTTGAAGCTTGGACTAGCAACAAATCCCTTTGTGGTCAGTTTGCAATTTTTATTATGGAGTTATTATACGAGGAGTGTTGAAAAAGTAAGGCGACTTTTTATTTTTTATCAAAAAATATTTGTTTATTCTTCAACATGCGTGTTGAAACGAAGATCTTCTGATAAACACTTTTTGTAATATCCTTGAACTCTATCAACGCTGTTGTTTTTATCTGATATCGTTGTAAATTTTTGCTCTTTCGTGGCTGTCTATTTTTTGGAACAGAAAATATTTTCAGGGAGCAAAATTTGTTGAATCTGGTGGCTGAGGCATGATTGTTGTAATATATTTTGTGGAAAAAAAAATCACTCACACGCAACAGGTACAAAATTTGTTGAATCTGGTGGCTGAGGCATGATTGTTGTATTATATTTTGCGAAGAAAAATCACTCACATGCAACATGCAAGTGAGCAGGTGCTTACCGTAAGACAAACGCCGTGACTTGTTTTTCCACGAATCCGGGCATTGATTTTCATGATTTTCATTGAACAATTTTAAAGTGAAACTTCTTATTGACCGTGCCGCTTTATGATGAGAACCCCTGACAAACTTCGCCAAGAAAATAATGAGCAGAAGTTTAATCGAATTTCTGATGGTTTTTTGGATCCTGTCTCTTCTAGGTAGGCTCTTCAATTGGCACAATTTGGCCTTGGTTTCGTAAGCTTATACCCATGATTTATAACCAGCTATGATATTTTTGAGGAAACTAAGATAACCATACGTGGCTTTGCTCAACCGCCGGCGTACGTAGTTCAAATGAAACTTCGCTGACTGTCTTACGTCCACATCAGTTCTTTCATCACTTAATGATGTGCTGGGACGGCTTTTTTAGAAGAGCTTGTACCACTTATAATAACTTTTTTATACATATGCTACCATTATTTCAAGGTAATAATAGTTCTATTTTATACAAGAAATTTCATGCAAAATTTCTTTATTTATTTTAATTTTTTGGCAGCAGAAAATGTTTATGCCTGCAGCAAAAAAAAAAAAAAAAAAAAAATTATATGATTGACACTGTGACCATGTGTTTCGCGAGTGCTTCAACATAAAATAAAAAAATTAGTCGTCCATACGTATCTCGTAACACTAAAAGTTCCCTTGCTATTTGAACACTCTTCGTACATAATGGGTTGGATACTAAAGCTGCTGGGTCGTTTTCAGTAAGTAATTAAGTAATTAAGTAATGAAATGGGGTTTGGCCCAGGATAGCCTTTTGCACTGCGACCATTGCTGATCTATTGTGCTTCCCCTGTCCTTAACAGTTTAATACGTTCGCAAATAGGATCAGCTCCTTCAGTGGGAGCATTAGCAGATCCTCTTCACTCAGCGTATATGCATGTAGAGTCCTGTGTCTCCTGTGGCACAATGCCCCACAATTTGTTATCAAGTGTTCCATCGACTCCTCATCTTCACCGCAAAATCTGCAGATGTCCGTGTCAGATAAGCCCATTCTGTATAGGTGGGCTTTGCAGGTGTAATGGCCTGTGAGCGCCCCTACCAGCGTCCGTAGGCTTTTTCTGTCCAGTCTTAGAGCCAGATCCGCCCTCCCAGCGTCAAAGCGTAGGAATTTCTTGGAGTGACATAATCCATTGATGTCATTCCAATGTTGTGCAATCCTGGACGATGTCCATTTCGAAATCTCCCCTTTAAGGAGACTTTTGTTGAAACCAAAAGAAGGGGTGGGTCCAATGAAGTTCCCCTCAGCCCCTCTTCTCGCACAGATGTCCGCCATCTCATTCCCGGCATGCCCCTGATGCCCTGGTACCCATATCAGAGTAATCTGATTATGAGTCGCCAGGTCATTGAGCCTGTTTTGACATTCCAGTAATAATCTGGACATGTACGTACAGCCTCTCAGGGCCTTAAGAACCGATTGGCTGTCCGAGAATATCTTAACCCGTATTCCCCTGTATCCTCTCTCGGATAGGATCTCCACAGTTTCCAGTATCGCGTAAAGTTCCGCTTGGAAAATTGTCGTATCCTTGCTCAATGTTATAGACCTGTGTGCTCTAGGCCCCACTATTCCCGCCCCAACTCCTTGGAGCGTTTTTGAGCCGTCCGTGTACCACATTTGCGATCCATCTCTTAGCCATCCTGGGTTTGCGCACCATTCTTCTCTTGTGGGGAAGAGGACCCTGTATTTCCTGTCGAAACAGTATACCGGGTCCATATGGTCGCCCGCCTGAGACATATCAAGTATGTCCCCGATTCCCCTGAGGATAGCCAGATGATCAGTTAGGTTTCCCGCCCTAAGGTTCTCTTTTCCGTAGATAGAGATTGCCCTTATAGCTGCCTCCTCTTGTATAGCCAGATGGAGCGGTGCAAGGTTCAGAAGAGCTTCCATACCCAACGTTGGGGTTGTTTTCATGGCCCCTGTGACGCATAGGCATGCAAGTCTTTGTAACCTGCACAGTCTCGATATAGTTGTCCGTTGCTCAGTCTTCCTCCACCATACCAGAGCCCCGTACAGTATGGTTGGTCTCACCATCTGGATATATATCCAGAAGGTCATTTTGGGGCTCAGACCCCAGGATCTGCCAAGTAGTTGCCTCGCTGTCCAAAGGCTCCTCGTGGCCTTTCCCAGTACTGACTCGAGGTGCGGTTCCCAAGTGAGTTTCATATCCAAGACGAGACCCAGATATTTTACCCTCTCCTTGGGAACTATCTCGATGCCACCCATCCAGAGACTGGGTAAATTAATCACCCTTTTCCTGGTAAATGGTACAATGATCGTCTTCGCTGGGTTAACAGATAGCCCTTCCGAAGTGCACCATTCATGCATCTTGTCTAGGGCGTCTTGCATTTGGTCCGTAATCGTCCCTGCATGGTTCCCCCTGATTATTACGGAGATATCGTCCGCATAGCCGATGGTTCTGTGTCCCCTCCGGTTAAGTAGCCCGATCAGGTCATCCACTAATACAGACCATAGAAGGGGAGATAATACTCCGCCCTGTGGGCATCCCTTAACCGCGGTGACTGTGAGATCCGTGGATCCAAGTGAGGCCCTAATCGACCTTTGGTTCAGCATGCAGCTGACCCATCGTACTATCACAGGATCAGCTCCTCTAGTAGTGAGTGCTGTTTCCATTGCGTGGAAGTTCGCATTGTCGAAGGCACCCTCAATGTCCATGAATGCACACAGGGCTATTTCCTTCGATTCCATGGCCTTTTCAATATCCCGAACAATATTGTGCAGTGCCGTGGTAGTTGATTTGCCCTTCTGGTAGGCAAATTGGAGCCTATGCAGAGGTCTCATGGAAAGTACCTCCGTCCTGAGGTATTGGTCCAATAGTTTTTCAATCGTCTTCAACATAAAAGATGATAGACTAATTGGTCTGTAGGACTTGGGAGATTCTGGGGGTCTGTTTCCACCCTTGGGTATGAATATAACCCCTACCGCTCTCCAAGTCCTTGGGACATGTCCTATTGTTAAACTTGATCGAAATATGTTAACCATCTTCCGATAGAGGATGGTACCACCTCTTGACAACAGGGCCGGAAAGATACCATCCGGCCCCGGTGATTTGTAAGGTCTGAAAGAATTTACAGCCCATTTTATCCTCTCAAAGGTCACTATTTTCCTGATGACCTGGTTCGTCGCCCTTCGCTGAGCATGCGGCCATGCCGCTGGAGTTTCAGCGTTCGAAGCTCCAAACCTGCAATCAGGAAAGTGAGTTCTAAGTAGAAGCTCTAGTGTCCCTTTGAAAGTATCTGTATAGGTGCCGTCTGGCCCCTTCAGTGTGCTTATCGGGTTCGTGCCCCCCTTCGAAAGTGCTTTGTGCAGCCTGGCTGTGGCCGGGACGTCCTTAAGATCTTCACAGAAAAGTTTCCATGATTTTCTCTTGGACTTCCTTAGCTCCTTGTTGTAAGTGGTTAGGGCCTCTCTGTACTCTTCCCAATTTCCAGTTTGTTTGGCTCTGTTGAATTCCAGTCTTGCCTTTCTTCGCAGTTTCCCAAGATTTCTGTTCCACCAAGGTACCCTCTTCGTGGAGGATTTTATCCTGACAGGACAGTTGTCTTGAAATGAGGATATGATTGCATCAGTTAGTCTCTCGACTGATGCATCCAGTTCCTCAGGTGATGTAATGGAAAATGTGTTTCCAGTGATCCTGGACTGCAGATCCTGCGAGTATTTTATCCAATCTGTTGCCCTGGGGTTTCTGTAGAGCGATTGACTCTTCACCAATCCCCTAACTTCAAAAAGGATGTGTTTATGATCCGACATGGAGTCCTCTTCAGAGACCTTCCAATCCCTGATCATATCAAGTGATTTGTTAGTTATAAGTGTCAGATCGAGAACCTCTTCTCTGATGGCGTTGCAAAACGTTGGGCTATTCCCCTTATTTGCAATCCCCATGTTAGTAAGTAATAAGTATTCTAAGAGTGACTCACCTCTTTTATTTGTATCAGTGCTTCCCCATACTGTATTGTGGGCATTCGCATCACAGCCAATGATGAGGGTTTTCCTATGGCATTTACAGTAATCCACTAGTCCCTTTATTTTCAGAGGTGGTGCTTCGTCTGTGTCCCCCGGGAAGTAGGCTGAGGCAATAACAACCTCTATCCTGTTTCCATTGGAGTCCAACTCGACTAGCGCCACTGCACTGTCGCCATCCATAAATTCTGTAAGAGGCAAGTAATTAATATTGGTGTTTATGATAAGCGCAGCCCTTGGTTTGACTGCGCGCGTGTCATAAATTACCTGAGTGTTTTGTATATTGAGGCCTCGTATGCGGCCTCTTGATATCCAGGGCTCTTGTATAAGCCCTATGTTGATGGTGCCAGCAGCAAATCTTCTGCTAATTTCAGCTGATGCAGCCTTAGCATGATGAAGATTTGCCTGGATGCACCTCATTTTGTAGTTTCTGATGTGGAAGGAGGGCTTTCGTCCTCTTCTTCCAACTCCACTGCCTCCATCTGTTGAACAAGCGCATCCGCATTTATGTTCTCAGCCTTAAGCCTGAGTACAACTTGGCCAAACCGGAAGTTTAGCTTCCCTTTTGACTTCGTCACACTAGCTGCTGATTTTTGGTCCACGGAAAGAACCAACGTGACCAGAGAGCCTTTTTCGGCTCTTTTTAATAAACGCCACGTTTCGACGAGGAGACCCTGATTCTGTCCCTGTAACAGATCCAAGATCTTGCTCGTCTCCAGCGTAGTCGAGTTTGGGAAGTATCCCACTGCAATGCGAGATTGAGGAATCTTATGTTCCTCTATGGCATTCAGTGAGATTCCCTCCCATGGTGATGTGTCGGTGATATTAGTTTTCACCCACTCAGCTGACATGCTGTCCTTACAGTGCAAGACTAGGTATCCTGCCTTGTAAGTACAGCCAAGAAAAGCAGGTTTTATGGCCTGATCTTTGCCAGCTACAATTTTTTCCAGAATCATATTCTGGATGGAGTCCATTTGCTGGGTTGTGAGGGACGTATTTGGATAGTCCCTTGCTAGAACCGCAGTCTTGACTCCCATTGTTATGTCCTTATATGAGGCAGTGGGCCGCCTCTGTATGGACACCGATGGGTTGTCTGACTGCTTTGATTTAGCAGCTTGCGAGGTGGATGGTTTTTTATCATCCTTTATCCTCTTTTTCAGTGAGGATTCAGGTGGCGTCTCCTCTTCAGACCTTTGCCTTTTTGGGCCATGTTTAATGCCCCCAGGTTTCTGGTCTACGGCCATAGGTTGCAAGGCCTTGGCGTATGCCTCCTCCTTGCTAAGGCCCTTCTTGATTAGATATGCCAGCCTTTTCTTCCCTGCACCACTGAGTCTCTTTGGCCTCTCTTCATTTTTTTCTTTACTGGGAGTTACTCCCGCCCCAGTTTCATTTGAGGGCTTTTCTGCCTCTTTATTTTTTTGAGGTATGTGTGCCTCTGCGTTATTTTTTTTTGTTTCATTTTTTTTGTGTATATTCATTTTTGTTCCCACGAGTAAAGGGGAAAAAAAACGGTCAACTACGCCAGAGCCCCGGTAACGCAGTAAGGCATTTATTGAAATGGGACCTCGCCTGTGCATCCCAAGTCCGCATATTAGGAACTAGTTAACCCACTAGCCATTCATCCCTCGAGATATGCTGTTCCCTCTTGGATTGGGGTTTATTTAGAGTTTTCTCTCTTAGCCCGACTATATTTGCCAGGTACCCAGCAGAGACATGACCGTACTGGGTCCCTGTTACCGGTGGCCACCACGAGGAGGTTATAGCCGCACTTCTGCACAGCCTAGCAGTTACGGCACAGTGAAAAAAAAAAAAAAAAACACTGCGTTATTCCCCCTACATAAGCTGGCAGCTAGACCACCGTCGTTTTCAGTTCTTCGTCCCCAGTTTTGTTTGTTTTTACAGTTTAGGCTGGATACTGAAGCAGACCTTTGTGTTCCCCTTTTTTGTTTTTTCAGTTTAGGGCTGGATAAACAAGTAGCAGTTGTTCCTTTTTACACATTCGCTTGCTGGTTACCAGAGCAGTCCCCCAGTGTGTTGAATTCCCACTGAGCAAAAATTATTTTTAACAAAAAATACTATTGCTCTTGGTACCGGTGATAACTTTTCTCATTTTATATCAAAATTTCTCAAGGATTTCCAAAGCGTTTCTCCACACACATCCAACAATTCGTAACCAACATAGACAACAACAAGTAAACATGAATTGAAGGGATAGGCGCAATTGCTCTTTTGATTATTTATCGTTTCTCCTTTTAGATTTATCACTTTAAGTTTGCCAAATGGCAGTGTATATTAAAAATTATTTGCTATCTATCTCCGCAATGCTCGCATTGTCCTTCTGTAGTAAACTAAAATAAATTTTTTCAAATGTTCACGGACAAGCCCACTAATACATGCAACAAATCATAAAAAATTTAAAATTTTCAATTCCTTCTGATTTCTGCTTATTTAACCACATTAACTTGTAACAAAACATCGAACATGAAACAATCCAGACTTACAAATTATAAGTGTCTTATGATGAATTGTTATAGATGGGGTCGTACAAGAGTTCAAAATTAATTCAAGCAATTCAATGCAGGCTTCCACTCTTTCTGCTTTCTCTTATTTTCCTTAATAACTTTCTCTGTAAAAATTCAGATTTTGCCTGCTCTCTTGCAGAAGGCAGTAACATTTGTCATACATAATCGTCCAGCAATAGGTCCAGCATAAGGCAGATTTGCGAGATGAGGAAGAATGTAAATCTAAAAATGAATTGAGATCTTGTAACAATCTCTAAACAAGATTGGTCCGCATGGGACAAATTTGAAAGATCGTAAGATACATTGTTGTAAATGTTGGACCGAACCTGCTGTATGCGTCAATAAGTCTTTAAAATGGGCTCCATAAATGGTGTTGCTGGCGAGGTAACAAAACCAGCAACGACACAGCTACTGGACAAAACTCTACTTTGGACGTCTCAAACAAAAACAGCAAAGCCTTGTGTAGTTTCAATTGACCTCGTGTAACTTGTTTAAAAACTAAAGCTGAGCGAGCTGGTACAGCATTAATTTTTTTCAAAAAGTTCTTAAAAATAACCCTATAATCTCACCACAAACATAAATTTAAGCTGTTGTGTTTATACGAATGAAAAAATGTAGTTGTGTGCGTGTTATCGTATTTAAGTTAATTGTGAAAATCTCGCTTTTAAGCAAATAATAATTGTTTTATATTTACACTCACTCTGACACAAATACATACACACGCACCATATACTTACATATTCATATAAACTTTAATACATAATTTGCTGAATGTGTGTGTGTGTGTGTGTTGTATAAGCACTACCCTGTGCCTGTGTGTGCGAGTATTCATGCGTATTAGTAATTACGCAATTGGCATTTAGCTTGTTTGATTTTTAGCCAAATTTGTGGATCGCTAATGAAAATTTTTAGGTTTTGTTTACATTATAAGTACTGGTAGTTAATTAAAATTATTTGTGATTAGCATAAAAAATAAAAATAAAAAAAAACACAATATTGACGCAAACGCAATATTGAACCCAGAATGTAAATCCCACAATCCTGTAAAATATTAAACCACAAAATTATTTTTGTTAAAATGAAGGATAACTAATTTGAATTTGAATGCAAAATTTTCAACACGCAAAAAAGAATTTATTTTTAAATAAATTGAATTTTAAACTTCATTTGGGGGGGAAAAAATAAATAAATTCAATTAATAATAATTAATAACTTTTGCTAAGGGACAATGGCGTTGTTATTCCACTAATAAATGCTATTGACGTTAACGGATTGACTTCTGAAGTCGCCAGGGTTCTGCCCTTCTGCTTTTATTTATTGCATTTATTACTAATTCCCCATTTAAAATTATTACGCTTTTTTAAGAAGATACTGGCGCCATAATGAACTAAAAATTAACTCTTATTCTAGAGTTAATTCCATATATAGTTCTCATAAACTAAACAGATAAAAAAAAAAAAATATATATATATACATATATATATATATATATATATATATATATATATATATATATATATATATATATATATAAATTATAGTTGATAAAATTTATATTGCTTTATTTAATTTTAACTGTTAAAATAAATGTTTTTATGTTTCTTTGCCATTTTCTATCAACTCTTTTGTAATCATTAATCACCCTCCTAAAAGTATGCTTTTACTGTAAAAAAGATTTAATATTATCTAACCACGCAACACTTGTACCCAATTTTCTAACATTAATCTCTATTTTAAAATAATTTTGAGTAATTGTAGAGTAACAAAAATTTTAATCCCTGTACAAAAACAACTAAGTATTCAATAATAAAGTCATAAATCATAGCATATTTTTGGGCTAATAAAAACAAGACGATACGGCAGATTATTAAAATGGAAAATAAATACCAAGGAGAAATAGAGAAATTTTAACGTCAAGCCATATTTCATTTGGATATGAAAAGGGTTAAAGCAAGATGAAGTAGGTGGGCTATTAAGGAAACACAAGAAACTTGTTTAACAATGACAAGTTACATGATGGACTGTTTAAGCATCTTTACAAAAGTGACAAGCAACAGTTTTCTATAAAACTTGAAGGCATAAAATGTCCTGTTTAAAATTTAATTTTAAAATTGTAACAACAAAATACATAATATTATTTTGCTTACAGGAAAATGTAAATAAAAACTACTTATGCCTGTAAATAGGCTACAAAGCCTTTTATATATATTTTTTCTATATTTGAAATTTCATTTTCTATGTAAACGACAGGTGTTAATGAAGTGTTTATTTTGTAAATGTCATCACAGAAATGTTAAGAAATTTTAACAAGATTAATGTTTAAGTTTTAGGTTAAGGTTTTTGTTTGTTTATATATTTATTGTGTGTTTCTTCTGAAATTCTGTCTAAGTAAAAGCAGGTAATGTGTTTTTTGAAATTTGTTTTTAAGGAAAATGCAATTAAAAAGTTTTATTTTTTTGCTTTAATTTTTTTTCATCTGAAAAATTCTAACAAAATTATAAAACTTTCCGTTTCTATTTACCTTAACTTTTCTTGAAATCCACTATAAAGCAAGAAGGAGGCCAAGCAAAAAGTAAAACAAAAAACCTTTTATTACTTGTATAAAACCCGAGAAAAAAAAAGAGAAAAACTTTATCGTTAGTGCAACAAAAATGTCATCATTTATCACAAAATAATTAAAGGTTGCATAAAGGGTTTTTCCTCGCTTATTATTTTAGTTTTTTTTTTGTCTTGCTCAACCCTTGAAAAACATTTTTTCCTTTTGTTAAATTTTTTTGTCGTTGGTCTAAAAGTTTTGTTTAGCGCTAAGTTTTTTTTTAACTTTTTCAAGCAAGTAAACAAAATACCAGACAATATCATGTATAAAACCAAGTCTGGTTGCCTAGTCTTGAACAAGTTTTTGCTGATGCCTTTTTATATCAGTTGAATAAAACCAATACGCAAAAGTTTGGTAAGTTGTGTTGTTTTTCTGTTCTTTTTTCTTGATTTTATTTCGTTTCCCTTTTTTTTGGAAATGTATACCTGCCGAAAAAGTTGTATGGAAACTTCTAAAAATATAATTTATTACACCTGAGCAAGATAAGACAAGCAGTAAATATTTGAAAAAAATCTTAAAAGCTTATAAGGAACAGTCAAATTTGTTGGAAAAAAATATGAAAACACTACCAAAGAGAAAACACGGGCATACACTTAGGCATTTATGGAGAAAAGTTTTTATTGCATACTTTTGGGAGGCTTTCCAACTCAATCGTTTGCAGATAAGTTTGCTTTTTGAAAATTAAGAGCCAGAATAATTTCATGTTTAATAAATACATGTCAAATTAAGTGTAAGCTGCAATTATTGATATGATTACTACTTCATGCCAAATTCATCCCTGAAAATATAAATAATTTTTGGGGGAATGTGGTAGTTTATAAGAAACATTTAATAGAGCAGAGGAAAACAATTTATAAAGAGCTGAACTAAATGACATAAAGCACATAATGGCCTTAATTTTGCTTAATCTATTGTTTTTAAAGTCAACAAATGTTTTTAGAACTTTATGACAAGTTTTGGTGGACAATTCG
The DNA here is from genome assembly GCA_963681545.1 of Germaria angustata. Lineage (NCBI taxonomy): Eukaryota > Metazoa > Arthropoda > Insecta > Diptera > Tachinidae > Germaria > Germaria angustata. The sequence goes on along the minus strand of OY813000.1, from coordinate 89,409,578 downwards.
TGTCCTGTGGATGGGGGTTGGATTATCGCTGCAAACAAACGCTAATATTTGTTTGCAGTTTATATTTCCCATTTAAGATTAAATAAATTACAAATGAATAAAGTTTATAATATGGAGGATTTTATAAAACAGGAAAATGTTTACCAGCTGCTTTATATTTCAAGGACCTTATTCATAATATCTATCTCCAAAAAGTTTGCCTAATAACGAACACTCTCTTTTTAACAATTTAATGGAAAAGGTAGTTAGAATAATATAAACGAATTAATTATGTTAATTAGCTAAAGGTTCAGTTATTACCTCATTTTTGGCACACTTTTCGAACTTCTCCTCGATAGAAAAATTTTGAAGCATATTTTATTTTTAGCAACTTTTAAAACTAAATTAATAGTAAATGTACTGATAGTAATATGATATACTAAAATATATTTTTAGCTCTTTCCTTTAAACATAAAATTTTAATTTTGTAACAAAACAAATAAATTTTATGTTTTTGGGGACTCTTTAAATTATTTAAATCCTTTCTTTTTTTGAATTAAATTTTTTATGTACTTTTTTAAAATCATACTTTACATGTTATTGATTTCATCTTGATTGTCAAACATCTAGCTTTCATCAGATCTAGCCATTCTGAAGCCGTACAAAGATATTCCTAATATGTTCGTAAGGCTGCTGTAAGGCTGTCTATTTACATATAACTTTTAAAAGGCTACAAGGATCGGTATTCTGAAGATTTATGTTTCAATTAGATGTCCTGTAAATATGAATCAATTCAATTATGAGATTTTTCGAAAATATATTTTTCCGAAAAGCGAAATCTTATGAAACAAGTTTTGATCATATTCTTAGAAAACATCGTTAATTGCCAAATTTTATCGATCAATCGATCGATTGATTCATTTTAGAGTAAAAGGTGCTTTTTATAACAACTCCAAAAATTCTTATCAATTTGGTTTTCATTTCAGTAATTTTCGAAAGTAGTGCAATGGGCTGGAATGCCACTGTTTTTGAATTTGTTATCGATTTTCAAAAGGAGCGTTTTTTGTTTCTAAATAACACTTTTTGGTCTTTTTAAAGTGTATCGAGTGCCGCAAGTTTTATCTGAATCAACTAATTGATTTGAGAAATATCGCTGTTCTAAAAACGCTGATTTTTTTAATTACTTCCAAAGATCTTCTCAAATCAAACTTGATATTAGCGGGGGAAGTTCCAGGCGGTTATGCTTTAGTTTACTACGTAGTAAGTGTAGTTACGAATTGTTTTCATTTTTAAAAGAATTTCTTGCCTTGGCAATAAATAAACATTTGACTTTGCAGGACAACGTAACAGAAATTTTTATGCATTCCCAAGAAATTTTTACGATACCTTTGGAAATCATATTTAAAAAGAACTTTTTATATATGACTTGAGATTCCATGGTTAATTAAGGATTTTTTTTTATACTAGGACTGATTATTTACCATTGGGAATAAACTTCATATATTGAAGGCGCATAGATTTGCCTGTAGCCGTGATTTCGTTTTCCTTATGTGATCGAGACTTCAGCACTCCAATTTTAAGAAATATATATTTAATTATATATAAGTTTTTTTTAATTAAGCTCAACAGATTTGTAGAATTACTTAATACTCTATGGAAATTTTCCAACTTGTCTTCCTAGGAGATTTACAAAATGTATTGTTGGATTTTTGGAAGCATTCAAAGTGTTCTTCGTTGAGAATGACTTTAATTTTTTTTTCGCTGGGATGTTCAAAATTAAATTTTATAAATTGTGTTCAAGTTTAAAATCTTCATTGGTATGCTACTTTTTTTTATTTATTAAAAAGACAATTTCTGTTACATTATTTTGTAGCATAGTTTTAGCTCAATTAGCAGGAATCTCCTTTAAAATTATCCTGATAATTAAATAAAAAAAACATTTAAAAATGTTCGTTAAATTTTTTTAGATTTAGTTTTACATTTCTCTACTCCAATTTTTGGAAAAAAATTGAAAAGTTTTTAAAATTTCTGTAGCATAGCTTGAGGCAATTTCTAAAAAAAATTTTTATAAACAAATTCTGTAGTATAATTTTAGGTAATTTCAAAGGAAATTCTACAAATTTAAAAATTCGTTCGAGCAAACTTTTCTTTTTTTCCCCCGTTTTAGCACTATTTTTTTAAAATAAATGTCTATACTGGCATTTTCTTGTCTCATTTTTTTTTAATTTCTTGCAACATATCTGTTCGAATATAAACATCTAATATGCTTACTATGCTTTATTTTGTTGATGTTATTGCTGCAATGTTGCACATTACAAAACTTTGAAAAATTTCCCAAGTTTTTTCTTTTCTTTTACTTTTCATGTGTGTGCGATTTTCTTACAGACAGTAAGACAGCAACTAACAAAATTGTTCACCCAACAGCTCCATATAAAAGTTTACATGTTTTTTCATATTTTGACGCGCAAAACAAAAATTTGCAAAAGTGTGTACGCACACTTGCATGAGGGAAGGACGTTTAAGGGCAGGAAAAAACAAAGTAATAGATACAAATATATTTAAACAAAAATATTTTATACAAAAGGTGAGTCCTAGGCACGTAGAGAATGTACTAATGCAGACACCTACATACAAAAAAATTAGACAGAATACACACATTGTTTATTACACAAAAATACACACACACACACAAGGTCTAGGCGACACTGGTTTTTCGAAATGTCTGAGCATGAGATGGGCTGTTAAAGTAACAGGAGTGGGAGTGAAAGTGCGAAGGAAATTATTTAGCAAAAGTGTCAGAATTTCTCTTTTTCCTTATTGAAGCAGAATTTTTAATATTTGCTGTAATAGTCTGTGAAAATGTAGTAGGATGAGTGTTTTTTTCATTGTAATTTTTTCTATTAAAAATGAAAACTTTATTTATGACGTTGTTTTTCTTTTAAGTTGTTGCAATATGCTAAGGTGTCAGGAAGGAAACAATGTAGCAAATACTTTGTAAACATATTTTCATACTTATTTTTGTTATTTTGCCAAGGAAAGGTGAAAGAATTCTGATAATGTACTTCGTTTTTTTATATTATTTTTATTCATATTTCTTATGCAAAGGAAAGTATAATAAAAATGTGTTTGAAAGCAGAAAAAGGGTTTCTAAATACATAAATACTGATGATCTTGAAAGGAATGCCTTTTATTTTATAAAAAAACAAGCACTCATAAACACATACACAAGCATATTTAGAATGTATTTTGTTAAAGGAAAGAGGTAGAAAAATTTTTTTTCTTAAAATTAAATTTTTAAGCGAAATAAAAAAAAACGAAATTCTTTAAGTTTCCACTAAAGATTTTAAATTTAAAACCTTTTACAAAATACTTATTTGTAAATGTCTACAGCAAGACAGCAAGAATTTTTTATAATTTTTTTAGCAACTCAATTCTTTTATTTTTAATTTTTTATTTTTATTTTACCATTTTAACGACAAACGGAAAAAATCTCTTTCATTTTAAACTGTCAAATCACTGTCTGTGTGCAAAGCTGTTACAAAAACAAAAAGATAAAAAATATATGTTTTTTTTTCATGGCTCGGAATCACCCACATAAAAATTGAATGGAATTAAAATATCTATCCTCCACATGTTGTTCCTAGACAAGAAATGATGCATACTTTACGGGTTTACCACAGCAAAGTATAGAGAAATTTTCATTCTTTTTTCGAATATGAGAAAAAATAATGTTCACAAAATTAAGTGACACTTGTAGACGACAAAAATATAACCCATGCATACATCAAAAACCTTTAGATACCGCCACACATATGCAGGCAGCTCTACTGGAGTGTTTTTCTTTCGTTTTTTTTTCTTCTCCTTCTGCAAACAGGAAAATATGTGGTGAAAATTTTTGAGGTTTAAGGCAAGATAAAATGAAATATATAACGGAAATTTGGCAAAAAAAAAATCTGAGTGTTTGGTCTAGATGGTTTAATTTGCAAACAAATATGTAAAGAAAAATTATATAAAAAATATGCAGATATTTCAAATTAAAATTAAAGTTTAGCAAAAAGATATTTCATACACATTTTTATTTAATTTAAAAAATATTTTTATTCCTTAAATCCTATAGTACAAACATGGTCCTATATTAAGAAAAAAAAAAAAAAAAAGCAATTTAAAATGCTATAATTTGCGGAAAATATAAAGCGTAGAAAATAATAATATCCTTTAATGGAGAATGCTTGAAATTTGATTTATGGTTATTTTAACTAAAATTATAACAGTTTGAAACAATCGCCAATTGTATTGTTTGTTTTGATATTTGCAAAAAATATAAATCTGTGATCCCATGAAAATTTTTGCCTACTGTTTTGAAATTTATTTTAAATGTAAAGCGATTCACGGTTTTTTTCATATTCTGCTTAAATATTTTAAACGCTTTATATACGTATAAAGGAAATTTCAAGAACTCCTAAAAGTAGGCAATAACTATTTTTTGGTTTGAATTTTCTTGCGATCTTTTGGTTAACATATTATTGTTTTATTTTCGAACCCAATTTGGAACTAAATATTTTCAGAAAGTCAAAGAGAAATTTTAATAAATCAACTTTGTAGCTTTAAAATTCAAAGGACATTTAAATAAAAATAACAAAAAATCACTAGAGTAGGCAACAAAGAGTTTTGTATCAATTCTTTACACATTTTCGATTTATAACGGAAATAAAGTAAATATTTACTAATTTCCATAACTAATTTAAAGCTGATGAAAGTTTTGATTTAAAGTGTCAAAAAAGGACATTTAAATTTTTTTTAAGTCGAACATGCGTTTCCAGAATTTGGTGTAGCCATTCGTAGAAGAAAGAAAATTTATTTTAGTTTCTCATTGTTTTTCACGACAAATGTGAAAAATAAGAAAAGAAATAAAATGCTCACAAATACCATGTGAACACGTGTATTTGTTAGCCAACCCTTAAAGACGTAACGCATCTTTATTCTGAAGATCCAAATAAAAATATTTTCAATTATAGTTTAAGATCTGCAAAAATGGACATAGACGGTTGTTTACGAAAATTGATTATATTTATTAAATAAGTTTGCATTACAATTTGACATTTTCACTTATTTTTTATGTGTTGAATTTAGCAGAACTTTCGTGAATTAAACTTGAATCTTGTCGTATATCCTTTTTTTAGACTACTGAAGAAATATATATTTTTTGAGTATTAAAATAATACAGAACAAATAAAATAAAATTTTTAATTTATAAACTAAAAGACTATAATAAATATAGGCGGATAATATCGCCTTTATAGCTAAAAACCTATAGAAACGGACATACATAAGTATATAAGTATATATTAAATAAAGTATATATTAAATAAAACCGCAGCAGCTGATTGCTATTTTACTGTAGCTATTTCTGGCTAAAAGTTACCAAAGCTTGTTTTGAATAATTTTAAAGCTTGTTATATGTATATCCTTTTCTTTTCTAACTTAGTAATCTATTGTATGTTTACAACTAAAATCTTATAAAAATTTTACTTATTACAAATTTTACAATTTGATGTTTTATATTACTATTTCTAAAATTAGCACTGTGTTCGTATAGTTAACCAAGTTCTCCTTAAACAATTTTAGACTTTTTTTCTTTTTAGAATCGTGTACTTATTTTTTTAATTTTTATCCTTGGTGTTAAAATTGTTTCATGTGTGTGATTTAAAAAAGAGAATTTCAAAGTCGTATTGATAAAAGAATGTATTATAGAAATGGATATTTACGTTTGTTAAAGAATAACACAATTACTTTTTGCGAACTGCGTTATACAATTTTTTTTTTGATTAATTAACAGCCTTTTGCTTGAATAATTTTAAAGAAGACAAATTTTCTTAAAATCTAACCATATTTAATTTTTTTAAACACATATAATGCACTATAGGACTCATAGGTAAAACTGCATGAAAGTGGATATAGGCGGTTGTTACAGAAAACTGCAGCTAGTTTTTGTAAATTAGTTTGCACTACAACTCGCTATTTTAACTGCTTTATTTATTGTCTATATTTAGTAAATTTTTTCTTGGATATTTTTAAAGCTTGCCATATATCCTTTTTTCGAGAAGGTTTGAAAAATTTAATTTTATAAATACTCGTAATTATTAAATTTAAATTTAAAATTTTTCTTTAATGAACTTTAGAAAAACCTTTTCTTGATTTCCTTTGCTATTGTTTTTTTTTTTTTTTTTTTTTTTTTTTTTTTTTTTTTTTTTTGCTTAAAAACCCAAGTTCTATTGCATTATTTAAAACAAATATTTCTGAAACATGCTAGAGAAATATCTCAAATTTTTCTTTTGATTTTTATTTGGTTTTTTTCTGGTTTTGCTAAAACTAATAGAAATATAAATAGTTTATATTTTATAACAACATTCAGCACATAACACGAAATATATTAAACGATATTTTAAGAATTACTTACATGATGTGCAGTAAAGGAAGTGTATAAAGAAAGAAGCAGGGAGAAAGAGAGAGTGAACGGGAGCGGATTGTTATTTATGGCTGCATATACATATGTATACATGTATGTAATTTTAGAGAAAAAATTTTGAAATATTTTTCAAAGTTTTGTAATACATATTTTTCAAGTACTAAAATAACAATATTTCTACACGAAATAACAAAAATATTTTCCGCATGCAATCACTGGCCAAAGTATGAGACACAGCAGGAGTTTTGCAATATTGGGGTGTAAAACTGTAAGTGAAATTGTTACAGAACAGCACGGGCTCCAGCAGCAGCAGAAGTAACATTAAAACAAACAAAAAGGACATCAATGACATATACAGTTATATGGCCAAATGCAATTGCTTTTTTGCTGTTTTTGCTGTTTTTGCTGTGCTCTTCTGTATATTTGCCAGCTCTAGCAAAAATTGTAGTCGTTTGTGGTAAAAATGTCATAAACAGCTTTTGTTTTATACATGAAAAACTATTTGTTTTATGTTTCATTTCTTTATCATCTGTTTTTATTAATATTTTTTTTTGCCCCTTCATACAACAGTTTTGATGAAATAGACAAATTTGCGTTTTGTGTGAAAATGTCATAACCTCAAACAAATGGCAAGAAGTTTTTACAATGTTTAAAAAAAAAGTATAAATCCCAAATTCCAAATTTCTGCTATAGTTTAGTGTTGATGGGGATTTTTTTCCAAAGTAATAAATCATATGCATAGACATAAACAAAAACCAGCCGTTGGAAAAAATGCACAAAAACATCCACAACATCAGCCTTGTAATGTTTATTGTAGTTGTTGTTGCACAGATTTTTGTAATTTTATTTTGAGAAAGTGTTGCACAAGTCACATGAGTACGAAGACTTTTTTCAAGTGTCGTCCTTTTAAGTGTAAATTGTAGTCGTCAATGCATGCATGTTTGTATGTGACACTGTTAAACTCGTTAAAAAATTTTTTTCTTTCTTCTAAACTTGATTTAAAGCAAAATTTGTTATATTTTACTGCTGCTGCTGCTGCTATTTGCTGTTCTTCCTCGTTCTACATCCATGGACTGTTGTATATTTTTATGAAATTTTCATACTTCCGTTTTGTTGATGATTGTTGTATATATATATTTGTTGTTGCTGTTTTTTACATTTATATCCTGTTGTTTGTAGTTTAGGTAACAGTTTTGACGTGTGAAAACCCATAAATCATGTAAAAATATTATTTCAGCAACAACAACAAAAATTTACCATACAACAAAGATCTGTAGCAGAGACCTGCAACCGGTGATTAAAAAAAAATCAGATTAATCAAACACTCGAAAAACATGTCATTTTCGCTCAAACGTTCAAATATGCCTTTATCAACATTGTGTCTATTCTATTTTATGCTAAGCAAAATAAGGGTTGTTTGCGAACATGTAAATTTAATCTGTTGCCGCATGCCAGCTATTCAGTTTGAGTGTTTAAAAACTGTGTGTGCATGAATTTTTGGACAACTCTTCAAAGCACACATTTTTATTTAATCACATTCATGATCGAAATCAAAAACTTAGAGGCATTAATGCAAAAAGCATTAATGTGAAAAAGGCAAAAAATCAACAATTGTACATTTATGCACAAGGTGCTGTGTGTTTATAGAATGGTTAGGCAACACGGTTGCCAGACTTAACAGTTTAATAGCATTTTTACGACGATACGCTGAAACAGATAATCAAGAAATATATTTTTAAAATTATCCCGATTTTTACAATTATCATTTTGTAATTATATAGACATGTGTGTATATGTGTATACATGAAGGAGGTTATATTATAAGCAATGCGTTTTGTATTCTTATTTTTTGTTAAATACAGTAAAGTATTTTAAGCACTTATATATTAAACACTCTCACTGTCGCTCACAAAAATATAAATTAGCCTAAATCTACCACAGCTACAACGGTGGTCGTGTAGCCATGTAGCCGTGTTGTCGTGAAAATAATCATTTTCATATAAACGTGTAAAAATTTTGCGCTGTTGAATAAAATAATGTTGAAACGGGTGTATTTTATTGTACAAAGATTTTTTTCTCACACTGAAACAAATAGATTTGTTGAATTTGCTTCGGTGCCGCCAAAAATTAAAAAAAGCACCGAAATTTAAAAAAAAGCGCACCGCGCTCAGAAAAATACACTTAAAGACCCTTCTTTTTAAGTAATCTATGTACCAAACCAATAAAGCGGTATTATTCTTGGGAGTTAAAAACGACTTTAATTTCAGTAAAATTCAATAAAACAAACAAATTTGGCAAGGTTGAAGTATTTCTTATAAAAATAACAAGTTTTTTTGAATGAGTAAAAAATAATCCGATCTTTAAACGATTTTAAACCGAAAATTGCGATTTTTAAAGTTTATTGTAAAACCGACGTTTTTTGGTAACTTCGTATGGCATCCTTATTTCTCAACCACAATGTTTAACAACATACATACCTACACACTCAAGATTATGTGCCAGCATATATCATTGCATGATTTTTCTTAATATTCTTTGCAAAGAAAAGGCATGTTGAATAAATGCCATTCGTTTTTGTGTTTAATCAATGCAAACGCTCAAAATAGCTTCTGTGTTAAAATCTTGCTTGAAAAATTCATATAGGCATTTTTGTATTTGCCTTCCTAATGATTAACACAAATAAAGATTATGAGCGTACGCGCATGCTTGCTTATGTGTTTGTGAATAATTGGACACAAAAAAGTTATGCATGAGTGAAGGCATAAAAAACGTGATTTTTGCCGGTCTCTGATCTGTAGCATGGACAAGGCGAATTGGAAAAGGATTTGTTTTTAAATTAAAGTTTAATTTCTCATAAAAATTTAAAAGGCAAATTCAATAAAAAATCAATCCTTTAGGAAAACTTGGAACAAACACACACATATATTTCCTTTTTAAGTATTTATTAATACCTGGAAATAGAATTTTGGACTCAACAAATCTTTCTATTCATTGGTTTTTATGCCTTCATATAGGACTTTTTAACCTCACAAAGATTTTTTCAATGCCAAGATTTCTCAAAAAGAAGAACATTATGGGGAACAAATGATTAACCGGAATTAAATTTTGCCTATAATTGAGTCAAAATTACTTATTTTAATATAAATATTAAAATTTTTTAAGTAAATCGTTGCATGATATTTTTTGTAAAATTTATATCCCTTTTAAGGATAATGAATTTTTTTTTTAACCTTAACCTTTTTAACAAGTCTTCACTGGCTTAGGTGTATCTCGTATGACATGGGCTATCATACCCCTCAACCTAACCTTTTTACAAATTTATATTTTTTAAGGTAGAGAATTTTTTCCGGAATTTCGTTTAGATTAAAAACATTTGACTTATAAGTCGTTACTTATTGCTTTTTGACAATTTGCATCCCTTTCAAGGATCGAAGGTTGTAACTTAATAGTTTTTCACGAAACTTAAAATCTCGTAATAATATCGGAAATATGCTACGAAATATAAAGTCTTTTTATAGTATTTTCTTTCTTTTTTTCAAGGATGTTAATTTTTTTTAACTAATACTCGTACATTAATAAAAATATTAAAGGCATAGTTTTGCTATACCATAAAAATTTTCAGTAATATTGTACAATTTTATAAACTTTGTAATTGATTTTTAATTAATATAATTTTGAAGAGTTTTATCCAACTAGCCAAAAATTAATTAATTTCTACGACATTGTCTTAAACAGATAAAGCAAAAAGGAAATCAATTAAAAAATTAAATATTAAAAAAATCTCCAAAAAGGATACTTGTTCATGTGTACAATTATGCAACTGATTTCAAGCATATAATTCGTGGATATATTTAAAATCCTTCAAAACAAGTTGTGGCTAGATTTTTTTTTACTGCAAAATCATATCAATTTTTTCGATTGGACCAGTACTCAGGGGAAGACGCCTACTTATACAGTGCTTTGTGCTGGAGCTAGGAAAATAGGATAGGGTAAGGAGGATAGCGGAAGTAGTGCTTGTCGACATTCGATTTGAACCTCCCAACGTTAGTTAATGCACGAAAGACATCTGGCGGGAGCTCGTTCCACATACGAGCCGTTTGATCAAAGAACAAATTGTTTCTATAATGCCCAGTGCGATTCGCTGTTATATCGACCACAAATAAATGTGCTCTTAATGAGGAACTTGTTGCTCGCAAATAAGAGCGGGTCTCGGGAATATGTTTCCTTACTTCTTTAGAGCTCATTCCATTGTAGTAACAATAAAACAGCGTAACACAACCCACGTTACGACGATTCTGAAGTGAGCCAATACAGTTGGCTACACTATTGTCACTATGAGTCTTTTCGCCCTCTCCTCTACTCGGTCCAGTATCTTCAAAATAGACTTTGAAGCACCGGCCCATACATGATTATTGTATTCCATTTTCGGCCGGGGTGAAGTATCTCTTACATCGTCTTAAGAAACCGAGGCACTTGAATGCTTCTTTAGCGATATGAAAAATGTGTTTAGGCCATCAAACATTACACTGAATTTTCATGGCAAGAAGATCAAGAGCTTTTGATTCCTCAATGTTTTTATCACCCATAATTACAGATGGAGCCGCATGTACGGCCAGACATGGTCATAAGGACCAAGAGATAAAATAGTTTTATTGCTTTCTGTACTATAAGAGATAAAATAGTTTTATTGCTTTCTGTACTATAATTTTGTGGGTTCAAGTCCGACCCGAAAATCTGGTCTCTGTTTCACTACCAATGAATGAAGGACTTTCTTACCGTGTTTGTTAAGCCAAAGTTATAATATAATTTGTAATTCTATTTTTCATTTTAATCAAATAAATTAAAGTAAAGAAAACTCTTAACAATCCCAAATACTTTTAACGACAAAAAAGGATATTTGAGAAGTTTTACAATCAGGAAATGCAGATCTCTATGAATTTTTTTGTTGATATATTTCGTTTTTTATATGAAAGATGTCGTTAAATATAAAAAGGGGTGTATTTTTTCATGGAGAATAATATAAATTGGCTTAATAAATTTAAAAAAAAAACACAATCTTAAATGATTAAAACTAAATTATTCATTAAATTAGTCTCATTATATATTCTTTTCAAAACTCTTAAAAAGTTTTCATACAATTTGAAATATTTTGATAATCATTAACAGATTCCTGAAATTTAAAAAAAAAATTCATCTGAATAATTTCGTTTTTAAAACATTGAATTTTTCCTTGTTAAGAGAATTTCTTTCAACCCCAGCAGCCTTGATATTCCTTTTTCAACCATTGAGCTTTTGTGTTAATGAGTAAAAAACACTTTGTTCTATGTATGTGTATGTATGTTTATAAACAGACAACCACTTTGATGATATTTTTTTTCTTGATATTTGGATAATAATTGCTGATTTTTAACACAATCGCTTAAGGGTTGGGAGGCACAAGAGCAACACGAAATTGTTGATTATCTAAGTTATTTTCATCCTTTATCAAATAACTGTTGTAATAGTCTAAAGTTATATAATACCGAGAAAGGCAGAGAATGTTACTTGTTGTTTTTGCAAAGGAAGAAAAACAATTGATATCCTGTTACATTCTTTAGTTACCCTTTTCTTAAATCTTTTTATGCTCTTCCATACTCGTGTCTGTGTGCACGTTTTTCTTTTATATGTTTTTTTTTGTTGGCTTGGTTTCGCTTAAATTAGTATTTTTTTATTATTGTTCTTTGTTTTTCATTTCCTTTCTTCTTTAATATGAATTTTTCTTATTAACTTTTTGCACACTTATAGAGGTAATATCCTGTCTTGATGTTGTTGCTCGTGTTTTCTTAACATCTTCAAAAGTTGTTTTTCTATATGTTTGATTTTCCGTTTCTTTCTGGGTTGAAATTCCTAATTGAAAGAGTTAAACGAGTTGCTGTGCTGATTGTTTACTTCGTTGCAGATTTTATCATTCTTCTTTTAACAAGTGCCTGAGTATTTTTTGCTGTATGTCTATATATTATATTGTTAACAGTTTGTTTGTGTTGGGTAATTTAAACAATTTGCTTTAGATTTTTTTTAAGAAATCTAAAATTTTTAAATTCTAATTAAAATTTCTATTTGTGAAAAAAATTTTGGCAAAACTCACACTCCTGGCAGCCTCGAAATTGAATTTTAATTTTATGGTTTTTCATTTATTATGCAATTAAGTTAAATATCCTCAAAATAGGCAATTATTTTTGAAGCTGAACACAGTTTGCTGATTTTTAATTAAATTTTAAAAAATATTATTGTAAAAAAATAACATAAATTTTCCAGAATAAATTGTTATTTTTTAAACTGGTTCCGCTTTAGATCTTATGATATTTATTTCAGACTTAAAAGTTTTCTTCGGAAAGAGTTTACATGACATAAATTCATCTATTTTTAGACAAAACATTTAAAGAAAAAATTAGTTTTTTAACATTCAATTTAATAATAATTAAGTTCCTAAAAGTAGGCCTTATTTATTTTTATGAGAAATGTGGTCAAGATTTTTTTCTATAATTTTTTTTTCTAAAAAAATTATGATACTACATCCTTGCTCTCCATTAGCACATATATACATATATAAGTTTTGTGAAACAAATTATTATTTTTGAAATTAATTGAAACTACATTTAGTTTTATTTTGTGCCTAAAAGTTTTCTTTGAAATTAGGTTAGTTGGCATTTATTTATGAAATTTTAGGCATAACTTTTTTTTAAATAATTCAGATCCTAAAAGTAGTCAAGTAAATTTTTGTGTACTTAAATAAATACTAACACTTTGTAATAAAGTTTGCCTTTTTGAGATTTATTAACCAAAAAGTTCTTTTAATTAAAAAAAGGAAAAACCAGATAGAAGGAAAATGAAACTCCCCGACCGTGTAACCTTAAATTAAAGGTTACGATTTTCTGTGTAGCTAACAAAAAAAAAAAAAAAAAAAAAAAAAAAAAAAAAAAAAACATGTCATTCTCTATGAAACGTAAATTTATTTACTGGTCTATAATAATAAGACAGTTTATTTTTAATCTTAAATTTTTAAATTAAAAAAAATAAAAAAAAAAAAAATATATATATATATATATATATATATATATATATATATATATATATATATATATATATATATATATATATATATATATATATATATATATATATATATATATATATATATATATATATATATATATATATATATATATATATATATATATATATATATATATATATATATATATATATATATATATATATATATATATATATATATATATATATATATATATATATATATATATATATATTGTCTGCTTTTGTTCGCATGTCCACATTTCGTTGATGCTATTCAAGTCATCAGTGAACTTCAAGCAGTTTGAAAGTACTCAACCTCATACATTTACAAAAAAAAATTTAATACAATATGAGAATTCTATTATAAATTAAAATTACAAAATTTATAATCATACTAGGCCTTGAATGCTTCCATACAAACTGCAGAATAAACAATTTCTAATTTCTAATATATACATAGTAACTTATGATTGTTTAATTGTCTAATTCCATATTTACGTCAAAATTAAGTCATAAAGTCTTCTTTTAAACAATCTTAAAAGTATGGGAAAAAGCAAATAGTTTTGAGAGACCCAAAAAGGACAAATTTTTAACTCTAATGCTTGGTGAATATATTAACGGCATTTGACTTGATTTATATCTGAACATATAGACATTATTTTATTGACTTAAGCATGTGACTTGATTATTCTTTATATAAATTGACAAGATACGCCCCATGGATTTTTTTCAAGTTGCTTATCCTTTTTCCAAAATAGAATTTTTTAATTTTCACAAGCTATTTCTATTAAATTATCTTAGCTTGGATAAAAAAAAAAAATTAATTAGAGCTTTTAATAACTTATTTTTACATTTTTTGTGCAACATTTACCATATCTTTTAACATAAAATGTCGGCCATTTTATATTCAGCCAGGCTTCTGTCGTTTTTTAACTTCTTCCTTATCTTTTTTTCAAGTTTTCTTTTCTCAATAATAAGATAAATTACAAAAATATTACTTGAAGGCATTATAAGTTTTTCTTCAAGTTTGCTTTGGCTGCAAGGACTTTTGCAAATTGATTGTTTGGTAATTAATTACCAATTGAGAGCATTTGTAAAAGCAAAAAAAAAAAAAAAAGAATTAACGGGTCTAGCCAATTATAAAGAGAATGATTAAAAAACCCTAAAGTACAGCAAAACATAATTAAATAGTGTTTAAAAAGACTTACGACTTTCTAGATGCTTTTAGTTTCTTTCAAATTTGGAAAACTTACCTGGAAATAAAAGAGAAGAAAAATTTCGTTATTTTAAACAATAATATGAAAAGCAAACAAAAATTTTAATGCCTTAAGGCCACATATTTTCAACAGATTTAAACTTGTTAAATTTTAGTAAAACAATTTTTAAAACTTACGATTAAATTTATCAACTTTGTTTATTTTATTTTAATTTTAATTTCTGGTTTCCTTGCCTACCTTAAGGCTGCTTTCAAAAGCATTTCTTTTGTTTTCTCTTATTTCTTAAATAAATATTTTAACAATATTTTCTAGCTGCCTTTTGAAAAAGTGCATTCATGGCAATAGCACTGCTAAGTACAAACAAAACAAAAAAAAAAAAAAATCTCTTGTCCATGTTTACAAACCTGAAATGAGCATTACGTCATTTGAAAAAATAATGACTCGATCCCGTTTGGATATGCAACAGTTTTTTCCATGGGCTTCTGTTGTTAGTCTCTTGATAGCGAATGAGTCTAAAAAACTGTCATTTTTTTTAGAGCAGTCAAGTATAATATTTTGTTTTCATTTCAACTTTTTTCTTGTATAAAAATAATCATTCTTAACTATTATAAAAATGCCATCAAGCTTAAATGTAGGCACTTCAAAGTATACTTTTGAGAGTTTTGTACACAGAGATAAGTGAATAAAAAAAGAGGCAAACAAACATGGCGAGAAGAAAAGGTGCATTTAGATGGACTTAAAGAATATTCCCGAGACATGTGAAGCATAAATTTTAAAACATTTTAGATAATGTGACATAATTTAAATAAAGAAAAAACTACCAAGTTGAGATAAATCACAATAACGCTTTGGTAATTGTATTATTTTATATTTTTATATTAAATATTCTAAATGTAGGCAACAAATGTTAAATATTCTATATTCAAAAAGGTCGTAAGGGGAAGTTTTTATATAGCAAATATATATATATATATATATATATATATATATATATATATATATATAACCATAAAACTTGATAAGAAATTTGAAAAAATTTAAAAAATTATTTTTTATAATTTCTCATCTTTTTCCCCGAATAAGAAAAATTCATTTTATTTTTATAAATCATTTTTGTACCTTTGCTCTCTTAATAATTAGTTAAGCCTTCAAAGATTAAAAAATGTAATATCTCTGTAATAAAGGCTTCTTTTTAGAGCTTTACATTTTGATTTATTTTTAACCATACTTTTGGGCAATTTTTTCATGTGGATTTTTTTACGCTTAATTAAACCTTCTTAACAGCATTTCTATATATATTATACCCCACTACAAGGAACAGCGGTATAAAATTGCCAATAGTTAATAAAGTAATCGTAAGCTCCTTTATGCCCTTTTAAAAGTGTTTGCTTTCAGATTTATCCGGGCTGTGTTCGCCGTTATTCGCTTGCTTTATAAGCCCTGGCCTTGTTTACTTTTTATTTAATGTATCAATTAAAAATTATTAAGTTTGCTAATAATGTACAGGCACGTTTCGGTTTTGTTTATTTATTTTTTTTTGCTGCTGTTGAATGTTTTTCCGTTTGTTTTTCATTTTTTAATATTCCAGTGGCTTTCTGTTTACTTTGGCTTTGTGTTTCTACGCCTCAATGATAACTGAGGCAGTATGTAGGGGGGACGGCATAGCCGGCTTTTAAAGGTCTTTATTAAAATGAAATAATGTATTTGATAATAGTGAGGTGGCATTTAAACACAACATGTAGTAAGGATAACCAACGGGCGGATGGACGGACGTAGAACAGCATGAGAGAATTTGGTATTGTATTAAAGGTATACAAAGCACAAAAGAGATTTTAGGCATATGCCAAATACAATGCAATTTCATAAGCTTAATTTGTATGTCTTAGTCCTGTTTGTACATACATATAACTTTAATAATGTATAGCATACTTTTAGGCACATACGTGTGTGTACATATACATATATATGTAGGAAGATTTTAAAGCATCAATTATATGAGATAGCTTAAGTGGTTTTTGAGGTAATATGTTCTTCAGTTATACATACATGTTATATAACCATACACATCCTGATGTCTTTATATACGCAGGAACTTGTTTGTGTGTATGTAAATATTAATATATAACCAAATGAGGTATTATAAAGTGTTACCTCATGCAAAAGCTAAAGAAAAGGACTTGAAGTTTAATGAAGATAGGCACATACACAGACTTATGTATATGTATAATTATTCAATGGCAATTATCGCTAACAAATATATACTCACAAAAACTAAAACCTCAGACTTGACCATGTTATATTCTATTCATTTTACCGCACACTCTTCTCATAGATTATACAACAAAAGCACTTGTCGTTTGCTGTTGTTGTTGTTACGGTTGCTATTGCTGTTGTTACCTTAAATGAGTCTTATCTTTTGTAAGGGATATGCGTACAAGTACACATACGTGCTTATATATCTATGTTGCAGGACATATACAATTGTAGGATTTGTTGGCAATTGCACTAACGCAAACACACCCATACAATTCATTTAAGTTTGCAAGGTCTTTATTGTTTTCCAAAGACAAATAATTTTTCTGTTATAACAGATAAGGCTTACCACTGCTAAAGTCGTCATCATCATCACATAAAGAGTTTTTCAATAAACGATAGCCACATTATTCTCTACACCCCATATAGAGAAAATCGTATTCGTTAAATCAGTTAATGACAAATAAAAAATATTTAAATTAAGAAATTGATGACATTTGACATGCAAGGACATGCATGCTTCTCATTTATTCTTAAATTTAAAACTTTGCTTTCAGCTACAATTATGAGCAAAAGAATGCGAGAGTTTATGACTTTCACTAAAAGACACAAATACATTCTTTATATGTCATACACATGCATTAATTTTTCCAAATTAGTGATCCAAACGCAGCAATAACTTAATTGTAATTTTAAGTCCTGTGGCAAGTCTCGTTTTAGTCGCTTCCTTAATGTCATAAACTAAAGTTTTGCTAAATTTTTGATCGGAATATCGCAAAAATTAGCAAATGTCTCCTAAATTTAATTTTTAATCCATGTCCTTAATTTTTCTTGTTTTGGTGCAAGCACATGCGTACCTTTCATATGTCCTTGATTTTGAAAATTAAGGTTTAACTACATTTATGATCAGAATGAATGTTACTTCATTTACGATTAATACTTTTGCTCCAAAATCCATCTGCACATTTGATCATACCAATATCTCTTGCTTTTCTGAAATAAATAAATTTACCGAACAACACAATCAATTAGATTCCACTGGAGTTTGTAGTGAGTAGGAGGACGCATGCTCTTTAATTCAACATACATAATACAATTTGATTGTTGTCGTAAAGATTTAACTACAAATACCAGAAGGTTTTTGTAAAATGATCCACAAGAAACTCAAATCGGAAAATTCCAAAAATTCGTGTTGTTCGTACTCAGCTTCACAGTATAATATTTTTTCTTTTGAATCGGACAAGTAACACTGCATAATTTTCAGACCGCTTTTCATATGAAAACGAAACTTCGTTAACATTTCAGATGGCGAATGGCCTTTTGGATTTCAGCATTGAAACACTCTTACGGGAAAATCCTTTATAAGCATGTTATATTTATCCTTTCTTTTTAATATGTATGTATGAACGTATGTGTGTGTGTGTGCCGGCGAGTGTGCATAAGAAAAATGTATTTTGTAATTTCAATGCAAACACATTTTAATGTATTAAAAAACAAATAAGAATAAAAAATAACATAAAAACATTGGTCAAGGGAAACAATCACCTGCTTGTTTGTGGAAGGAGAAACTAAAATAAATTTTTTATAGTTTTTCGTATAATAACTGGCAAATTTTAATCTGCCATAATAATCGCCACCTTGACCTTCTCTGGCTCCGATTCATCCCGAGAAACCCACTATTTTGACTGCTGCTTGGTTTCTGTCGTATTGTAGAGGATTCATGTTTCTTCCACGGTTACTAAAACGGCGTTGCGGCTGAAAAACACCAAACACTCTTGCGAAGTTTTCACACGATTGCATTTGTGTGCAAACGCAGCAGCACTCATCCTGCGAAAAGTTTTCTCAAACCCAAGCGATCATTAGAAATTGAAACCACTTAGCCTGAGGCTTCCACAATTACTCGCACTTTCAATTTTCGATCGGCCAATACCATATCGTGAATTTTTTCAATAGTTCAGTATCCTCCCTGCTTCTTCGGCTACAATGAACATCAGTTAATCTGTTTTTTTTTACAATGAAATTTATGGTGCAGAATTTCCACAGTATTTATCAAGCTTAGCTTTGCTTTGAGTGATGGTTTTTTCCGCAAAAAATAATGTTTAATGAGAATACGAAGTTGATGTTTTTTCCATGTTTTTCCTTAAATCATGTGGTAGTCTGCTATTAATGGCTGTCAAACACAAACTAAATGATGCAAGTTGTTCAAATTTTGTCTGTACTCAATAGGCAGATGCTTGTTGACTTGAACAGTTTTCTCTTTTCACTTAAGAGGTGGGAAATTCAAATAGGCATGGTGTTAATGAGCCTACCTCATATAATAATTTTATTAATATTACTTTTTTAAATCAACAAATAATGTAGATTCTCTTTAAACTTTTTTTAAATTAATTGAAAGTGTATTTTATTACAAATTTTTAATATAGTTTTCGTATATTTGATACACGTATAGATGCTTTTAGCTATTCAGCTGAGTTGAGCTTTTTTTAAGTTTTTCGAGTGTAGAATACAATTTTTCTTCTAAGCTTCGTTAATGTTAATGTTTAATTATTTATTTTTCATTATTTTTTTAAATTTTGCTGATCTGAAATTAAAAAATAGAATACTCGTATATTGTTGATGTGGAGCAAGCTACTAAGCTTTTGTAGATTAGATTGACTAAGTTACTTTTACTGCAGCAATTTAGTTCACGTCGGCTTTTTTGTCACTATACAAATTAAGGAAATCGCCTTTATGTCCTTAATTTATTCAACATTCGTTCATTAGCAAATATCCATAATAATTTTTACCCCTAACTTATATTTTTGTTAAAAATTTTAAAAACAAATACACTCTTTTTCTATCTACATGTTGCTTTTGCCATAGTGGTGGTAAGCATGAACAAATGTTTGTTTAATAATGCACACACACACATACAAACATGTACACAAATGCTGATGCATTAATATACCCTTGTACGTAGAACATGTCTACTGTGTGTAAAGCGTAAGCTGTATGGGATTTAAATGATAATCGTTTAAGTGAAAATTTAATTGCATACTTTATGGATGGCTTTTTTCAAACAGATAAAATAAAACCATATTATGTGTGCTTGTGTGCAAAGTTGATGTAATATAAAGAGAATTTATGTAAATTTTAAACAAAACATAAAACAACAAGTCGCCACACATGCAGTCATTCACATACACGTCTATGTACATACATACATATTTACATACCCCAAGTATAAAGTTAAAGAAGTTATACAAGGAAAAATAGGGGTCATAAGTGCAAATGAGCTGAAAAGAACACATGTGTGTGTGTGCGTGTTTTCTTCTTCTTTAAGTATAGTAAGTTATAAATATTACTCAAATAAGGATTAACATAAAAAGCATAAAATTTATAATAAATATAACAACCACAGATGGGCCTTGAGAAATTTTTATATGTTGCAAGTAAAGAAAAAATGTTTTTATTACAAACATTTTTTAAAGATTTAAATTCAACTTTTTTGAATTATTATTATTATTATTTTTTTTTGCTTACTAATTATCCATTTACAATTTCCATTAATAGTTTAAGTACACCTTTGGCTCTATTGTTTTCTGTATTATTTTTTTCTTATCCTCTTTTTGTAAATTATCATTTATTGTCTAAAAAAAGGGTTACGGCCAAGTGCCTTGGTTCATTGGCAAAGGAAAATATGAACATAAAGAATAATAAAAAAACTAGGGATTTTTTAATTAAAAATTATATGAACGCATAAAAATGTAATATTAACACTTAATATTTTCCAGTATACATTTATAGTAATAAATTTCATTACTTTTTTTCTTTGCTTTAGCGATTAGAGCTTAATTAAAAAAATCATTCTTTTTTCTGTGTTCAGTGGCAATTAATGAAGGGTTCTGATTGTGAGTGTAATTAAATACGAAGGATTTATCCCAAGGAATCAAATATATAATGTGTATAAAGCTTAAAGGTCGATAGTGTTTTCTAGAAACCATTATATTAAAGCATACTTATGAGGGTGGAAAGAGAGAAAGTCGCTTTTATTTGTGGTTGTATGTCTGTGAATTTCTTTATGTATTTTTTTTAAACAAAATATTGAGTTATTCAAAGATTTTGATTAGCCAAAGGAAGTGTTGCATTGAAAACGTAGGAAGGACATTAACATTTTTATAATATTTTATCATATATTGATCTTTAACAAAATAATTTTAAATTTATATCACAATCAAACTTTTATTTCCGCCCAACACGAATAATTCAGTTCAGCTATGGCCAAATCGAATAAACTTATAACATATATTTTTTAAATTCAGATAAGCATAATATTAATTCATTTCATCATAAAACATTTGATAAATTCATATCATTTTGTGTATGAATAAATAGTTGAAAGTATGTTTCGCACTTTTATAAAATAAGCACCGTTTATACGAGAGCAGGCCAATAATTTTGGGACTTTTCAATGCAATACAGATTTTTGGATATAAAACCATTTTGTTTTTTAACATAGTCTCCTCTCAGCTCTATACACTTGGTGCATCGTTTATCCAATTTTATATATCCTTTAAAAAATAGGATTTGTCGATGTCATCAAAAGTAGGTAGTTGTTTGTGGGATGATTTCATTGTTGGCGTCAAATCTTTTTTTTTACTTCAGGGTAAATCGGGAAAATAGGGCGGATAATTTAGCAAGTCATAGCCTAATTCATGGAATTTCGCCATAGAAACCGCACCAGAGTGCATGCACCCTTGCATCGTCCTGGCGGAAGTGAAATTTTTCTTGACTAAATGCTGTCGTTTTATTTTTCAAATCCTTATTAAATAGACCCAATATGTTGATGGTGGCTGACAAACCCACCTTTTTAGCGCCGATTCGCCCATAGAAACAAAAATTTTTAAGTGCTGTTTGGTCTCTGGTATATTGTGACGATAACGCCCAACACTACTGTGAAGTTTTCACACGATTGCGTTTGTGGTCTATTTTGAGCAAGCACGGCAACCATCTTTCGGAAAGCTTTCTCACGCTCGAGTGATTATTCACAATTTAAACCACTGAGCCATGTCGTGTATTATTTCAATTGTTTCAGGTGTAGAGATCTCAACTGGGCATACTACGTGCTTGTTTGGCCACGATGAAATTCAGTAAAATACTTTTTTACGATTGACATTGATAGTGCAAAATTCCTATAGTATTTATCAAACTCAGGCTTGATTTTAGTGGTGCAGCAGTGTTAACCTTTCAGTTAAGTGGCGGGAAATTCATAAAGTCACGGATTTATTCACCCGCCCTTATTGGTATTTTTTTACATTTTATGCTTAAATACCAAAAGTAGGGGAAACCATATAAGTCTTGCTGATCGCTTGACTGGTTTGCTTTTAGGCAATATGGGACGTGGCATTGTTAATGTTCAGGACTCATATGAAGTGTAAATTTTTGAATGGGTACAGGTCGTCCCTTTAAACTCATGAGTCCACTACTTTTCGGACTGTAGAGTTTGTGTGAAGCGATCTGACGAGAAAAAATATACAAAATTAAAAAAAAAGATAATAACTTTTGTACCTCTTCGACAGCAGCAGTGTTGGCCTTTCAGTTAAGAGGCGAAAAAATCAAAAAGTCACGGATTTATTGAGCCGTCCTCGTAGCAATATTTTACTTTTTTTATTCTTATAATTTTTCATAAGCAGAATATATTTCAGCTTAGCTGAACTTATTACGTGTATGGCAGACTTAAGTCAATATTTATTTACAACATAAACTTTTATTGAACCATAAAAATGTATATTTCCTTTTTAAATAAACTATAATCATTTTGGGTTTTCAAATAATGCCAAATGAAATCAGAAGTAAATCTCAAATTCAGCAAAAGTACATTTTATAGAAAATGTTTTATGAAAATCTTTATATAAAAAAAGAAAGTTTGCGCTGTCGGAATTTTTTCAGCATGTACGAGTAACTCGGCCCTTCTTAATTTTATAGATAAAATTAATTTAAAAAAATGAAAAAATGTATTGTTTGTTGTGGCTTTAGCTCTTCATATGCCGACATTTCATTGGTTGCTTAAACTTCACTGACGATTTGGTTTTAGCAACCAATGAAACAATACATTTTTTAATTTTTTCAGTGCATTTTGCAAAAGCTCTAATTGTTTCTAACGATTAGTTGAGGAGAATATCCCAAATAATAAATTTCAATATTGATTAAATTAATCTTAAAATCATTTGAGTATTTAGACTAAATTACATCAAATCGTTAGTTTATTTTTATATTCTTATAATTCAGCTGTGCTAAATTACATAAAACCGAAACATTATAAAAGTACTTAAAATTTAAGATTTTAAGTAGGAATATTTATGAAAGTTAAAAAAGCTTCTGCGATAGTACAAAAAATTTTGCTAAAATTTTTAACTATTTTTTTTATTATTTTGAATATTTTGTTAAAACATTACTCAAGCTTGAGGTCTTATTTTGGGGTTAAACGGTTTTATTTAAAATTATGGATATTTAACAAAATTGTCAAAAAAAATATAGAGATATTATTATTTTGAATATAGTTTTCAATTTAGAGAGAGAGGTGAGCCAAATAAATTGAAATGGAAGCGTTTTTAAGATTTGCATCCTAAATAAGCATATATTGTGTTAACAAAAAAATTATTATTATTATTATTATTATTATTTTTTTTAAATATATTTTAACTTTGTGTCTTTTATATTTCACTTACTATTTACTGCTAAAATTTTTCCTTTCTACTTCTGTGTAATATTTCGCTCAATTGAATGTAGTTTTTTTTCACTTTTAACTTTTAATTATTTAATTTGCTTTTATTTTATTATTATTCAGCTAAGCTGAATTAAATTTGTTTCTTTTGTTTTCTTCTCGTTACATTTTGCCCACTAATACTTTAGACTTGTGCGGTTTGATTTAGTTGCATAAACAAGAGAATTTGTATTATTTTCTTTTTAATTTTTTCCCTGAAAATCCTTTTAAAGCTACTTGAAATTGTTTTTCAATTTTTTTTTGTTTTATTTTTTATTTTTATTTAACACTAAAATTTACAGCAGTTGGTAAAAGGTTCAAGTGCATAGTTGTTGTGTCCTCTTGCTGTTGTTGTAAGCAATAAGAAGTAATACTACTATGACAGTGGTGTAAAATAAACAAAAATTGACGGTCTGTTTGTGTGTGTGTGTATGTGCACAATGAAACGAATTACGTATGAATGAAACAGTTTTCGAAACATCACCCAACTCCGCTAGCACAGTGAGGCAATAAAGCGCCACACCATGAAGCACATCGCAGCAAAGAGTGCAATAAAGTGGAGAGAGCTTGAGTAAGTGAAGCCAGTAAATAAGAGTAGATGTGGCAGACATTTAATCGACATGGGATTAGTTAAAAAGGACACTTACTACCACTATGTGAAAAGAGCTCATATACTTACTCACACCAAACCGCATAATAGCTTACGAACATACATACACATGCACACACACACACACACACACGGACCCGTACATTTATAAAGAATGTAAGTTTGTTTAATTCCTCTCTTTATACGTCTACAATTTAAATTGAGAATTATGGCCTGTGTGATATAGTGCATATGTGTGTGTGTGTGTGTGTCTGTGTGTGTTCATGTTTGTATAAATACATTGATAAACTCAAATATCCAATGTTACGCACTTAAAAACACAATCTCACATTGTTACCATAGACAGAAAAGGTCCTTTAATAGCAATAACAACAAAACAGAGTGATAAGGATTTAATGTCTTGGTTTTTTTTTTAAATTTCGTTGTTGTGGGGGTGTCTAAAAGTAGTGGCGTGGTGTGCTTTTGGTGGTGGTGTTGGTTTGGTTTGGCTGATGGTGTTAGTTTTTAATGCTTTTAGTCCTTATATTTCTATTTTTATTTTATTTTTATATTTTGTTACTCCAGTATTGTACGTGCTTAAAATGTTTGGTTTTGTCATTTGCTAGGATTTCAACTTTTGTGCTCATACTGCCCCCTCTTCGCCCACCCACTTACGCTTTTTATTTTATACTTCATTTCTTGTTATTTTGCACGCCTGCAGTTAGGCTTTAAAATAAAACAACAGTTAAATAAAAGAACTAAAATAAATAAAATTAATATACAAACAACAGTTATTAAGGGGAAGATCAAAATTAATTTTCTTGCTACAATACGAATTAGAAATACACTTTTTACAGTTTTGTTTAAGCAAATGAAAAATATATATCTCGTGGTTAAACAAGATTTTGAGAACTAAAGACTTGTATTTAAAAAACTTAGATCAAGAGAACTGAACTTTCAAAAGGATATTTTGAATAAAAAAAAGAATAACAACATATTTTCCCCTTAATAATTCTAATTAAAATAGAAGACTTATTCAAAATAAAACCTTTTAACCTTTTAGGTTTCATTAAAAACTTTTCTATTTATTTCTTTAATAAATAAAAAATACATCAATTAATAAATAAAATGAGTTGTTAGCGGACCGCAAATTAATTTTTTTCTTAGTTTAAAGTTCAAGCAAATCATGAAATTCGACTTCGCTGTACAGCTCCATTACTCCAAGACTTAAATGTTGTCCTAAACTAAAATGATATGAAGGCATATCTTCTAGGGATCGAAAATGCTGCACGTGATTGTCGAAATGACAGTTTGGTGCGGATTGACAAATTTTATCTCAAAATGCTGGAAAAGCGCGCTCTACAAAGTCATAATTACGGAGATATTTTAAAATCGATTTTCTTAAATTTGTAGAAGCAATTCATATATTTACATTTTCTAAATTGGATCAATAAATTGGAGTCGAAAAATGCATTGACGGATGATTTGGAAGCAATGCAAATGTCATCCCTTAAGAACATCTTCCATTTTTTTACTTGGTCCTTATATTCACTGAAAAATTTAAGGACTTAACTCTCATGGTTGAATTTTGTGAAATAATACTTTTCGATTAGAATTCTTGTAGCTTAAATCTCTTGGTTGCTTTGAAGTTCCTTATTTTACGAGTATCATGCCCGCCAACGGAACGTGTAGCGCAACAAAAGTCGCCATCAAATAAACTTAATGTCCATAAAATATGCGTCTAACGAATGAAAGTATTTAAAATGAGAAAACGTGCGGGAGGATGGTTAGTGGAGTATTTAAGTGAGTACGAATGTGAATATGTTTGTGTGCAGTGGTATAGATGTGCAGCTTTTTCTGGAGGATTACCGCTGATTGAAATTGTAAATGAAAATTTATTTTAACAACGTGTTTTTATTTTGTTACATGGCATTTTTTATTTCTGCGTTTCGCTATTTAATGTTGTTATTTTGTTTTCTGTTTTCTGTTGTTTTTTTTTTTTTTTTTTGTTGATTTTGGTTTTGTTTTTCGATTTTAATATTATGCTCATGCTGGTTTTTAATTCCCAACCGTCCTCTACTACTCTGGCCACTACAACATTTACGTATTCCCTTGTCTCCTCTGCAAAAGTGAAAAATTGTAATATAAGCAGCATTATGTTGTTGTCAACACCATGGTAGCCATTGAGCTTTACAGGACATTGTCTAAAAATCCCCAGCTAATGTTTGCTATATATTTTTTGTAGTTGGGTTTTCCGCTTCTTTTTTTTGAGTTTCGTATTTAGAAAGTGATGTTGTTTTTGTAAAGCTATGTGCATGTTATTGTTGGCAAATGTATTATAAATTAATTGAGTTGCTGACATTTTATTTTAGTATAATTAAATTAAGCACGGATTAGCATTTGATTTTAATTTAGTTGTTTTATATTTGTATTTATTTTTGTTTGTTTATGCATTTGCTTTTACGACCATTCGAATTTTTATATTTATATACATACATATGTATATACATAAGTAATTACAAAAATACAACAAAGTTCTATCACTTATATGTATAATTTCTATCATTAAAGTATTTAAAAACTGAACGCGAGAGCAGGAATTACCTTTCGCAGGCTTTATTTTCATTAACTCTTTTTTTTAAAGCTCATTATTTTTCCAATTTTAATTTTTCTTTTCTATCATGGCTATCGTGGATTAAATAAGCCAGATGATGTTGTATTATTTATTTGAAAAAATTAAAAATTATAATAAAAAAAAACACATTTTCTCCCCCATTAATATGCCACACATTTGTTTAACACTTGTTTACAATGGATACATGTGTGTATGTGTGTCTACATATGTGTGAGTGTATGGTTATATTTTAACTACTACTTATTATTGCTTTAGCTTTCAATATAAATTAATGTTGGAGGATTAACATTACAATGATAGTAATTATTTGTAATTAGGCACCTCCTGAACAGAAGGTTAAATGAGAAGAACAACATAATCCATTCTATAATTGATAAATAACTTAGGGGACTTTAAAGCAAATAGTATATGCAAAATTTAACATTATTTGAAAAGTAATTTAAGCAAATAATTATAAACATATCTGAAAAATTTTAATATCTAGCGATTTTTAATATAAAAACGTTAAAAAAAGAAACTGAGATCAAAAAAATATTCAAGAAAAGTTTAATTCTTTGAGCCGTAAATTATACAGTTGGAAATATTGTAAAAATTTCATATTCATATCACATGTTTTCGGTTATAAAGGGTGGTTTTTTAAGCAACTTTCTTTGTGGGAACAATGTTTTGGCAGCTTAGCTGTTTCTAAATTTGAACCATTAATCGACTTACAAACAAACAATTTTAAAAGATTATTGAATTTTATTATCAAAATTCATTCTCGGTTAAGAAAGTGCATCGTCCACTTTTTTATCGGAAAATTAAAATTAAAGAGACCTAGAATTAACATACGATGAGCATTTACATAAATAAAAAGAGTCGAAGGAATTTTAAATATATAAAAAATTAAAGATATAAAAAACCTGTCACTCATTCAGTGCAACATAGTCGTAAATGAATCAACCGACTTCAAACACCTATGACTGGGTACAAGTTGTCATCATACTTATAGGCAGCTAAGTCATTTCAAGTTTGATAAAAATGCTAAAGTTGTTGAATGGACATGCTTGTGGTTTG
This sequence comes from Germaria angustata, assembly GCA_963681545.1. Taxonomy (NCBI): domain Eukaryota; kingdom Metazoa; phylum Arthropoda; class Insecta; order Diptera; family Tachinidae; genus Germaria; species Germaria angustata. The sequence continues at coordinate 89,381,567 of OY813000.1, read as the reverse complement.
GTCCCATTTAATTCAATATGTAATAGGACGGGGGGAAGTGATATCGTACGAGTATATCCTGCTGACTCTAATAGTCAAGAGTATTCAAGACGTGCACCTAATGCACGCAGTAGCAAGAAAATCTTACTGGATAGGACCATGGGAAGGTCGCCTCCTATCTAAAATAATATATAATTAGGCTTCTATTTACGGACCTATTTTTCAAATCGTTTGTGTAAGAAGATATTTCAATCTACCCCGGGGAACAAAATATGAACTAGAAATAAATCGGACTTCAAACTCACCCATAATAATTGCTTTCATTTGCATTAAAGTGGGTTTCTTTTCCAGAATTGGTTCTTTTACCAAGATTATATTCCTCGTATGTGACATTTCACGTGTTTTGGGATATATAATTCTATTTATAACAAAATTTGATGCAAATGCTTCGATCCATTTTTTTAAATGGCCATAAATCGCTGCTTATGCCAGTTACTTTACACCTCGTATGTTTATGGAAAGGTATATATCTGCCCGTTTCCAGACCCAACAGATAAATAAGTATATACGACTTTATTAATTTTATTTTCAAAATATTTTAAACTTTTTTCGATATTCTCACTTGATTTTTTAGGAAATTGTATGAAAAATGCTGCATCTTCTGTTTTGGTTGTTTTTCCAAGTCTCTCGTGTTCGCCTAAAGGCAAAAGTATACCCACCTCCTCCTAGACCGAGTGTGGCTACTATAATTTAGAATGTTGTGGTCTTGGGGGTTTCGATAATACCGAAGCAAAATTCGAAGTGCTGTTCATAATTTTATTGAGGAGGCCCTTTTACAAGAAATAAGTTATAAAGTTCCTTGATTTATTTAGAGTATAAAAAAAATGTTTGTAACGATAAAACCATGAAGTGCAAACATCATGGCCCCGGCAAAAATTAAGTTATAAAGACCAGATTACAACCCAATACAAATTACTAATTAAAAATTTTATTTTCATTGCCTTTTTCTGATAAAGACAACCAAAATATTTATCTGACTTCGAATAGATTTTTTTTCATGTTAATTTCATAAATAGCAAAAACTTAAAAATATCCCAAATAAATTTTATTATTTCTTAATGTTGTTTAAATAATATCAGTTTAAAATATTTACTTGTCTCGCGGAATTGATGATAAAACTAAAAGGAAACTTGTGTTTCTTTATTCAGAAGGGAAAATTTTCCTTTTCTTCTTATCATTGATATTAGGAAACCTTGCCTTAGGCTTTTTTCAAAATTATTTATTAATAAGAAATGGAAAAAAGAACACATTAGATGTAATATTAAGTAAATATGTTTTAAACGTGCAACACAACAACAACAACATATATATGGTACTTTTATCAAACAGGATATGTGAAAAACCCTTACAGCTGGAAAAAGGAAAAACAATTTAAAATAAAAAAAAAATAAGAAAAAAAGATTTTTACTCTTTGATTTTAAAGCAAAATAAGAAGGTGGCAGAAAACTGATTAAGCCCTTAGGTTGACTGCAAAAAAGAAAATATAACAAATGGCAGTAGGGTCATAGAGTTTTAATATTTTTTTCTTCCATGTATGCTTATTCTAGTCAATTTTATATTTATAAAAATAGACAAACAAAATGGGATTAGTTATCTTGCTGGTACTCGTAGATGGCCAGGATGTTGGCAAAGTAAAAATTTTTGTTTACAAAACTTTAACGTCAACTAAAGTTTCCTGCATGCACCAAGTTATCTTCTGCTAACATGCAAAATGTATCATCTACAATTTGGCCTTTAGCTAAATGAAAGAAGGATTTTTGCAACATTTGATATAAAAGTTTTCAATTTTTTTTAAATCGTTTGTTTAGTATAAATAACCAAAGTTATATCAGGAAAATAAACAGATTTCGTTTAACCAATATAATGTATAGTATATATTAAGGGGTTTTAGTAAATATTGTAGATAAACGATGATTCTCTTTGTTTTAGAAAAACAAAAATCATATAAAAACAGTCAATAAAAATATAGAAATAAAGATACATATACAATTTAGTGTTTAAAAAACAGATTGTCGGATTTAAAAAAAATTGCTTCCAATCCCTGAAAGTACACTTAAATTTTCTTTATAAAGGTTTAATTTAAAATACATTTAAAAATTTACACATAATATATATATATATATATATATATATATATATATATATATATATATATATATATATAATTTTTTTATCAAAAATTTTAGGAACACAATAAACTGTGTTGACTGTGCTTTTTTCCCAGATGTTTGGCAGAGTAAAGCTCATACGCATATGTTTATTTTAAAATTGCTGTAAACAAAGCTGACAGCTGTCAAAATAATATGTAAATGTTGTTAAGCACAGCATATCAAATAAAAACAGTTATTTCCATTGCATAATGTATGCTAAATTATTCAATAAAAAAAATGAAAAAAAAAATGGAACAGAACAGAATGATTTCTAATTACAAATGAGAATGTTTTAATATAGATAAAAAAATTTCGCGCAATGTTTGGATGTTCAGACATATGCCAATATTAATTTCTGTATATTGAGTGGTAAAACCAAGCATAACTTTAGGCGAAATAGATAAAAAATAAACGAAAGCATTCTATTAGTACTCGTATGATAATCATTTCATAAATGTTAATTATTTTTTATTGTAAATCAAAGACACTAAGGCTCAAGGGCGAATAAAACTAAATAAAATTGTATTTCTTAAAAAAATATTATTTATACGTTCTAGTTTTTTGCCCGTTTTATTTTCATTGATAAACTTAATTTATTTTTTAAGCTTAAGATCTCTTAATTTTTTTAATTTTGATCGATACATCGGTACTCATTGGGTACCATCTTCAGGATATTTGGTGTATTCTATATAAATAATAAAATTAAGAGACCTTAAGCTTAAAAAATTAATTAGGTTTATTAATTAAAAAATATTTCTTAAATAAAATTTTGTCTATATTCAATGCATCATTTTATATTTTCTCCAAAAATAATTATTTAAACATTTATTGGTTGCTCTTGGCTTAGCTGAGAATATCATCAGCACAACCCTTTAGCCGAGTCCTGTTTGCAAAGCATTCGCACTCATATACGTATACAAAGACCAACAAATAAGAAAAATATAATTGAATTCTATAAAATTCTCATATAATACATATTTGCTGACTTTTTTAGAAGTATGAGTTTGAATGCTTTTTAAACATGACGCGGTTAAAGGGTCGTGCTAATGATATTCTCAGCTAAACCAACAAGAAAAATTTTTTTAATTTTACACAAGATATCTAAGCTAACAAATATATACAAAACTTTAATTGAAAATATTTTATTTTTCAAAAAAGGTTAACGAATTCTATAAAAAAAAATTAGGCATACTTTAAGGAAGGCTGTTTGCCATCTATTATCATTAAAGTTCTTGTGTGCTTTTTTCATTGAGGATAGTCTTTGTTAATTTGTTTTCTTTTCCGACCTTTCTGTTTAAATGAATAAATTATTTTATTTTTTGTTTACTTTGTTTTTTGTTTTATTTTACTAAAATTACCATAAGCTGAATTGATTATTTTTTGTATTTAGTGGGAAGACGGGGACGAATAATTTTTTCATGTTAATGACGAACTGTAATAAATTAAGTAGTGCCAGAGGCATTAGTGAAATTTTTTTTTCTAAAGGGCCACTTTGAGCATACATTTTTCTAAAACTTTCCGAATTGGGTAAAAATTATGTTGCAAATATTTTTTTATTATTTTTTTTTAATTTTACTACTAAGTATTTTTTTTATTTTTATCTTAATTAACTATCATTGGAACGTGTATATTTTAAAGAATTTATGATTTTTTTCTTTATTTATGGCTTTTTTATTATTTTTTTTAATAATATTTGTTATGCAGCTTTTTTTAAAGTTTTATTTATTATTTTTATTACTGAAGAAAGTTTTTTTCATTTCATTTACTTTGCTATTTTTTATTATTTTTTTAAATACAACTATTTCCTATTCATAATACATAATGTATATTTTTTTTGAAAACTATTTTTCAAATTATCTTTACGTAGTCCTTTTTTTGAAATATTTTTTGTGTTTATTACAATTATTTTTTCAACACGATTTTATTATTTTAACTTGTATCTGTCTATGAACTGGTATGCAAATAAACGTAAGTTTAAGCCACTTCGAATGGTGATGTCGAAGTTAGACTTTGCATATATGCGAAGCTTGGATCACAATGCAATATAATGGTTGGAGCCTTTTTAAAGATTTTATATCTTGGAAGATATAACTGTGAAAGTCTGTAAATATTGTGCCGGATATTTTTAGGGCAGGGCGCGAAGACAGGTAAAAAAACTGACGCAGCAGGTGCGGGAGAAGTGCTAGTCTATTTACAAAGTAGTTAATAATTATCTACATTTTAAAATTTGATATGCATTAATTTGAATTAGAGATTGATTGCATTTTTCATAGCCAATGATTTCTCTCCAAGGCGTGGAATTGATTTCTTAAACTAAGTCAAAAGTTCATATATACAATGAATAAAGACTTTTTTTGGATATATCATTGCCTATTCAAAGATGTAACAGGCTTACTTGAAATTTACGACAATATCTATCAGCTATCCACCATATATTCTTCCAAAATATGTTTCCGTTTATTCCAAAATTAAGTTATTTAATTTTGTTTGTTTGTTATTTATTTTTGTTCTTCGTTACTTTAATATTTTTTGCAAAGAATTTTTGATATTTTTAAAACTTCTTTTTAAGAATTAATTTTATTTTAATATTGAGAATACTAACTGGAACGATTTTAACATTTTTTTTTCATATCTTTGGAAAAATATATATTTTTTTTAAATTGAAGAAATAAAAAAACTATTTGTATTTTTTAATTTCTTGTGTTAGTAAAAGCATGTACATAGTTACAAGCTAGTAATAATATATCTTTGAGAAAAATTGCATACTTTGACGCTCTTCATTACCCCTCCAAAAAGTATGCTTTTAGTTCATCTACCTTTTTAACACCAAAAAATAGAACTAAATAACATAAGCCGTTTTAAAAGAAAAAAAAAAAAAAGAAAGAAATCGATTTAATGCTTTTTACCTTCTTCTTTAATACAAAATCCGCACATGGTTTTTTATATATGATTACTCTTTTCGATCCCTTAAAATTAAAAAAAACAACAACTATTGAATAAAAAACACACATCTGTAAAGTAAATTTATTCAAACATTAGTATTTACACACTCACACTTTGCTTTACGTATGAATGATCAAATTCCTAGCATGTATAAAAATATTTTTTTTTTTTGCAAGAAAAAACATCAATTTCAATTTTCCTCTTCGGGTAACTCGAAAGGAATATTTCCCTGTAAGTGTATTTAAATCTGTATTAGTGAGAGTGAGAAAATAAATAGAAACGCTGTCTCTTCAATAATGCTGTAATCTTAAATCCCTGGTAAACTAATTTTCTATAATACCTTGACAGTGAAATTGGCAGATGTATATCATTATTATAGCATACATTTAGGTGTTTTATTAGAACACCACAAATCAGAAAGGAAAAAAGACCTCCAAAGTATAAGAAAGACCTAAAGTAACAAATAAAGAAAAATTACTATTGGAGTCACGTTTTGAATATATGAACGCTTTAAATGTGGCATGTAATAAAGGTAATTTATGCAAAAAAAAAACCTGTCTTCTGCCAAGAAATCGCTGCTATTTAAAATAATTTCATTTAAAATTGTCGATCTCATTAATTTAATTTATTTATTTGTGTCTTCCTTAGAATTTAGTTTTTAAAGGGTGTGTAGCTTTGAAGTTATAGTTTTTTTAAATCTCTTGTGCTGCTTAATTATAATTGGTAAATCTGTTTTTATTTTTACTATTTTTCTTTAGTTTTTAGGTCCTTGTTTGTCGTTTTTCGAACAGTTTCTATTTTAATATTTTATGATGCATTTCTGTGATGTCATAAAAATACTAAAAGCTTCAAATTGCATGTCTATAGGAACGATAGCAAATGGCGTAGAGCAACCAAAGAAACTGAAATAAAAATTCACACATTATTTTCTTAAGCTGTTTTTTTCTGTTTCTTCTTTTATTTGTACTGGCTTTTATCTTTAAGACAACACAAATAGTAATAAAATTATAGTGGTGGTATGGTTGGCAAAAAGCATCAAAGAAAAAGAAAAACTATATGTGTATCTAGCTAGCGCTGTAATAAAAACAAGCGAAAAAATGAAGCGTTAAGTAAGCAGTTTTAATGCAAGAGCATAAAATTGCAAAACAAAACTCATATTCACACACTGTGTGAGGGACCTTCGGCGGAGGGTATACAATACAGTCACCGAGCTCACAAGGTTATGATTTTTATGGCACTATAAAGTGCTAGAATACTATTAAAAATATACTTTACACAAAATAAAAGACAAAACAGCAACATTAAATTCAACTTGAACCATAAGATTTAAGGATGTTAAAAGAATGAAATTTGTAGCATACCATTAGGGCGCTCATTGCACGCTAAGTGGATATTTAATTGAAAATTTAAATTTAGTTAAATTGAAGGAAGTTATAGATTGTTTTTTTTTACTTTAAGAAAAATTAAGATTCGGATGTACACATATCCAAAGTACTTCTTTCGCATGCTTTTGAGTCGAAAAAATGAAATCTTTTTGAAAATTATTTCAGTTTCTTGTTTTGAATCTATTACAAATTAAGAACATACAAAAGCGAAAATAGTTTTTGATTGTATCAACAAAAATATAGAAAACTGGAACTGGAACATATTTTTTTCAAGTAAAATTTTGTGCCAATAAATTAAATTATTATTTTTAATGTGGAAATAGCTGCATGTTTTTTTTACAATCCTCATTGCAAAAGAAGAAAAGTTAGAGATTTCACCTTGATTTCGAGATCCGAAAACGAAGCTTTTGGCGGTGAAGCTATTTGCCTTGTCTGTATAAACACCGAGAGCTTACGCCCGCAATCGATCATGCGATCCTCAGATTATTAGTTGTTGTCTTACTTCCCCCCGGGGGGCACGAATTACACATCTTGTCTTGGTGGCTTGGTGTTGTGCTTCCTGGGGTATAGGGTTATCAGGTTTCCGGACCTAGGCCTTTTTGCTGATAACCCCTAAAAACTTGTATGTTGCTACCCAATCCCTGAATTAACAGGGCAAGGGGCGCGCATGCAAGTAAATTAAAGGTAAAAGTGGGTTCACTCGCTCGTCCGGGTGGGTAACATGGTCTTTCCAGACCTTGACTTTGGCCAGTTACCCATAGAACTTAATATGTTACTACCCAATCCCTGAAATAATAATGTAACGGGCGTGCATATAAGTAATTAAATTAGTAGCTTTTGGCTGTCTTGATAGTGGTGCTACCGATACCTCAGGTTTGCACGGGACCTAAAATCGGAGGTGTTTTTAACACAAGGCCGACCAGAGATTCCCTTCGGGGATCACGTGGTGGCTGTGGTTAAAACCCAAAGATACGCGAGAAGAGTTATGGGTCGGATGAGTGTGTCTGCAATATGGTGCTAGTGACCCGTTGTAGATGCTCTCTTCAGACCATATATCTCTATGTGCTGTTGCTATTCGACAGAGCTGCCCTGGTGGTTGTGGTTGGTGAGTGCCCATTAAGAAAAGGGGCATCTTACTGCTGGGCCATTGGGGTGGTAGGAGGTTAGATAGCTCCAGTACTTTAGCAAGGTGTCTGTACATGGTTCTGCAGCCTGTGCAGAATTTGCTACCATGAATCTTTGACATATTTACTTGTCTTACTTGAAGTAAGTCCTGGGAAGTTATTCTGACTATTTTTGTTATGTATACCCGCATGTCAGCATGTAGGCACGAGTGTGCGTTGTAAGTATGTAGACGTCGTATATATGCATATCTTTCGTAAATTTCATACTGGTTTTTCATATATGTACATATGTGTTTAACCCTATTCAGTTCTCGATTTAAAAAATTAATTTAATTACTGTAAATTTAACTAATATCCCTTTATTCCTTGAAGCGCTATCGTTGTCAAAAAATTTCGAGAAACTCCATACGTAGTATCTTTAAAAATTTAAAGAAACCTTCAAACCCCGCTTCAAATGCCTCAAGTATGATTAAAACTGGTCAAATTGACTCGTGAGATATGAAAACAATGTTTTTCTAAAACAGCTTTCGAAAATTTTTGAAGTCGGTTTTCGAAAATTCATCACTTTGCTGCATTCAGCAAATACTGTTTAAATCCCTTAATTCGTCCACAATATTACGTTTTTTAGAAAATATTTCTAATTTTTTTTTGGACCGGTATAATATTTTTGAATTAAAAAAATATCCCTTTGACTAAATGGTAATCAGAATTTAACCTGAAAAAGCGACGTAAATTTCTTTAAAATCGATTGATTTGTTTATTTTCAACCAAATAGTTTCAAATTTTTTTCCAAATCGATTGCATTGTTACGTAAAATTTTTGAAACTTGAAAAACTAATTCGCTCACTCAAAAAAGTTTATTCGATTATACGATTTTACGAAGGATTTAAAAAAAATCGAGATTTTCCTAAACAAGATTCGACAATCAGTCACTTTTGTGGTCTAAATAAATCTTGTTTAAAGGGTATAATTAGTTCAAGAGATATTGTTAAGGAAGTGTTACGAAAGCAGTATTATTTTTTAAAAGTAGACTTAAACAATTTTTGATCGTTTTGTTATCTGTTTTCTAGAATCGGTCACTATTTTGTATTTGTAAGATTGCATTTAATGCATTTAATTAAATGATATCCCTCATTTTCAGAAGTTATTGTTTTTCAATTATTCCAGAAATGCTTCTAGAATCGAGCTTAACATTAGCGGAAGTTTCGAGGGATGGCTGGAATACAAAATTTTTTTCCTAAAGGACAAATTTTTATTATTACATAGACGATTTCTTATTTCTTTTACAGCCTAGTTTTAGCCCTATTAATAATTAGTAAACTATTGCCTAGTTTTGGGCTCGTTGATATTTTGTTTCTATGTAAATTTATGACTTTATTCTAACAGAAAATTATTTTTGTTATTTTAAAATCATTTACATTATCCTGCACACCAATAACAAAAAAATCATATTTTGTTGTCGAAGTTTATTAACCTTTTCTGAGAAGGTGAGATACTGCTTCAGGGGCGATATTAATACTGACATTTGTTACCTTTAAATCTAGAGTTGTTTTCTTGTTGCCATCTTCTCTTCTGTTTTTTAGTATTTCAAACTTCATGAGAAGTTTTTATTCAAGTCTTGTTATTTTATGGCTGCATATCTATTTTAACTTTGCATATTTTGTTGGATGTTTCTAGTTCATTTTCGTGTTTTTTTGTTGGTGTTTTTATTTTGCTCATCATTTGCTAAGACCGAACGTGCTCATACATTTTTCATTTAATAAAACTCTCAACTTTCAAGGCAATAGCAAATGATAGATAGAGTGCATTTAACAAACAAATGATGCAGTTTATAAAAGTTTGCAAAACAGAAACTAAAGAAACCAAATATATAAATATAAAGAAAAAACTCCAAAAAACTAACAACAACAACAATTTTCCAAAAAATAAAAATGATGCTTAAATTCAAATGATGCTGAGCATCAGCAACAACAACTGGATACTAGACAAAATGACGTTGATAATTCTGATGAGCTTGAAAGCAACGTATGCAAAAAGGAAAACAACTTTGCAAATCTTCAAGAAGAAGTCCATAAAAATTTGAGCAGTTTATGGGATTTTTCCTCAAGTCTGTTCATCTTTATTTTCCTACAACAATATTGTTGCCAGACGCATACGGCAGCTACAAGATAACCATTGATTTTAAGACGTGCTTTAAATTAAAAAGCAAAACAAACAAAAAAAAAAAAAACTTAATAAAAACAAATAGTTTTTGCCTGCCCGTTCTGCAAGAAAATGAAATACTAAACTAAACTTTGTTAGTTTAAGCAAAAAAAAAAAAAAAAAAAAAAAAAAGCCGGAAAAATTTTAAAATTTACAAACACAAATGAAACATCGTACAATTTCTACATGCACTCACCACTCACACACGTAGAGTAAATGAAATTGTATGTGAGTTAATAATAGTATTTCTCATCTCCTTGTGACAGGAGAAAAAAACGAAGAAAGAAAGCGAGTCACTTTAAGCACGTCCAATATGAAAACGAATGATGTGCCATCAACGTGTGTCAGTATTAAAGGATAACAGCCATATTTTCATTTTCATCATCGACCTCCATTGCAATAATTTGCACTTAACACCCATAAGCTTAAAATATTAGTTGCACTCAGGGCCAGGTCCACAACCCTTAAGCAAATTTGATTATTTGTCTAGATCAATACGGTTAAGTTCGTTTAAGTAAAATTCTTAAAATGTCATTCGTGTATAAACGAACTCATCTTTAGTTAAAGCGGCCATATTGCTTTTTCTTATGCAAATGTTTCCTTTAAAGGAACTTCCCTTCTACCTGTGCGTGTATGAGAAAGTTTTTTGCAATAAGCCTGACATAAATCCTTTGCAGAAATATTTTAAAGAAAAAATAAAATCGTTCGTTTTATTTTTCTCTTCAAAATGTAAAAAAGAACCAACAAGAAAAAATAAACTTGCAAACAGTTTTGATTGTCAAATGTTTTTGAGTTTATTAAAATTTTATGTTTGCAAAGGTTTAAAGGTGCTTTAATTTCCTTTTTCTGTCAAGTTTGATCTTCTTGTTTTACTATTTTTTCATGACTTTCGTTTATCTTTTGTTTGACTAACATAAAAATAAATACATAGAAAATAATTATATAAATGAATATAAACAACAGATTTACGCATTCTAGAGGGAAATGAAATTCAAAGCTGGTTTTTATAGATTTTTTTCCTGTTGTAGAATTTAAAGTTGGTATCAGCACGTTTTTAGTGATGATTCTTAAAAACAAACTTGTTGTCATGAAAATGATGGAAACTAGTCATTTGACTAGTTTCCGAATAACAGGAGCTTTTGTGATTTCAGACACTACCCGTACTCTAGGGGAGAGAAGCTATTTGCGAGTTTTGAAACCTCTGAAAGAACAAAAATTAGAATTATAAAAATGCGAACGTGTAACTCGCGATATCGGCCGCGTCCGGAAATGACACTTGTCTGAGTAATTAAAATAATAAAAGCATAATAAATGTTTAATGCTTTTTTTCCTGTATACATGCATATTTAAATTTAAAGTTAATACACTTCGGCGGACAACATAAAGCTACGCATGTGCTGGGCAAGGAGGTGCTGTTATTGTTTGGTCATGGGACTAATCAATGGGTTTCTAAATGCTTACTTTAAGCGAAAGTGCATACTCTTAAATGTAAGTGGCAGATTTTAAGGATATTTATGACTAGGGAGATGAATACATTCATTAGCTGTACCCATTATTTGACAAAAATCCTCGGTAAATTAAATTTTACCATTTATGTCTTTTCTGATTTGTGGCAGCTTTGATGCACATTCACCTGATTCCGAATCACGGAAGAGTTATGCATGTGTTATGTGTTACACATAAGGTGAAACACTTTTTACCTTTAATAACTACAGTGGCATAACCTTTGGATATGCGTGCACCTCGTCTACCAATATACACCAAATTTGCTACCCGAAATTTCCTACCAGCTCACACGTGCGAAAAAACGGTCAAAGAGTAACGGGTTGGAGGCAAAAAAGACGTACAATTGCATGGAAAGGACACAATAATAGCTCGAGCATGCCAAAGTTGGTTCACGAAATTGCTTTGAACAATAAACAGATCAGGAAAGCCATTAGAAGTGATATTTTAATTCCCTTTTTGGGATTTTTTCTTCAGAAAACAAAAAAAAAAAAAAAATTATTGAACTTTCTCTTGCCACAGACAACTTTTAATCACATTCTTTAGCATTAAAGTGACATTATGAAACGCCTAATTCTCTTCATATTTTTTGTAATATTTTTAATATTGATTAAATTTCGTAATTTATTAATTTTTTCCTTAAAATTTCCTCACTCATATATTTTATTACTGCTTAATGTTATTTCTCTAGCCATTAGGTTTTATTTCACATTCTTCTTTTTTTTGTCAACAAATCGTCGTATTTAAAAAAAAATATAGGAAAAAATGCCATTTGAGAATTCCTCACATTTTTTTTTAGAATAGAAAAAGAAATGCAAGATGAAAGCATTCTTGGGGGGTTTTCTTATTACATATTATGACCTTTAAGCAAAAAATACACACACAAACATACACACACAAGCACTCACACACTTTCAAACGCATTAAGACCTTCAAAAAAATGTTGAATCAAATAAAAAGTACACAAAGCGGTGTTTTTTCCCCTTTTGTTTTGCTATTCTCAGTTCTATATAGTTGTCTACAATTTCAATAAAATTTTATTAACGAATTCCGTTTCGGTATTTTGCGATATTCAATCGATATTATTATTACTACAATGACACCAATGAACAACAAAAAGCAATGACAGGCAGTGCAAAGGCATAAGCAACAGCAACAGCACCAGCAACAGAACTGTCGCTTCCATAATAAAAAAAAAACATCTTCGTTAAGAAGACAAAGCTAAAAGAATCCTTAAAGTCAATGGCTTGTTTTCAAGTAAGAAAAAATGCGATTTTTTTCTTATGTTCTGGCAAAGCTTTAATCGTAAAAACAGCAAAATTGTAAAAAAATGTTTTTGTTGCTGCTGTAAGCAATTGCTGTCAGTTATTATCGTTAAAGTGAAAAAATACATCTGCAAAACATGTATTTGTGCTTTCCATTCCCATTTTTTTTCATTTCACTTGTTATCAAATACTTATTATTTGTTTGTCATTACTACCAATTTAACTTGGACATGTTGAAAAAAAAAAAAACTAAATTGTCAAGCTGATTTTTTTTTGCATTTAAAAGATTTTGAAATAATACAAAGATGACTACAAAAGTTAACAAACGAAATTAGATAAAAGTTTTAAAATGCTGCTTTTATTAAATAATAAAAAAATATATACATTCTTTATGGACTATTCTCAGGCTGTTAACATTTTCCTTAAGCTGCCAAAATTTGTTAAATTCATTTTCATCTTTATAATTTTTTTTTGTCTCCCTCAACATTAAAACTGCCATCAATAATTGTATTTTTATGTCAAATTTTCAACGAATGTATGTATGTGTGTGTTTGTGTTTTCCTGTCATAAAACACAAAAGCAAACCAGGAAAGAGAGAAACAAACAAGTCATCTCATATACATACATATATATGTGGGTGGTAATAATGTGCAATGAGTATCATTATCAATAATTCATTTGTTTTAAAAAGAAATGAAATTATTTCTTTAGGGATTCGTGTGCTATATTTCACTACCACTACTTCTCCCATCATTTAATTGCTTACTTTGCCTTTAGATATAATAAAAAAAGTCTTTTTTCAAAGTAAGAAAAATATGTACATTAAAACGGAAGAAGACAGCGGAAGAAACGAAAAAATTGTTTTGATAATTTCAAAGTTTTGAATTACCCATATAAGGGGCGCCTAAAAGTATGCACATTTTTTGTTTGTTCCTTTGTTAGCTGTTAAATGAAGATTTATATTGATGCCTGGCCAAAAGCTCTTTAGAGAAAAGTGTTTGTACTTTTCCAACTTTTTTTCTTTTTTAATACAAAAAGTTTGTAAGAAATGCATTTGTCGTTAAGTTTCAAATAATAATATCATTATGGCAGAGTTTAAGGAAACGAAGTAATTTATTTTGCGCTTCCTTATGCTTAATAAGCATTTATTTTAAATCTATAACTATTAGTTGAAATTTATTAGTATTAATTTAATTTTTTTTTTTGTTATTGTTATGTTGCACTAGAAATTTCACAATTTCGTTAAATTTTTTTTTGGAATATTTGTTTTAAATATTTTAAATTCTAAGTGTATATTTATTAATTTTATCACCTTATGGTATGTAATTTATGTATTTTTGTTCAGGCCCTAGGTCCTAGAGCCTGAATAAAAATACATAAATTATTTTAAATTCTATTAAATTGTATTATCCTTGCTTTATGGACGCAAAAGCATGTGGTTTTAAAGATTTATATTCAATAGAGCTTCACTTAATTCTAGAAGTAGTTACAATTTTTAATAATTTTTCTTTATCTGTTTGACTTCCTAGGAAGGCGCACTCATGGATGGATAGTCGATATCAATGAAAATGTTATTGTTACGAACAAGTTTTTTTTTCATTGGGCAAAATTAATTGTTCGGAAACTTTGAAGCAAAATTTAAAGAATTGGTGGACAATTGGAAAACAAAAATAAATTTGTTTTCTATAAAATCTTCTTTAAAATAAAGGCTACTTTTTGTTGTTCCTATTGTCGGCCAAGTGTGTTTAAGGTATTGGCCAATAGCCTTAATAAAACTTTATTATATTTATGAATACATTTTAAGGGTCTGAGGAAGGGTATTTTAAAACTGTTACGTGTGAGAGTGCGTGATCCAAAAAAGTTTATTCGTGAAAGTACGTGATAAAACGCTTTAAAGATTTTGATGAAATTGTCCAAGGATTTAATAAATCGGTTTGGCCACAAAAATTTGGGCTAAAATTTCAAATCCCTTTTTAACTAATTTTTTTTTTCAAATCTCCTTAAAGAAATCTTATTATGTTTTCTAATTTCCTTATTTTAATTTCCAACTTTGTTGTTAAATTCAGTTCTACTTTTTAACAAACTGGAATAATTTAAAACGTATTTAGAGCCTAAAAGTATACGCACCTTTTGTCAATTCATATATATATATATATATATATATATATATATATATATATATATATATATATATATATATATATATATATATATATATATATATATATATATATATATATATATATAATTTTTTTATCCAAAAGAAAATGAGAATATAATGACTAAGTAAATTGGGTGACACTACGCAATACAAGCACAATACAAACTCAGTAAACTTTTTCCTACATTAAGCCAAATTGGGGGATATTTTATTTTTCTTACATTCTTCTTTGATAAAATAAAACGACGCCACAATCAATATGACATCTTTGTTTGTATGGATTTTTCTAAGACTTTTAAGGAAATTGAATTAATGGGAGGGAGTTTGGTGGTTAGATTGAAGTGAGTGATATGTATATCCCACTAACGTTGTCATTGTTAACTGGGAGTGAATTTTGCACACTCATCATAAAGCTATTGAAAGCACCTGGTGTCAAAACCTTTTTTCCCTATAGCATAAAATACTTTGGTTACTTTTGACTATGACAAAGGGATTTTCCCTTTTCTCCTAATAGCAATGGCAGCAGTCTTTTTGGATACCGCATTTCACACACTACAAAATAATAATAATAATGATGATGATGATGATGTGAAGACAAATTGATAAAAAAAATATTAATAATAATGGGAAAGTAAAATTTAAAACAAAGAATGACAGTTGTAAACTGGTGCAGAGAAGCTTTTTATTTATATGTATGGGCAACTTAAGGGAGAACTAAATGATTAAATTGATTTTAATCACAAGTATGTACTCTACCAATATAAATAAATAATAAATATATACTTAATATAAATAAATAATGAGAAGCGATTTTGCTTCTAACTGAAGCCTCAAATTACTTTAGTATACGGGAGGTCAAAATATTTAAGAGTGTGTTGCTAAAGCGATTCACATTCAGATCATTTTTAATGATTTTTATATCAGCTTATTATCGAAAAAAAGTCCTCTTGCTTGATGCCTTAAAGTCAAAATAATATAAAAGTCGTGTTCTAAAAGTTACGTGACTTTATTTTATTTTTTTCATTTATTCGTCAATATTCAAGTGGTTCTTTTCGTTCTCATACAATTTTAAATTCTCGAAATATTTCTGAAGAGCAATTTTTGGTATATCCTTATAGTTCCTTTGGCAATGATGTCCTTGTCGTTGCTAAACTCCTTCCTTTCTTCGCACTCTCCAGGTTTCACAACAGGGCCGCCAAATCCACTAAACATAGTGGCTGTGATATGCTTGTTGTACTGTCTTTCCTCCCAAGTAACGATGAGTAATCGAGTACATTAGCGTGATTTAAAAGCCATGAGTTGCTATTCAACATTTTTGATTATTTTTTCATATTGATTTCGTCAAACAGTGCATAGCTTCAAAGTAATAACCTTTATTAACCGTTCGACCTTATGGTAAGAACTCCTAAAGCACTACGCCATGGTAAATGAAGAAAATAGTAAGCAAATCCTTGGCATTTGATCCAACTTGACGTGCCTTTTGTCATCCTTAGTTTTCTTAGGTTCGTACAGCGGAACAATTGTGATTTGGTTTCATCGCGATAATCATACATATGAATTGTAACCCTTTTGACTAAGACATGCCTAAAACATACGTAAAGATTGTTTGCACAAACCAACCGGGAAGCTGCCGTAACCAGTAATTTCTCTACTGATCATATCTCCTTCTTCACTTGTTCAAAATTTCCATCGGTTCTTTGCCTACTCATTCGTTTAGAGTGACTATCGCCATTGACTCTATTAGAAAAGCTTAAATTTGGACTTATCACCTTTATCGATGTTTCAAGTGTTCCCTGAAGCATTTAGTTCTATTGATTTTTACACTGAAAATCACCGAGAAAATCAGCTGAATGTCACCATGATTTTTGTATAACTGTGGAATTAATGAAGAAATAATTTCCGAATAATCACTTCCCTTTTCTTTCAGTATATTATTACAATGGACAGTATTTATACATATATACGCGATAAAAAACTTTTTAAAATTGCCTTTGAAAGCAAAACTTTTATTCCTGTCAATAAAAATTTTAATTCGCAATCGAAAGTTTCCAACCTTAAAACAATAAAAAAATGAATTTCAAGTCGTTAGCAGCATAATTTTGGTGTAATAGAAATGCCGTAACACACACACTCACACATATACACACACTCACACATATTCACTCATACAGCCAAGAAAGAAAACATTTAGAAATCAACAACTATGAAAAGAACTTGAAAGAAAACAAAAAAAAAGTAATCCAAGAAAAGGTGACGAGACTAACAATAATATTTTACACAACAACAGCAAAACTAAGATCATTTAACTTGCCTCTCCCTATCATGAAACACCTACATCCACCTAACACGCGCTACCAACAGAAAAAGAAAAAAATTCAAGTTTTCTAAGATGTAAAAAAAACGTAAATCGTTTTTATCAAAAGTTTACGAAGCGTTAAGTTCTCTGCCATCATACCATTCTAAATGTGTGTGTGTGTGTGCGCGTAAAGTTTAAGAAAAGTACATGTATGTGTGTAACAAATGCAAACACTCAACTTAACTTACACACATATTTATGTTATTACGAGCATGTATTATTATTTATACCTTTTGCCAACCATGTCGTCTTCTTTTGCCTAACAAAACAATAATTTGACGCCATCTTGGGCGCCATTTTTGTCAAGTCATATTAAGCGTATTTTTGATGAAAATTGACGTATACAGTTCGTATACTTTTTTAAGTTTCATGAAAAAAATCCACAACAGCGCAAAACATTAAAAGCAACAGCCGCGCCAATATTTACATTATTTACTTAAATTTATTTTGTTGTATATGTATATACTACTCGTATATACTTTATTATAGAAAAAATAATTGATGCAGCATGTGGTTTTCAAAAGAAAAACATTGAAAATTGTGCCATGCATATTTATATTACTCAAAAATTGCTTTGCATATTTTCAAGAGTATTATATTGGGTCCGATTAACCCATTAAAATTGAAAAATTTTCATTTAACATTGAAAATAATTGTATACAAAAATTGTGATTTCCGATATGTAAAAAAATTGATTTCAGGTAAAATTAAGGCATTAACAAACCCATACATTTCCAATATTATTGTTCAATAATTAATTTTGTACAACAAAATTGTGTCACGATATATTGAACAAAATCAAGAGCAAATTTTTTCAAATGTATTGTCAACATTGTACAATAATTGTTTCCCATCAAAATAGAGAACAATTTGTTTAATGCCAAATTTTTTAATAAAAATAAGTTTTTACATTTTACGATAAACATATTTTACAATTTACTTAATTTGATGTTTTTGATTTCAGCCACAAAGTAGATAGAGACGTCTCGAGACGGATCATACGAATATTGTATTTTTATAGCCATCTCTTTCCTCCGCCACATTGATCTTTTTATTTTGTTTCGATATTCATTTTCGGGCGATGAAAAATTTCAATGCATCTAAAGAGCATAAAGCATAACAAATATGTATATTTATCTCTTTCCCCCATGACATTCAAAGAAAATCTTATTTTTTAAAATTTTTTTAAATGTCAAAATCTCTGTTTACTTTGTGTTGCAGAATGGCATACAACACTTTGATTACAATTTCTTTTGTTAATTCTAATTAAAATATAATTTAATCATACGGGCTTATAAAACTGTTAAAAGGTTGTATTTGTAATTATCGATATTTCGATAAACTGAAGATGATACTCAAAGAATATCAAAATATCGATAGTTACCAATAAAACTTTTTAACCGTTTAGTAGTGCTTAAATAATATTTTAATTACAATTATTTCAAACAATTCCAAAAATATAAGTACATAGAAGTATTACAATTTCTTTTATTTTGTTTTTACTTTGCACTGTTTTTTTTTGAGTAGTACTACAAAAAAATATCAAATCGCAACAAAAACAATCGAATTTTAGAACGTGCAGGAATATGTTTGGCGACCTGCAAAACAATGCGATTCGACATTCTCTTGCGAGTGTCTGAACATGGCCGATTACCTGATTTATTCTTCCAAAATATTTTTCCAATTTAAGCATTTAATACGTTTGGCCGGATTTATCGTTTAATACGATTATTTACCGGAAAAATGTCACTACATTTTTCTGTAAATTGAACTTTTGATTTTTTTAATTATTGAACTATTTTTTTAATTTATGCTCTCAATAAAAATAGATTTTGACCATCAATCTTTTAAAGCAATAATAGATAATAGTCAGCGCTAATATATAATTCTACATCAGATGTTGCAAAATGGAAATAAGTTCCCTTTAACTTCATGTCTATGTTGGATTACCTGGCGATCCGCCTACTTTATAATGTTTCTGAAAAGTTTTATTTGAGTGCGATCGGTAAAGCATTAAAGGCATCATTTTGGCAGCTTTTAACAATTTCCCAACGGTCTGTCAAGGAGTCCTTTTACACTGATACAGATTGATGGAGTAATAAAATTCTATATATAGAGCACAAGTTTAATTTTGATTTGTATTTTAAAGAGTTATCAAATAAGAACTGTACGATGTTGAACTGTGCTTGCATTATATTATATGCTAAATTTGTCGTATTTCAAATGACTGGTTCACACTGAGTCAATGATACGGAATTTTTATCTTTAAAGGACTTTTGGCAACCCGTGATATATTTATTTAAAGAACATAAATCTATGACGTAGAACTACGTTTGCGCAATCACTCCTTATGGCTCTTTATACTCCCCAACTTGACCATTTATAATCTCAATTTCGACGTTGACTTCATCGTGCGTAGCGACAGTCTGAAACTTCATATCATCGGCTCTGTTTTCATTCAAATCCCACCAAAAGAAATTGTTTATCATTGATCTGTTAGGGGTAGTGTTTTGAGAAATAATTTTCAAAAAAGTTTGAAACAAAGATGCGGTATTCACTTTGAATCGCTGCATAGCACAAGTCTTCTGATCTAGCATCGGCCCATTTATGGTCACATTTCAAGCATAAATTTCGCCTTTAAGAACAATCATTGGATTCAGTAATAAAATGTTGCCACTTAGAGGTTCCTTTGCAATGATTTTTTGTACTGCCACTGGCCGATGTCATAATCAATAAATTCGATTATATCTACCTGCGTATACTCGTACTTGACAGCCTGTCATCATCATCACGCAATACCTTAAATAAATCGTGATTTTACTTCATGTATAATTTTCTTAGAGACAAAAAAAAAATCCCAACTTAAATGCTTTAAAATACACTATCAGTCAGTCAATTCGTTATATTTTCACAGTATGTTAAAAAATCGTTTGGTGGAATAAAAATAAATAAAACTGAATGAAAGAAAAAAAGCAGTGAAATTTGAATTTTAAATTTCCAGGATGTTACAGAAAATTTTGCTCGCTCCAACAATCACACGGACGCATAATAAAGTTACGTGCATAAAGAGGACTGTAACATGTGTTTTCGGTGGAACAGTTATTTGTTGTTACTACTGTAGCTTGTGCCGTTGCCGCTGCTCTTATTATTGTTATTGTGAGTATCGTTATTGTTGATTGCTTTTGCTATTGTTAACGCTGCCGCTGCCACTGTTGTGCTGATGCTTGCATAATCAAGGTGCTTTAATAAAAAATTATTGTTATAACGAAGTAGATTTGCTAAATTCCAACATATGGTGTTAGATAGTCGAAGATGGGAATGAATATGATATTATTTAAATTATGAAGCATACCTTATGGTATGGAGAATTTTATGACAAAATTGTTTAGCAAGAAATCAGGGGCATGTGGGAATATTACAAAATATTTTATTAAAACATTAAGCATTTTTGGCTATTAAATTATTTTAATGTAAATGGACAAGAATATTTAAGAGAACGCTGAAAATAATCTCTAAAGCATACTTTTGGTACATTAAACATAAATTATAGTATGTCTTGGGTTATTTCTTAAAACAGAAAATGATTTTTCTTAAAAAAAAGAAAGCACACACTGTCAAATCAGATTTTTTTTGCTGTAGATTTAGTTATAAAAATAAAACACGTTTGTGTATTCAAAAAATGTAGCATACTTATAGGCTTATATACATATATTTATAATGTACGAATTTGATTAAAGCAATTAATTTGTTGGGAAACTTTTTTTGTCTTTTACAATTTAGTAACGCAAATCTTATTTAATACTGCTGTGTATAAAAAGTTTGTGGTCTTACCATTTATAATGCACATTGTACACATTAAAAAAGAAACTAAACTTAATGCAGGAAGGTGAAAATCTAAAGGGAAAAAGTCTAGAGAATAGAGCAACGTACGCAAATTGTGTTAGAAGTAAAAAAAACAAGGGAATATAAAAAAAATCGTGCAGGATAAAAAAATCTCTAGAATAAACTGCAAAAATATATATGCAAGGAAAAATTATGATGGCAAAAAATGCAGGGTGTATTTTAATTTAAACTAAGCATTGCGAAGTTATCAAGAAAAGTCTAAATGAAGAAAAAAATCTGGCACGTTTTTTAATTTGAGCATATACTGGAAATTTTCTATGAAAAAAAATTTCAAAAAAATGAACAACATTCAGACGAAGTAATTAATAGAAGCAAAAAAAAAGAAAAGAAAAAACAATTGTTGCACTAAGAATTATGGCAAGAATTTTAACATGGCAAATGTACAGGGAATTTTTTAAACCCTACAGTAATCGGTAGATTCAAACGGTCGAAATGTTTATGCAAATGTGTAACAATTTAGCTGCATACTTTTAGGATTCAAAGAGAGTTTAGTAAGTAGACATTTGTTACATTAACTTTTCCAACTTACCCACTAAATATAATCTATTTAATTTCTGAGACTTCGGAAAATTAATTAAAAAGCCGGAAGTTGCTGATTTCACCAATATATTCTAAAGTCAAGTTTCCATCAGAAGTTTTTATTGCTATTATGGCGGAAATATCTTTATGGTTGTATATACTCGTAGAACTTTTCGAAAATTAATTGTTTTCAACTACAAAATACTTTGTCAAATCGATTTTAAAAATTCGGGAATTTATTTCGAATTTAGATTTTATTAATTTTAGAATTATCTTTAGCGAAAATTTGGCAAAATAATGGTTTTTACAAAGTTTAATATTTTGGAATAGGTATATCCTAGTTTTAAACGCTACGCATTTCACACGTTTTCTAAGATAAAAAAAAATAAATTGTGTATAAAATTACTAATTTTGACTTCAATACAATTTATTTCTACTTAAGTATGTCACTAATACTCTGCCAAAAATCTATGTATACCTACTTTGAAAATATTTGAATTCACCTCTATTGTACTGTGCAAATAATTTCATCATTACGCACATACATATTTTACATTTTATATTTATCATAATTTTGTATAAAAAAACTTGTGTACTCGTATAGTCGTTTTCGTTTTTTTACGGTTTTTCTATATAAAAATGAATTTTTCGGATTGCACGGTTTTATGAGGGCTGCATATACTCCGTATAATGCGAGAAATATGTATATTAAAGTTGCATCGCATGCCGCAAATTTATCTATGTGAATCGGTTACTGGTTTGAGAGATACCGCCTTAAAAATTTTCGAAAAACTTTTTTTTTAATAACTCCGAAAATTCTTTTCCGATCGCTTTTATGAATTTGATAAATTTTTGCAAGTTGATGCAAATCTAATCCAAAAATCGTTCAAATGTTTTGATAGATCTTAAAAAAAAATTAATAACTCCGAAATTTTTTATTAAATTGGTGTGCTAGATTCGGTATATTTTTGGGCCTTTTTTACGTAATTGTTGTCTAAATTTCACGCAGTAATTTTTCCAATAACGGAATTTATAAACACGGACATATAAAAAATGCAATGTTTCCGAAATTGCTTTTAAAAATATTGTCGAAAGTTTTTAGTAGTTCCGAAAATTCTTGATATATCGAGTTTATAAATTCCGTAATTTCAAAATTTGAATTTGATAAAAATCGGTTGATTCGTCCGAAATTGCAGTTCTGTTCCGATTTCTGTTCGTACTTCCATCTTCTCTCTCTCTCCCAGAGACCCCATAATTGCAGAAACAAAATATGTAAGTGCGGACTAGCCCTTAGAATGACTGAATCGGTCTTCTCATTTGTTAACCTGTTACCTACAAAGAGCCAACTAAAAATACTCTTACATTTAAAAATAGCTCACGATTAAAATGAGTATAATTTCAAATGCTCGTAGTTGTCAAGGTGGAATGAATAACGAGAAAAAATGCACTAGAATTATGCTACACACTTCTTACTTTCCGCTATGCCAAGAGCTTATGCCTTTAAACAAAGTGTAAGCACCAGCTACACTAATTACCTCAAAGTGTTGCAACCATACCACAGCTGAGTGTTTTATTTTTTTTTTTTTGATTCGGTGGAAATTTTTTTCACATTTTAAAAATATAACGAGTTTCTACTGCTACTAAATAAAAAAACCTAAAAAAACATTAGCCAATGTTTGTATTAAAATTTTTTAATTTTTTCTTAGAATTAAGAACTTACACTTACATGCACATATAAGAGGACAAATACAGAATATAAAAAAGGCAAGAATTTTCTTGTTAGAGTTACTTAATAGCTCATCTTGAATGAATGAATGAATGAATGATTCAGGTGAAAAATTGCAGCTGTTGCCAGAAGCTAAAGTAAAACAAGCAAGTACACGCACTGAACACATACACACACATGCACACACTATACACACTCTTCTATTTACATTCTCTAATAGATTAACATCCACCTTCATGGATTTATAAAGCATGTCGAGCATAAATTTGTAATATTTTTTGTCCTTTTTTTGTGTGCCAGTCATTTGACTGGCGGGTATAACAGTTGTGTGGGAGAGGGCACGCTGCTTGTTGTAGCATTAAAGGAAAGGGGCCATGGACCGGGTGTAATTTAAGTTTTTGTGTCATCATAATTATCATTATGTTGTTGTATAAATTAAAGTATTATATTGTCTTTCGCTTTTATGCATTCGTGCTTTGGATTTTTTTCTGTTCTATTTAATTGAATTGTGTTAGAGAGAGGTCCTTTTTGAGATGAATACGCGCTTGTGAATAATTTTTTTTCAATAGTTTTTTTTTAATGAGCATAAAGGAAGGGATGTCAGAAATTTATTTATGTTTTATATGTATGTATAAATACATGGTTATTTAACTAAATGTGAAATAATTTCTAACTGAATTAAAGACCTTGAGTAGAGTACTTGGTACAATCGAAGCCTTGTGTGGAAATTGAACCTACAACATTTATTTCGATTTCTTCTCTGAAAAAAACTTTTTCTTAAGGAACACTTTATACATACATGTTAATCACACTCTGCCTCTGTGAGGCTCACAATAGGACAAAAATTGTCAATTGACGTTAATGTTTACTTACACCCGGTTCATATACGGCAGCTTGTTTCGCGCAGCTTCTAATTTACCTTCTCTCTCTATCTCACAGCTGAATTGAAAGTTGTCCGTAAAAAGCTTCTACATGAGAACTGGGTGTTAGTGTTTTAAATATGGAATCAAAATTGTGCATTATCTCGCAATACTTGCACTGCTCAAGTTCAAGCATGAGCATGTCCATGTGTTTACAAAGAAATGTTAATATCACTAGTCATTTATAATGATAAATAAGCTTTTTATCTTCATCAGATGAGGAGTATGTTTGCAATAATTCATTGATTATCAAATACTCAAAGTATGGATGCAGTATCTCTAATTCTGAAATTAAGTTGAGTGCAAAGCGTGTTACATATATACACGTTTTATGTGCAACATACTAAGAAAAGAACAGGTTCTTTTTTGCATTTTAAAATATGTATATGTAATTTAAATAAACCAATATCCTGAAAATGGTACTCGAAGAGTGCCGAAATATCGGGAAGTAAAATAAAATGAAGCAAAATTTAAGTTTAAATAAATTCAAATTGATTAATTCAAATATATGTTTAACAAGGGCCGAAAATGCAAAACAGAATGTGCTGCCGTTGCACCACATTATTTTCTCAGAATAAAATTCTGCTGACATATTGATTGTCCCAAATGTGGTAATTTGAATGGAAGCGTTTGAAAATAAAAATAAAATTTTTATTTCTACAGAGGATACCTTTCATTTGTTACCAAAAGAGAGGTATCATTAAGATTTAATAGGGACGTTAATCCTTTATATGTATTTGAAATTTTGACTTATTTCGGTGGCGCTCGAGTTATATTTTGAAATAAAATTTTACAACAAATAGTACTGTGCAGCTGTGGTGTGCAAAGAAATTTTCGTCTTTTTTCTAGAAAGGAGACAGGAAAGACCCATACGTATAAGAGTTAGAGGGATAAAAAGATTTGAAAAATTTCCCCTTTTAGCATTTTTTAAAAATCTGCTAAATTCTGTACCTAAAATGTAAGTGTGCAATACGAGATCCATAGGTAAACTTTCAAACTCCCAATATAGGTACTCATGTGTGATTTGTTTTGTGATCCTATCTGCCATAATCTGCTGTCGGGATTTTGTTACTTATTTTTGTGTATGTGCAGTGTTATTTGCTTGAATTATTTTTAATTTTTTTTCCAAATTAAATAACAAATATGCTTCTCTTACTACCATAAAAAGCATAATTGTAATGATAATCTTCATCTTACGTTTGAAAATGATTTTCAGTTTTGTTTGAAATTTGCATTTTTTTCTAAGCAAAAATTTCTTGCTTTAAGTTTCCAATAAAATCGATTTCCTATAAAATGTGCTTCATTAAATTTTATGTTTAGTTTTTATTTTTGCCCTGGGGAAGGATATCAAAAGAAAAGCTGAAAATTTGAACAACAAGGTTGTTAAACAGCACAACTTAATGCTCAACATGCAAAACACATGTTTAACGAAAACAGAAAAAATACAAAAATTTTTGTTAGAATTTAATTTTTGTGTAGATTTTTTCTCTGTCACACACCAAATTACGCACACCAACATATAAATTCGTAATCACTAGAAGTTTCGAAAAAATAGAAACCAGAAAAAAGCGGAAACAAATATCAAGGAGAAAAAAAAAACAAAGAAAATCAAACAACTCTACTAGACAAACAAAATGAAGTTTCGACACTCAAAAACAATCACAACAGCGGATATCAAGTGAACAGCGTTTGGAGCAACAAAAACAAAAAAAAAAAAAATAATAATAATAAAATAAAACATTAGAATCTTTAACAGCCTAAAGCAGTTCCGCAGTTGAAGAGTTAAAAATAAAAAGTATGGAACTTAAGGAAAAAAGCCTCATAGAAATGTTTGAAAATTGCTATTGCTGGAATGGCAAACAATGAAGGAGCGGATATGAACAATATGAGGGTGTTTTGAGCAGCTCTCTTAAATAAAGAAGTCTTCATTTTAAATTGCTTAGTACCTAGTTTAACCACCCTCGTTGAGAAAAAAAAACGACAAGAACAATTTTAGAAGGAAGTTTCAATAATCATTTTAATGCTGCGGGTATAAAATAACCGAAAATGTGTGTTTAAGAACACAAGTAGAGAGAAATGAAAAAAGAAAAGAAAATGGAAGTACCAACAGAAACAGCATCCATATTTCCGCTTGATAATAGAAAAAGCTAAAACAAACAATAATTGCAAAAACGGAATTTTCTATTCGAAAAAGTTCCTAAAACTTGATAGACTCCATTAAGAAAAATAATTAATAATATATTGTTGGACAAAAGACTTAATTTGAATGGAGCGAAACTCCATATTAGCCTCAACTTTTTATTTCCCTCTAAAATTAACAAAACTATTTTTTTCAAAAACTTTTTTTGTTTGTTTTTCATAAAGCCTGAGTATTGAAAAAACTTAATAATTAAAATATTAAAATTTTTAGTTGGGAAACTTTTTTTGTTGCTCTATTCTACTTTAAGGCTTAATTGATAATGCTATATAATTCATATTGTTGTTTATTATTTTTTTACTGCTTTTTTCCTGCAATTCATAAAACATTAGTTTTTCCACCTTTTTTTGTTGGGTGTTAAGAGATTAACACGGCTTTTTGCTGCTGTTCGTTTCGCTTTTTCTCCCCTCATGTGTTTGTGTTGCAAATGTATGAAAAAAGTATTGCTGATGCCATGATTTTCCCCCGGAGTTTTAAAGGTTAATAGAAAAAAAGTAAACTATGCTTTAATTTTTTTTATTTCCTAATATTCCTGTTGTTTTTGTTGGTTTGTATGGAAATATTTATAAAGACTGAAATTCCTTTTTAATGAGTGGTTTTTGCCAAGTTAGAAATTAAGAAAAAAAGCTAAAAAAAAGTTTTTATTTCAAATAACAACATTTGCTTAAGCAGCTTATGGTTTTTATGAATTAAAAAAAAAGAGGAGAGACGAAATGCATGGAGTCTAATTTAAAGTTTGAATTTATATTCTTGTACTTGAACAATGTTTAAGGTATAAAGTGATAACATTATTGTCCATTTGCTTGAGGGATCACAAAATAATTTTCTAAAGGTATAATTTTAATAGCCACAATATAAAATTTAAATTTGAAATAAATAAATAAAATACTAGTAAATGAGGTCTATAGTCTTTTCTAATATAGACTTCAACTAAGAGGAAAGTTGCATCTCCCAGTTCCATCTGCAAAGAGTTTAATTTCTTTAAAAAAACTGAGGCATTTCGTTGCTCAATTTATAAAAAAATCTATCTCTCTTATAAAAGTGGAGGCTCTTCTCTAATAAGTTTGCGCTCATTAAGATTATTTTCTTTTTTCACGCTAATATATGTTTATTGTATCTTCAAATAATTGAACTAACAATAAGTGTTCAAATCTTAAATATATAAATAATTATTAGGCCCAACCAGTGTCGGACATAAACTTAGTGATAATAATTAATAATACATAAAATTCATGTTACGCACAAAAAATATTTTCAAAGAATTTCATCTGGAGAGTTGCGTATTAATGCCGTAGTGTCCCTCTTTTTTAAGCGGATGTGTCCAGGAAAGTTCAAGATGTTACGAGCAAGGGGATTAGGATGGAACTCGAGTTTTGTTAAATATTTTCCAGCATATTTTGCAATTTCAGCGGTCACAAGTGGCATATTTAAATCACGATGTAAAATAGAATTTTTCAAGTACCATGGAGCCGTAGTTATTAACCTTAATATTTTGTTTTGCATTCTTTGGATTCTCTCTACATTGGAAGCTGAAGCAGTGCCCCATAGCTGAATTCCGTAACACCATATCGGCTTCAAAAGCGACTTGTATATTAAAAGTTTACAATCTAGACTGAGGGTAGAATTTCTACCAATCAGCCAATGTATCTGGGTTAATTTAAGCTTCATTTGTGTCAGCTTAGAGTCAATGTGGTGTTTCCATGTAAGCCGTCGGTCGAGGTGAATACCAAGATATTTCACATGTGAATGTTGAGGAACAACTTGATTGATTAAGATTATTAAATACTCTTTTGCTATACTTTGGGAACCTCTATATTATACCTGTTTCACAAAGGTCAAGTTTTCTTGCTCAAGTTTCAATTCAGCTGAAAGAGCGATAGGGAAAGTATGTGTTCTTCTTCCTTTTTCTCTTCGAGCTGAATAAAAACTTGAGCAAGCAAAATTGACATGTGTGAAACAGGACTTAGGATTGGGAAATTCAAATCGTTTAATGTATTTATTTTTATTTTGCACCTCGGAAAAGACTTCTCTCCAAATTAAGTCCTGTTTCACACATGTCAAGTTTCAATTCAGCTCGAAGAGAGAAAGGAAGAAGAATACATACTACCCCTATCGTTCTTCCAGCTTTTCTTTGCTCAAAACTTGACGTGTCTGAAGCAGGACTAAGGGAGTTGTGTTTATCTTCTGAGGGGAATGATTTTGCGTCATCCCTCGTCATTCTTACGAAATCGTTTTCCTTTAGTTTATCTTAGTTTTTATTGCAGTTACATGGTTCCTTAACGTAGTTCTTATATTAAATTTCCCTGCATACATAGTATTCGGTTGTGTGTGTCTCCGTTCGTGTATCTCTGTATACCTCCCGATCTACTTTGTATCACTCTCTTATCTGTGTCACTCTCCGAACAATGCTTTCCTCCCTTCATCCATATGTTCCATGGTATGGGCGCATAATTGCCTAGTCTTCCTTCCCTATAGGCGTATTAATCTGCAACTTTTCGTTCCGGGCCTCATCTATCCTTTTGCTCATACTCGTATGTTGTAGCAAAATAACTTCAGCGTAAAAATAACTCAATTAGTTCGTTATAAGCGCAATAACTTCTATGATATAGGTGTACAAAAGTTAGAAGGTAATTTCTTATACCACTGGTTGTGCGTTATGGCCGAACTCCACTGTATTTAAAATTTATTAAATTTTGCTAAACATGTTGAACGAAAATAAATCAGGGTTTCAATTGCCATTTATGGCAACAAAGAAATACAATAAATTAGTTTACGGCAACAATAATTTAATTCCACTAGGAATTAAAAAACTATTTTTTAATACGAATTATAATTTTAACCTTAAAAGCCTTAATAAGGATTTGAGCCAAAAAAATACAAATCTCGTTTGATTTTCTGGCTGACGTCTTAACATAAACATTGAACGAGGATAAATATATTTGACAGGGTACTTAAATATCATCCAGTCATTTCAGAAAAAAAGAAAGAAAATAGAATCTATCAAACAACTGTCGTGTTAATTTCAGTTTTATTCCCTTCAAGACGTTCAAATGAGGCCAACCAAATTTACAACAAAAAAAAAATGTATTTATTCATTTTTTCGTTAACGCAATTTGCATGACACTCAAGTTATTTTGCACGTAAATTGGTTTTTATCATTCTCGTTTTATTTTGTTTATTTATTTCGATGCTTGACAAACAACATCATCTTGACACGGGGCATACAATTTATTTTCAATCTTCTTCCACGCTCGTCTTCGTTTATTTCTTTGTCATTGTCATTGTAATTTTGTTTTTACATTTTTTAAAAGTTTTTTTTACTATTTAAAAGAAAGTACCCCCAAAAATAAATTTATCTAAAGTTCGTTGCTTTTACCAAAAAAAAAAAAAAAAATCTACTCAACTTGATTGCATTGTTAGAAAAGCTACCCGTAAAGGAACCGAAACGGTTTCATTTTTTGTATGTTGCTTTTCTATCGTCTATTTTTGTATTTAGTTTGTTTATTTATTCGTTAAAAATACTTAAAATAAATGAGAATAAATTGATTCAAATTGTCAGATCAGATGTAGACTAAATAAGTGAACAATTTTTATTAAATAAATAAACCAACAACAAAATGGACAGACAAAATTAAATTAAAATAGCCCTAGAAAAAAACTGATTAGGAAAAATTTCTAAATAAATACAAGAAAATTTCTAATTAAATAAAATAAACAAAGAAATTCTTCAAGTAATTGCCAAATGGACAAAAAAAAAAAAACAAATAAAAAATTGAAAACAAAAAAAAATGTTCTTTGCAAATTATTTTAGGCTGCTACAGAAACAAACTACAATTAATGGGCAACATTTTTTCCCAATTTTTTTGGAATTTATTCAAGAAGTGAAAGGGAATGGAAGTTGAGGTCCATTTGTCAATAACTAATGTTAGATTAGGACAGTTAATTAGTTTTTCATGACAGTGACAAATAAGCCTAAGGAAATCTAATCCAACTTTCAGCTTGAAGAGCAATTTACACCAACAAAATATGTATACATCAAGCATTATGTTGGCAGTCGTATGGTTTAAAATTTGCTGTATCCACAACAACGACGGTGCTGGATGGGAAATTGGAAATTTTGACTTTTTGATTTGTTTAACGAAATAATATTAAGCAAAATATGCTTGATAAGTCAAGTGATCGTGTCGATCTCGCCTTATGGTCTTAAGGTTGTCATGTGCACTACGTTATTGTCGACTTGACGTTAATCAGATGGCTGACAAACATTTGCATCCAAAAGTTTTTTCATATTTATATGAATATAAAATATTTCAAAATCAGACAACAATTTCTTTGCGCTCATTATTTTTGCCCATTTCAAACAGTTGCCTAATAACGTACTTGGCACATGCTGGAAAATATGTTTTCCACGACGCCACACTCAATGAAATTTATAAGAATTGTGATCAAAAAAGGCTTTGTTATTCTATTTTTGTCAATGTGAGGTCAGACAGACAGAGTAATGAAGGCATTAGACAGCTGGACACAGTTTTCCTTCCGATTTGATCCACCTGCATGAGAGCAACGTCAATCCATGTCTAGCAAAGATGAGATGCAAGGACGCACGGTTTGTTGACTTAGGCATCTTGCAGCACAGCACCTCTCTTTGCTAAATCGTGTGTGTTCATGTTACCCTTATTGGTACCAAGTCGCCTTACTCCTTGGGGTACGTTACGGTATTCATGAACCAAGTGGAGCATTTGAGGACGATAAGATAATTTTATATAGACTCATGGCTCATATCAGTTTGCCAGTGTATCAGTCTAGGATTTAAGAATTCAATTAACGACAAAGATTCTGTACTACTACAGGGCAGACGAGTGAATGTCTGCGAATCCAAGTTGTAATCCAATTGGCAATATTTTAATTTATTAATAATCAATAATAAAAATTAAGATTTTGGATTACATGTTATTACTCAAAAAATCTTATTTTTATGTATTCTACTCAATATCATTGATTTTGCGTACGAACAAACGCGGTCGTTATCATGCAGGTTTAATCAATTCTTGTCTACGATGTGCCCAGACTTGCTCGCCAACATTCTCACACATTCGACAGATTTTATTTAGACATAAGAACATGTTTTGTTCAATTTGGATTTATTTTTACACATGTTGTTCTTGGTGGGGTGTCATTAAGCCATAGGACATAAAGCCATATGGCGTCAAGTCCCATTCCATTGAGACATAAGGGCATATGCCATTAAGTCTCAATACAATGGGACTTAATGCCATAAATGTTTTTCCGAAAATGAGACATAAAGCCATATATTGAGCATCGGTTTCGCTTACAAACTTTTTCTGTATAGCCGGCCTGCGGCCGGGCTGAAAGATTTTCTACTCTATGGTATTTCGAACACCGGCTTCGCTAATAAAATATTTTCCTCCTTCAACCTTCAGGCATGGTATAGAAGTCATTTTATTTTAATTAATTAAAGAGCTATTATTTGGAGTCATCTAATGGAAGTTATTTAGTTAGGACTTATTTCATTATTCTGGCTACAAAGAAAACTTTAAGTCAGCGAAGCCGGTGTTTGTTATACCATAGAGAATAAAATCCATTCGCCCGGCCGAAGGCCGGCTATGCACGAAAATTTTTGGTGAGCGGAGCCGGGGTTTGTTATACTATAGAGGTGAAACCTTTCCATCCGGCCGAAGGCCGGCTACAGAGGCCGGGATGGCTCAATGATCTCTCTATGGTATAGGGAACAGCGGCTTCACTAACAAAACATTGTCTGTATAGCCGGCCTTTGGTCATATATCTATGATATATGGTACGATATCAAAGTTAAGGACCTCTTTCATCGGGAGTTACCTGTTATACCATATAGGTTAAAACAGTTAAACAGTGCCCGGGTGCAAATATAATTTGTATTGGGAGTTATTTCATTTGGTTGTTATTTTACGGTACCGGAAAATTATAGTGGAAAACTATCAATTTTTCCTTTTACAAAATGTTCGCAGTTTTAATTCCTGGAGCCTAGAAATTAAGGATTTTTTAAATCATTAATTTCATAGATAAATAGGTATATTAAGTAAAATGAAGCATTTGTAACGCAAATCATCAAATGGGGCATAAAACCATAATGGCTTTATGTCCCATTCCACTAAAATTGATATGAGACTTAAGGCCATATCAAAATTATGACTTTATGTCCGTTTGAATTGAGACATAACGCCATTATGGCTTTATGTCCTGTGGCTTTACGACACCCCTCCGTTGTTCTTTGTGAAATTAATTCTACTGTTACAACAACAACAATAAATAATAATAAATTGAAATGTATTAATACGACTTAAGCCATTTAGCCAAGAAGTCTTCAAATTTTGTATTTATAATTTTATTTATTTTTTGCTTTCTGTGTATATATTTTTGCTTTAATATTAATTTATGCTTTTAAATATTTGTAATTTATTGACTCACCGGCATAGTTTGACTGCCGTGTAGGTTGGTTATGGCTGATTGAGCCTCTTGCTGCGAACTAAATTTCACAAAAGCACAACCTGAAATGAAAAAAATACATTTTATGTTTAAATATCAAATAAATACATGTTTCATATGTATTAGATAGAAAATCATAATGATTTTATTTACTCGTAGAAGTTACCATAGAAAAATATTTATAATTGCACTTCAAATTAGTCAGGCTTAAAAATATTTGATAAAAATAATAATACATAGAATATAAAAAAATTCAAAGAATTAAATATCAATTATTTGCTTAAGCATTTGATATATTTTTAGAATATTTTATTTATTTATTTATGTATGTAGGTATGTATGTTAAAACGTGGGACATATGAGAATTTTCAGATGTTGTAAACATTGGCTCCAAAAAAGTAGAAGTCCTTTTTATAAAATGGGATTATTATAGCATCACGCTTCATAATAAGCTCCGGCTAGATTAACAGTGCGAACCATGTTTAGGCAGAGTTTCCGTGGTATCACAGTTGACCAGAAGTTCTAGGTGAGGCCGCTAAAATTCTGGCTTCCACCCAATTGAAATTTTTTTCTCAACTTGATAGGAAAATAAGTTGGAAATATCTGGAAGACACATTTATTTAAATTTTTAAAAACTTTGTAATTCTTTTACTTCTTTGTTTAATTGTTTGAAAACATAATTTTTTTTTATGTATAATTGAATTAATTAGGAAATGTTCTCGGCCCATCTCGACATTTTAAAGCCTTAGGAAGTTATTCTCACTATTTTCGCAAAGATTAATTTTTTTACTGTTTTTTTTAATAAAAACATTAAAAACACACTGACGAGAAAGTTATTGTAGACCTCCTGCCTTTTTTCAAATTGAGTTGTGTCTGTTTTCTTTTCCAAATGAGCTGCTAAAATTTTTTCAATCCATATAGGTATGGAACAGCCCTCGCATTTGTAAATTAGTATGTATTTTGTGTAAAAACATTAAAAAAAGTACATGAAAGTGTATTTTAAATAATGGTATTTCACTGTTTTAATTGTAAATCATGATTATTTTCTTTCTTTTTTATTATTTTTATTTCATTTGGAGTTTTGGAAAATTGTTGCTGCCGTTTCTCAATTTGTATGATAAACAAAATCCCACTCAACAACTAACTGTTGCCGAAAAAGCTTTTGTGTTCGGTGGAACGTACATATTTATATAAATTCATACAACAGTTTTAAGTACTTTAGCACTTGAACAAGTTCTATTATTCCATTTCATTCTCGACTCATGATACATTGTTTATTTTAGAATGATTATTTTCTGTGTTGATTTTTACTTTTAGATTATTTTTTTCTTCTATTTTTTTTTTGTTGTATTTGTTGGTTGTTTCTATTTTCTCTTACATTCTGTAATATTTTCAAGTGTTTTTGTTATCCAAACAGCTTAAATAAAAAACGAATAATGGGCTGGTTATAGAACAGCTTGAAAAGTAAAAAAAAAAACTGAAAAACAAAGCAAAAGTGTAGGTTTTAAGGGCCAAAGCAAATGGTATGGGTCAGACAAGGCGAATATTTAATGAAATAATTGTCAGCCCTATTTCGATGGAGCACCGTTTAAATAAACATTTGCGACATAGAAACTAAAGTAAATTGCCTCATTCTTTTCCCTAAATAGCATTTTTTGTAGGCAAACAGGACATTAATAATTATTAAGTTCAAATACTATAAAAAAAATATCGACAAAAATATGTTTTTTTTTATAAAGAAAAAATCCTTTAGCTCAAGTTATCTTTTTTAAATAAAAATTAACAAAGAAGCCAAAAAAACCGGACTAAAAAGTTACATCTTTTCTGTTGACTTTAGTTTAAAAAATTATTACAGCTAAAGGACTTAAGATCCTTCTTGTTTTTGATTTTTTTTTGAGAAGAGCTAAGGCCGTATGCAAAAAAAAAACATAAAACCGCTTTGTAAATCATTAATTAATAAAATGTTAAAAAATAATATTGTTTAATGAAAATTTTAAAGCCTGCTTTAAGTTGATATTTTTCTTCTTCAAAATATCCTTTTATACTTAAAATATTTATAGTAAATGCTGCATTTACTATTTCTTTTATTTGAAGAGGAGTACCACTAAATTAGAAAATTTAACCAAAATATGCAATAAAAGTCTTAAGAATTACTTAAGGAAAATTTATAAATATAAAGAATATGTTAGTGATATTTTTTATTGATACTTTAAAGCACAATATATCAGCAATGGTCGCAGTGCAAAGGGCCATCCTGGGCCAAACCCCCATTTATTGATACTTTATATTAAAATCGTTTAAACCAATTAGAGCTTCCCAAAACTTGTATTGTTTGTTGTGGCCTACTTTTCATTGGTCGCTAAACCAAATCGTCAGTGAAGTTTGAGCGACAAATGAAACGTTGGCATATGAACAGCTAAAGCCACAATAAACAACAAAAAATTTGTTGTTGATTTTATTTCATTTGTATACTTTACTATCAGCATAGGAACTCATAATTTATTTAAATATTATATTTTTTAGCTCTAGTGATATTATTACAAAATACAATTGTAATATTCCTAAGATCATAAAATAGTTACAGTGTTTTCCATACGATTTCTTAATAAACAGTTGCTCTTCTCAAAGTGTTTGTTAAATAATGTGAACTTTAAAGCTAAAGTGGTCTCGATATATCAATGAATCGCACTCCGTATTACAGAGAAAATTCGTTCTTTAATCGAACGGCTCGTATATGGAATGTGATCCCTGCAGATATCATTGCTGTTACACACAGCGTGGAGAATGTCCAAAAACACTACTCCCTCTATCCTCCCTCTCATAA
Source organism: Germaria angustata (assembly GCA_963681545.1). NCBI lineage: Eukaryota > Metazoa > Arthropoda > Insecta > Diptera > Tachinidae > Germaria > Germaria angustata. The sequence goes on along the minus strand of OY813000.1, from coordinate 89,345,867 downwards.
TATATTTTCCTAGTACTAGCACAATGCATTGCATAAGTAGGAGTCATCCCCTGGGTTTTTATTTTTATTCTTTTTGCATACGAAAAGGAAAGAATTAAACATGAGGCTTAATCTTCCATAATGAAAAAGGAAAATTAAAATTAAAATCCAACCGACGCTATATCCCCTCTTCAGTTGTAAATTAAAGCTAGTACTTATAGCAATCACTTAGAGAAAACTAATCGAATATATTTTTAGTGAATTGAATTTAATAAGTAAAACATTGCAAAGACCGACACAGCAGCGTTTCAAGGATACTTCATGTGTAGATTTTTAATCCTGGGGTGCCTTCGTTGACTATTAGTGGAAAGGTCACAGGTTCGATTCCTGCCGAAGACTCTGGGTGTTTCTGGCAGACAAGCCAAGTAGCTTCGCAGCAAACCTTTAGAGAAAAAAGACTCGTTTTTAAATTTTTTCATCTTTACTTTAGTGAAATTAGGAATACGGTTGCTTTTACCGTGTAGGAAGGTGTTAGTTTTCCTTAAATTTCTAAGGAAAATATCTTGGTTGTAGTAGAAGTCATTAAGATTTAATGGCACGTAAAACAAATGAAAAATGGAAGCATCCTTCCCATTTGAAGTATTGCTGTGGCTGAGATTGTAATGCCTTTCGCTTATAAAAAATAGTAAAGGTTGAGAGATCTGGGTTCGATAATAAATATAATTATTAGTAGACACTAGATTATAAAAATGTAGCTCGAACAGGTCGCCAAATAATTCCCGCTGGTCCCTGTGTGTTGAAAATAAAAATCTGTGCCACAATCGAAAATAATGAATAATATTCCTGGCAGTTCTTAGATTATCTAGGACTGGATGCACGGTAGACGTACGTCCTGTTTAGCCTTAAGTCAAGTCTGCCTTTCTTTAATTTTTTATTAATTTTTGCTTACAATGAAGTGTGATTAGAGCCAATAATGGCTAAAATTTAGCGCTTGATGAGTACCTTTTTGCATCAAGCGTTTTTAACTTGATTTAAGAAAATCTAGACTTTCAAGTACCTATGACTAGAGTTTTCTTTTGAAGACATATTTCTAGTCTCCAGAGGTCACAGACTTGATAACAAAAAATTGTTACTCATTCGAAGGCGATCAGGGAAATGCTAAGGTAAATTGATGATTGATCCTTGGCAAGCCTTAGTAGGAAAATAATTTATTATTCCATAATTCTAAGAAAAATAAAAACAACTCTCGTACAAACATTAATAAGTTGTTGTTGCATAATTAATTAACAATTCCCTGAAAGTTGTCTTTCGTTTGGATTTGCTTTAAACAAACAAATGCATGAATTTATAAAATGAATGGGCAGCAAATTTATTTATTTTTCCTCTTTAGAATCTAAGCGAAGGATAACGTTCGACAATGTGGTACACATAATAAAAATATTATTATTTTTCAAAGATTTTCTTATAAACAATCTGACCATGTCATGGTGTTGATCCCCATTTATTTAACAAGAATGAAAACTATAGAAACATTTTTTATTTGCTACCAAACGAGCCATAAATTTACATTTATTTTCATGTTATATAAAGTTTTCTTCTCGCAATATTCGTTTTTACAACTTGCCATTTGTTAAAAGCCTACAATTTAAATCAAGAATTATAGTCGTTAAGGGTGAAATAAGAAAAGATACAAAGAGAAAGTTTTCTTTAGTTAAGCTAGTTTATAACTTGAAAAGCACAAAAGTTTATTAACAAATATTCTCACTTATGGGAAAAAATATGTAGATTTTAAAATTCCTTGTTAAGATTGTAAATAAGAAGGAAGTTACAGACGAAATACAAAGGAAGCCAAGGTGTCCTAAAAAACTATAAAGGGATTGAGAAAAGAAATAGGAGAAGCACTTTGTTTTATTTATTTTTATAGCAAATAACTATTCTAACAATGTTATTGGAAGAACTACACCCCAGAGATTCAATTGAAAAATCCATTTTCTTGAAAATAAACGATTTCGTCTTTTAAACTATTGTGAGAAAGATGTGGCCCTTTTATTAGCTCTTTGAAGCACTTTAGCTCGCTAGATATTGCCAACGAATTGCAAAGAAAATGCTTGTTCTATCAAACACGCTGCATGAAGACTTTTTATTTGTCAATACAGTGATAAAAAAAAATAAAGATGTGCTCTAAAACTAGCGTGTCATATTTGGAAAGGGACTGCTACACCAGGGTGTTAATTGGTGAATCAAGACTGATATGCGGTATTGGCTTTGGCGGTTATTTAGAGGCTCGTCTTTCCAACGAGGCAAATACATTTCAGCTAAAAATATTGGTCATAAAAGAAGCGAAAAGTTCTTTTGCAAGCACTTCTCGATAGCCTGTGGCACAAATTCTTTCGCTGAGAAGATATAGTACGATTTTTTCAATCTTAGTTCGCCGATGCATAGATGTAAAGCACTGTTTTCCTTCACATAACAATAAGCTGATTTCATCCATTCAAGGACGCAATTATACTCTTATCATTCATCCTAAGAAATCGCGTCGATTTTTAGTTTATAAAATGTTTCAGGTCGTTGCTTTTGGCATGGGTATAGCAAGACACCTAAACTCCTGAACGCTTTTCTTGAGGGGCCTTCAACCCTTCAATAAATTTATTACGAATTTCATAAGAAAAAAAATTCTGGGATAGGTGTTACATTTGTTCTATGAAGGGCGAAACTGTCCCCCAGATAAGCCCATCTACTATCTTACTATTTCATATTTAAAAACCCATAAAACACTTAAAAATAACATTTATTCCAGGGCTAAACTAAAATAAATTAATTTGGAAAAATTTTACAACGTGGCTTAGGGAAACCTTTTTAGCCTTATTCCTTTGTACGTGAATGGGTTAAATATAGTTAAGGCGGTATCATTCGCAACGATACATAAATACAATACCAGCGTATTTTTCTTCAATTTATAATTGACACAATCAATTCTACACACGACGAGAAAAATCACGTGAATATTGGCAAATTTGTATCCTTTACACATGAATTTTATATTTCCAATGAAAATCAGCCAATCGCAATGAGAACTTTTACTTTTCTAAACATATTGAAGAAAGCTTCCAAAGCGGTGAATAAGGATAACATCTTCCAATGACCAGTACATGTTAAAATGATTCTGGTTATACCAGGGCAGGTCAATTACATCATTACTTTTTGAATAAAACACAGGTTTTTGGATACAAAATCATTTTATTTCTTTTTAAATAGACTTCTTTGATGAGCTCTGTCCACTTTGTCCAACACTTTGCAATTTGTTTTTACCTCCAAAATATAAGATTTGTCGAGGTCATCATTGTTGCTTGTGAGATGATTTCAAATTTCTTTTTGCGCCCAGCCATTTGTTTAGGTTCGGAAACAAAAAATAGTCACTCTGAGTTAAATCCGTAGAATAGGGCGGATGAGGGAGCAATTCGTACCCTAATTCATGGAATTTTGCCATGGAAACTGCACATTTGAGCACCCTTGCATTGTCCTGGTAAAAAAGAACTTTTTTCTTGGGCAATTGCGGTCGTTTTTTTTTCTAATCCTCATTAAATCGACCCAATAAGTTATCATAATATTAGCCATTAATTGTTTTACCCGTTTGAAGATAGTTAATGTGGATTATATCGCGTGCATAAAAAAACACGGTCGCAATGACTTTATTGGCCTTCTTTGGCACCGATGCACTCCGAGAAACCCACAGTTTTGACTGCTGTTTGATCTTTGGTGTATTGTGATAGCTCCACACACGGTTCCGAACGGCGCAACGGCTCGTCCATATTAAACAACGCCAAATACTGCTACGAAGTTGTCACACAATTGCGTTTGTGGTCGATTGTCAGTAACTGCGTCATCCATCTTGCGGAAAGCTTTCTCATACCCATAAGTGATCGTTAAAAATTGAAACCACTGAGCCATGTAATCTACCTGTGGCTTTCACAATTGCTCGCACTTTCAAACTCCGATTGGCCAACACCACATCGTGAATTATTTCAATTGTTTCGGTTATAGAGGTAGACCTTTACTGGGCGTCCAGAACATTCGGCATCTTCCGTGCTTGTATGGCCACAGCGATATTCAGTGAACCATTTTATACCATTGAAATTGAAGATGTAGAATTCCCATAGCCTTGATTTGAGTGATATTTTTTGTCCGCAGAAAATAATGCTTAAGGGGCACATGAAATTCACTTTTTTCCATGTTCTTCCTAAATCAAGCTGTAGTTTGCTATCAGTTGCTGTCAAACACAAACTAAATGATGCAACTTGTTCAAATTTTAACAGGAATCAACTGACAGGTGCCTGTTGAAATTCAAAAGGTACTGACTAATTGATCTGCCCTCGTAATCTCAGCATTTTCATGAATTACTGGAAGCTCCCGTTTTCTCTTTAAACTTTGCGTTGAATGTGTTTAAATCTCAATCGATATGACTGAATTCCCTTTTTCTGAGAACAATTTTTTTTTATATTAAATTGATTAATATACTCGTAAGAATCATGTAACATAAACCAAAAAGATTAAGTGGAAAAGACAATCGTTAATGAAAAGTACGAGTATAATTTTCATTTTCGCTTTTATGATTTACATAACACATTTCGCCTTCAATCCAAAAACCATATCTTCCCTTATACTTATGATTGTAATATTCAGAGTTTTAACTTTATTTTCTGTTTCCAGTTTATAATGGATTTTTTTGTTTTGGTATTTTTTAATAGAAAATTTAAAAGGCAAATGGACAGAAATAAACCTAGAAAAAAGGAAAAACTTTGTCCTTTATTTTCGTAGCTGTATCTCTCATCATAAAAATGTCATCAACATCATATTATTGTTGTCTTTAACCTTTTTCTCTTCTTTCTTTCACCCAAACGGATGTACGTGCGAGTATGTTTTTACATGTAACTACATATTTACATGTATAGAGTCGGTTTTTTACATTTTGTAAAAATGTACATGATGTGTTCAGGTTCATCTTTTCGATGTAAATACTCGTACAAATATGGCCTCAAACATTTTAACCAAAATCTCGGTATGTTAAATTTTGCACAAAACAAAAAACAAAAAAAAAAAAAAAAACGCAATAAGAGAAGTGAAATTGTTAAAAACGAACAACAACATGATGTCCATTCTGCTTAAAATGCCCATCCTTAAAAGGCTTCAGTGTACGAAGAAGGGCAGTAAAAGCGTAAAAAATAAATAAAAAATTGCCAAAGAAATAAAAACCGGTAAAATGAGTATGGAAATGTAATTTCCAACGTTGTTCCGCGTTAAACAAACGCCAACATCAATTCCATAAAAACTTTCATATTTGTTGTTGCTATTGCTATTCTAGCCTTTGGGCTTATATTGACAATACCGGGTCACCAGCACCACCACCACCATCACGGTCGACGCCTATTACTTCAACTACTCCAGCTCTTGTATTCATAAACTTAATTTCAGTGAACAAAATTGTTCAGTTTAAAGTTGGAAAAAAAAGAATTTTTCCTGCTTCGCGGCGTATTGTTACTTGTTTCGTTTTTTGTTTTTCATAAACTGTTATTTGGCAGGGGGCCAAAACCACCCAAGAGCTCGTATAGACTTCTTTTTAAACGTTTTGTAAATTGCAAGTAAATTGTTTATGAAATCGCACACATTTTTTCTTTCAAATATGTATTGGTCATGCGAGTTTTCAAAAAAAAAGCCAAGAAAAAAGTAGACAAATTATTCCATAAGCAAGTCGTTGGAACTAAACCCTCAAAAATGATCAGTTTGGTATTACAACATTTTTCATATTTTTCAATTTTCGAAATGCAAACTAAAGCTGAATACAGACGATATTTTACTGGACTTGTTTTTTTTTCAGAAAACTAAGACGGTAAAACAGTGTCAAAGGAGATGCAACAAACAAACGATACAGAATATGAAAATATTTTAGGCAACGATTGCGCTGTAACAACGTGTATTTGAAAGAAGCAGGAATGTTGCACAAACATACACTGCAGCGGCCAGAGCGATTAGCCTGGGTTGCTTGCTGAAAACGATTTTCTATATCAGACCAAAGTTACACTTTAGGCGTTTTCTTTTCTAAATAAAAAGTGTAACACTTTCTGTCCTTTCAAAGAAAATTAAACGGGAATTCATTGTTGTGGAATAAGTGAAAATTAATTTGTAAGGAAGGAGCACACGCAATCCTGTAAGGGAATTAAATTTAAAATTACTGGAATAATTTTTTTTTAAAACTCATCAACAAAATGTTACACTTTTTTAGAAAAGAAAACTCCATATGATTTTTTTTAATGAAATATGATGCATTAAAAATTTTTTTATTTGCTAATTTGGAGAAAACGGGGCATAAACAAATAAAAAAAATCAATTATATGAAATTTCATTTCACTGAAGTTTTCAATATAAATGCTTCAATATCCTTTTTATAAACGAACAAAAGAAGTTGCAGGCAGGAAATTCATGAAAAAAATCAAGGTGAAAATCCAATTTCTATATTAGTTCTATATCAGTTATAAGCCAGCAGCGAACTAATTTATGGGTATATATTGCGCTGGGTGTAACGTGGAAGAGTTAAGGTTCTGTGGTATTTTGTGAAGGAATAGAAGTGAGGAAAGCTCTGTAGTGAACCAATACGATAATTCGAATTTAAAAAAAAATTTTGCTGCAGCTGTACAGAAATTATAATCCAGTACATCGTGAATTTTCCAACAGGATGAAATCCCCAGTACAAGACATAGATGAAAAGCAGGTGTTTTAGTGCATATAAAACATATTATACGATTTTATTCATAATTAAGATTTAGGTAAATTTGAGAATTATTTTGAACCAGCAAGATATCTATTTGACCGTTTCTTTTCTAAAAATTAAAGTGTAATTTCTTTCAAAGACTAGGAAGGGAATTTATAGTTGTTGTCAAAGAACTAACTTTTCTAAATTAGAGCCATAAATAATTTTTTCTTCATAAATTGTTTAACAAAATGTTACACTTAAAAAACAACTCCCAATAGTTTAGAGTCAATGCCTGGGAAGTTGCAAGTAATTTTGAAAAATAAAGAAAAGGAAAATGAAAAAAAATTTATATGAGAGAAAAAGCATTAAAAGTTTTTGTTTTTGCCTTACAAAACCTTAGTTTTTTTTGACTTGTCAGAAATGGAGATTTTTTGTTTGTTGCCAGGTTTTATTTTTACTTTTGCTCTTGCCGTTCAATAAATCCAGCTGTAAATTATTATAAAATCGGGTAGTAAATATTTTTATTCAAAAAGTTTCTGCCCCTTCGTTTCATGCTTTTTTCTAATAAAAATTTTTTTTTGAAAAAAGCATAAAATTTATTTCGTTTAACAGTGTCCAAAAAGGAGGATTTTGATTTTCCAAAAACTTATTGGCTTGCCCTCGTATACTACAATTTATAGGAGTTTTTTTTTTCATTTATATTATTGTATTTTAAGTTGTCGAAATAACAAAAGTTATACTTGAGATATTTATCCATTAACATTTGCTCTCTTCTTGTGTAAAGTTTCAAGTTGTTGCTGCTTCTGTTGTTGTTTTTGGTCTAAATAAATCTTTGTACAAAAACATCAATTAAGAAATGTCCTAAACATAATAAACAAGCACTAAAAAATTAAAACACAAATATAAATACATAAAAGGGACTTCTTCCTTTTTTTCATTATTTTGCTCTAAACAAATAGGAAAGGATACACACAAAAAAACACACGCACACTAAGAGAGACCAGAGTGAATTGAACAAATAAAATATAAAAACCAATATGTTTGCACAAAATACCTTGACTCTTCAGCCCTTCTAGTGCTACCGAGTTTTAGTTTATGGCTTCATTAGACTACCCGAAAAATAAATAAACTGGCAAAAGAAACTTCTGCCAACTTCTCAATCTGAGATAGAGATGGATAATTTTTTTTATAAAAGCAAATAAAATATTGTACAATAAAAGAGCTGATGCTGAATCTGTAGCTGTTGATATTGTCGATGATGATGCTGCTGCTGCTGCTTCTGCTTTATACATTGTAAGTTTTTGGCTTTTGGTGTTTTATTTGTTACGAGTTAGTGCGAGTATTTAGTTTGTTGCCAAGTGTAAGTGGTAAAATTTATATGTGTATTTAAAGTTGCTATTTGTTAAGTAAAATGTTATGTTGACAAGCCTCTTTAACAAATGACACCCAACAAGAAAATTTATAAAACAAATACTTACACTGCCACACTGTTGCAACCATGTGCAAATAAGTGCTTTATATCTATAAAAGCATAAATGAATGTGCGTGTGTGTTCAGCAAGCAAATGTTGTTATTTGATTAGAAAATCAAATAGTTAAAAAGAAAATTTATTGTATAATTTTGTTGCAAAAATAATATAAAAGAAATTGTTTACAAGTCTCTAACAGAAATTGAGAAAATTTGAACTTTACATCAAATTTAGTGATAAGAAACAAAATCAATAAATTTAATAAAAATAATAAAACTCGAATTCAAATTTCATCGAACTCAATAAGATTGATGTTCATATTTGCCCTTATTATGATCGTCGACGTCACACCAAGTCGACATCAATATATTGTCAATTGTGGGATCGCTATCGAGAACTATTAAATATTATTGATAGGATATTACTACTACTATGATACTAGGATATCAAGATCTCTTCACTTCTATTTTTATGTTAAGTGAACACTTTCGCTTATTTGAAGAAAGTGTAGGCCAAAGCGAATCTAATGCTGGAAAAACTTCATTGTTCTGATTTTCTTTTGGTACGTTTTATTACAAAATATTAAAAAGTCACAGCCTGTATTTAATAAATTGGTAGGCGTACTCCAATAATTTATTATTTTATCACGAAAATGTCTAAATTGTTGTTATTTGAATAATGTTTGCTAATTCTTGCAGGCATGTGATTTATATTAATATTTCAAAATAAATCATACGCGTAAGTATGGCAATTATTTTTACATAACAATTCCAAGGAACGTAAAGGAAACTTCTTGCACTTTTTAAAAGAAAGTTATGAGAGATGAAATTAGATTTATGAATGTTTTTCCCATTCCTTATTTCTTTATTTTTTTTTTTTTGCATAATTTTTATGTAAAATTTTCTGCCATAACGCCAATTGTCTTAATAAGTCTTGGTTTTTAACTTTAACTTTAAAAAGTCTTGTGCAAAAACTTCCGTAGTCGCTATTGTCTAAAGTACAAAATTCAGATACATTTTAAGCATATTAATCACACGTCACTAGTATTTTTTTTTACAAGGAATTAAAAATAGAAACAAATGAAATAGTAGCAAAATTAAAAAAAAAAAATGCATTGTTTGTTGTGGCTTTAGCTCTTCATATGGGGAGAATATAATAAATTTCAATATTAATTATTTAAATTTTCAAATTTTACAAATGACTAAAGCTATTTATTTCATTTATACGAATTTATTACACATGCGTTATCGTCAACCAAATTCCCCAAATTCTTCAGAATTTTATTTTGAAATGAAATACTCGCACTGTTTTGTAGTCCTCTTGAAATCGTTTTGTTTATAAAAAAAGCATAAATTTAAAAATTTGCGACCTTTACGGCAGTTAAACTCGACTTTAAAAAAAAGGTGAAATCGTGCGGAATTTGCTATATCCTCCATCGTCCTACTCCAGCAGCCATTTGAGAAATCCGCCTGGCCCTAGAGTTTTCTGTTTGCATGCCCCATTCCGGTGATCGCGCATTACAGTCGCCAGTTACTGTGTTAGATCCTTGGAAAAGGCGTATATTATCCTCCGTTTCATCCAGTTTTTTCTGCAAGCCTTTCATGCAGTCATTGGGGGTCAGGTAACAACTGACAAGTGTTAAGTTATCAAACTGCATCCACACGTAGCCAATTCCCTTTCCCGTAGTCTTTGGAGACACGTGGATTGACGTAGGTTTCCATATAGCCGCAGTGGCAGTTTCGTCCTCGCACTAGGCTATACAACTTGAAATTTAATTTAGGAAAACTTTGGCTCTAAGAAATAACGCCCAAAATTGAAAATTAAATAACTCGCAATTTGGTTTCTTAATTATTTTTTAATTTTAGCGAAATACTTAAAATGAAACAAAATCAAAGAACAAAAATTTGTTCAAGTTATTTCATTTTATTTGGGATTTATTTCACTTGTTTAATTTATAAATTTTTCATACTACAAAAATATATCCAAGTCCGAATTCTTTTTCTAAGGCATTCTTGCATTGCTTACTTTCGAAAGGACATAAAAGGACTTTCCCGCCTTTTATTTCTAAAGCGTTTCTGCATTGCCTGCCTACGACCGGACACAAGGACTTTTTTCTTCCTGGTGTTTCTAGTCCTGCTTTGCTTTCTAAAACATTTTTGTATTGCCTTTAGTTGTGTGTGAGGAGTAAATCATTGCGTTTGGTGAAAGGCCGATAAGGCGGGAATAATCGTACTTTACTACGTTTAGCTACCCAACGCAACAGAAACCAAGTCTATATCTTGAAAACTAAGCAAGTTGTGACCAAAATGGTAACCAGTTCTACTACTGCCTCTTCCCGGCCACTTTTTAGTAGAAATTCTTACTATTTTGGCGATAACTTGCATAGTTTTCAAGATATCGACTTGATTTCTTTTGCGTTAGATAGATAAACGTATTGGCTTTAATTCGATTTTTTTTTCACGGATAGTGCGAAAAAAAATTTTTTCCTCAAAAATTATGAAGAACTAACCCCTTTGTATTTTTGAAAAAATTAAAAAAATTTTTTTTCTTATTTTCGCCAAAAAACAAATCCGGAATGAAAGGCAATACGTTTAGCTACCCAACGCAAAAGAAACCAAGTCGATATCTTGAAAACTAAGCAAGTTATGACCAAAATGGTAAACAGTTCTACTACTGCCTCTTCCCGGCCACTTTTTAGTAGAAATGCTTACTATTTTGGTCATAACTTGCTTAGTTTTCAAGATATCGACTTGATTTCTTTTGCGTTGGATAGATAAACGTATTGGCTGTCATTCAACCAAGTCGATATCTTGAAAACTATGCAAGTTATGACCAAAATAGTAAGCATTTCTACTAAAAAAGTGGCCGGGAAGAGGCAGTAGTAGAAATGCTTACCATTTTGGTCATAACTTGCATAGTTTTCAAGATATCGACTTGATTTCTTTTGCGTTGGATAGATAAACGTATTGGCTTTAATTCGATTTTTTTTTCACGGATAGTGCGAAAAAAAATTTTTTCCTCAAAAATTATGAAGAACTAACCCCTTTGTATTTTTGAAAAAATTAAAAAAATTTTTTTTCTTATTTTCGCCAAAAAACAAATCCGGAATGAAAGGCAATACGTTTAGCTACCCAACGCAAAAGAAACCAAGTCGATATCTTGAAAACTAAGCAAGTTATGACCAAAATGGTAAACAGTTCTACTACTGCCTCTTCCCGGCCACTTTTTAGTAGAAATGCTTACTATTTTGGTCATAACTTGCTTAGTTTTCAAGATATCGACTTGATTTCTTTTGCGTTGGATAGATAAACGTATTGGCTTTAATTCGATTTTTTTTTCACGGATAGTGCGAAAAAAATTTTTTTCCTCAAAAATTATGAAGAACTAACCCCTTTGTATTTTTGAAAAAATAAAAAAAAAAATTTTTTCTTATTTTCGCAAAAAAAAAAATCTGGAATGAAAGCCAATACGTTTAGCTACCCAACGCAAAAGAAACCAGGTCGATATCTTGAAAACTAAGCAAATTATGACCAAAATGGTAACCAGTTCTACTACTGCCACTTCCCGGCTACTTTTTAGTGAAATGCTTGCTATTTTGGCCATAACTTGTTTTCAAGATATCGACTTGGTTTCATTTGCATTGGATAGATATGGGATTTGTGTTATCTGGTTAACAGAGCTCTGTTAACTGCGAAATTGTCATTACTAAAAAACATGGTTTTTGTCTTCACACACATTTGTAACTTTTCATATATTTTAAGTTTTATTTAATTGGATGATTGTTCCATTAGTTTGCATTGGAGTTATTTCTTTATGCCCAAAAAAAATCCTAAGTTTGGCTTTTATTACATTTGCAGATTTGGGAATAATTTAAAATTTTCTTTGGAATATATTTAATTTTTATTTAGGTCTTAATTCAATGGAAATTATATGATTGGGGTGCTGTTTCATACAGTAAACAATTTCACTTTAAAATTTTATATAAATCCATAAAAAAATTTAAGTAAATTGCCAGAAACTTAACACAGTTAATTAGAACGGAAAAAAGGATAATTAACTAACTGCCAGCTAGGACGAAATATAGTCCCTAAAGAATTTTTGTTGCTTGATTTTTTTTCAAACTACTCATTATACCACCGAAACAGTTGCCAAGCATTGTTTTTGCCCACATACAGCACTAATAAGTATGTCCTTGTTATATGGCAGCAGCAAATTTGCTTCCAAAAATTTTAACCTTTTATGCAAATGCCAATTTTATGGAAAATCCTAGTTTCTTTTCATTTTGCATGTAGGACTGCGATTTTTTTCTTTCACATTTCAAAAAAAAAAAAAAAAAAAAAAAAAACAGGTAATACCCACACTAGCCGAGTAAGCCTAAGGCATAAATTGTTGCGAAAAAGTAATAAAAAAGGGGGAAAAAAGGAAGTGAGATCTACATAAACGAATTTTTAAATACAATAACAGAAGCTGGGTATGGCAAATTTTGAACGGTTTGACCATGTTGTAACTAAAGCTAACAGCCATTTTTATAAATGGATACATCATCATCAGTAGCAGTAGTAGTAGCATCGGCATTGGCATCGGTAGCAGTAGTAGAAATGGTAATATTGTGCTCATCATCTAGCCAACAACTAAATCACACAGGAAGACCAACACCACCACCACCAGCATCATCAGCATCATCAGCATCATCAGCATCATCATCATCATCAACAAGAAAAGTGTGTTCAAATTTTTATGTCCATATAAAATGGGTAGTAAGAGTATTTTAAAATCCAATTAAGAGCCCTCCTATTGGGAGTTTAAATCGCAGCTACACATTCAAATAATCAATGACTAGAGAAGTAAAGAAGTGGAACAAAAGCATAAATAGAAAAAAAACAAGCAAACTCGCCTAAAAACTTTGCCATTGTTTTATGAATATATTACCTCATTGCGAATCTGCTATAGATGTCCTTTGTAACCATAAGTCGCGGCTGAAAAAAATTTTCCAGCGATTTTTAAATAACAATATGACCTGCAAGAGTTAAGGAGCGGGGAGTTTTAAATACACTTGATATGAATATATGCCTGTTAAGGGGGGGTGGCTTATCGTCCATAATATTGGCGTGGCGATTTTTAGTGGGAGCTTAACAAGTAAATGCAAATGTATAGTGTTTGTTATGGCATGAACATGGAACCTGAACAGGAATGAAATCAAATAACAATGAAATGCATTACTTTTACATGCACTTAATGAAGGAGATTAAAGGATGAAATTTTTTTTTTTGGCAATTTTTGTATCCTCTTTTTTTTGCACGGCAGTTTAACGAAGTTTTGTAAATATCAACATAATTTACTGCTCCCAAATAATTTTGAAGTAAGAAAGAAGAGAAAAAACAATTCAATGAAAATCACAATCCCCTTAAAGCAGAAACAATTGCTTTAAAAAAAAACCTTTAAAAACTCCTTTCTCTCATCGTACACTAACCACCTAGTGTACTAGATGGTAGTCCGCGGGTCGAAGTTTCGATTCCTGCCGACGATTTTGGATGTTTCTGCAGACAAGCAGTTTGTATTTGTTAAGTTTTTGGAATAAAATTTTAAAATTTCGCGACTTAAAACACAATTTGAAAAATTTTCAGAACAACTTGCACCAAATCTCTTCAAATGAGGCAGTAAATGAACATCAGGGGAGCAAAAGCGTTTAATGTCCTGTTTTTTACTACGAGTGAGAGTCACACTTTTCTCTATAATTTTTAACCATTTAGAATTTTGTCTTAAAACTCTTCAGCAACACAAGATTTTGGAAGGATCTCTTTTGCTGAAATTAGAATAGTTTTCTGACGAAAAAAAAATTAAATTTTTTTACACCAAATTTGCCAAAAACAAATTTACCAAGTGAAGAAGTTGCTAAAAAATCACCCTTTAGCATGGATATCCTTGCTGCTATTGTTACTAGCTCTTATGTTCGGATTACTTCTTCGTTTATTATAGTGATTTTTATCAAAACTCTTTAAAGTTGTTGTTCAAGTTTAGTTTCCCTGCCATATGTTGTTTATTGCCGCTTAAGTAAAGTCCTTAAATCAATTTAAGTGGATTTACCAACATCAAAGCAATTTACCTTTATGTGTGTTTATTTATATATATAGTTTTTTTTCTATTACAATTTGCTCTGCTTTTATATTTTTATGTGACTTATGTTGTTACTTTTAGTATAACGTGGCCGTAATCTTTTTCTTTTGCTTTGCTTTCTGTTGATTATTTTGCTTCGTTTTGCACTCGTATTTTATTTTATTTTATTGGCTAAAGCCTTATAAATACCCCCAGTCTATATTAAAAAGCCTAGAAAAACAAAAAAGTCAAGTAGAGAAAGAAGTATTTGTATCGCAATTCCATTTGTGTATGAAAGAGTATAGAAGAAAAAAATTGCACAAGGATTTCAGGTAATATATTTAATAAAGCTACTAAAATCCTAGAGGTAATTGTTTTTACCCAAGTTAATTGAAGTAGAAGTTTATTTAACTTATTATTGGCCAATTGATTAAGGATACTCTAAAGGATTTGCAATGGCTGGGTATAAATCTTTTTCTATTGTTAAGATCACAATTTCAATAAATAAAAAATAATTAAGACTGTATAAGATCTTAATATTTCCTATTTTTTTGCAAGCCACAAAAAGTGTATAATACAAGCAACCATAAGAAAGAAAAAAAGGATTCTATTTTGTGTTTTTAATTACTTAAGTAACTGAATGTATAGGAAAACCCCACAAGTTTTCTTTCACAATCTGACAGGATATGCTTTTGCCATGTCTTGCATCTTTAAGGATTAGTGGCTGTTACGTACATGTTTCTTTATGCAGTTGGTATCATTAAAAATCAAGACATTTTGGCTACAAAGTATCCTGTGTTGCATCACACTACATAAAGAAAGAAAAACACCTGCTGTATTTATATCCTTTCGTTTTTGATGGTTTCTGTTGCTGGTGGTTTGAAAAGCCAGGGACAAAAACAGTCTTTAGCATTATAGTGCAGTTAATTTATCCCTAAACGGTAGTTGTGTGCAGTTCTACTGCCGCAGCAATTACAATTACTACGTTTGGAGTATAAGGCCGCAACGTTAGAGCACTTCTTGACTGCCTTTTGGGTGCAATTTGGTAATATAAAACAAAAGCCACAAAATGTTAGTCAAGAACAACTTTAGCAACTGATACCAATTAAGAGCCAAGTAACTTGAAAGGAAAATTGTGTTGTGTGAAGATAAATTTTCAAGGGGATATCCTTTGAAATTTGTAAAACGTAAATCAGAAAAATTCCAACTAAGGAAGCACACAAAAAAAAACACACTTTCACCTGAATGGAAGGTCAAATGTGTGGCCCAAAACTATTTCGAATTTTACTCGTTAACACTTTTTAAAATAATATATTTTTTGTTATTTAAACTATTTTTATTAATTGTTAAATTTTTCTTTATTTCTAGGATCTTCTTCAATAAAACTTCATCTTATGGGAACATCTCAGGAGACTTGACACATCGGAGTAAAACGACAGATGCCAAAAGAAATTTTAAGCTTGGGACAGAAGCTTTAATATTAAATATTTAATAAATAATTAAAATTACAGAATACAAAAAAACAATAAGTCCTTCAATTTTAAAACTATACGCCCGATTTTGAAGAAATAAATATCAGAAACGCAAAAAGGATTATCTTTGGTACCTCATTTTAAAATTTTATGAATTTAAAAGTCACAAATGGGCGTGACTCCACGATTTTAAACGTGCCAAAGTTTAATTCTTTGCTATGCATCAAACATTAAAAATAATTAAATTTAGGTCTTTTTATAAAAATCAAATTTGCTTAATTTCAATATTTTGACGCCTCTTTTTTTATAAATGTTGTTTCGTTATTTATAAAAAGACCTAAAACTCGTTAATAAATGATATAATATAATAATATAAGATATGTTAAAGAGGTCGAAAAAATATTGTTAATTAATTTAATTTTATTCTTATTCATATCTTTAGTCGAAAAAATTATTAAATGTATAAATTTTTTTTAATAAATAAAAGCAGTTCGCTTATGAAATCAATGGCATTTTTAATTCCTACTTTTGCTTCGAAAGTTACATTTTTTCTTGCAATTTGATGATCTCTCTGACCGAAAGTTGTAGATGTTGAATATTTCCTCTTTAAAATGTGTCCCCAACTGATTAGGAAATTTAATATTGTACGGCTTAAAAGCCGGCGTTATTAAATTTTAATACATTGTGTCCATTCCATTCACTTGCTTTATGAGGAATTTTTGTGTTGGAAATTTCGATTATTAAGTAAAGGAGACGTGGTATTCAAAAGAATATTACTATGAGACTTATAGGGTGCGAAAAACATACCACAATGTATACAAATATATTAATAAAATGTGCTAATAAATAACAGCCTTTCATTCGATACCAAACATGGCATCATTAAAATAATTTTTTTGTACTTGATCTCATGCAGAACTTCATTTAAATTAATTTTATCCACAATAAAAATCGATATTTTTAAGAAAATTCAATTTATAAATTATTGCACTGTTTAAAAAAAGGAACTTAAAAATTAACGCCCACTTTTCCATCTTTAGAGTGGGCGTGGTCGAACAATTGTATTTCCAAATTGTTCTCCATTGTTTCTTCTAATAGTATACCAAATTTCATTAAATTATCTCCAATAACAACGAAGATATCAAAGAAATTGTCAATAAACCCAAAAACGACCGATTTTTCATTTCGATTTTCGAGTTTGTGTCTTAAGTCTTTCAAAAACCATTTGTTGATTGTGTTTTCAAAGACTTAAGCGACGAACCTGAATTTGCAAAAAACACCAGACCAATAGTGGTGAATATATTTTTGCAGCATACCTTAGGGGATAACTTTTCGCCGCGTACTTATAAAATCGTAAAGCGAATTGTGCAAGTATTTTTACAGCATATCTTAGGGGATAACTATTCGCCTTGTGTTTTTTGCAAATTCAGGTTCGTCGCTTAAGTCTTTGAAAACACAATCAACAAATGGTTTTTGAAAGACTTAAGACACAAACTCGAAAATCGAAATGAAAAATCGGTCGTTTTTGGGTTTATTGACAATTTCTTTGATATCTCCGTTGTTATTGGAGATAATTTAATGAAATTTGGTATACTATTAGAAGAAACAATGGAGAACAATTTGGAAATACAATTGTTCGACCACGCCTACTCTAAAGATGGAAAAGTGGGCGTTAATTTTTAAGTTCCTTTTTTTAAACAGTGCAATAATTTATAAATTGAATTTTCTTAAAAATATCGATTTTTATTGTGGATAAAATTAATTTAAATGAAGTTCTGCATGAGATCAAGTACAAAAAAATTATTTTAATGACGCCAATTTAATGACAATTTCTTTGATATCTCCGTTGTTGTTGGAGACAATTTAATGAAAATCGAAATGAAAAATCTGTCGTTTTTGGGTTTATTGACAATTTCTTTGATATCTCCGTTGTTATTGGAGATAATTTAATGAAATTTGGTATACTATTAGAAGAAATAATGGAGAACAATTTGAAAATAATATTATTTGACCACGCCCACTCTAAAGATTGAAAAGTGGGCGTTCATTTTGAGTTGCTTTTTTTTAAACAGTGCAATAATTTATTAATTGAATTTTCTTAAAAATATCGATTTTTATTTCCAATAGAATAAACTAGAATGTAATAACTGAGGTTATAATCTATGAATCTGGCAAAATTTCATGAAATTGTATTAAATGGTTAGGCTGTGTGATAGGCTCTGTATGGAACACATTAATTTATCTACTACAAAAAATAAATATGTTAATGACAACGTGTTAAGTATCGAATGTAGCGCTTGATTTACACATATTTAAAAAATGTATATCTGTTTATAAATAAGTGAAGGCAAAATAGATCGGAACTATTTTCTCTGGTGTTAGTTTCTTGATTTTAAGTTTTTTTTAGTGTTTGGCGGGGTAAACGGACTTTAGTTGACTTAAAAGCATTAAAAGCAAATATTTCGGAATAGACTTCAAATTAACGATTGCCAAACTTGACAGTTATAAATACAACAATCGTGAAAAACTTTTTGTACATTATTAAAATGAAATTTCGTCCACTGGGCTTCAATTAATGTATTTATATGTTGCTCGCTCCCAATGATTGGTATATAATATCTGAAATCATCTTTAAAGAATGGTTATTGGCCCACCTAGTGCCCCCATTCCCGCCCCTAATAGTAAAATAATGCGTACTGTACCCATTTGTTTTATTTTATTTGATTAAATTAGAGCAAAGTTTTATGGTTTGAGCCACTACATTAACAATTCAATTCGAAAACGTTATTCCAAATCTACATTGAATATTAATATGGGCTGAATTTTGAGAACAAGTGATATTAATATTTTTATTTTTTACATTTGTTTTCAAATATAGAGATATAATTTAAGAAAATGATCATCCATTTGTGCCATGAGATTGATTTCAAATTATTTAATTGAATAATTGCATTAGCATTTTATGCACAACGATATGATTGACATTCTCTGTGAATACGTCGATTTGATGATTGTTTTTCTTAAATTTTTAAATTAAAATACACAAATGAAATATAATGGTGATATTTCAGCAGCACAATTGTTCATATAAAACTGTCGTTATCAATCATATTTCTGAGTCATTTTAAAACTGCTACAGCAATTTCCAGGATACTTAATTTAAAATCGTTTCTTCACTTTGCAAGGGACTGCGCGCAGCCTGCTATTTCTTCCCTGGTTTCTTTAAACCAATAAGATCGAAGCATTTGCATTTGATTACCTTGAGAAAAGAGAATATTGTGAATTAAAATTAAAATTATTTGAAAAACACAAATAATTATTTTCTAAGGCTCAATTTCAACTACTTAAATTTTCTTTTTCATATATTTTCTGCATGATGTTAGAATTAATTAAATTTTTCATATTATGATTTATTATTTCGAAATAACATTGCATGATAAATGAAACTTTTTGCATGAAATGTCTGTTTTTATTTGTAATCGAAGCGATAAGGAATGAAAAGGGATGCAAAAACCTACAGGACATGGGGTTTTTTGCAGTTTCCAATATTCCATTTAATTTATCAAATTTCATTTTAACAAGATTAAAAAACTTGATTAATGTAATAGTCAAGCTTGAGGTCTTATTTTATCGTTAAACAATTTTATGCAAAACTATCGATATTTCGATACTCATTGAGTATCATCTTCAGGACAATTCTTGTTTTTTTTTTAATAATAAAACTAATTATTGTCCTGAAGATGATACTCAATGAGCATCGAAATATCGATAGTTTTGAATAAAACTGTTTAACGACAAAATAAGACCTCAAGCTTGACTTTTATAGTTACCAAATTATTATAAAAAAACGTCAAAATGTATAGATATAAGATTCAAAAATTTTTATGCCAAACATTTCCATTATTTGCTTTGAAGATTTCAAAAGCCTGTTTGTAAAATTTACAAAAATACTTGTACAACCTCAGCGTCTATAGTAATAAAAATTCTAAAGCGATATTACAAAGTCCCCCGTATGGTAAATTCCAAGGCGACATAATAAAGTCCCCCGTATGATTACAGCTGCTCCCTGGTACGGATTCACAAAGAACTGGAGGTCCCATTGCTAAAAAAAAGGTGGTTTTAAAACGTGTCACCCATTGACTTGTAACATTCTAAATTACAGAGGCCACACTCGGCTAAGAAAGAGGGATACCTTCGCTTTCAGACGAACACAAAAACTAAAAATTTTTAGTCTACAATTTACTGGTGCAAAATAATTAACAATTTAGAGCTAAAATTTCAATACTAATCGTTAGTTCAAATTACAGTAGACCACAAAAATAAGCATACAACAAATTTTTATTACAAAAACAAAAAGTATATAAAGCGCACCGTTAAGAAAAATCTGTTCACAAGCGCTACAAAAATTGCAGTTGAAGTCTAAAAAATTCAAAACACAAATTTTCACACGCTACTATTCGAAGACGTTTAGCTGATGAGGGGCTTATGTCATCTGTGCCAAGAAAATAGGTCGTTATCTTATACGTTTTCTCATACGTTTTCATACAAACAAATTTCAAAATCGATCTACAAATGGCGATTGGTCTTTTCGGTCTGTTAAAAAAACAGTCCTTGAGAAGATGGCTTAAGGAATATATTATGGATAGAGTGGTAGAGTGCAAATTAGACAGTATTGCCGAAGATTTTTGTGGAATAAGTCTTCAGTATTAAAAGTAACGAAGCTGAAATTTTTTTTTAACAATAACAATAGCTTTTCCAACGAATATCTGAAGCGTATCGTAAAATATTTCTTAGTCGCCAATGTTTTGGTTAATGTTTATTGAATTCACTTTTCGAGATATTCTCCAAACAATTTAAATAATTTATTGTTTGATGTTGGCTTGGCTGAGTATAAGCCTCAAGACACAGCAAAGCCAAGATAATATTATTGAATCCTCAACAAATTTCAATGCAACTATTCACCTAGAATTATTTCTTTAAGTCACCACCTGCAGTTACAATTTTCATTTCTGTATTTTGTTAAGTTTTCTTTTCAAGTTGCGTTCCTTTACACAAAAAACAAAGAAATTCTGATATGAAAATTTCATTCTGAGCAAAGAATCAGTTTATCAAATTAGACTTACGAGTATAAGAACGCGGAACTCTTTTTTTCTTTATGACACAAACTCAAGAATTGCAGAAACAAAAATTGCAAGTGTGAAAAACTTGCATCAAAATAAAATTTGTTGTTTTATTTTTTTTTGTGCCCACTGTATATACAACATACTGGTATATTTTTCATTTCCACTATTTTTTAATTTTGAAATTTTCTATGAAAAAGATATTTTTTTTTAAATTAAAAACAAATTTATAAATATTCCTGCTCATTCTTTCATAATTTTCCGGCTTTCTTCGCCAACAACAGTAACAACATTATCAGCATTCAAAATTGTTGTTTTGTTTAGATTCTTTCAAGCAGTTCCCTACCATTTTCATAATAAGTTGCCAGCAACCTTTACTTTTTCTTACATTTTCCTACACTTACGCTTGAATGAAGAAAGACGCCAGAATAAACACCTCAACATGCACTCCACACAAACACCAACACAAACATAAGCCGCTAAAGTCAAACAAAAGCTAAAGAAGAATAAATACACTCAGCATGACAAAAAAAACTGCAACCGATGAACATACAAACATGCACACATGCATACATGCATACATACACACACACACACATATTCCTTGCACAAATAACATCATATGCCATACAAGTAAATGTTTATTATTTTTGTAAATGTTGATGTTGTTGTTGTTGTTCCCGCTTGTGCAAGTATGTATGTTTGAAGTGTGATGTTGCAGCTAAGTAAATATGATGTGTACATGTGTGTGAGTGCATGTGTGCCAGAGTTTTGTTTTTAAATGGTTGCATGTGGTCTTATGCATTTGACTTTGTGGTTGTGGTTATGTTTAAATATAGGGGGAAAAACAACAACAACAATAAAAACACTAGCATAAAATTTTTCTAAGAGTAAAAGGTCGCTTGGTTGCATTAAATTTTTTTCTTCTAACATTTTCATTATTTTCCATCTTTCAGCTGGTTGATAATAAACATTAAGCCCGCTGTTAATTCAGGCCCATTTTTATTTACAAGTGCACTATATACATATGTACTTAAATTTATATACATAAACATGTGTATGTCTGTGTTATATTGTTTGTATGCGGCTTATATTTTTCTTCTTTTTTTCTCTACAAAAAAAGGCTTTTTGTTCACACTTTCCCTTGAAAATACATTTTACCACATTTTTTTGTGTAAATAAAATTTATATGGAGACATAAATGCAAACATATCGTCGCTTAAAATCCAACAGGCCGTAAACCATAAACAATTCTAAATAAACTTTTTGATTGATTTTAAATTTTACTCGTTAGCGCGATTGATTTGATTGAAGACATTTAAAAGGCCGCAAAAGCAAGTTTTATAATATTTTAAACCCATTGATTGTTTTACGGTCGTCATGACTTGATCAACTGACGAACCCACTTCGGTCATCTTTGACGCCGAATTACCCCGGAAAAACAGGAACTGATTTTACTGCCGTCTGGTCTCTGGTGTGTTGTAGTGGACCTACGAAACGGCACAAAATCTCATCCATATTGCGGTTTAACAACGTCTACCACGTCAAATTCGGTTCGGACTACAGATGATTCATAGTCAAAACCTGTTGTTTACAATCCAAATTTGACGTGGGATGACGGAATATTGTTCCAAATTAAAGCAAACTCCTTCGAAAGAATTTAAAATCATATTTATTGATTTTATTTTATGTAATAAATTTTAGTTCTGAGATTTGAGTTCAAAAAACATATTTTTGAAGAAAAATTACTTAAATATTTAAATCACTGACCTTCGTAGACTAGTAGGTAGTGTACTAGACTCGTAGTGCGAAGGTCCCAGGTTCGAATCCTGCGGCAGAACTCTGGCAGTTTGTGTCTGATAATTAAAGCGCACAACAAGCCTTCACTGGCTTAAGTGTATATCGTAAGACATGGGCTATCACACCCCTCCAATCAACCTAACCTAACCTAAATATTTAAATCAGTTTTGGTAACATTTTAAAGAAATCATAACCAAAAATTACTTTAAATAATATTTATATAATTTTTATTACCAAAAGTTGATTTATTGCCATTTTGAATGATTTGATTTTTAAGCAATTCACTTCCAATTCAACTTTGATTTATAGAACACTACTTTGGAAATTTTCCAATTTCAAAATCGAATCGAGTTACAGAACATGACTGGCTTTTTTTAAAATCAAACTCGATACGTTTTCATTAGTTTTCTAAAAGACAAACCTAAACAAGGATGACAAGCATTTTGTTAGCTGTCAAAAATTCTCACACTTAATTGAAAAAACGCAGCGATTGGAAAGTCCGATTTTAACAGCGCTACAAGAAGTGAAGTTAGCTGCAGTTAACGAAAAAAAATCAAATTGTCAAGTTATTAAAATTATTGTTTATGAAAAATTTATTTTGTTTGTCGTTGGCTTAGCTGAGTATATGGTATGGCTGCATTTCATTGACGCTAGTCAAATTGTTAGTATTCTTTTACTCTTATTTTGAAGAATATCTCGTACAATGAACTTAATAAATATTGTTATCGTAAATTTCGTTTTTTATTTTCCTTATAAATATGTGCATTATCACCCAAATGGCGATTAGGTGTGAGAAAAGTATATATGTTTTATAAATCACAAGTAGAAAAATATTATTGAATTCTATGGAATTCTCATATAGTATTTGTTGATTTTTATATAAGTATATGAGTTTAAATGCTT
This sequence comes from Germaria angustata, assembly GCA_963681545.1. Taxonomy (NCBI): domain Eukaryota; kingdom Metazoa; phylum Arthropoda; class Insecta; order Diptera; family Tachinidae; genus Germaria; species Germaria angustata. The sequence continues at coordinate 89,322,287 of OY813000.1, read as the reverse complement.
TTCAAACATGATTCGCCTAAAGAGCATTGATGACTTTTTCTTTATTTTTTTATTGAGAAATATGTAAATGAATGTGACACAGTTTAGTTTAATTGCAATATAGCACTGTCTCTCTTTTTTACGTATGACGCTGAAGCGTTGGCGCGTGGCAGCATGAGATGCAACGCTTGACGCCCTTGTCTAGTTTTCACCTTAAGCTTAAGCTGAGGTACTAAGAATTAAGTATTTTATATTCATACATTTTTACTGTCTGTTTCACGATGTTGAACGACATCGTTCGTTCGCATATATACGTTTGAAACAGCAACAAATTTTAAAATGTTGGTTTTGGTTTTAATGTATTTATGCGAACGAACGATGTCGTTCGACATCGTGAAACAGGCAGTTAGTTCTTTTTATGTCCTTTTATATTTTAAGTGACACTATTATGCTTATTAGTTTATGACGTATATTAAGTTTTGTGGCAAAAACTTGATGGTATATGAAAATAATTAAGAAAATACTACATCAAGATTTTTATTAGCTTTTTTCATGAAATAATTTTAAATCAAATACTTTTAAGATTTTATTTACTGAAAGTATTTTTGAAAATAATTTTTATTTGGTAGTAAAACAAGATCTTCTAAAATTAAGAAAAAAACACAAAAAGAGCTTATTATCCAATAGTAGTGCAATTTCCTATCATTCTATTTTAATACGTTTATTCACCCGTTTTGCAGATGCCTTCAAAGTATTACCAAATTATTTATTTATTTTTTTAAATTTTTTTAATACAATTACAAATTACAGCAAGAGCTGTTACCTCAAGCCATGGTATTACATTCAATTTGGATTGATTATTTTGGTATGTATAAGTAATATATCGGAATATGTCTTCCATATTAGAAAAGTCTCACTTCTTCCTATTTTCGTTTTGCACTGCACGCTGTCGCCATTTTCAAAAGATATTTTGTTGTAATTTTAAACGTGTGATATGATCGATTTGGTCGTAATGATTTTAATGTACAGAATTCATCGAGCTTTTTGAAAATTTCGCATATCGTCTTAAAGACCTCAACTTTCTTTAGAGAACTATCAAAAGCGTACATATGTTATTACCATCAACTTTCATTTCCAGTCAAGCACAAAACCGTGAATTGAATTGTCATTATTTTGGATTATAAAACGAAGTAAGAGTCAAGAGTGACGTATTTTTTCTTTGTAGAATAACATATTTTTTTTACTTATTTTACTTTGTTATGTGCAATATCACACAAAAACTACGAAGTTCCAAATACACTCTACTCATATCGAAGGTTTCCTATACAGAGTACTAAATGAAATGATTTATGCTGTACCCTCGATCGAGTACTTATTTCAATCCTGGAATCCTTCTACTCTAAGTCTAATGTATATTGTAATTTGAGTTTAACGAACATGGCAACACAAACTTCATTAGTTTGTAGAGTAGAAGGCCAAAGTTTTGGGTGAGAGTCGTCTCCTAAAGCTCCGCAATGATAGGCATGGTATTTTACCCACTAGCCTACCAAGCTTAATGGCAAAGGTCCATAGGGGAAAAATATTTTATTTTAAAGTTCAAAGCTCTCATTAAGGATAGAAAACGTTTGTTGAGAAATCATAAGCAAAACACTACTTTTAACAACTTTATGATTTGAGGAATTTTATTGGCAACACGAAACGCATTTACAGTGTGCAAAATCGATTAAAATTTTAAACCAATAGTCAAATATGCAAAAAAAATGTTTATTATATTAAAAAAAAATATATATGAGTTTCCATCATGAGATGAAATCGGCAAAAATATAATGATAAAAGAATTCACAGGATTATTTTTATTCGAAAGAAGAGAGTATTTAAATAAGGAGCCTTTTATTTATTTTTCTTACGCGTAAGTACATCACTAACATTTTATTTTTATACACGGTGGCACAAATGTCACAACTTGACAACAGATTGAAAATGTGTCAAATCAGCAGTAATGCTAATTCTACGTTCTTGTGATGTGTATCGCTCCATTAATTAATTCTCTATACGAGTATATCTACTTCATAAATGTCAGTGACATTTGGCGCCATCTGCGAAAATGTCAGTCAATGCAAATTATTACATTAATTTTGTGCCACCATCTATTTTTGCTTTAGTATTTCTTATAGATTTTATACATATAAATTGTATAATTGACTGTAAAATAAATAATATACTTCCACTCAGAGTTAAGACTTCAAGCTTTAATATAATGTGCAACATGAATCATTATTCGCTGCATTTATAGAGATATTTTATATAAAAAATTAATGATATTTTGAATACATCACACTTGATTAGAGTATTCAATTATAGACTTTATCTCCTCAATTTTGACTTCAAGAAATGTTTCTTTTAAGCAAGTCTTTGATTTTCAATAGAATATAATAGAATAGATTATTTCTTATTTGTGCATTCTACCTGCGGCAGTTTGAAATGTTTCGCTGGATTTCGATGGATTTTTAATTAAAAAGAATTAGTTTGATTATTTTTATTAAAACAACAACTGAAAGAAAAATATTTGTTGACTGACCTTCGTAGACTACTGACCTTCGTAGACTACTGACCTTCGTAGACTAGTAGGTAGTGTACTAGACTCGTAGTTCGAATGTCCCAGGTTCGAATCCTGCCGCAGAACTCTGCAAGTTTGTGTCTGATAATTAAAGGGAGTGCACAACAAGCCTTCACTGGCTTAAGTGTATGTCGTATGATATGGGCTCTCACACCCCTCCAATCAACCTAACCTAACCTAACCTAACCTGTTTGAATTAAATCTTATTTTAGGTTAACAATAGTAGCCATTTTATGAATTTCAAAGTATTTAAAAAATCTTATTCAGTGACCAAAAAAACAAAGAAATTTGCTCCAACATCTAAACAAAATTTGTTTTTGTTTTTAATAGAAATATTTGTTAAGCAGGAATTCAATTCATCTGGCTAAAGTTTTAGTCCCAAATCAGACAATTCAGGTTAATCTTCCTTTAAAATAAATTTTATTTTTTTTTTTCATTAAAAAAAATTATTACATGCAAAAAAAGAAATTATTACCTGTACAGATTATAAGAGACACATGAACGCTGATTACGATGGTGTAGGGACCGGATAATTAGAAGCAGTACTGTTCCGTTCTTCTAGGTGTAATAAATGGCCTTTTCTTACTGCTTGTTTAACAAAAAAAAATAATTTTGAAAAAGAAAATATTAGTCTGAACTGCCAAATTCAAGACTCGAACTTGAGACAGATGGATTATCAAAATTTTCTATTTAGTGAAAATATTTGAACGAAATTTTCGTATTAAATCGGGCAGTTAATAAACTACTCGATAAGAAATCTTTTTAATTTGACAATATAGACAAATGTTAAACATTTAGTTATTCTCCAGAAAAAATTCTCCAGATCTACTCCAAAATCTAATAATCTTTCGGAAATCTTTAAAAGTTCCAGTTAAGCTCATCCCTTCGAAATATATTTTTAATTCAATGCCCATACTAGTATGTGTTTATGTGAATGTAGAAAAATTGGATTTAAAATCCATTTTATAACAAAACTCACAACTAATATTATTGGTTAAATCAGCACGTATATAAGTTTAATTTACAATCGTACGAAAAGCTTATGCCAACTCAAATGAATTTATATGGATGGCAAGCAACACGGACACAATCTCCATGTACAGATGAGTACGTGTGTGTTTGTGTGTGTGTGTGTACACACATAACAATCATTTTATGCAAATTTGTAGAGAGTAACTGTATCAAAAAGGGTATTTGAAAAAGGCTAAAGCTAAAGGCTGGACAGGGGAGAGAGTGGGAAAAAAGGATAAAATTCTTTATATATAAATGGACAAGGCTGGCAAAGGTTATCATGTTACCCAATACATTCACACACAGCGACACAGCAACAAGAAGAATATGAAAAAAGGATGCTATGTTAAGCTATAGAAGACTATTGCAGCCATTGTTGATTTATTTGCAAATGTAAAGTGAATGCAATATAATCACACTGCTGTGGATGTGTAAATAAGGACTAATAATATGAAATGTTTGCCTGAATGTAAGAGTGTATGTAGACTAATATGTCTATAATATGCTGCTGCCATAGATGATGCATGACAATTTGTTTTCCCTGTATTTAGGAGTTGCGTTTTTGATTTTGTAAAAGTTACAAATTGATCGAAATTATTTTGTAAATTTGGTTTCCTAATTTACACACATTTATTCATATTTTGTAATATATTTTAAGGGTATATAAATGGAAGCCATAGAGAATAGTTACATGAAAAGTACATATTGTAATTATCTGTGCAGCATAATACAAAGGACATGAGAATAGCAGCAAAAATTAAGTAGGTTGTTTGATATATGAGAAATTTAAAGGAATTTAGTTTAAGTATGAAAATTTAATATCTCTTGATGTTTAAAAGCGATTTCGTTTAAAACAAGTGAAATATTAAGCCACTCGTATGGTCAATATTAAGTGAAACAAACTTTTAGTAAACTTTACAGGCCATAAGTTTGTTTAGTGCTTAAAACAAAAACTTTAGTTTCTACTTTGCCACCAGATCTCTGTAAATTTTAATAGGTTTATCATTTTATTTAAATAAAATCATGAAGCGAGTTTTTTATTGAAATAAATTTTTTAGTTCTTATATTTATTTAATTTTTGCTAAAAGCAAAACTTTTCCCTGAAACTTAGTTGAATTTTTAATTACTTTTAATGGGCCAGCTAAGCTCTCTGTCTTATTAGCCAAAATAAATAATTCAAACTAATGTTGCTTATTATACCTTTACAAGTTGTTTAAATGTCCTTTAACGTTTGCTTGATTTTTTTGTTGGAATACTTTGGTTGCAATTTTTCCTGTCATCTTAATTATAGAGAGTTTTTTTGTTTAATTTAAAAGTTTAATTTTGTAAATTGGTTGTATTTCATTTCAACCTATTTAACTCTTCCCTTTTTTCCTTTTCTTCTTTTTCTTTTTTTTTGCTTTTTTCAAGCAAGGACTTTTGGCAGCTTTATCGTCATCATCATTAGTTTGCCAAGTTAATTAAATTAACATCAAGTCCTGTTAAACAAAAGAACTGCTACATTTCAATTGCAGAAAAAAAGAGTTAATATTTGAAGTAGAGTGAAAGAAAAATCTCAAGATTTTGATTTAGATGCAAATTGAAAGGCAAAAAAAAAAAAATAAAATAAAATAAAAAATAATATGCAAAATTGTCTTGTGTCAAGCTTAAATAATTTACTTTTAATTAAAATGAAAGCTTCAAAGTTTCACGTCTTTTCTTCGTATCCTTCATCTTCCCCCTGTCATACATTGTCTTTTATTTTTTGCTTAAGAAATACATTTAATGACACCTTAAGCAACAGCAGCAGAATATTAAAAACAGGCCAGTCATCTTGCAATTAGTTAAAATGTAAATAAGTAAATGTCTTATTTTAATCAAGTATATTTCCAATTAATAGGCATCAACAGTCATTAGCAAATATTATAATTAAATTAAACCGTAGAAAAGCAAAATATCAATTAAAACGTTTTTCTTTTGTCACTTTGAATTAAAGTTGCAAATATTTAAAAATAATTTCGAAGTTAATTCTAGAAATTTAATGGGAAATGTTTTTTCTTAGAGTTATAATTTATTTTAATAAGTTTGCCAGAAAAACAAGTTGCAAGAGTTTTAGTTACACGAAGGATAATTAATATTTCAATGAAATTTAACATACGTCATGTGTGGTTGCAGCAAACGAGAGCATAACGAAAATGCACCCTTCAGATGTTATTTCTTAATATGTTTAATACAACATTCCTGTCTTTTCTTTATTACTGTGAAGGAATTAATAAAATTTAAATTCAATTTGCTTGTCAAATTTGTGCCACCGCACACTTCACCAGCTCAGGTAAATTTAAGTATTTTGCTTCACAGGCGGTGACAGAATATTTAAGAATACATAAAATTGATATTAACTTAACCACATGATAAATAACACACTTGAGAAGAAATGAATTTGATAGTATAAAATAATCGAAAACAATTTCTCGCATTTAAGTTCATTTTAAATTTAAGTTGTCGTTTATAATAGAAAAATGGCCCCAATAGATCGACATGAACACTGACGAAGTGCTTTGTTACACAGAAACCACCGTGCGACAGAATTTTTGTTTTTGGCAGAAAAATTACTATACACCCATTAATCTAGAGATAGTAAAATTTAGTACCTCGTTTTTAAAGGACTTTACATTTACAATACACCCAGTAATTTACAGATTACAGTTATTGAAATTGCTTACTTTATTTTTTGTTTCTTTAAATTTATGTCCTTTTGAAGGACTACATTTTTTGAGAATGGTTATTAACATTTTTTTATTTAAATTAAAATGTAATATTTTTGAAGCAATACTGGCCCCCCAGGGAATGCTCTGTAAACTTTTATAAAAATATTTCCTTCAGTTCCCTGAGTTCTTTTAAAAATATATCCTTCTATATCCTTTCGTCAAAAATTCTTTTAAATATCATATGTTGAAGTCTCAAGTGGACTCCATAAGACGTCTAAATTAAACGATTTTACCTCTTTTAAGTTCGGAGTTTGATTTTTTGTGTCACAAAATTAATGTCTATAGAAATTTTTACGTAGATAATAAATTTAAAAAAAGCAACCATAAATTTTTAATCACTAGCGATAAAATCTAATTTATTAGTTATATAGAGTAACAATTCAAATGAAAACTCTGAAGGAAATGTCAGAAAAATTGTTTCCAAGGACATTTTTGAATTTTTGTTCAGATGATCTTCAACTTCTTGTCTTATACATACAGTAATTTAAAAGGGGCTAAATAATCAGTTTATCATTTCCTCATTTCACTGCTTGAACAATTTTTTATTACTATATTCTATCAATATCAGCTGAAATGGAATGATCTGTAGAGTTTAAGAAAACAAGTTCGTATGAACTAGAGATTTTAAAGATTTCCCTGAAAAATCTGTCTAGTGATATGATGGAAATTTTAAAAAATATAAGATAGAGATAAATACATTTTTACCATTTGAAAAACAATTTTGTTTCTATGACTTCATTCGTATGTAAAAAATGAAAAAAATGTATAGAAAGCAACAGAGCTGGGTAAATGCAATTACATTACAATTACTATTATATTCCTCAGTAATTGTAATTAGTAATCGATTCCTTTCGTCCACAGCAAAGGATTTGATTACTTTTTCAATTCCTTAGGAATCATTTCAAAAGTAATTTTTTTTTAATTCCATTACAAGAAATTATATTTTGTAATTGAAATTAGTTATGTACATTGTCGATCCTTTATTTAACAACTTAAATAAATTGAAGGAATTGCAGCCATTGTCAATACACCAGGACGCCATGCTCTCTCCGAGGAAAACTTCGAAATGCTGACTTTAATGAAAGCCAACGCACATTTCATCAAGTGATATAGTTTATTTGATGTTTATTAAGATATATATTTTCTGTCTGTTTAGTTGCTATTTGTTGTTAATTTCACAATTAAAAAAATTAATATTTCATTCCAACTATTTTTCTTTTATTAACTTTGCCAGAAAATAAGTTACAAAACTTTGAAAAAAATGTCCAATGAGTTGTATCGATCACAGTTTAAATGATTCGCTTGAAGAGCATCCAACAATGAAATGCATGTATATAGTCAGCCAAGCCAACAACAAACAATAAATTGTTTAAGTAATGAATTAAAATTTCAATAATATTTAAGAACATTTTCTGAATTTCGACATAATCTGTAATAGAAAATATTTTGAACAATTTACAAATCCAGGAATTTCTTTTAATTAAAATTAAGTAAAATTTTCTGAGGCACGAGGGGTTTTTAATAATAATTAATATAGTTTTTCGTAATGATAGCAGGGGCATGTTTGTTTAGACCTAAAATTAAGAAACATTTTCCATACTTTAGTTTATCTTTTATATATTTATAAGGTATGAGTTTATCTGGGAGTTCTCAAAAGTTTAGAAAGAAATTTTGATACTTTTTCATATAGAAGACCATTAAATATTATTTTGAGATTGATTAAAAATTAGTTTTACTTAAAAGATTAACAACTTTTGAGAAAAAGTCTGCATAAATAGTAAAATTAAAAATAGATTTTATTTTTCGAAACCAATCAAGGTTTTCACAAGAAATACAATAAGCCTGTGAGGGAAGGATTCATATAGCGGAAACTTTTCTCAAATAGTTAGAGAGCGTCCCCGAAGGAACTTAAGACACACTAGCTTTAGAATAGGTTTGGGTAGGAGATATTTCAGATATGATATGGGTTTGAGAAAACCTTAGACTCCCAAAATTAAATATGAAAATATTTGCCCTAATAAATGCTTGTATTTCTGTTAGGACAAGGATTCTTTAACTGCTTGAATTTGCCAAGTTTTAGATGACTCCGCCTAATTTGCTTTAAATTCTTTTTTAAGATTCCTTTCTTAATTTTTCCATTACATTTTTTTGATTTTATTTAAATTTTGGAATAAGTCTAATAATGTGAATTTATTTTAAAATTCATTTCATTGAAAAAAAAAATTATTTTATATATTTCACTTGGCTTTTCAGTCAATTATTTTATTAAATTAAAAAGAAATTCTCATAAGTTCTATTTAAATCAAACGATATAACACAATGGCAGCTATAACAACAATAATAAAAACAAATTTAACACAAAAATTCAATCAAACTTATATTAACCATGATAACCTTCCTTTATCAAGGCTCTAGAAAAATACAAATATATTCAATTTCATGCCAAAACAAAACTGTCATTCAAAATCCTCTAGATTTTCTGTTGAGGTCCACTCTACTCACACTCTCACACTGATATGAAACAAAGGTATTGGTGAGCGCGTGTGTGTATGTATATGTATGTACAAAAAATAATATAATCTAACTATCCACAGGACTGTTATTATATATAGAGTTTTTGGTAAAATAAAAATGTATGTACATATATAAACATAAACTCATGCCGAAAGGATATTAAAGAGAGGAAAAAGAAAACGTTATAGTATGCATGAGCTTACAGTATCCATGTCACATTATTATGCATTGTAGGCTGTCAATATGGTTTTTGTTTATTTAGAAATAAGTGATATAGAAAATACCAATACATGGCCAAGATTCAAACACACTGTCTAATCATACTGGTCTTAAACACTAACACATTTCTAGCGTATAAAAGTATAAAAAAATTGAAAAAAGAGGATTAAGAAATTCCATATGACGACAACAAACATTGTAACAGACAGGTCCATCATACAGGCTGTTTATTTTATTATATTTTTTAACTAAAGTATAATTTTAAGGATAGTATTGAAATGAATTGGAATGAGCAGGAATTCGTTTTAATTCTTTTTTATATGTGAGAAAGACTTTTTAATACAAATTGAATTAATTTCCATAGAGTTGTACATGAAGAAAGCCTTAACACAACGTATGTATGTATGCAAGTGAACTTGTTTACATTAGTGTGCGTGAGCATTTGTATTTTCTATAAATAATTTCTTGATTTTGATTTTTGTTTGAAATAGATGAGGAACATCAAACCAGATATTTTTGTGAATTCATATTAGAATGTGTGTGTGTGTGTTAGAGAGGGAAAGCTAGAGCGGGAGTGTCAGAATTTTTTTTTAGCTTTTCATTTTTGATGTGCCTGATTACATATGGTAATATTGTTGTATATTTTAATATCAAGGTTGGGATTTATTTGAATATGAATAGACTACAGATATGACAATAGCAACAGCAAGAGTTTTGAACATTTTAACTTAGATTCTTACACATGTACATGGGCTTTCTTGTTTAAGGATTTTATAAAAGTATAGAATTTAAATAAGTATTTTTTTTAGAAAATAAAATGTCAATTCATATGCAAATTAGATTTGTAAGTAAATGAAATCCTTGGTTATTTATTATTTTTGTATTATTTTTATTCTATTCCTACATGTTATCGTTATCATCTTGTATTTAAGTCAAAGCTTGCAAATAAAATATAAATTTTTTATGACAAAGCCTTTGTGTGTAGGCTTTAGACTAAATATGTACTTTGAAAAACCTTAGAGATTTTTCTTCTTTTTAATTCTGCTTTTATATCCTCAAGTTATGATTAAGTTAAAAAATATTCTATGGTAATTGAAGTGCTGAAAGCTGGAAATAATAAATTATACGGTAGAATATTTATTAAGAAAAAGAAAATGTATGTCCTTAGACTTAGATTTCTTAAAAAAATTAACTCATATGAAGTCCTTTCTTAATATTAATTAAGACTTTTTTTTAAAAAAAGTTTCTTTTATTTTTGTGAAAGAAAAGAGCCTGTAAAACAGACACAGAATATTCAAATTAAATTATTCTAGTTATTTATGAAAAATTATTATGAAATTTGGGATAAAAACAAATGTAAGTAATTTATTTTAATTTTATAACATAGAATTTTCCTTAAAGGGAGTGTTACATACCCAGTCACGTGAATAGGTATTATATTATATATTTATATTTTCACACTTGCCTCAAACATATGTATGTTTTTAGTAGAGTTTGTTTGTGTTTAGTTTGTTTGTGAGAGGCATAACAGTATTAAGGAATTTGTATCATATTTTGTATAAAAAATGGAACTAAGTGCTCGGAAGCAATTGAAATGTTGAGAGTGGCATATGGTGATTGTACTCTGAGTCAGAAAAAATTTACAAGTGCCACAAGCATTTCAAAGACGATGATCGTCCTGGAAGCTCCGTCAGATCAAAAACCGATGAGAAAGTGAGACAATTTGTTATCGAGAAACGTCGAATCACTATTACAGAAATTGCAAGGGATGTCGGCATATCGGTTGGCTCATGTCATACAATTTTTTTGCTGTAAAAAGAAAACCTACACTTTCTCAGAGAGATTACCCTAGAGGAAATTAAGAATTTGGTAAAAGTATACAAATTAAATTTAAAGAAGTATTTCTATAGAAAATATATTATAAATTCATATGCGAATTGGATTTGTAAGTAAATTAAATCATAGGTTATTTTTAACCTACTTCTGCAAGTTGTTTTTATCATCTTATCATCAGTTAAAACTTATGCTTAAGGTCATGAGTCCTGTCACGTGACTAAGTATAAAATAATACAATTACATTTAGTTTAGCAAAAGAATAATCACTAAAGTAGAATCATATTTTAGCAAAATCTTTATAGAATCGAAATGTAGTAAGCAGTGACAACATATACAGTGACGTGACAAGATGCAGTCACGTGATTAGATATAGTCACGTGACACGATTTATATGTTTCTGTATCGTAATGGGCTCAATAAGCCAGAATTAAAAGATTTGCTGTTTTTTTTAAGAAGAGTGAAAAAGATAAAATTTCAGTCACGCAACTGGATATAAAGGAATGGAACTAGTAAGTGACGAAATAATTTGTTATAATTTTATAAAAGAATAGTAAGTCAGATAGAACTGCATTTTAGTAGAAAATGTTCTCTGCAGCAAAATTTTTTTTTATGGATGATTAAAAAATTTTAAAATTTTAATTTAATTCGATTACTTCACAAAATTAATGCATTCAAGGATAATTAATTCATAATGAATGCATTAGTTTTTTAACTAAATTTTTGTTTTTCAGATGTTTGACATTCATGGTGAATTAAAAAACGAATATCATCATAAAATCATTATTTTACAGGTCTGTTCTCATCTTGATATTATAGGAAAAATTTAAGGTCTGCCATAAAGCATAAAATGAATATAAAAGCATAATTAAATTCCAACGAAATATTGTAATTTTTTCAAAAATATTACATTTTTAAAACATGTTTTGAAGCTAACAATTTTAATTATATGAATTTGAAACTTTTAAGTCGAAGGCAGCAAATAATGCTTGGGAGTTGTTGTTCCATTTTCTCCAAGTAGATTGAATTTCAAATAAATTTGAAATTATATACTTTTAACATTGTTTTAATATAAAAAATATTTACTTACAATAACTAATTTTCATCTTCAGAATTTAATAATGACATCGGAAGAAACTTACCTAGAAAGAGATTTGGAAAAGAAACAAAATTGTAAATATATTAAATTATACATTAAAATTTCATTGAACAAGAATATCTTTAGAAGAAAATGCAATTTAAAACTTAAATATTATCCTGCCTACCGACTAAAATAACAATTTCTTGTCAATGGTTTCCTCAAGTCGGCGTCTTGTGTTCCCCCTTTGTGTGTTAAACAAGTGCTACAATTTCAATAATATCCGGTTTCCTTATTATAACAAGCTAACAAGGACGAAGGCAATGACAACAACAAAAGTGCCAGTAATATGAAGTACAAGAACACGGCAACAACAGCAACAATTTTATTTAGAGCATAGAGACAGCCAGCCGAAATGCCAACATTAATAACAAACAAAATATTTCTAAAAGACAGCAGATTTAATTTATGTTGCTTCAATATCCTTATGGTCTTAAAATTCAATACCTTTTTCTTCATTATTGTCGTTATCATTACCATAATAAACAATCACTGCCTATTTTCTTAAATACGTGGCTATTTGCATACACACTCCAGTATAGTTGCAGCTACATACATACATACATACATATTTACTCTCATATAGATGTGTATTAATGGGCCAGATCTTAGAGACATGACTCTGCTTAGGATTTGACAAAATTTCAAATACCTCGAGACACTTTACCAAACAAATACAGTGACAACAGGCAAGTGAAGTAAAATCTCGTTAAAGTGTTAACATGCAATATTAAGACATTTTATACAATATTTACACTAACACCAATGTACATATTTACACTCATTTAAACTCATTTATATTCGCACTTACGCACACACACACACACACACAACCAAAAACAAACATGATTGAAATATTTATTTACGAAAACTGTAAAGAGTTTTAGCTGCAGCATGAAGATTTTGTTTTATTACAAAATGAGGAGGAACAAGTGTCACATCCTGCCCCCAACCCCTTCTCCTATATTATATTTAACTCTTAAAAATGAATATATTTTAATAAAAGTTCCTTTTCACAATGAGAGATTTTATTATTCAAATAGTGAAGCACCCTTTTGATTTTATGGGCATAATTTTATTGCGAAATTTCAAATTGTTATTTCTTGATTAATTTTCAGACATTCATTTATACGACGATATCTTACACTTAAAATCCCCGTATACAAATAAATTAATATTAATCTCGGAAATCTAAAATTATTTTCATTAAATATTTTACAGCCTCCCTTTTTGTCCCATAACGGCAAGAAAACATATTAAGGATTTCTGTATGTTATTAAATTTTATTTCTCACTATTCCAGCACAAATGACAAACGATTAGTAATCAAAATAAAAATAACTATTAAACACAAATATTCTATTAAGCCAACGAGACTGGAGTAAATTAATTAAACGCATCCGCCTTAATATGGTCTTTACGGGGATTTTTTTTGTTTTGTTATAAAATAAATATTTCTTCATTTCTCAGCCAGTCAAGCTTGTCTTCCTTAATTTTGTTTGTTATTATTACTATTATTTTATTTTGCTAGATTTGTAAAGTGCGCTGTATTTTGTCTAGTCTTAAGTGTGCTTCAGATCCTTGTTTGATATGCCATTACATGCAGACGAAATTATTGTGAGTGAAGGACTCGAAAAGGAAGATACTCGTAAGTTGCAAGACAATATGTCAGTCTTAAAGACGACTTTAAATTTAGTGGAAAAAGTCATTGTTTATAAATGAGAAACTATTTGTTTTTTAATTAGTAACAAAATTGTATTAAGAATCTACATTCGATGATGGTGAGGCAGCAGGATGATAATCTAAAATCACTGAAAATATAATATATACCAAAATTTCCCTAAAAATTTGCAAAACTAGTGTAATATGAATTGGACTTAAAACCAGTTCATTGTTTCTCACAAGCATTTATTATATATAACGAAAAATCAATTGACATAAACAACTTGTTTTCTAAGATTTATTAAATCTCTTTTGAACTTGAGGAATCATAATATTAGATTCAGTTTAGAAAATCATTACAACTGAATAATTTATAAAATTTTATACACTTAAAAATTGCAAATGGTTGTCTTCAATTTTAATTCGACTTTCCCCTATTTTTGTTAGACCTTCATAGAATTAAAAAAAATTTAAAAAGGTATTTCCTAATTCGGGACGTACTGGATTTTAAGAAAAATAACCAAAGCAACCTAAAAACAAAGACGAAATCATGAAAATATGAAATAATATATGAATTTAAAACTGTCTTTCTTTGCTTATATATACCAGGTGTACCGGTATGAAGAGAGCGTTTGTTTAAATGAAAATAAAACACATTTTAATGGGAAAATAAAAAACATTTTATTCAAAGTATTAGCTATTTCTAGCTGTACAGTTTTCCCATTTTTCAGGCAATTAAAACTGTTTGCCTTTTGAAGCAAACACATTAGACACTCAATATCCAACTTCCTCGTAGGACTCGAAGTTCTGCTCAGCTAATGCGTGTCCCAGCACTGAAAACAAATAGTAATCGGAAGGAACCAAATCTGGTGAATACGGCGGGTGGGGTAGAACTCCCTGCCTAATGCTTTGATTGTATCCTGAGCCAGTTTTGCCTTTTGTGCAGGCGCATTGTCATGTTCCAAAATTGCCCTGCTGTGTCTTTTGGCCCATTCTGGTCGTTTTTCGATCAATGCATAGTTTAAATTGATCACTGGTTTTCGGTAGCGACTTGAACAGGTATTAGAAGCTTGTGGTACACCACACCTTTCTGGTCCCACCAGACACACTGTATTATCTTCCTGCTGAATCAATCTGGTTTTGCAGCATAAGTTAATGGTTGTTCCGGATTAACCCATTTTTCATTCCATTTTTCATCGCCAGTAAGTAAATCGATTCAACACTGATTTTCTATCGTGTGTTTGAAGCAAAATTCCACATGTGGTTTTTCGCTTTTCCATCTGTCTCGCATTCAATTCAGGTGGCAGCTTTTAAACAGTCAGAAATTGTTGGACAACACTTAACATTTAACATTTCTTCAATTTTTTAAAAATTTTTTTGTGGTCTTCCACGTTCTTCATTTCTCACATCAAAATCATTATCTCTAAACCGTCGAAACCATCTTTCGCATGTTGCTTCTGATAAACCGTAACCACTAAGTGCCTCCGCACTGTATACTGATTTGATGTATTCTAATATGTTTGACAATAAATGTTCCCTATGGAGACATTTGTATCTTGACACTCACTCCATACCGGTACACCCGATAATATCCCGAGACGCGAGAAAGCTGAACAACTAAACAGAAAATTCCTATGACGCAGAAGGTTGAAAAAGTGTAGTTTATAGTACCTTATCGTCCTGTATTAAAAAAAAATTTATAAAACAGTCTTCGTTCCTCCAATAAATTTTAAATTTTTTAAACTAGTTCATATAGCTAATATATTAAGAAAATTTATAAACACGTATTTATATAAAAGTCGTAATTCTATGCGTTGTGGATATAAGGAAACTAGTGAAAACATTGATCCCGTTTTTGCCCATCGATTCTTGTCCCAAGAAATACCCTACAAATATTAAGGCAAGTCTTTGAACTAGAATTGAGAAAGAAATACGTAATTATAGTTTATGGCCATAAATTAAGAAATTGCAATAAATAATTTAATTTAATTTAGAGCATTTTCAAAAAATATTCGAAAATGAAGAAAAAATTTCATTAAAATTTAGAACAACTTTCCTAAGAAATAAGGAATTTTTTATTGAAATTAAGTAGAATGTTTTTGCAGGTAGTGAGAAAGAGCCAATTGAAAGAATTTGGATAATAAACATTCCAATATATATTTCTAAGCGTGTCTGGGTCCAATTATTAATAGAGATTTTAAATTTATTTGATGCAATATAACGATACGCCGTTGTTTTATATCTCCTTCTAAAAGATGTGTTCAAATATAAAATCGTGCGTGAAAATGGATATAAGTGCAACAAAACACTTTGTGCAATAAATTTCCTTAAAGATGATGCAAGGTTTTCCTGGAAGGCCGAGTAGATGTCAGTAATAAAGCTCACTCTAGACGCCCTACTTTAACATGTCAAAAACTTATGAAAATGTAAAAAGAAGAGTTAGCAAGTCGTCGAATTATTACTGGCAAAGATACCGATATTTTCAGCATATTGGTCAGCTCGTCCTATACAATTTTATTGGAGTTTTGTTGAATTATTCCCCAGCCACATTCTTTTCTCTTTCAAACTTAAGACACCCATTAAAGAGCGGAAACCAGCAACGATTAGGGAGACAAAGACTGGTATCGCTGAGTGATGATAAACATACAAAAAAATTCTTATAAGAAGTGAATGGGCTGGATAACGAGGATTACTTCAAAAGGATAATTTGATCATCAATGTTTTTCGATAAAAAAATCATCTCAATTTTAACACACCTCGCGGGTGTGTCGCGTCGACGTCACATCAAGTCGACGGTAAAAAACACAGCAGTTCTGAACTCGTTGTAGGTAATAATTAACTAATATTGATGGCCAATTGTAATTTTATAAGCCATAGTAGTAGTAATATCCTATCAATAATATTTAATAGTTCTCGATAACGATCCCACAATTGCCAACATATTGATGTCGACTTGGTGTGACGTCGACGTCGATAATCATAATAAGGGCTATTACTTCCTTTTAAAAAAGAAAAGTTGTTCATATTTAATTATGACGAGAAACTCCTGTTATTTGAGCTTAAATAATATAATATAAAATTAAAGAACTAACTAGTAGATAAAAAATACAAATCGTTTCACAAATGCCGGCACTTTTGTGGAATTAACATAAAAAAAACACATTTTTAAATTTACTGAAAAGGACATAATAGCAAAAGATTTTTTATGTGTTTAACAACGAGCCTAATAGAAACGAATCACTAGAATTCATAGCTTCAATGCTCTGAACACTTAAACATTTTATATAAGTATCAGACAACTGGCGGGTCTTAATTTAATTAAAACAAAAGATAAATTAAGAAGAAAAGAAAAACTTAAGTATCACTTTCCAACTTAGAAGACAAAATGAAACACACATAAACATAAAAACACAAACACGCGCGCACACATGCATTTAAATATTCATAAAATCTACAAAAAAGGAAGAGGTTTTTTTTACTGTTCATTGAAAAAGGAAAAGACTAACACTCTGTATAATCTAAACTCACACATAGAAATAAAAATATATATAAAACATAATGTCAGGAAAACACTTTATTTATATATTTAGAGGAGTAAAGGCCCTGCCTGAGAAATAGTATGTGTTTAGCTTATTAAAAACATAAACATACTCGTATGAGTCATTTTGCCTTTTATGTCTTCTCAGACATGCAATAATGAATCAAAGTTTTAATACTTGCTACTACGAAGTCCTTGTTCTTTTCATGTGATGACATTTCTTTCAAAGGATCTTAAGCTTAAGCCAGTGTTTAAATTTTAATTGCAAAGCAAATACTTTTAAGGCAATGCTTTTTTTGCTCGTCTTTCTATTTAATCATAAAATAAAACACTTCCAGCCATCAGAAAAAAAAAAAAATATTAATAAAGAAAAGGACCAAAAAAGAAAACAGGCTGCGAAAAGAATTTTTTATTAAAATAGAAATATTTGTTTAAGCATGAAGAATAAAAAGAAATAAGTAGAACAAAAGAGCTTTATAAATTGGTTACCCAAAGCAACAGTATTAAAATCCACTTGCTGCACATTTTAGCAAACAAGTATGTACGTACTACTTACTTACAACAAATACAATGGCAACATCAACAGCAACAGCATACGCAACTCAACAGCATACAGGCAAACAACTAAGCAACCACATTTCATGTAGAGCAACCCAAGAGCAGCAGTAGCGCATTTAAACTCTAAACCCAGCCGAAAACAACCAGCAGCCAACCAAACAGTCATTTAGTCACACAGCCAAGTCAACGTTTAACGTATAACACATATTCATACATATACATGTGTATGTATGTGCGAGTATGCAAGTTAAAAGCCAGCTTGGTGTGAGTGCAAAAGATATTCCTGCTTTAGAACGGTTTTCATACTGCGCTGTATGTGGCTTTATGGTTGTCCTTGGTTGCAATATTACAAGGCTCTCATATCACCAACATATCAACCACTTACACATGATATTCGCCCGCACATAAGTGCTCACTCACACATACACACACACTTACGCAAAATATTTTTATGAAAGAGTAGCATCATCTAACCACGTTAAAGGAAGAGATAATTTTTACACCCAAAAAAAAAAATATATGAAGAAACTCTATTTATTAAATGCATGTGTGCGTGTGAGCTTGAGCTAAAGAACATTTTGCTTTAATTATTGTTACCATGGTTATGTTGCTGTTGTTGTGCTGCTATTGCTGCTGTACTATTCGCCGTTGTTGTTGACAACCTTACAAAAGCTGCAATTTAGAAATTCAATTAGCAGCAAAATATGTGTTTTGCTTTTTTTCCATTGCAATTGTTCTCATTATCCTTTTGTAAATGTTGTATTTGCTTTAACAGAAAATATGAGCTGCTGACTTCGAATTAATTGCTTTAAAAAAAACTTTGTGTTTAAAGGGTACACAAATTTGTTTAAAGAGAAATTATCAATTGTAATAAGTATAATAGAAAAGGCCAGAACAGCGAATATAAAATAATTAAATAAATAATTATACATGTAGCATTAAAAAAAATGCAACATTTTGCGCTCTTAGAAGGAAAAAAAAAGCTTTTGATTTTTCATTGGTAAGTGAAAATTAAATACCAAGGATAACGAAGTATTTACGAGATTAAAGAGAACGTTAAATAGATTTTTTGGCAATTAAAAATAAAAATGTTAAATAATTTTTCAGAAAGCAAAATGTGGTGTCATAAATGAACTGATTTTTTAATAGTTCAAGAAGCCGTATGTAGAGTTGTTATTTTGTAAATTAAGGATACAGTGGACGTCCAATAGTACGTACTTTCGCTTCTACGAATTTCCAATAATACGAAAGGCAAATATTTTGCTTTGGCGTTTCTATAGTACGAATAAAATTTTTTTTGGCTATTCGATAATACGAATAACTGTATTTTTTTAAAGAATATGTTTCTTTTTCTATATATGAATGGAACTTTTGTAACGTTTTTTAGTTTTTGTTTTGTTTGTTTTTTGTTTTCTTGTCTTTTTTGCGGTCTACGAACAAATGCGTGGTCATTTGGTATGAATTTATAGAGATAACAAGTGTCTTGTCTCGTGCTTTTTATTTGATACATAAAAAATTTTTAAAGTAAAAGAAGTCAAAAAAGAAACAAATTTCTTTAGAAAATAAATTAAAAATTATAGAAGATTGTGAGAGTGTGAAAATCTCTTTATGAAATCTGTTGCAAATATGGATTATCTAAATCAACCATTTGCACTATAAGAAAGCAGAAGGCGCAGCTTTTATCTGAATAAAAATCAATTCAAATTAAACTATCTGTATGTGTTTTATTTCATAAAAAAGGGGGAAAAAACTGTAGTCCAATAGTACGAATTTTCCAGTATTACGAAAGGGCCTGACATTATATAATTCGTATTATTGGACGTCCACTGTATATGGAAATCAGGCAGGTTTTCCGATCAGAAATGCATTGAAGAATTTCAACATAAGCATCATCACACTATGACATGAGCATAAATGTATCAAATATTTAATTTCAGAAATCAGGAATACGTGGGTGGTAGGCATGTCATTGCACATGCAATAAAATAATATTTAATATCTAGCTGTAAATTAATATTTGATAAAGGAGAATATATGTCCTTGTGATAAATAAAATTAAATGTCATACGATTAATTCCGCAAATAATTTCTAAATTTCGTTTTATTACTATCAGTGAAGTCATACTTTTAAATATAGGATATACGAAGTTACGCATGTCCTGGACCAATGTTCAAAAGAAATTAAAATTTTTCTTAATTTATATTACTATACCAAATTTCACCTCTCTACGATGCCTATTCGATGCACTGCGTGTATCCTGCTTATAAAACCTATGATGCTGGCACTAACAAAGTTGCCCATAACACATCGTTTTTATAACGAACTTACTGATGAAATTGTGTCAAAAGTAGCAAAAAATAATACAAGCCTGTGTTAGATAACACGGGCGCATAGGTCAGACGTAGAATACGTTAGTCATTTTGCAATTAAAATATATGAATTAAATATAATTTTTGATAAATGATTTAAATCTATCAATAAATTTTATGATATGGCAGCACAATAGATTACCTGCTTTCCAACTACTTCCCAATGTATTCGCAGAAATGTGTTTAGGAAAAACGCCATTGATATAGTGAGCGTATACATCGCCAATCCTTTGTATTAATGTACATACACACACATTTACACGATGCTCGCAGAAGTAAACAAACGACAGCAAAGATCTGTAAACTTTCAAGCACACACAAGTGTCCACGCTCCCCTCCCTTCATTTTATGTTCCCCACCAAACGAACTAATAACCATCCGATCCAACAAAACGAAATGTACACACACACACATTTACACGCTGCTCGATAAATAAACAAAGCACAGCAAAGCCAAAATCATTTGATTTCACAACAACAACAAAAACAACAGCGGCATTTACAAATCAACAACAACAGCGGCATGAACAAAAAAAGTCTAAAATATCATGCTCTAAAATGTTTATTTCCTTAACTACATAAAACTTTTATATATAGACATATAATTTTTTTAATGTAATTCGAAACAAAACATATTACCAAAACTGAGTAACATATAAAAATTGCTAAAATATGTGTTAATATATAAGTAAAAGTGGATGAAAGTTGACAAACATTTCCTCAAAATTTTGTGCTCAAGATCAACACCCCTACCTTACCGTATAACGTATTCTACGTTAAAAAGTCTCTGCAGGCAGTTTGCTTCACATTAGATTTCGATGGGATCTGAACATTTATACTAAGAAAGTTGCCCATAACACATCGTTTTTATAGCGAATATACTGATGAATCCTGTTGTGCAAAAATTGTAGGCCCTTATTTGATTTATTTCGAAATCAAAAAATTGCTTAGAAAATCCTAAACAATTTGTTATGTGATGAAAGTCGAATATAAATTTTAAATAATCTTAACCCAAGAAAAAAAATCCTTGGAAAATTCTTGACAAATATTTTTTGCAAAACTCCTCCAAATATAAGTAAAATATTTTCTTTATCGTACTGCACTTTTGGCAATATTCCTTATTATAAGGAACAATATTTCAAACTGCTCATATTGTTACCCAATTATCACATATTGAAAATTTTTAAACTCAAATATTGAAAAACCGAATTATTTTCTAAATTCGAAAATCGTTCAAGCAGCTAAATATTTGAAAATTTCTTTAAGGTATTTAATACTTAAAAAAATAATGCCTTAAAAGCCCTTTAGAAACATGTGGAATGCTCAAGACGAATCAAAACTATTATGCAAAAATTCCGAAACCTTTTCAAATTTCTATTGAAAATATTTTGAAACATTGAAAACTTACTTGGAATAAAGAATTAGTTACTCGTATTTGTTGCAAGTCGGTTTTAAACCGAAATAATCTTAGTCCGAAAAAATCATGGGAAAACTCTAAACAATATTTTTTACAAAGTCTTCTAGATGTGTGTAATATATTCTTTATTCTCATTGTAGTTGGAAAAAATCTTGTTCGTGCATCCTTTTTATAAGAGTCTATAGTTTGAAATATTTATTTTTTATATAAAATTCAATATATCGTTTTCGTTCTTGAATTAAAAAGTCTTTAGACTTAAATATGATAGATCCGATATAAAATTTTTTTTGTTATTCAAAGCAAGGATTTTAAAAAATTCCTTCAAAATACCCGTAACAATATTTTCTGCCAAATTAATATTTAATTTACTTTGATGTCAACAAAATTGCCCATGTATCCTTATTTGTTGTATGTCCTTATATGCTCGTATATTTTCAATGATACATATCTTTCTCTCATGTCACCATATCAATTAAAACGTCAACTGTCCTTAATAATCACACTCTTTTGCTAGTGTCCTTTAACTTTTGTTTGGCTTTTTATTAAAAAAAAGAAGCCAAATTGTGAAATTAAAACCTAAAATCAAATTGTTGAGTTATTTCTCTGAAAAAGAAAATGAGCCTTGGAATACTAATAAAGGCCCAAAACGTGTCCTGTTCTTTCACATCGTTTACAAACACAAATCTCTGGCTAATGAAAACATTTGCCAAAAACTCATACCACAATTGCCTCAAATGGAAAATGGGGGAGGCAGGTGTATGTGGAAAAATAAAGGATATATAAGGCATGTCTTAATTTCGAAGCAAGACCACATGTTGGCTACAAAAGTAATGACTTTTTTCTCCTAAAATTACAACAACAACAGCAACGAAAAATGTAATAGCCAACAAACCTTAAGATTAAAATTGAAAAAGTAGAGGGAAAGAAAAAAAACAATATTCTGTTAATGAAAAAGCACATGAACTATATGAATATATATATATATATATATATATATATATATATATATATATATATATATATATATATATATATATATATATATATATTTTAGTATATAGTCGTATGATTTCTGCAAGCGCAAGTGTGCTTTATTAACACATTTTTCCATCTAGCGAAATTTTAGATCCACATAAAAAAATAATAATAATAATTGTGGCAAAAAACATCTGCACTCTTTGGACGGCAGAAGTTTTTATTGGAATTGTTTGGAGTTGTCAAATTTGCTACAAGTGTTCAGCAAGTTTTGCGTATGACATTGACCAGGATTAAAACAGCAAATATTTGAAGAGAAACTGGTAACCACAGGGCGTTTAATAAAGGGCGTTTTTATATTGATAACAACTCCCAACAAACACCATGGCAAAAGATTATAATCGAAAAAAAAACTTTATGAATTTTTCGTTATATTTTTTTACTTGCAATAGGAAAATAGTAATAAAGTGTTTACATACCAAAAGAGAAAAAAAAATAATAATAAAAAGAAACTGAAAAAATATTCTGTTACAAGGATAAAAATAAAATATTGAAAGCGGAAATTAAATCTATACAACTACACATGTGCACTTATTAAACAAATACAAATAATTTTAAGCTGATATCCGTTGCAGACAAAAAGCAAATACTTAGACAAGGTTAACTTATAAAGACATATTATCTTATGCAAGTTAATACTTAATAAAGTAAAATATATCCTTGTTAAACATTTAACTCGAAAATATAAAAGCCAGCCAAGACATTTGTAGAACTAAGAAGCCTTTTATAATTAAATTAAGCTCTTACTTAAGGACCTTTTTTCCCATTTGCTTTTTAATCAAATTAATAATAGATTATTACACTTTTTATCACATCCTTTGGTTTTCCAACAAGATCCTTTACGATAAGGCTTGAAAAATTATGTCGTGTTCAATTATATTTAATATCGGATTATTGAAGGATTTTTGTAAAATATATTTAGGTTTGGCTTCTCCTTGAGTGAAATTATGATTATAAGTTTGTGGCAGACGGAATCCTTAATTAAGAGTGTTGGACAAATGCAAGGTGAAAGGTTAAATTTTCTTGCTTTTTTATTTTTCTTATTTATCTTCATTAGTTGTAAAAGATAAAAAGTTAATAATCACACCACTTAGAAACTTAAAGGGTTGAACTTCAAAGAAATGCAGCAAAGACTTTATGACAGGACATTTAAGGAAGATTATTTAAGAAGAAGACTAAAGCAGCTTTTCATATGTCACCAGTTTTTTTTTTCTTCTTTTTTAATATGAAATGCATCTTTGCATGTCTGGGAGTAGGTAAAATTATTTCCTCAAAATGGAAACAGGATGTGGGGGATTTATTCGGAAAGCATAATTGTTAATTTCCAGAAAAAACTATATTTTTATGGGCGAATCCTGTTAAAATGCTTAAATATTTAAGTATAATATTCTAATATTTCTAGAAATATCAGATTTTAAGAATAAACACATAATTGCTATGAGCGAATGTTCGAAAAGTAGTAAAATTCCAAAAAAAATTTCCCCTAAATCTCAGTACGGAGTTCTGCCTGGATTACACAGGGTGTAACAGGGTGTAAAGAAAAACGTATGGAAATTTAGTTTGGAAAATTTCTAAAAAATTGTTTGTTTGCTGTTTCGCAGTTCAAAAAGAAAAAAACACGAAATCTTTGCCATATATTGTTTATGACATGCATGTCATAACCATTAGTGAAGACCAAGGCAAATTCATAACAGGTGTAATTGATAACTTTTCTAATTTTTTTCTTTGCTCAGTATCAAAATTTGTTAATTTTTTTGAATCCTTTCCTTTAAATTTCACTTTAAGTATGTTGGGATTTATTACCGTTATGTCGAGGGCCAAAATGTACATAATAAAATTTAGTTAAATTATTATTAAATATGATATATACTCAGGATATTCGCCTGCGTGCTGATAGTAAGCCTGCGTTAAAGTCGCTATTAAATAGCTACACGATATAAAATTTGGCATATGAAGGCCGATAATCTCTAAAGGAGATCCGTCATTCTAGGCTAATATAAGGATTTAATGCAGCAAAAACTTTTTTGGATTGCGCAGACCGAATGGTAACCTGTGAAATCTCGAGACTAACACGGCCCCGGGAAAGTGCAGACCCAGAGGAAATCTCTTGGTATCAACTGCTCACTATTGTAGCACTCTTGACGGAGCACTGCTCTATTGGAGTCTATGCCAAGACATTGAATCTCCCTTTTAATGAATTCTGCAGAACGTCAAGAAAGAGGAGAATATTATCTAACACCTTCTCTACCATTGTCTATCTCTCTCAGATGCAAGAGAAAATGTTGAAATGAAGAGAACAACAAAATTTTATGACGGTGTGCTAAGTGGAAGTGATTGAAGATTATTATTTAGATTGTAGGCGTTAATTGATGCCTTTATTTCGTAAAGAAAAAAAAATTAAATGAGACCAATCACGAAGTATAACCTCTTAACAAATTCCAAATATGCTCCTAAATGGGAGTGGGGGGAGGTCTTCCGTGTTGTTTAAGAAATCATTTAGTAATTTTAAGCCGAGGCCTTCTAAAACATAATTTTTTCTGGGTTTTAGTAAAAAAGAAAAAAAAAACACCAAAGATTTCTTTTACATTCATATACAGATTCCAATCTAATCAGTCAATACTCTTACGTGATATAATGTATGCTAAAAAGAGAAAAAAATCCATTTTTAGCAGCTTTTTATTTGTCTTAAACAATTTTTACCAACGGCTACAAACTTGTATGGCTTTTGTAACAGCGGGCAACAACTAAAAATGTATTTAAGAAAAATTATATATAAAATTGTAAAAAAAATAATTACATTCACTACAAATGGAAAATAAAAATGGGATGGACACGATTTCGTGTATGCCAAAAGGCAACAACATCAGCAGGATGCTATACAACATATGGAAAAACTTAACTTGCTCTCATGCACACACTCACATATACAACATATAGCATGTTCTCTTGCGAAACAATTTAGTACTTATACACACGAATAAATACAAGCTTGAGCTCTGAACATCATTATCATTATCATTAACATGATGACAATGATGAAAGAAAAATTTTTAAATTGTTTCCATTTTTTTGGCTCAGTTGTTTTCTTTTTTTTGCATGCTACTGATTTAATTTGCAAGTTTTCAGTTTTAATTAAAAGCAGATGAAAATTAAAAATTATTTTATTTTGTGGCAGCATTTCCACACTCACTTAAAAAATATATACATAAGAACAGGGAGAGAGAGGGGAAGAAAAGGATAAAGGTTGCATAAGTATTTGTATTGTTTAATGTCAGCAAAAGGAAAAAAAACTTTACATAAAATAACCTTTGTGGTATTAAGCTTTAACTCTGTCAGTTAAAGCAACATATGAATATGTGTACCATATGCAGTTGAGTATATAAAAATAATTTAATGTGTTTATATATATTTACTTAACTATTTACTGTATACCATTCATTCATTCCCGTTTTCCTTTTACTGTTCTTTTTTTTGCCATTTACTAAAAAGAGGCCAGATGATGCTGGCACCTCATCATCAGCACATAAATGTTAATGATTCAAAATGAATAATGTATGTGTGTGAAACCAGTCTTTACGGTGTTAAAATCCTTACGCACACAATTGTATACAAGCAAATATACACAACATTAATTTCTGTTACAATACAAATACTGTAATAAGGATGTGTGGTCATTGCAATTTTTTTTGTTTGTTGAAATATTTAAAAATAAACAACACAAAAATGACAGCATAATATTGAAAATACTTTAGAGTATAATTAAAGTAATTGCCTTGGTTGGTGATTTATCCTGGTACAAGGACCAATCTATATAAGTTTAAATGATAAAGTATTTAAAATTGATTTTAAAAACGGAAATTAATTGCTCGATAAAAAAGAAAACATGATAAAAAATTGTTTTAAAAAATGCGAGCCTTAATAAAGCAGGCAATAAAATTATTTAAATTCTTTTGCTCATTAATTTCATTTTGTTAATGAAACTATTTGTATTCGAATGGGGCCATAATAAAACTAACAAAAGACATAATGAGCGTTAATATGGAAATAAAAATCAAATAATAATAAAAAATCATTAGAAACTTTTATTGAACTGTTCGTTTAACAAATAAATTATTTTCACTAAGAAAAATTTTTAAAACTTTTTGCTTTTGCATTTTGTTAATAACTTAAATGTTGAAGGTATTTATTACTTATAGTAATATTCATGATCATAAAGAAATAATGATAATTACAACAAAAAAAGTTTTATTACATAATGCATGGTTATTCTTGTTTATAATTTAGGCCATTAGAAAAGAAAAAGTTCTTAAAACTTTTAATTAATCTAATGCTTTCTTATTGGGGTCATTAAAGGTTAATAAAAAGAAAATTTATATAATTTCAAATTGAATGATTTCTTCCTTTTTTTATTTGAAATTATTAAAATTTTCTTTTCATTAGTGTTACAAAGGATAGTTATTCCCTCTGCTTGACTATGACATGTAATTAAATTAAATTTCTAAAGAACACTTAAAATTATTATTACAGAACGTAAATTAAAAAATATTAAATTTAATTTGAAAAATCAATTGAAATAAAAGGCGAACAAAAAGCCCTCTATAATTGCTGACGGCTAAAAGCATTTGTAAATTTAACATTAATTTTACAATTGAATATAAAATTTTATATTATACAACTTTTGTCGATAATTAAATTCTATTTTATTGCTTATCACTTTTAAAACACAAGAGCCACCACTACATGCGCGCACACACTTAAATATTTATACTAACCCACACACATACTCATATAATCGTAACCACTTCCGCTTGTTGAAAAAAACTGGTTGCTTTACAAATTATACCATAAAAGAGTTATTGTAAGTAATTTTTGTTCTAATAAAAAGGCAAAAAGAAAAATTATATATAAAAATAAAGCAACACTAACATGATGGTAATAAAATACCAGAATTTATGTAAAAATTAAATTTGAAAAAGACCATAAAAGGAGTTTCTTTCTGTCATAAAGAAAAGGGTGTAGCTGGTGTCATATTTGAAATTTATTATCATTTTTTTTTCTTTTTTAGAACTACCGTTGAAGTATAATGCAAATAGAAAAAAGTTTCTTATTACTAACTAATGTTGTTATTGTTATTTCATTTAGTTTTAGCTAAGGTTTTTGTTTGTGTCGCTATTATTTTGTACACATTTCAACAAATGCTCGATGAAACTTTGTTTAAAGTTTCAAGTGACAGTTATGAGTTGTTTGGTAACATATTTTTACATTCATGTTTTGTGAAAATTGTTTTGGGTGTCTAATTTAAAATAGCGTTTTATTAGCATTACTCGTATATCCTAAAAGAGATTATTGTTGTTGGCATTACAAAACAACAGGTAGCACTAGCAACTTATAACATCTGATATGCAACTTAAGGTGTGTTAGTTCTATTGTCTAAGTTGTATAGAGTTTTGGAATATTTGTTATTTATTCTTTAAAGCAATAAATAATGAAAATGGCAAATGATAGTCATAAATAATTACCATGAATTCATAATTTTTTACAGTTTCAAAAGGTCGAAGTGACGGGATTAAAATAGAATTTATTTGAAGGACTTGATAGCTTTTTATTAGCTGCTGATTAATGACAAATTCAGCTCATAATGTAATGACTTATTAACGAAAACTCTGTTAAATTTACTGATAAAGTAATTATGGTGAACAAGTAAAGAAATAATTTTTATTTCCACTGCAAAAATACGTAATTTCGAAAATCAAGTTTTCATCAGATCCCAGCATTTTGAAGTCCAAGGTACTTATTCTTCCTAAGATGATGATGACGGTTAGACTCTGTAGTTGAAAAAGTGTATGAACGCGTGACTCCCATGACCTTTGGATGGCTGAACCGGTCAGTGTAAAAGCTGTGGGATTTTGATGGTCTCTCATGGATATTATTCGGTCTGAGTTGACAAATTCAGAGATTTAGCGAAAATACATTTCATGTAGAACTTACGCTACTGCTATGATCACCTTTAAATATATATTTATTTATTTTATCGACCTTATGGTATGTAATTTATGTTTAGTTTTATTCAGGCTCTAGGTTATATATTCATTTAAGTAAAACGCCTTTGTTTTATTAAATTTTATTCTTCATTTTTTATTCAATATTTCGATCACCAACGGTCACAAAGCTTTGTGATTTAAAAGAAAGAGACGGCTTTACTCAAATTCCTGATGCAGAAAACCGATGGTGATCGAAATATTCAATAAAAAATTAAGAATAACATTTAATAAAACAAAGGAGTTTTACTTAAGTTAATATATGACCTAGAGCCTGAATAAAAATAAACACAAATCAGCTTAAAATAGTAAACAGCTCTTTACGTGAAAACGACCAATTGTCATTAAATTCGTTCAGATCGATTGATTCATTCGAGAGAAATCGGTGGCTATTTTGGAAAACGTGTCGATACAGTGAAAATTTACACGGATGGCAAAAAGGGAATTTAAAAAAGCGCTTCCCTCCTTTATATAAGCGATACATATTATATGCAATACAAAAACAAATTTTTAAATATTATATTATTTTCTATATTCCCACTAACGATTTGGTTTAGCGATGCATAGAGTGTCGGCGTATTAAGAGCTCAAGCCACGACAAACAATAACTTTTTTCGAAACTCTAAATATTTACAAACTAGTTTTTAAAAGTAATAAATAAATTGCTTCGAATGCCGAAATTTAAACAAAAAACAATTATATTTTTTAAATACATAATTTTTTTAATCACCTTCGAAAGTTTTTATCAAATCGATTTTCGAAACTCGTAGTCTTTTTTTACTGTTAAATTTACATCAAGTGAAGTAAATTTTTAGTTGTCCTAAGATTTCAGTAATCTTTTATTACTACAAAAATCCGATCAAATCCATATTTCAGATTTGGTGATTTTTCATTCCAAGAGCCAAAAATTTAAATGGTTATAGAAAATTATACGTTCTAGTTTTTTGACTGTTTTATTTTAATTAATAAACTTCATTTATTTCTTAAGCTTAAGGTCTTATTAGTTTTTATCAAAATTTTATCAACATTTTATTTTAAAATAAACAAATATCCTGAAAATGGTATTCGATGAGTACCGAAATATCGATAAAAATTTAAATACAAATTAAAAGGACCTTAAGCTTAAAAAATAAATTAATTTTATTAGTGATAGAAAATTTTTAATAATGGATTTTTTTTCAAAGTCTTCGACTGGATTTCTTTATTTCATTAATTTTATTTAAATTGTAAAATTGCCTACGTCGTTTAATATTCTTGAAGAAAATGCTTGTGCTAAAACTTCGATATCGCTAGACATTAGCGCCAAGTTCAAGGTTGGATTACATATTCCAAGTGTGGATTTTCTTTTAATTTATTCTGCCTTTTATCGATTGATCATATATAAATAACAAAAAAGTCCTACCATCACTTAAGTCTCACCAAAAAAAAAAAATTCCTTTCTCAAACAGCTAAAAACGAGAACTAACATTTCCAAAATCTTATTTGCGGTATCTTAACCATTCCTTCGCACTGTGCTTCCTATTAAAACTTTCTTTTTTAATTAAAACCCTTAAACGTTTTACGCAATTAACCATTTTGACTTTGGTATGCAAATTAAATTGTATTATGGTTGATTGTAAGAGCAGCTGAATGTGTGTGTGTGTGTGAGCTTAAATTCTATACAAGCTTAAGACTTGGGTATGAGTTGTGGAAATGATGATGCATTTTGAGTTTTCTGCTAATTTATTCAAAGTACTTGTCTTTACAGACACATTCGCATACACATACACTCATATGCATTAGACGCAAGACGTTGTTGAATAATTTAAAATGCCTTAAATGCAAGAGGCAATTTTCAAACACACACATACTAGCAGCCATATAAGTCAGTCATACACTCAGTCATTTTGCAGCTTATGCTACAAGCACACGAATACGAACTCCAAGGCAGCTTGTATAATTTGTTGGCTTTTTTAATGTTGTTGTACTCATTTGACGTTTTAAAAAGGGAATAAGGCCTCTCATTTCATCAGATTACTGTCAGCACTCTTTAGTCAAATGATGAAATACAATTCTTCTTCAGTTCCTCGCTACACCCACATCTAGACATGTCCTTACACACACACTCATACACACACTAACCCAAGCACACATGCACACATACAACATTATAACGCTACTTATGCAAATTTGAAAATAACGTGTCTTTCTTCGTGCTAATACAACTAAATGCAAATGTGTGAGTATGTGTGTGTCTGGTTTTTTTTTCCTCTAACCATAACTCTAATATAGACTGTGTGTAACTGTATGTTTGTTGTTCAAGTGTATTTTGTAAATGACATGAAAACTCATGAGTATCAAGCAACATGTCATTTTTATACTCTAGATGAAAATACTAAGCAACAGCAATACAAAAGAGAACAAGTACTTGTAGCTGGAGTCGTATACAACTTCAACAATTTTCTACACTATGGTTGAGATATTTCAACACTTTATTTAGTGTCTTTAGTTTGATTGTCTAACAGTTTATCTATGCATCCGTCTATGTGGCATTAAGTAGTAGGTAGTATTTTGCAACTGCAGACAACTGCTTGAAAATGCTTTAGCATTTGGTCATCTAAATTGTAATGAACATGTAGCCAATTCTAAGTTTTTTGTTGTTATTATTGTTGTTGTTGCTATATGTGTTAGATTTTTGGCTCTTGGTGTTTTGTGGCACCTACTCGAGCACAATTCATCACTTTGACATTGTGTTTGATGTAACAGTCATTTGCTCTTTAAGTAGATTTGAATATTCTAATCAATGGGTGAAGTTTTATTGATCAAAAAGCTAAAATATACTTCATGTGTTTAAACACCATAACGAATGGCTAAAACTAGAAGGAGTTGGGTAGGATTTACAAAAAAGTTATTTACAAGAAAATTTAAAAAAAAATTTTTTTCTAGAAACTATATTGGATTTAACTTGAAGCAAAAAATTCTAACAAAAATAATAATTACATAATTGTTCAACGCCTATTTTTGGAAAAGCATATTCAAACAAAAACCGAGAAATAAAAGTTTGCAATTAAAAATTATTATCAATAAAATGAAGTATTTTTAAAACTAAATTTTAAAGAGAGTTTTAAACTTACAAATATATACCTGAATTGTTTACAGGACTTAAGAACTATAAAAATATTACAGTGGAAATTCACTATCTACTTAAGTAAGATGTAATTTAAGACAGCTTAAGAGTATATTAATATTAAGGAAAAGGCATAATGATGCAAAATTAGAAAGAAGCTGAGCTGAGCTGGAGTTAAAGCAAATTTTAGGGATAATGTTTTGCTTGGAGAAAAGTCCAACAAAATATGTTTTCTAAACTGAATTATTATTATTATTATTATTTATTAGAATAATATAAAATATTAACTTAGTTAACAAAACACACCTACGAGCCTACGGTGGTAAACTGAATTAAATTCCAATAATTCCTTTATAAAAAAATTTTAAGAAAATATTATGTAAAAAATTTAAAAACTACAAAAGTATTTAAGAGAAGAAAACTATATACCAAAGCATATAGCAGCCACTTTAAGGCAGATTTATTTGGGAAAGAACTTACATTAATATATAAGTAAAACTGAAAGTCCATACCATCCGTTCTATGCGTTTCTGTGCGTTCTATGCGTTTCTAAAGTCAAGTTACATACAATGCGTTACATGCGTCAAGTTTTTTGTTTTGATCAGCTGTAGTGTAAATAATTTTATCAAATAGAATAAATTTCGGCGAAAATGGAATGTGAAATTGTGATTTTAAAAGAGTTTATAGAAATCGCTTATGTATATAAACATAATATTTTGGTCCTACGGAAAGCTGCAAAAGACCATAGAACGAGAAGTGAATGGTATTTTTGCAGCTCAAATAAGATTCTTTTCTGTTGTAATTGATTAAAAAATAATAAATAAAACAGAGGTGACACTCAGTACATAAAAGTAATCGATAACTAGAATGAAAACTTTGTTAATGAAAAAAATATGTTAAAAATTTACTTTAATATATTTTATTACTAAAAGTAATTGTAAACATTAGTGCGAAAGGTTTTTCTTTTATTAAAAACTTTTTTAATGCAAATAAAAGAGGAAATTAAAATCCACCACACAAATTTTTAATTGATATCATTGAAAATAAAATATAATTTTTCATCCTTGGTTAACAAAAACAATTGAGCTAGCGAAAAAATCTGTGCTATTTAGCTTAATCATTTTTGAAAAGCATTGAAACAAAAATACTTCAATGAAGCCTACTTTAAGGCAGGGAAACACTGTTTTCTCTGCTTAGAAATACTTCACTATAACAAACATATGAAACTTTTCGAAGAGGTAAAATAAGCCGAAATTATAAAACATCATTTTTTTTAGCAAATGCATGCTTTTAATCCATTGATTTGTGTAATACAAAAATGAAAATTCACTGCCTACTTTAGGGCAACACTTCAAAACGTTAGAGCATTAGTACATCCAAAGTAAGTATTAGGAACTTAATAAGTTATTGCATCGGACGTACATAGTACAGTACTTTTCTTTTGCTAAGCTATTCCAAGAATTCTTTTCTACATTTCTTACTTTCTTAAATTAAATATTTCATATTGTAGCTTAAGTTTATCCTTTTAAAATATTCTAGTCATGTTTTCCATTCTCTTTCTTTGACTTTTGATCTTTTTTTCCTTTTCAGTTTACATCAAAACTTAATACTAATAATATGATCTAAGCACGATGGGGTGGTACTCCTATTTGTATGCAGTTGTGTTTGTGAACTTATCTGTATATGCATATTATAATCATAACCACTGCAATTTTATCTTTCATACACAGCTGTGCATTGAACCTTAAAATAATCACAAACATAACAATAACAATTACATTGCAACAACAACTACAAATACAAATACATGTAGTACATAACAATAATGTTATATTTGCAACTCTTATATGCATGTGTAAGTGTGAGTTTGTGTGAGCAAACCGTTATTGCAAAAGTTTTGCATACTGCAAGAGCTGGAAAGTTGTTTTTTATAAATATATTTCGCATTTTATTAAAAATAAAAAAATATTTGTAAAAAAATTTAAAGTATAGGAATTTAAGTAGAAGTTGGTTTGCTAATACGAAAATCAATTTTGTTTGCTATTTAAAAAAAATTTCTTTTAGGAGAAAATAGCAAAAACATCCTTCATCACTTATTTCAATTGCCTACTCTAAGGATTCAATTAAATAATTACTTTTGTAAAACAACATTTACTCCTTTGTTTGCACGCATTTTCTATATTAAATTCAACCCTTGTACAACATACAAGATTTTATAAACCTACCCAAAATTTTATACGTATGTTTTTGCTTCAGTTATTCCCTTTATGTCTTATTTCTAATGAATACAATATTATTCTTTTACATTTTATTTGTTTGTATATTCTATTTTGTTCACAGGATTTTGCTACTATTCTTATTGTTTGTAGTTTTAATTAAAAACAATATTCTACTGTGCAGTAATGCACACATACAAAATAAAGGAAAATATACTCTAATAACTTCAACTCGTTATGTTTCCCATGTAAAAAAAGAACTAAATAAAGAAAAAATAAATACACCAAGTAAAATAAATTTATAAACTAATACGAAAATGTATGTTTCAGAGTGTATCTAGGTAAAAATATTTTGTTTTTAATGTGAGTTAAAACAAGGAAACAACATCAAACACGAGCTGTTCTAAACAACTACACGTATAAAAAAGAACTAGAGATACTGTATAAATCTTACTGGGAATAAAATATTTGTTTAAATATTTAACAAAGATTTTTTGCGAAGTTTACTTTTTAAGTTTTAGCCATACAAATACGAAATAAATACGTTAAAGCGAAAAAGGGATCTTATCTTCAAGTGAAATGTAAACCTTTTAAGAAATTTTTTATACCGATTTTGTTAAATTTATTTTGCATTCCAAATAGAGTACAATTTTATTATTATTTTTTTAATTCAATGTTTTTTTAATATTTTCGATTAAAGTTGACGAGCCATAATTTTTCAAGTGCTTCTCTATTTGTGTTATTAAAAATCATGTATGATTAATTTGTTTAATTTAAATAACTTTGATATCATGAAAATATTTAAATCGATTTTTTTATTCTGTAATGAATTTGAACACAACAAGTCTTGGATATTTTTATTTGTTTCTTTTAATTAGAAATATTTTAATGATCACTACATTTGTTTTAGTTTAAGGTGAAATTACAAATAAAAAAGTTCTTAAATAGTGTATTATTTGCAAAATATATTAGAAACTAATTTTATAATTTGAATATTTTTAAATAATCCCTTTCAATTTGGGAATAGAATGGA
Source organism: Germaria angustata (assembly GCA_963681545.1). Classification (NCBI taxonomy): domain Eukaryota; kingdom Metazoa; phylum Arthropoda; class Insecta; order Diptera; family Tachinidae; genus Germaria; species Germaria angustata. The sequence goes on along the minus strand of OY813000.1, from coordinate 89,287,258 downwards.
AACAAGAAATATATTTTAAACCACTAGTTATTTTTGCCTCCCAGTCACCTTTACTTAATTTTTTTTTTTCATTTTCTTAAAGTTTAAATCTATTGATAATAAAAAATAGTACTGTTTGTTGTGGCTTTAGCTGTACATATCCCGACATTTTATTGGTCACTATACCAAGACATCAGTGAACTTCAGCAGTTTGAAAACATTCAAATTTGTATGATTTTTACAAACAAATTATATACAATATGAGAATTCTTTACTGTATATGATTATCAGAATTATTTTATACAAATAATACAATAAGCAATAATACTCAACACGCGTCCGTGCTATTTTTCTTGCCCGCTGGTCCTTAGTGATTGTATTTTTAATCAGGCAAAAATAAAATATTTATTTTATATACTTAAAATACTACTTTTACAAAATGTAAAAAAACTCAGAAACATTAGAGGTGGAATGTTTTTAAACTGCATAAAGTTCACTGATCATTTGGTTTAGCGACCAATGAAATTGTCTTTGATTTTAATATTCTTAAAACACCACATTAGTGTGTCTATTTTCGAATGAATTAAAAATTTGTTTTCTTTGGAAACAGTAATTTATCTGCTGTTCCTAAAAGTATCAAACAGTGTTTATCATTGTTTATTAAATTTTAATATTTTTGTAATATTACTTTCCTATTTTGAATAGGCGTTGTATGAATACTAAGGGCCTGTCCCCTTAATTACGAAAGAATATTTTGATCGAACATGAATATTCAATATTTGTAATAAAAATTTAGAAGAAAAAAAATTAAATCTTAGTTTTATTTTTAATGTAAATGTTTCGAATGAATTTTTTTTCGCGTTTAGTGCAACAGGACCCAAAGAAAAAAATAATAGTGGTCGTATGATCTATCGAAAGAATATTTTGGTCGAACATAAATATTCAAAACAAAAATTAAAATCTTAAATTTATAATAAAACATTAGAAGAAAAATATTAAATTTTGGTTTTATTTTTAATGTAAATGTTTTAAATGGATTTTTTTCGCGTTTAGAGCGTTTCTATTATATTTTTTTTATTGGTAAATCCTTCGGATCACGTTCAAGTTCTTTCAAAAATTATTAATTATTTGCATGCAAATATTTTTTATTATTATTATTATATTATTAATTTTTTTATTTATTATATTATTAATTTTTCGAGTTTTAGGTCTTTTTTTTATAAAACAATCCCCCTTATTATGGTTGTCGACGTCGACGTCGACGTCACATTAACTCGACAGTAAAAAAGACAGCAGTTCTGAACTCGTTGTAGGCAATAATTAACTAATATTCATAGTCAATTGTAATTTTATAAGCCATAGTAGTAGTAATATCCTATTAATTATATTTAATAGTTCTCGATAACGGTCCCACAATTGCCAATATATTGATGTCGACTTGGTGTGACGTCGACGTCGACAACCATAATAAGGGGGAATATATTTACAATATTGCTACACCCTGTGGGTATCTTTAATTTCCTGATGAAGACATCTACAGGGTGTAGAAATAGTGAAAAATAAATATATTGTTTTTTTTAAAGACCTAAAACTAAAAAAAAATAATTCTATTGATTTATTTTATTTAAATATATTTAAAACGTCATTTTCATTTTTTTAAATATTTTAAAAATTAAACAGTTGATCTTTCTTATTTCTTTTGTATTTCTAACAGGTACTCGTTTGATTTCTTTTCTGAGAATTTAGCTAAATTTTGGTTAATAAAAATTTTTTAATTTCTTGGTTTCTACTACAAAAAGGCGGTTTATAAGTTTTGGTTTTTTCCAAAAATACTCCTATTGTAATTATTTGCATTATAAGTTCCCAGCTTATGTTTTTTTTTTACTAAAATTGTGGAACAGAATTTAAAATCCGTACTTCTCAATATTCTTGTGCCCTTTTTCGCTTTAACGCATGTTCGAGAGTTTCATAAGTATATATTTTTGAATTGTTTCAATATGTTGTTTTGAAATAAAGTGTAGAAAAACAAAAAGAAAAAAAAAAAACAAAAATCAGGTAGAAAGTACTTACCCTTGCTCGCACCGTCCGGACCTCTGAGTATGGTGCACTCCTCTATAGTGCCAAAGGGATTAAAAATTTGCCTAACATCCTCTTCGGTTTGTTGTTTACTCAACATGCCAACGAACAGTTTGCGATCTATATTATGCTCTGTTTATTTGTAGCAGTAGTAGTTGTAGTGGTAATTGTAATGGTAGTGGGTGGTGATGGGACATGGTTGATAGGAGGTGTTCGTATTGGTTCGAAGGTGGTTCAGAAGTGTGAAATACGTTTTGATATGATGATGGAGTCATTTGGTTGGTAGATTGTTGGTGATGTATGGTTTTGGAATAGAGGATTTTGATTTCGTTTGGTTGGTTGTTGGATGTTTGATGGTTAAGAGTACAGTTATTTTTTCAAAACAACAACGGCATACAAAAACAATAATAAATGTTACAATACATGGAGGGGAAGAGGTGGGATTGCATCATAAAAATAGAAAAATAAAAATAAATAATTTTTTAAATTAAATTAAAATTGTTATAGGATTTTATAGGAGAATAAAAGTTTAATAAAATAAAGGGAATAAGAAAACAAATTACGGCAAATACAAAAAGTCAGCCCGCATTAACATTAACGTTTACATAACAAAGAATTAATTTTATATAAAGATTTTGTAAAAAAAATTTCAATGCAGTTTTTTATTTGTTTAATGAAACAACAACAAAACGCTCAATACAATTAACAACATTAATATTATGTTTATTAATATTAATATTAAAAAAAAAAACATTTAAAAATCAAACAGAGTAGAAACAAAATGTTACAACATTAATAGTTTTATAGTAAAAGTATATTTAAAAAAGTATTTAAAGAAAATATGTATAATCAAATGCAATTGACAAACAGTACATGTTTTCATTTTTTATTATTTCACAATATTTTGTAATATTTTGAAATATTATTTTCGAAACAATGTGTAAATGTGTTTGAAAAAAAATTTTTTTGATAAAAAAAAACGCGAGCGAGCAAAAATTTTGCATGAAATAAGAAAGTCGAAAAAATAATAAAAATCATAAGTAAACCAATTGAAAATTTTTTGTTAGAATTGAAATTAATTAAAAAGAAGAAAAAAAAACGGAGCGCCAATAGTGTGTTGTGTTTAAGTACGATTTTTTTTATTTTATTTAAAAATTTTGTCAGTTTATTTATTTTTTTTGGTAGAGCACAAAAAAAGGAAAAAAGTAGAAAATAGACGGAAAAAATATTGATTTAGTAAATGTTTTTTTTTTGATTTTGAAAAATAACAAATTTTTCTATAAATAGCATGTAATACTAAAAACAATACACACATACAAATTTAATTAAAAATTAACATTATACACTTAATCTAAGAGTAAAGGAAGGAAAAAAGAACAAAGAAAGGAAATAATTAACAAGAAAAGCATACAAGTACTTTTAGGAATTATTCAGCTTTTAACAAGAAAAAAGCATTGAAAATTACATTTTTCTTAAATTAGGCTACAAAAAATATCGAATTTTCATTATTGCCTTTCTTGTTAATTAAAATAAATTACACACACAGACACACCAATACAAACACACTCACAATACAGCAAACAATTAAGCATTTTTATTGCTTCTTTTACGCTAAAAATAAAACTATTGAATATGGAAGTTAAAATAACTAATTAAAAGATGTTGCGAAACTAATATGACTAAGTAAATGCACGAATTTAATCAATGTGAAAATTTAAGAATTTTATGAATTTGTTTAAGGTATTTAGTATAAAATTTACGTTTTTGTAGTGTCCGCGTTCGCAAATGCAGTACTGCGCTGCCACAGTAAATTGAAATATCCTTAACTGCAACACTGACTTAGATGGTGTCTAAAAATATGTTAAATACGAGTCATATACAATAGTCATATGTATAATAAGACAGCATCATTTGATTTGTATCGGTATAACGGAGAAAAATTTATTTACTGTTGAGGCATACTACTGCATTTACGAACGTACCCATATGCGCCTTTAAAACGAAATTCTTTACGGGCTTATTTATAATATATTTTTTAGTTTCCTGCCTGTTTTATTTGTATTTGTCAATTGAATTCATTTTTTCAAGCTTAAAGTTTCTCTTTTTATTTAATTTTATTTATCGATATTTCGAAACTGTTTCACTAACTTGAACAAATAAATTGAAGTTATTTATAATACTTATAAAGAGTTTGTGGACTAGATTTTGTTTGGAAAGTTATTTGTAGAACTGGAGGTAATTTAGGGCATCGATCGCGATCAAAATTTTAAACAAAATTTTCTTAAATTTGTATTAAAATTTCGATGGATTTTGAATGTCTTAATTTGCCCCCTGTTATAAGCTTTTGATAAATTTTTATGAATAAGACTGAAAATTCTAAATTTATTACAAAAATTTAATTCTATAATTCTATAAAATGTTTTATATGATTTTAGGTGTTCAAATATATAATTTTTCGAAAATCATATGTAAATATCCGCCATTATTCTTATTCAAATATTCTTCTTTATTGTCATTTTAATGTAATAACCAATACCAATTTTATCAATTTCTTTAATCTAGTGAATATAAGCTTCCAAAGAAAAGCAGATAATTCCTAAGGATTTTTACATGAACTAATCCTTGGACTTGAAGTTAGAATCAAGATGGCGAAAAAAACATTTTTCAGAATTTTCTTATATGCTATTCATCCCTTCGTATATTAGATATTGTAATGTGTATGAAAAAAATTCTTATTACACATACTGGATATATATCTCGTAATGCTTAAGAGTCCTTTTCTTTGCCACTTACATTCATAGTTTTGGCTGTATATCATTATTTTTGACTTACGATGAGTCTACTTTAAAAAAATGTTTTTTTTTACAAATGTTACAAGCTTTTGAAGAATGGCTGACAAGATACCAATTACGAACCTTGTTCCCTATGTCTCCGAATGTCATCAACTAATAAATAAATTGCTATTAAAAATTATTAAAAACGACCAATAGCATAGTTGCATAAGAATTTAAGCACTCTCTTTCTCTCGGTTTCTCCACCTATCCGCTCTCTAACACTATCCCTTTCGGTTTCACTTTAACTAGTAGTCATCAATTGGCTGAGTGGATTTCTTCTCTTTTTAATATAAAAAAGAACAGAGCGCATCAGCGAATCATCATTGCAGAAGTTGCTGAACAGTGATGGGAAATGAGATTTTCATTTCGGTATCAAAAAATTTTTCTGAGAGTACTTTTTTAATCTCAAGAGTAACAAATCTTATTTTTTTAAATTTTTATTAAACAGTAAAAAAATCTTTATGAAAACAAAAAGTTAACAAAAACCATAAATCAATACATAAAAAGTTCATTTTACCTATAAAGTTTATAGTATGTATAAACAAAACATTTTTAAAATTTATTTTGTACTTTTTAAGGTATATCACTTTAAACCGAAGTAGCCCCTAGATAAATAGCGCCAATTTAATGGATTTGGGTTTATTTCGAAAATAATTTTCTCTTAGATTTTAATACCATTTCCAAAAAAACTTCCTCCATCACATTAAATAAGCCCAAATCTATACCAGTAGCGTTATTCACCTAGGATTTATTTCAATTTAAAGTTTTATACCTTAAAAAATACCCAATATAAAATTTTACATAATCAAAAAAAAAAAAATTAACAGAGGACATAAATATATATGTTTAAATACAAATTCATTATTATAACTAAACAATCTATTTTAACTAATAGTTATGTAAAAAACAAACAATAGCTGTACTAAAACAGATGAATTTAAGACGTATCACTGAGAGTATCAAATGTACAGAGGAGTAACACGGTATTTTTTCAAATCAAATAGTATCAAAAAAAGTACGATCGTAACAACTTTTCCATCACTGTTGCTGAATATATCGGGATTTTGGTTGGCTGCGCCCATATAATCGTTTTGGCTGTTATGGGTAGGATATATGTTTAAGCAAAGTTGATTTTCGAAACTGCTTAATTTTTTAGGTCATTCGTAAACACCTCAGCCACCATATTCACTTAATTTGGCCCCCAAAGACTTTCACCTACTCCCTAAACTGAAGAGGCCTACGAAAAACATGGAGAATTCCAACAATTGAGGAGATGAAGAATGCACCGATAAAAAAAGCTCAAGCATATACCATTAAGATCTAAAATGCTTCGATGATAATAAGGAGCAAGGATACGACACAAGTTGAACATATCTTAGGGTAGAGCTATTAATTTGAAGGGAGAAGATAAGCAGTTTTTTTAGTGACATTAAAAGGGATACCTGACTTCACTCGTAAAACAAATTGTACGTCTAGTTTTGCAAAAATTAAATTTTATTCAAATTTGTTAAAATTACATTTTACTTACGGCTTGATTCATAAAAATGATTTTTGCTTTTGAAAGGAGTTTCCATACAAGAGTCATCTAATAAACGTTTCATAAATCAAAAATATTTTTATTTACAAAACGGACATAGATACAACAACGTATGAAGTGCCCCAGAAAATGTACTTCTGCGCTCATGTTTTTCATATATATTTTTTTCACCAAAAATTTTTCTTTTGTGGCAAAGCATTTCATTTGGAGACGTTTATATAATTGGAAACTAATATACATATAAAAATATAATAATGATAAAAGTAGGAAATATAATCCCATTATTTATAAGAGAATATTGACACTTGCAAGCTGGCGGCTTATGCCAGCAGATCAGTAGACCTCTCATTATAATTATGTATTTTTTTAATATTTTCATACAAATCCTTGTAGTACGTATATATTTTTGGGTTTTTGTTTATTACTTTACTTTTACTAGCGATTGTAGAAAAGTCCTGGTTCAACAAAATCTTTAGTTCTATTTTAACTAATTCTAGTTCTCTTGCTTGCCACGTGTACTTTTTTCAGATTTTTTTTTTAATTCTAAAAAATTTTCCCGCAATTGTTGTGTTTAATTTAGGAAAATTGATTTTCTTGTCTGTTAAAAACTACAAAAATAAAATAGAATAAACTAAAGTCTTTCCACTACATTATTGTTATATTTTCTTTACATTTGTCAGTCATTAAATGGCAATTTACATGTCAATGCTTGCAGCAACACAGTGAATGTCAGAAAACAAGTTGCCGTATATCCAGCCACAGCCAGGGTATAGAAAAAATTTGTTATATTTTTGTTATTGCTTGATTTTTTTTCATTTTTTTTATTTAAAATACAATTACTTGTCTGGCATTTTTTCTAGATTATGTTTTTCCTGATATTTTTTTTAAATGAAAATATAAAAAAATATATACAATTAGTAAACTGTCTGTCTTTTGTTAACTCATGTTTTCTCTTGTGCTGCTATTTCTTATCATATGCGTACAGTGAGCGTCAGAAGAATATAAACACCATAATGGAAAAAATCTGAATAAATGAAAAAAGTTATAGGTATTGTATTTTCCATTAAAATGTTTAATTTTTTTCTCCAATCAAAATTGAAATATTTTTTAAGCTGCATAGTTTTTAATCCATGAATTTAATTTTAAATCGTTTGCCAAATAAACTGAAAATAAAATGTTTAATAAAAATAAACCTTAAAGAGAAAATAATTCCTGTTAATTTTTTCTTGACGCTCACTGTATATATGTACATCCTTTTTTCTTCATAGACATTTCATTTGAGTTGCCTTCATGGTGCCTTCATTTATAGCAAAAGTCATGCTTTACATTTTTCTAGGTTCTGGCTGCTTTTCTTTGCTGTACATGTGCTTTATTTTAAATAACCTGTAATTTTATGTGGTTAACAATTTCAATTTTACCCTAGAGTCATGATTGCTTTTTTTTAAATATTATTTTTCCTTTTCTTTAATTTGTTTTTTTTTTAACGTTGCATACGAATACAGTTGAAATTGCTTTGAACCGGCAGCATCCTATTTGTGTTGTAAGTGTAGCTTATTTTTGTGGTGGCCACACTGCAGAAATAATGATGGATGGAAAGGGTACAGTGGGCAATTTAACATATGAAACCTAAAAAGACATCATAGCGTTAATGACTTCTTTGGCGTGGCCCTGGACTTGCACCACAGCTGAAGCAAAAGGCAGGCAGGCAGTTAAATATGCAATTACTATCCTTGTGTAATGAATGTATGCTTGTAGCAACAACTATGAAAGAAGGAGAGCAACCAAGTAAGAGAATACACAAAAATAAGTCTAGGTAAATCGAAACAACGAAGCCACTTTACTTGTCTCTATGAGCCTAATGGTCTTTAATATGTTCATTCAGTTTTATTGTTTTGCCATATGATGGCATCAACATCGTCGTTGTTGTCGTCATTATCAACGTTGTGTATGGCAATTTTTAACAACTGACAAAAATCTGCCAGTATTTTTGTATTTTTTGTTTGTTTTGTTTTTTGGGAGATTTTCTTTTTTATGCTGTTGTTGCCATTTTAATAATAGTTCTTGGCTGCCTTGAGCTTATCTTTGGGTTTTTATTTGTTAAACGTTAAGGTCCTTGTTATGGTAATTGTATGAAATTGTTGTATATGTACATCTAACATAGTGTAAAGATCCGTGCTCTGCCATCTCGAATATGTCTGTACTGTTGCCATTACAAACCGGCTCTAGCCACGTATTGTATGGCACTTAACTCTTAACTTTCCTTTTGAACTTTCTGGTGCACATAGGTGCACAAGTCACATGTGCTTTTGTAGTGAAGAAACGTGCTTAACATTTTTATTATAGCCTTATTGTGCCCAGGTCCTTTAAATACACCTTCTTTTTATAACCATTTAGCCCAACTTAATTTGTTCTTGGGGGCTTTTATTTATAGCTGAGGGTGGCTTATGAGGTGTTTGGATTCTGTTTATGGCAGACACACTTCTTGTGGGTTTATTTGTCTATTTGTATTGGTTTGTACTAAAAATAAAATTCCTTTAGCCTTAAGTATATTTATAAGGATTTCCTTTCAAAAAAAGGGGTTAACTTCCTTAGATTATCTAACTTATTTTTATCTTAGCCTTATCCTTTTTCAAATATTTATTGCTAGTGAAGGTTTACTTTCTTTCTTTCCACAATTGACAATTATCTAACCAATTTACTTTTGTTTCAAAGGACTTCTTTGCGTAACCATATGTTGTTCTTAAAACAAAAGTATCCTGATATTATATTTATTTTTAGTGTTTTCGTTTCTTCTTCTCTTTTTCACGTTTAACTTTGTTGACTAATGTATTTATTTGTTGCCGTAACAAAACTTTGTTTCCCTGCTTTGAAATTGCTTCCAATTTCATAACCTTTTGTGACCGTAAGGCTGTATTGAACTTACTTGAAAATTTAAGTAGATTATGGTAGACATAATAGTTCGTTTAGAAAGGAGTAAGTGCAATAGTTTGTTATTTATCGCAAAAACTCAACAATACTAAAAAGACAAAGGGAAACAATTACTAGCAGAAGAAGAAAAAGGATATGGAAAAATTAAGCTATAAGTTACTAAAAAAATGGATTCCTTCATACATTTTTTAATTATAAAAATTTTCTTATTTAAGAGCCGCAAATAGAATACAATTGACTGGTTTTGTTAATAAAAAATGAAGTTTTTCATTGAGCAATTATATTGATAATAACAAAGCATAAAAGCCTTTTAACAAAAAATTCAACTTACTTCGAATATAAAACTTAAACTTCAATTTAAAATGAAAAAAAAGAAAACTAATATTTCCAAGAGGCATAATTCCTTAATCCTTAAATGTCCCACTAAGTACGCTAGAATAACTTTTTACAGAAAAAAAAAAATTCATTAGATTTTTTTTAATTTTCCAATAAGGATGGATATATGGAAAAATCTTGCAAAATACAAATTATTAAAAAAAACAATTAAAAAATATTGAAATTAAAGCTAAATATTTAACTTTGTAAATTTTGAAAAAAAAAATTTATAAGGAATATTTTTCGGAATTTTCTTATACGTATGCTATTCACCCCTTCGTATATTAGATATTGAAATGTGTAGAAAGAATTCTTATTACACATACTGGATATGTTCAATAAGTAAATATCTCGTAAAGCTTAAGAGTCCTTTTCTTTGCCACAAACTTACATTCATAGTTTGGCTGTATATCATTATTTTTGGCTTACGGCGAGTCTACTTTGAAAAAATATTTTTTTACAAATGTTACAAGCTTTTAAAAAAGTCTGACAAGATACCAATTACGAATCTTGTTCTCTATGTCTCCGAATGTTATCAACTAAGTGCCTGTTTACATTGGACGATTTTTGTCGCTGCAATTCTTAGTTTGTAGGTAAATAGGGGGAATAGAGCTAATAGGGGAAGAGAGAAACTAAAGAGAGTACACATAGGCATGTACTCTTGCAATTCCTTTTTCCCGCAATTCGTAATACGTAAATTCCTTGTTTGTTTACCGTAAGAATATACTTAAAAAAGAAAATATCAAAAATTACATACGTATGTATTATGTATGCATAAAATATCTGCGACAAAAATCGTTCAATGTAAACGCAAATGCAATTTTAAAGAAAGGAAGACAAAAATTGCAGCGACAAAAATCGTTCAATGTAAACTGGCACTAATGAAAGAATTGCTGTTAAAAATTATTGAAAACGACCAACAGTTGCATAAGAATTTAAGCACTCTCTTTCTCTCGGTTTCTCCACCTATACGCTCTCTACCACTATCCCTTTCGCAAAGAAATCGCTTTCACTTTAACTAGTAGTCATCAATTGGCTGAGTGGATTTCTTCTCTTTTTAATATAAAAAAGAATAGAGGTGGGTGCATCAGCGAATCATCATTACAGAAGTTGCTGAATATATCGGGATTTTGGTTGGCTGCGCCCATATAATCGTTTTGGCTGTTATGGGTAGGATATATGTATGTTTAAGCAAAGTTGATTTTCGAAACTGCTTAATTTTTTAGGTCATTCTCGTAAACACTACAGCAACCGTATTCACTTAATTTGGCCCCCAAAAACTTGCCCCTACTCCGTAAACTGAAGAGACCTACAAAAAATGGATACTTCCAACAATTGAATTGTAAATTTTGAAAAAAGATATTTTATAAGGAATATTTTGCCTTTTTTCAGCCCAATTGAAATAGTTTGTTATAGGTTTAAAAAAGCATAAGTCCTATTATTTTTAGTTTAGGATAATATCATGTTTATATATTCAAAATCGACTTTTACAATCATATTATGCTACTAAAGGAATATTAATATTGTTCTATAAAATATAATTTATTTTGCAGCTTAAGTTAAAATTCACAAGAACATTGTTTGAAATCAATTTCACAAATCGAAATTGAAAAGGATATTAGAAAAATATGGTAACTTTTTTTTTTGGTAATTTGTTAATACACCTGTATTTAAAAACAGTAATAAAAATAAAAGATTTAGACAGTGTACTTGTTATAGGGAGGATAATAGTATTCCACTCTTGTCTGAATAAAAATAACAAAACAATTACTCAATATGAAATGAATAGAAAAAATTAGCAGATAACAATTGATTTTGGTTGTTTAGAAAAAATATATATTTTTTTAATTTTCATTTTTTAAATTATCATTCACAATTATTCCAGCTCTATATAACAAAAATTATCAATTTTTTTAACAAAATATTTATATCTAAAAAAAATTAGCACAAACAATCACAACTAATTATTTTCTCCATAAACTCGTTCACATAACAAGTCTTTTGAGGCGGCTAAACTTTCTTTACCAAAATAATCTTGTTTAAGTGATTTTCGCGTTACTTGTGCCGGTTGTACAGCATCAGCATTTTTTCCTTTCCCTGTGATTGTTTTTGATTTATTGATTGTGATATCATGAAAAAAAAATTACAACGGTCCTTGATTGCATGCTTAATTAATAATTGTCAAAAAAATATATGAGAATTATTAATTTCGCTTACTTGAAAATTAATAAGAAATATACAATAATTAATTAGTTATTAATTCTTCTCGTGTTTTACTTCATTTCTGTGGTGTCTCGTTAAAGTTTTAAAGTTGTTATTTTATCTTTTGATAACAATTCTCATTTGTTCTTGAAATTTTCGCTCTGGACCAAAGATGGGCTTATATACCCCGCCACAATACTGGTGCCAATATAAAGTGAATAGCTAGAGTTCATATGTACCAGTTTCCGTTTAAACTAAAATTCTATGTAATCTATGATGCTCAATGAAAGGATACAAATGTATGTGTTCGAAACTTCCAAAAAATTTTATATGAAAATAAAGTATTTTCGTTTGCAAGCAATTTTGTTTTTATCTAAGTATGAATTTTATTCATAAAATTTTATTTAATTGTTTACTATATAATTTATTCCTTCACTGATTTTAATTATCATGTAAACTGAGGAAAACAAACAATAAAACTCAAATATTTAATTAATAATTATTGTAATTATAAACACATCCTTAAGCAAATCTACTAAGATTTAAAGGCAACAAGATGTAGTGTAAGATTTAAAGTGATGAAATGCAGACTTGAAGGATTGAGTATAAATAAAGGGTACATTTTTAAGGTTTGTTTTTCAGATAAGCTGCACAAAGGAGCATGACTAGTAAAGATTCCTAGATGAAATTAGTATTGAAATTTATTATTTCAGGATATTCTCCCCAACTAATTGTTGAAACAATGCATTTTGCAAAAACTCTAATTGTTTTAACAATTAGTTGGGGAGAATATCCCGAAATAAAGATTTTATTTTTAATGTTTGCCTGATTGAATACAATACTTAATTCTCATATTGTATTTGATTCGTATGGCATAAATATCCGAGATTGAATGTTTTCAAACTGCTTAAAGTTCACTGACGATTTGGTTTACCGAACAATAAAATTTCGGCATATGAACAGCTACAGCCACAACAAACAATGCATTTTGATAAAATTAATCTTTAATATATTTAGAAACATGTCTTTTCATAATCTAATAACCGAACATTTTAAAAATCACCTCATGTTGCCGCATAGTTTCTTACAGTTTCCTGGAAAATTTTTGAATATACAATATAAATAATTAAAACTCAAATTACTTTACACGTTAAATTCACATTTTAAATAATATTCAGAGAAGTAAGAGCAATTTTTATGGTTGGCTTTTATTTATGATTATATAATTAAATTCAGTTGCAAGTGTTTCGTGTGCAAGTGTATGTCAGTGTGTGTTGTACTACCTGTGGCATTTGAAAATTTCAAGTTTTTCTTTATGTTTCTTATAATGAAAATTTAATTACAAATGCTATTTTGCGGTTGATTAATTGAAATGAGGTTTCTTAAATATTAAATGAAGTATGAATACAAGTTGAAGAGATCTCATTTTTTTCTACTTTCAAGTAGAAGCACTCAATTGCTTTCATTTCTATTTAGTACAGGTACACCTTTTGTGTTTCCATTCAAACATTAAGATATTTAAATACAGATACTTATATACAGAGAAATTGCGTGTTGTAGTCATTTGAATGTAAAGGACTTCTCCACTTGTTGTCGTTTGTATTCATTTGTTGTTCCTGCCATATTGGCTGTGGCTATGTTTTATATTTAGGATTTACGTGTATTAGAACATTTCAGTTTTATGAGCTTCAATTTGTTTAATTAATTAGAAAATGTTTTCAATACATTGTATACATATCTCTTTCTATCTCTCTCTCTCTCTTCCTTTCATATAATTTCAATTATGAAGGATACAATGTAAGATTTTCATATATTGCTGATTGAATAAAAACAAAACACAATTCTGCTTTTTAGTGTACGTTTACTAATTTGCTTAATTAGACATGATTTCCGTAAGTCAGTCAAAGTTGTTGTACAACACAAGCACGTTTGTGCTTTGAAAATTCCAAGCAGATGGTTAAAGTTTATACATATTATTAATTAAGCCCCAAAGTAGGCAGATATTCCTGTATTGAGTTTTATTTTACAATAAAAATAGAACTATTTCAATCTATATAAATTTTGGTAGTAGCTTCTTAAATGGAAATAAAATTAGGTATTTTTTTACAACATTCATTATTTGCATAAAAGTATGATGGATATACATTATCATACGAAGTTTGCTTCAGCGATAGGTCGGAAAGTATGCTATTTTCAATTACAACTTTCATTATAAACTTCAAATGAGGCTGGAATATTCAAATAATTTCGAAATCAGAAGAAAATAGTTGTTTACTTCATTGTTCAGCTGATTGTTATTATTTTTAGTCATAATAATTATTGTTAGCCTAAAAGTATACTGTACATTTCTTATATACTCGTATCAACAGCCTGTGAATACAATTACTTTCGTGGTATATTTTAACAAGGCTGCAGGCAGAATAATACAGTGCTATGCTGCATTCCTATGTGACAAATATATATATGTATATATATACATATATATATATATATATATATATATATATATATATATATATATATATATACCACAAATTTGACGGATTGTAACAATATTCAACAACCAGCTCTGGATGAGGGTACACCAGCAGCTTATTACAGCGGAAACAAGTAAGCGAAAATGGAGTTGGATAGCTCACACCCTCTGTAAACCAGACGATGATATTGCCAAAAAAAATTCCTAGATTGGAGTCCACAGGGAAGAAGACGAGTCTCGGGAGAGCAGCGCATACCTGGAAGCGGCAACTTGCAACAAAACTTTCGAGATTGCGTGTGAAGTGGAAGGAAGTTAAGCATCCAGCCGAAGGTGGAGATTATTGGAACCACCTTGTTATGGCCCTATACTCATTATATTTTCTAAGCATGAGGTTAATTTAAAAAAAAACCTGATATTCAAGAAAGTTACTGACTAGGGCTACTTGCCGAAAATTAAAATGCTCTTCAAATCTTATGTTTAAATACAAGTTTAAATTTATAGTTTGTATAATATTTGTTAAAAATTAGAAACCGCGATATATTTAACACTTCCATCGTGAAAAATAATGATATGTGGCCATCAAAGACAAAGCTGATTTGTTTTTAACACATTATTTGAGGCACTTATTGAATGATTCTTAAAAACATCATGTTTTTCATTGGTAATGAACATATAAAATCAAGTATTTATAAAGTCCAAAAGCTATTTACCACCATTTACTTAACAATAGGCAATAAAACATATTTTTGAAGATTGAAAATGTAAATTTTTTCCGAAGCTGTTGCTAAAAATATTGGCAATCATTTTCAAATCTCTAAAAACTTGTTAACTTTACTTTAATGTAAGTTAATTTACATCATGAAAAGTTTATTTCTTGTTATAAATGGCAGCCTCCCTAAATGATGCAAGACAATTATTTATAATTAAGAGCCTATGAGTAGGCAGTTATGAATGATTTTGCGAGGCGAGCGTGATATTAAAAATTATCCGAGTTGGATTTTTATTAAACTCTTACATTAAGAATTATATTGGTAGAAGAAAAAAATATATATTTTTTTCACTCAACTAATGATTTTTTCCTTTCTTTACATTTTTCCTCATTTTCGAGAATGCTTTGTAATGTTTATTGAAAGAGCCAAGTCAGGCTTGCTTTAAGAGAAAGTGAATAAGGACTTTTTTTCGAGAAATTGTATTTTTTTTTCACAAAAGAAAATGTAAATTACGAGAGCTTTAGTTCGCAGAAAAAATATGCGTATACATTTCAAATGAGTTGTACCTAAAAGTGTTCTGCTGCTGGCAGTGCCTCTTCTCCTCTTCGTAATGGAAGACCTAAATTAGGAAATATATTTTTTATAGTTAGCAGCCTATGATTGGGCAGTTATTAACAAATGATTATTAAAAGTTAACCATGTTTAGTCTCAATTAAGTTCTTGTTGTTACATTAAGAAATAATTTTGTAGGCACAATATAAATTTTTGTTGTGGTGTTTTCTTTTCCCTATATTTTGGTTTTATGCTTTGCAGGAAAATTTGCTTAAAGGAATATACACACATACTTTAAAAGAGAATAAATAAAATTTTCTTATACTGTATACTATTTTGTTGTTTGTAAATAGAAAAAAAAAATCAGATCTTTAAAGTCAGTCGCGTACAAAATGGTCTTGTGGTTGGTGATGCCTCTGGGTCTTTCTGTAGAAATAAAATGAATTGATTTTTCTTACCGACAAACTAAGTATTTAGACAATGAAAATAGATGTTTATATATAAATAAAGGTCTAAAATTAAACTACTTCTTTTGCCTAAAGGCAAAGTAAAAGTGATATTTGAAACAAAATCTGATATATGCTGCTCCAAATGGAAGTGACGTTTCATAGCCTTAAGGCAACATTTTTAAAATTGTTTTCGTGCCATCGCAGTCAGTACTTTGTAGCCCTTAAAATATGCTTTCATTTTTCAATTTAATATTTCTCTGTTGTTATACGAATTATTATATTTATTGTCTTGCCTGTTTTCATTTTTTCTTTTTGATTATTTCAATTCATAAAAATTCTTTACAATCTGCCAGTTGCCAAAGTTTCATTCCGTTATTGCCTACAATTTAGCCAAAGTAGCAAAAGCTCATAAGAATTTTATTGTTTTGTCATTTCGTAACCTTCACAAATTTGACTCTTCTTGAAACTTATTTTTTCTTTTCTCTTTTCAAAATACGTGAATTCATAGTTGACATTTGGAAGATGCCAAAGCACAGCCAGCCAAACGTTGTCTTTTGAAAACATAAATACATATACACACACAACACATATACACACATACAAATAAGCCCATCAGTCAATTCAACAGACATGGTTTTGGGAATAGCAAGAGGGGAATGAATGTAAAAAAAATTTCAAATTATCCTTTTCTCGTAGATATGAATGAGCTTAATTTTCTTATTATTCCCTTAAGGGTGGTAGATGTGTATCACACCCGGTGTAGCAAGCGAGTGAGCGAGTGGATCTGGGAACGAATGAGTTTAACTGAAAACAATTGCGGTACTTTAAGACAATTGTCAAAAGTTCAAACAAAACTTTTCTACATTTTAGCGGCAACTCATGCCGCAGCCTTTCGAAAAGTGCAGTAAATTGTATATTTTACTTCATACAAGTATATGGGTTGCGATAATTCACTGACACTATAGCACCAATGTTATTACTGGCTGTTGTTGTCGTTTAAACAATTTTTTGCTCCTGTTTTCTTTGTTTGTATGATTGTTGTCTTCTTTCATTATTATTATTATTATTTTTTGCTTTTTTGTTAAACATTCAAAGAAGAAGAGCAACACGAGAACGTTTATGTCTTCTGCCATAGTTAGATACCCACACTCATACGCTTAATCCTTGGAGTCCTTTTTTCATTAAACACTGTAAGTATAAATGGAAGGGAACTAGTGTATTTGCCATGAAAGTATTTGGCATTTGTCAGCGCATTTCTCCGTTTAAATGAGCTCAAGTGGCTGTCAGTAATATTTGTAGAGAATGAATTTTTCGCTAGGCAACCAAGCAGCCAGCCGTGCTCTCTACAGGATTGTTGAAATATTAAAGGGGTTAAGTAAATTAGTTATTAGTCTTGTAAATAGGCCTGTTTAGTCTCACTGCCTTGTCTTGAACACAAACTACAGCTAATTGTTAATTAGTGTCAGCATCAATTATTCCGTTTTAAACATTTTGCATTTATAATAGTATATTTTTAGGCGATTGTAAGTTTAAATTAGAAAGAAATTCACTTTTCCTTCAGAAGTGGTTATGCTCGTTTAGCAACAAAAAGAATATTTGCAAAAAACTTTAATGTTTTTAAAATATTTAAAGGAAAATTCTTTTTTTTTCTGTCTTTCTTAGAAAGTGTTTTGTGCGTAGGTATGAATGTGTATATGGCTGTGAGGTTTCCTGGCCGGAAACCAGGCATCAAAAGTTTTCTTATGCCTTATGGAATTGAAGTGTTAATTAATATTGAAAAGGATAAAAGTTTCTGACTTTATGCTTTACGGGTGTGAGAGTGTAAGTGCATTTTGCTTCTTGGTTAAGAAAATTTTAAAGGTTTTAGGCGAAATGGAAATGGAATGATGCACAGTTTTTGAATAGTAAGCGGATATTAAAAATTAAAATGTTAATAGATTTTTTTTCTTTTAAATATCTATTATCTTACTTGGCCATTAAAAATAGTAATTATCCATTACCAAATTAAGTAAAAGAAAATTGGGTTCCTTTTTTATTTATTATTAAGATCTATTATTGTTGGCCATCGTCTTTTTTTTCCCAATTAAAAAGGTCAATGGATTTTAAGTGTTATAGGAGAGAAAAAAATTGGAGAAGTGAAGAGAAAAAACAAAACAATAATGGGTGCTATAGCGCATCAAAAGGTGTAAATGTAAGAAGATACATTTGAAGGACCTTAAAAAAATCAAGAGAATAAGACACATCATATGATTGACAATGGAAGAATTTAAAAATTTAGTACTATGAAAAAAATACATTTTTTAATTATTAAGTTTATTTTTTTAAATCTGCTATTTAGGATATTCTTCAAGATTGAGTCATAGAACAGCTTCGACCTGATTTAAATTATTCGTTAAAGAATGTGTAATAAAATGTTTCTTATTATATATTATTTAATTGTCTCATACAACTTATTTCCGCAGAAATTGCAAAAAAGAAAACACACACACAAGAGAGTTGCACAAAAATCTATATTTTAAAGAAGTTCAACGATATTGTAAAAAGTCGTAAGGAATTATTTATCCTAGTAAAATTACAACGTATATTTAAAAAGCAACGTAGAGAAATTTTCTCTGCTAGATTAAGCAGGTTTAAAATTTGGATAAATTTTCCAACAACAAATTTTTAAACAATAAATTTACAAAAATATTTACAAAACCTTAAAAAAAACTTCTTTAAAAGTCATACATTATTTGTTCGATAAAAAATTATTTTAACATATTTTCACTATAATAAAACGATGAACAAAACAGTGATACACAAATTTCTGTGAGAAATTATTGCTTAAATTCTTAAAAATTCATAAACAAACATTTATAGACATTTAAAATCTGGAATTGTAGGCTATAAAATATTAAATATTTTTGGAAGAAGGAATGTCCTGGAAAAATTATTAATATTTTTTTAAGTACTAAATAGTCCAACTACAAAATTGTTAAAAAAAGTATTCTATTTTTTCGTTTAAAATTTATATGAATTTTACCTATTTTTTTAAACTTTTGATTAAAAATAAATTTCCTTTTAATTTTGAGCGAAAAAATTTAATTTTTAAACATATCATGGGCATATTTCTCTAGTCTCAAGATATCATCAACAACGTTAGGATATCTTAAAAAAAGTATTAAGCAGGCTTAAAAAGCTCTGCCATAAAAAACTGCCCTTAGAAAAAAATTTCCAAAAAGGACATATAGGAAGGATCTTGTAAAATAAGGAATATAAGAAAATTGTTGAGCAGTTATTTTAAGTTGAATAAACCTACGAGTTTTTAGCTTGGAAATTCATAAATTACGGAAGAAAGTCCTTATTGTCATAAAAAAGTGTTTTTAGAAAAATCTTTGAAGAATAATGTAAAGGAAAATGTTGTGATATAAAGAATATCAGAAGATTATTTAGGAAATTTTTAAAACAAACAAAACTGCTAGTTATTAGTTACATTATTTTATAAAAATCTTTAAAATCCTCACAAAATAATTTATAAATATTTTTTTCAAAGTCCTAATGCAATAGCTCGTTGTTAAATTAAAAACAAATTAAACGTGATAATATTACTCCAGTAAGTAGACAAATATTTTTTCTAGTCTTCATTGATCATAAAAAACCATTCGTCTATAACACAATTGGAGATTTTCTATTTCAACTTCAGCAGTTTGTACAATTTTAAAAGAGATATCGGAAAACATGTTTCCTTAATCCAGTATAAAATTTCGAAGTAGTAGTTGAAATTTTCCAACTACATGGTAGTCCTCATCAGCGAAAACATTTAAGGAATTGGTTTGATTATATTTCTTCTCAATTTATAATAATATATTATTTTCAATTTTATATAGAAAAATAAAAGGATTTTTCAGTTATTCAAAAACATTCTTTTTATCTCTCAACAATATAATAATTAAAGAATGTTAAAATACTTCTTCTTTTAAAAATTCTTTTTTAATGTTTGTTTGTTTTTTCATGCCACCTCTTCGAAAACATTGATGACAGTAAATTTTTCAAATATTTTCAAAAAAGGATAAATGGAAAAATGAGTTTAATTCTTTTTAATTTATAAAAAGGAAGGCACATTTTAAAACGCGACGGGATATTCAGAATTTAGAATTTTGAATATGTATTTTTTATAGTCTTTTTAATAATGTCCTGCATACTCAGGCTCAATTGCCACCGCAGATTCCGTCTTTTTTTTGACTCCTAGTTTTTTCACTACAGTGAGCAAAGGAAGAACTTTGTGGCCATTGTGGGTAAATGAAATAATTGTAATTTGCGAACCTGTTGTTGTTAGTTCTAAGATTTTTTTTTTTGATTTTTTTGGGGTATTAGAAAAATTTTAGAATAACAACAAAAATGCTCTAAGGGATGTTATTATTTAAAAATTATGAGTAAATATTGCAAAAGAAACAAATTAAAAAATTTATAAAAATTTGTTTACAAAAAAAGTTTGGGTTTAACTTCGAATATTTCTAATTCATGATGAGATATAATATATTAATCTTAAATCTAATATTTTATGATGCTTACTTTTGGGCGTGTGTCTTGTTTTATTAGAAACTTTGTATACCGCACTCTGTTGCTTGTATATTTTTATATATAATTTTTATTTGTTGTTGTTAATTATCTTTGTATTAGTTATTTGTTGCACTTATCATAATAATTGAGATCCCTGTATTATGAATGTCTTTTTTTGTTTGTTTTTTTTTCTTTTCAGTAAGTCATTGGCAAATCACAAAAGTTACACGGGCTTAATTTTAAATAATTGAACTTGATTATAATTTTTGTTAAATAATTTTGATTTGGAACGTTAAAAAAGCTCCTGCTACTTTAGGCACCTTTTTTTAAACTTAATGCAAATTTGTATGCATTATTTAAACTAACAATTTACATATTTACACATTAGACTTTACAATGACATTTTCAATGGTCCTTTTACCGTGACACATATACATACATATATGTACGTAAGGAGTAAAAGCTTTGCTTCCTTAAGCTGTGATTTCAAATAGATAAATTCGATCTCATGTTCGTCTTTGTTTCGTATATATGTATATGTACGAGTATATATTTATTATAATTTTATTGTTGCTGTTGTTCTTAAATTTTCGTAGTGGTCATGTGCATCCTGGTCTCAGCCTGGGTTTGCACTTTTTCTTTATAGTGTCGTTTCTCTTTTATTTGGAAAAAAGTTTTGCGTACTTTTTTATTTATATGTATTTATTTATTTTAGTATGCTCTTCATATCATTTAATTTCATTTCATTGTCATTGTGTGTGCAGGCAAAAGAAAGAGTTTCTTCTTTATATGTCCTTGCATACACCACCAACAAATATAGTTGCATGGCAAAACGACGTAGCAGTGGTTTTGGTGCAGCGACAGTTCAGAGTTGACACAGCATCGTCATCATCATTTAAGCTGCAAGTTTTTTTACGGTCTGTAAGAGTACAGAAAATTGGTAAAAAAAAAGATTTTGGTTAAATAACAATTTCAATTTTTTTTAATACAGTTCATGAGGCATGTGGTAGTATGTGTGTAGTATAGAAAGGAACACAAGAACACAAATTCAAGTTACTACAGCGAAACTGCACGAAAAACACACATTTATAAAGTTGGTAAATTGTTTTATTTTTTTTTTTTCATTATTAAATTTTTTATGGATTTTATTATTCATTGGTTTATTTATTTGGGTGAGAGAATAAAACACTGAAATAAAATAAATTTATTTAAAACAACTATTTTTCAACAAAAACTTGTTTAATGAATTTGTTAAACAAATTGTTAAATTCTTTTTTTTTTTGTAATTTTAATTGAATGTAGCCAATGGTAACAATATTTTGTGGTAGATAATATTTGAAAATATATATATACGTATAAAAAAAGTATTACGCACAACATTGAAAATTAACAACAACATCTAAAAATATACTCATTACTTTTTTTTACTTTTTTATATAAAAATATATGATTACATATTAAAAAATGAAAAAACAACTGGTATATGAAATCATTTTAAGCACCAAATTACATAATATTTTTAAAATTAATTAATAGAGCAACCAGAGCAAAAACAACATATACAAAGTCAAATAAATGTGAAATAGGGATTTTCTTGATTACACATTTCAAAATACTTAAGAAAATTTCAAGTTTTTCGTATATTTGTGATAATATGTTACTAAAAAATATAGTCCTTGAGATTTTTTTTAGTATTTCTCTTTTGAAAAGGGAAGAAAAAATTATTTTCCTTTTGACTTAAAAATAGTAAAATAAATGAGAATTTAGTTTTTGCAAAAAGTTTTTCAAATTTTGAATTTTTAAAATTTTGGATTAAAAAGGATATATGGGGAACTTTGCAGTTTAGCATAATAATGAAACAAAATTGCATTAATTCTATAGCTTATAATAGGCCTTAAATTGTAATACGAATTTTATTACAAAAAGATCTTGGATGTGCTAAAAAATTCTTTATATATATTTTTTAAACTATTATATTTAAACAATTTTTTTAATAATAAGAACTACAAATTTTGTATTTTTCTTCTTTGAAAAGAAATATTTTTGTTACAAATGAAAAATACTAGTATACTAAGAAAGCATTAAATAATACATTAGAATAATAAAAATATAATAATAATGGAATATGTCAAAAATATTACAAATGCTGCTCTAAGGACATGGTATTTATATATTTATTATAGTAATAATAAACACTTCCAACTATAGTAAAGATTTTTAAAGATTGGAAACATACAGAAAAAACCTCGACTGGACTAAAAATAAATTAAAAAATACTAAAGATATTGACCTTCGTAGACTAGTAGGCAGTGTACTAGACTCGTAGTGCGAAGGTCCCGGGTTCGAATCCTGCCGCAGAACTCTGGCAGTTTGTGTCTGATAATTAAAGGGAGCGCACAACAAGCCTTCATTGGCTTAAGTGTATGTCGTATGACATGGGCTTATCACACCCCTCCAATCAACCTAACCTAACCTAACCTAAAGATATTGGGAAAAAAATTTATGAAACACTTTAACGTCAAATAGCATATTTATAGTGAAGCTGTGAAATCGTGTTACTAAGACAGAAACTGTAACATATTTATTTTTACTTAAGAACAAATCTTGATAAAAATACTATTATTCTAAGCAGTAACGTAATTTATAAATAAGTATATTTACAGTTGAATGCAATATATGCAACACAGTTCCAACTACTGTTAATAACAAATCAGCGTTTTTTCAATATTGTTTACATTTTTCTGCAATCATTTTTTTTATTTAGTATGATTTTCTTCAAAATTTTTTCTGCAAAATTTTTTGATTGCCTGGTCATTAAGATTTATTTTCTAAAATAACTGGCAAACAGTCTGTATATACATTTTGAGAGTTCTGGGTACGATTCCCACCATAGAAAATCTCGCTAGAACAAGTGAATTATTATTATACTAAATTAAGTAACAATGTAAACTATTATTGTATTTAATTTAATGTTTGTTTTGTAATGTTTTGAAAATTCAGAACCAAAAATGAAAAGTAGCATTTTGTAATAAGTTCTTGTATATATTATTAATTTTTGAGGTTGGATTTTGATATCTAACTTCGGAATATTTTGATACGTGTTGAAAGCGACCTGCATTGCCATTTGTGTTCGGCGTTGTCATTTTTAGTGAAGATATTAGCACAGAGACATGACATGTGGAAACTTTAATTCGGTTGTCGTCCGTAATAAACCCACTAAATTTAATTCATATTTTTTTTAAATACACAAGAAAAACGAGAGACATGGGATGCCTACAAACTATTTTTAGAAGAATATCGTAAAAGGACAATTATAAGAAACAAGGGTGCATGTAACAAAGTTTTTATTAATAATAGTTCTATATTTTTGGCTTGCGTTTTAACAAATCTAATAAAGATTTTATGTAAGTGTAAGGACCTCTTATTATTATTAAAATTTATTATTATTAAAAATAAAAAATGTTCTGCAGACAGACTTAAAGAGTAGTATAATATCGATTATTATAAATATAACTAAAACTTTATAACCGCTTAATAAGAAGACCTTGTGCTTAAATAATATTTTTAATAGAATTAAAAATTGTGCTGCATTCAGCGTAAAGAAGACAAGTCACAACCACAAATAATTATTGAATTAAACTTTTCATTTTGAAAAATAATACTAAAGTTTTTTTTTGTTAATTCAAAAAACGATACTAGTTGTTCCTGCCACAACAAAAAGACAAATATAAATATTGTACTATGAGACTATCTTTTCATATCAATTCATTAATTCGAAATTCAAAACGTTTAACGTTTTCCTTTACTTTAAAGGACGTTAGTATATGAGACCTTCTTGTTCATGTCTTCCTTTCGAAAATGCTGCATATAAGAATTCTTATAGAATATAATTTTATTTATCAAATAATTTTTACTTCATAATATTTATTTCAATAGCAATAATAAAAAAAATTATATGTTATGTTAAGGATACCTCAGAAATTAAATTTCTTATATCTTTTAAATTTTATTATTTCTTCAGTTCGCCTTTTTCTTCATTTTAATTTTTTTGTACTGTGCCTTCATTTAGCCTAAAAACCTCAACCCTTATTTAGTTTGGTTGGTTTTACATTAAATGTTAAAGTCTTAACACTTGTCATTCACATTACGTGCTTCACTTCATTTTCGCTTTGTTGCCTTCATTTACACAACACATTCATTCTCGCTGGCTGCTATACAACAAACACTTACACTTACACTACCAAATGCATACACATGCATCATATACTACGTACTTGTATGTGTGTGTGTGTGTGTGTTGGTAAATAAAATCCTTAGCGTTCTTGTTTTTGCTGTATAAAATTTAATTTAATTTTTGTGGTTCGTATGTGTGTTTAAGTATGAGTGAGTGAGTGTTGATTTGTTTTTTATATTCTGTTAGTTCAGCGCAATTAATTGAACTCTGCAGTTCGCTATTGATGTTAAAGAAGCCCTGCTTTTTTTTAATTTTATTTCCTTCATATATTCTTCTTGCTTTTTAGTTGCTGTTTTAGAAATGCTTGCTCTTGCTCCCTTTGTTGCCACACGCTTTCTATTTCCCACTCCAGATGTAGTGCTTTTCATTAATAAAATTATACATACATTCCCTTATAACAATTGACATGCTTTTGCCTTGAGTTCAGTTCGGTTGAGTTGCGGTTGTTTTTTCCATGTTACGATGAACTATTGGCATGTTATTTAAGTTATATTGTTTTCTTGCATACATACACATAAATACATATACATACACATATACCGGGAAGGGTGAGAAGTTTATGTGCCAATGTTTTGTAAAGTAAAATATTTTCTTGTATGCAATCGATCTTATTTTGTCAAATTTACAGACAGGATTTATTTATTATATTTAAAATAGGAGGAACAAGCATAACACTAGGAAGGCTTTCTAATATCTATCTAAATGACTAGGGAGCTCCAGAAGCGCGTTACCTTTTACAATTTTAGTGAAATTTTTTCAAAAATATCATTACGTTCTTGAAGAATAAAAAAAGGAGTCATAGTAAATTTATTGCCAAATAAATTCTCCAAAAATGAGACAATAACATTTATTGTAGATGTTGAACTTCAAATTGCTATGTTATTTAAATTAATAGAATGTCCTTAGATGTTTTAAGAAGAAAACAACTTTCTTAAAAAAATTTTTTTTAATTAAAGTAAAATTTTTTTCAACATCCAATAAAACAGATATTCAAATCAAAACTTTCTTAAAACACTGATTCGTACTCTTAGTGACAAACCAGAATTGTTTTTTTGGTGGTTTCACAAAACAGGATATATAAAAAACTTTTTTATTTCTGAAAAGATTCAAAAAAATTACACAATTTCCTACTGAACCTTAAGTTGTAATAACATTTACATTAATTAATTAATATAAACAATTTGAAGGTCCTGCATTTAAAGGACATAAAAATGTATCACATTTGTTATAATTTCTTATGGAAAAATATTTCTAAAAACGAGATTCAAAAGATAAAAGTTATCAGTAAATGCAAAGAAAGGATTTGCAAATAATTTAAATTAATTTTCATAAAAAGGATATATAACAAACAATTTTGTTAATCATAATTCAGTAGTTTATATTAAAAATTATTAATACGAAGACCAAACATCAACTTCTTATAATAAAGGATCTTGATTAAAATTGCTTACAAATGAAATTATTTGCCGCTTTCTATTGAAATAAATACAGACAAATTTTGTTTAATTTTACAGAGCTATTAAGCCATAATTCTAAAAAGGTTTTTCTACAGAATTTTGTTGGAACTATAGTTTCATTTTTCCCTTGTAAACTTTGGAGCATTTCGTCTGTACTAAAATGCGTTGCATATATTAGTCTACTAACCTAAACTAAGGAATGATAATTTCCAAGGTGGTAGTGAAAATTTTGTAAATTAAAATATTGAATTACCACTAATTTTCGCCTTGCTTTGGAACACTATCTCATGGCAAGAGCTTTCTTAAGTCATTAGAAAGTCATGGTTTTATTTTTCGAAATTAAAAAAGGATATATGTAAAACATTATTACTAAGAATAATTTCAGATAAATATTTATGTATTATTACTAATATGATTGAACGTCAAATTGTTGTAAGGGATTTTTCTTAAAAAAGCATTCTTAAGGATGTTAAAAGTAACTAAAAGATTTTTAATTCTTTTCTAAAAAGGAACACGAATAACAAGCAACAAGGGTACTTGAAATTTATGACCAAAAATGTCAAATATTTCCATCTAAAAAATCCTTTTAGGCAAAGGATATTTAAGAAACATATATTTATAGTTTTCTATTAACATGGTTGCAACTCAAGTTGTTACCCTGTCTAAATGTAAAACGAAAGATTATGTTTATCAAAGGAAAAAAAATGTAAAAATTTTCAATAGAATACATTTTTTAATAAAGAAACGAGTAATAGACAAAAAGCATAGCCAATATTTAAAATAAATATAATCCATTTTTTTGCTATTAAATAACAGCTTTTTTATATATCACAAAAAAGGATATATAGAAAACTTTGCAGTCAATTTCGAATTTAGAAAAAAATTATAGTTATCACATTGCTTAGACTCAAATTCAAGTTATTATGACAGTTGCGATTTAAAAAATTCGTAACAGTCTTAGTGAATATATAATTATTAATGAAAATTTTTTAATTATTATACCAAAATTACGACTCAGAATTCTAATACTTGTTTTGCCTCATTAAAAAACCAGATTATAATATTTTTTTTAGAATCTTGTACGTGTTTTTCTTATAGAAATGTAACTTGTATATTATTTTCCACTATTTAATACTTTATTTTTTGGGTTTAGCTCAAAATTCTTAAGACCTCCCCACGTACGTAAAAAATATAAACATTCGTTAGTTGGTGGAAAAGTGTTTGTGTAAATGAATTGTTTAAAAGAATTTGTTGCTATTGGAATTACGTTCGCTTAACAGCAGCAACTTGTTATATGTTTATTCCAAGAACAATATAAACAACGTCAACGGCATCACCAGCAACAGCAACAACAACAGCAATACAAAACACCATTCATAACAAGATTTTCAAACAAGAATTTATGTAATAGAAAAGAAAACTCTGCCACTGCACCAACACCATGGAAGTCACACATACACACACACACACATACGTAAGAGAATAAAAAGGAAATTCGCGTCTCGTCTGTTGTTGATTAATTTCGATTGTGTATATCTTTTCAAATGCCCTCCCCAACGCTGTACAAATATTTTAAGCACTAGAAACATTTTCCATGTCGAAATGAATGCATGTATATGTTGAACTGGGTGGGGAGCCGTTACGATGTAGTTTTTATAATGAAATTCAATATCTTCTAGCCAAATAGACGAAATCCGTATGAGAAAAGTAAATATATAGCAAATAACAACAACAACAACGATAGCAACAAATTAAACCACCAGTCGCAAGTAAGTGGCAGGGAATCTAAAAGTGTATAATATTTAGTTTAGAGGGATTTAGTTTTCTACTGTGGTGTGGTCTGGTCTGGTCTGGTCTGGTTTAGCCTGGTAGGGTCTTTCTTAGTTGGTCCCACAATTTTGTTTTGGTTTCGTTACGAATGGTTTGGCTTATATAAGCTTTGGTTTTATTTTACCATTTCGACATTATTTGCTGAAGCTAAAGCTTAACGAGTTTATTGTCCTCTTTTAGAATGTGTTGCGCTGTTTGTGTATTAAAGAAAAAGTTTTAGAGAAAAATAGAATTAGTACGAACATACTCATCCATCAGAACCAGTCAAAATAAAGGCAAAAATAAAATACAAACGCCAAGTTTGATGTTTTTGTTTGTCTACAATAAGACAGCAACAGTTTTTTTTAAGATTTTGCATTTTTTTTGTACTTGTTGTTCTTTTATGCTTTCCTTTTAGGTTTAAATTAATTGTAAACATCATATACAGAAAATTGTAATGTTAGAAAAAAATTGGTTTTCGCAACCACCATCATTAAGAAAGATAAGCAAAGCAGAAAAGTTGGCCGAGTAAAGAACATTTTGCAACATTAAGTCAAACAGAGGGAATAAATTTAAAAAAACAACATTTGCTAATATAAACAAACAATAAATTAATAAACAAAGAAGGATTATTAAGAAATATAAATATTTTTTATTTTTCTTTTTTGTAGGGGAAACTGCTGTTAATTGGAAAAAAAATACACGTAAGTGCCACTAAAAAAGAAGGAAAATATCCAAAGTTGTAGATATGGTCGTGAGGATAGTCTTGCAACTACCCGCTCAGACGACTGGGACATCTAAACCCGTAAAAGTTACTTTAAAATGATATTAAATGAACTAAATACTCATACAGTAATGCTGTTAATATTACTGGCAAAAAAATTTTAATATTGCACACTGGCAGAAAATTCTACCATATATCCTTTTTCCCCTTTATGGATGGTTTTCACAAAATTGTTTTAAAATTTTAATAACAAATATATGTATTGAATTGAAAACAAAATAAACAAATATTTAATGTTTCTCTAAAGGATATAAAACTTTGCTTATCACTAAGTAATTAAAATAGATTTAAATAAATTAAATTAACGCATAATAGTGCGATTAATGTTTTTACAGCTTTTTTTTGGAATACTTTTTATTCATAAAAAAGTTGCCACATATCGAGATGAGACATTTAAGAAAAAATTTTTATATTCTTAAGTAAAGTTATAATAAATTAGTAATGATTTAAAAAACATATTGGTGAGACATTAAGAGATTTTTCAAACACATTAGTCTAACAGTGCTGATAAAACGCGTACTGCTAGAAAATAATTTCGTTCACTGACATCAAAATCTCCCAATTATCCTTTTTTCTGATTTGGAATTTTGTACAATGAATCAAGAGATTTTTATATAGTCCTTTTTTCACACATCACGTACAAAATATTGTTTTACTTAATTATAATAAAATTATTTTAATGCACATTCAAATAAAACAATTCAATATTTCTTTAGAAAAAAACAAAAGTATAACTTCTATAAAAGCCATTGAAAAGCGTAACTAAAAAAAGTTTTGGATTTTTGTTTAATGACAGAAGAACCTGCCATATATCCTGTTTCCTGATACTGTGGGTAGAAATTGAATTATATTTTTTTTTACAAATGTAATCCACCTATTAAAATTAAAAACACAATTTTTAATTTCAGAAAAAGCAACAAAATTAAGCTGCTGTGAAAGTCATTTAAGTTAATTAAAGGAACGTATAATAGTGCTATTAATATTCCTGGATAGATGTAAAATTTCATTCATTAACAAAAGAGCCTGCTGCATAATTGTTTCTGTATCCACAAATGATCAAAAAAATTTTTGGAATAAAATAAAAACTATAAAAAACATTTATGAAAAAAAGAGCTTAAGCATCGTAGTTGTTATTAAAATGACTTTAAATTGTTTAAACGAAAGTATGTTCTTAATAAGAAATATTGCATTTAGATCATTTACAAAATGTACTCCCTTTTATTTAATTTTTCTAATACTCAAAAATTTTCTATTTTCAATAATAAAACTATATGTATCCAATTATATATTTCAAAACAGGTAGATTCTCTCTGGCCAAACAAATTTGTAATAATGAGTTTTTTTTTGTTTACAAAAAGGTATTCAGTGCTACTGACTAGTAGTTCGCCAGTCAGTACAAGATATAAGTGGCTTACTTGGGTCCTTATACATCCCTTTGTGTTGTCCGGGCAGATGAAAGAGATGGCGTATAGGACACATACTGCCAGCCTATGTCCCCTCAAATGATCTGGTATTAAGCAAAAATGATAGTCGTATAAAAGACTTTATCGCTCTACTGCTGTCGCACTCTATATCGAGAGAGTAGCGAGGTTTTCAACACTCCCTACTTTTTCTCGTTTCGACAGCTTCTACAGATAATCCAGACTCCTGGCATGGAGTCTGCCATTAAAAACCGCAAGAATTGTACGAAATTGATCCCGACAACTGCAGATCTCCTGCAATCATATCGAAGCCATGTCAGTATCGAGATCTAGCAGTTGACCTTACTGGATTACATCTGTGCGGGCCCTTATTGTCCCCAGCGGAACGGACGCCTACCAGCTGACCCGTATCCTAATCATTCAAGCGGGCTCGGATCGTAGCTGATTCTCAAAACTCTTATTTAAATTTTTAATAAAAATATGATGGACATAAAATGAAATAAAAAAATATGAAACATTTTTATAACAATAAAACTCAAGTGCTTAAGAAGAATTCTTAATATTTGACGTATAATTGTGCTCCAACTTTTTTTTAATAAAAAATTTATATTTCGTACTTTAATGGAGAAGCTTAGCACATATTATTTTTTAATAAATTTGCTAAAAATTTTAATTAAAGAAATTATTTGTATTCAATTCAAATCAAAACAAGAAAATATTGCAAATATTTCTTTTTTAAATTGGCTTTATTTAACTTTAAGAAATGAATTTATGTTTGTTATGTGGCGGTATAATAAAGCTGTTAAGCTATGAAATTAAACGATTCTGAGCATTATATGGCCATATATCGTACCACTGCTTTTGTAACGGCCAGGAAGCTCTCAGTTTTCACATAAAAAGAACAAAAAAATTAATTTAATGCTTTTCCATTAATGATGTTTAACAAGTTTTTTGCTTAAGACTATAACACTGGTTTAGTTTACTACGGCTTAAATATCAATTCTTCATTCGTTATCCCTTAGAACACATTAGAAAAGGTAATAAAGCATGTATTACATTGGTAAAATTTATGTTTTCATTTTAGCTTGTAGCCTATTTAAAGAAAACATCAATAGCCATTAATTTTTATATCCGCTGGGCTGATAAAAGCACAATAAAATATTAGACATAAATATATTTGGTTCAGACGGTAAGATAATAGGAATTTATGGTCGTTGGCTTTCAACTGGAATGGGATATTTTTGAGTTTGCACCTTTCCATTCAATTTATTATAGAACCTTAATAAAAAGCAATGTAGAAATCGTATGCAGACAAGGGAAAATGGTAAAAGAAACCCTTTGACGGCCTACTTATCAACGGCAATGTTCTACTCTTGTCCTTGTTATTGTTTTACAGCGCTGGGTCCAAGGATGTGTTCATTATATTGTGTAATAGTCACGTGTTGGTTTTGTAGCGCGTGCTTGCTTTGCCAGCTGAAAGCTTATTGCATTTCCAAAGAAATTCTAGAACATGCTTTTAAAATGTTTATCATCCATTTGGTAACAGGACATACGTTGGTTTTGGTTTGGGCTGTTTCAATTCTTGCCATATTTCAAATATTGGCAACACATGCGCTGTCTAACATATATATACATACACATACCTATACATACATATATGTACGTACATAACTAATAGTATTGCAACGTGCTTTATTTTTGTTGTTGGCAATCAAGCCAACCAACCAACCAGCTTGACTAAATATGTAATTTCAACTACATACTGCTTCTCGGCAGCAGGTAGAAATTTCTTAACAAAATTTGATTGAATATTTTTTGTTGCGTTTCATTCCTTATTTCTTTTTTTCCATCATTTCTCTGTGGCATACAACATATGATCGGTTTTGTACGTGTTATGTTTCCGCTCTCTTTGTGTATTTGTTTTCGAAAAATAGAGCACATGTTGCCTTTTATGTTATTGTACTGGTGTGTTGAATGCTGCTACAATGTTGCAAGCATTCCAGTAGTTGCTTAACAATTTCGCTGCTACACCCCACCCACTTCTTTGCCCGACAGAAGAACTGATGATTGCCGACAATTGCCAAGAAAAGGTGAATAGCAGTTATATAAATATACATTTTCTATCTTTCTGACGTCTGATTGAATTGTAGAGTTGTCAGTGTGACTGTGTGCATATATACGTGTAGTATATATTTATATGTGTGGGTAAAGACACAATATAAATATTATAGCTTGGTTTTTGTGGTTACAAAACCAATTTATTTGCTCTTGTGTTTTATTAAAACCTTATTTTGCCTTTTTGTTATCCTGCTTTTAAAACTTGCAAAAGTCTTTTATTCTCGTTTTTTTTTTTTTGAACTCGTGTAGTTGTGGAAAAGTCTAGGAATAGAAACGGTTGCATAAGATCAACATATTTTGATAAATTGTTGTGTGCAAACGTTGATTTTATAAATAAAACGGATTGAAAGACACGAAGAAGGAGGTGGTATTACGAGAAAAAGGCTGATTTTGGAAATTAATATGGAATAAAAATAATTACAAAAGGGGTAACTTCAAAATGACTGGAAAAAAGTTTTTAAATCAAATTCTAAGCAACATAATTTTTCAAGAACTTCAGACTTCCTTACATTCTGCTTTATAATTCCACGATTTTTGCAAGTAATCGCATAAATCTTTCGAATTCCTTTTCAAGAAGGGAAAATAAAATACTGACTCACCTACATTTAATTCCAGGTAAAATTTTTTTTAAATTAAATTTAAATAAAAAAAATATGAAAAATAAAAATGGGGTTAATATGTCTTCAGAAATTAAAACGTACGAGGTGTGTACAGAAAGTAAGAGGGATTTAGATTTTCCACTTTTGTTGGTAAACTTCTTCCGAAAATTTATTCACAGTTTCAATAACGAGCGCAGGCCTATTGGCAAAAAGGGCTACACTGCTCCCGTCAGTTGACTCCTGTTGAAATATGAACACGCTGCGTCATTTAAGTTGCATTTGACAGCCATTGATTATAAAATGAAAAAAGTGAATTTTCGTGTGCTCATTAAGTATTATTTTTTGGAAAAAAAATCACCATTCAAACCAAAGTTAAGCTTGACGAACACTATGGGAATTCTGCAACATCAGTTTCAATGGCAGAAAAGTGGTTTACTGAATTTCGTTGTTTCCATACAAGCACGGAGGAGGTGGAACGTGGAAACAGTAAAAAAAAATTCACGATATGGTGTTGGCCCGTTGCTGGGGATTGTGGAAGCCATAGGCATATCACATGGCACAGTGGTTATGAGAAAGCTTTCTGCAAGATGGGTGCCGCATTTGCTAACAATCGAGCACAAACACAGTCATGTGACAATTTATTCTATTTGGCGTTGTTCAACCGCAAAAAGGACAAGTTTTTCCCCCAAGTACCAAATAGCAGTCAAAACAGTGGATTTCTCAGGGTAAATCGGCGCTACGGTAGGCCAAGGTGGTTTTGTCAGCCAATAAAGACATAGCGACTGTTTTTTGGGATGGCCGCGGTATAATCCACATTCACTACCTTCAAAAGGGTAAATTAATCAAAGACGAATATTATGCAAACTCATTGGGTCGATTTACTAAGAATTTGGCTAATAAAATGAGACCATTTAGCAAAGAAAAAAGTTCTCTCCCACAAGGACATGTACAGTATCCATGCCAGAATTCCATCTTATTCACTAAACCTGAAGAAATGGCTTGGCGGAATGTGATTTGACTCAAACGATGAAATCATCTCACAAACAAATGTCAATTTTGATGTCTTCGACAAATCTTATCTCTATGGAAGTGAAAGGTAGACACGTTGGATAAAATCTGTAGAGGTCAAAGGAGAAAAATAAAGTGATTTGTTATCCGAAAACCTGTGCTTTATTGGAAAAGTCATGGACTTTTCATCTTGCCTCATATATAACATTCAGCTAGTTGCAGACACCAAAGTTTAGAAATTTTTTTTATACGTCATTGATTTTGTATAAAATTTTATGTAAAAATGGGACCCAGCACTCTAAGACAAATGAAGTATTGACAGTCTATTGCGGTGGATCTAGTTAAAAAGACATTATAAGCCGTCAAAGTTTTTCCAGGAATGTGAAGAGAATAAACCAATTATGAATAACGCTCCGAATGCCTCATCATCTGATTAAATTAATTGGGGATTCTGCGAATCATCACTAGAGAAGTTATTATTGAAATCAGTTTTTGATATTTTGTGTATTGGGCTTATGTCAGCAAAACTGCTTAATTTTAACAGAAGGACCTTGAATGACGCAGTTAAAGATTCTGACCTGTTGAAAAGGGTCCTACTTGACCCCCAGGACCATTTTCGGGAGAGAGGCTAACAGAGGTTATTCAATAATTACTATAATAAATAAATATTTTTTTTATAAACATAAAAGTCAAGACAGTTTTTGAACACTCTTTAAAGCTGATGTAGGATGCACTATGTGATCGCTTGTTATTAAAACGTTCTCTTCACTGAGAAAGTTTCAAAGCCATGATTACGAAAAGCAAGTATATGGCCCTGTTACGTAAAACGCGCGATTTCAAATCGCTCGATTAAAAGAAAAAAATATTCCACAAATTGCAAGATTTAGTTCTGTCACACGTAAGATCGAATAAGATATTTTTACTAAAAAAAGTAATGTTTAAAATTGTATTAAAAATAGTGCACAAGTTACTTTTAATTAAATTTGTGTTTAATTCCATTTAATAATCGTACGATTTAAAATCGCTTGATTTACAGAACCGGGCCGATAAATGGAAACAACAAAATATATGTTTAAAAATAACATGCCTAATATCATGCAAAACTATTTCTAAATATTTATGTACTGCCTAAAAAGTTAAAAAATTTTTTTTTGACAAAGCCTTTAAATTAAAAGGGAAATATAAATTCTGAAATTATTTTTTCTATTTTCAGCATATTTATAATACATTTTATTCATTTGCATACTTTATTTCTTAAAACAAAATTCTAATCCTAAAAGTATGCCTTATTTTTTATTTAACGATTACGTTATTATTTTTTTTGTCAAAGTATACCTTATTATTGAGGCCGGTCTTAACCTAAAAAACGTATAACATTTCTCTAGACATTTCCATAATATTCATTTCGCTTATTACTTATGTATGATTATTCAAATTTGTATGTCTTATAAGAAATGCATGTAAATTAAATTTATTTCAACCCTTGCTACAAACTAAATATACTTTATTTATTTCAATCAAAATTTATAAAGTATGTTTTTAGAATGATTAACAGGAATATAATACATAATAAATTATTCTAGCAGAAAATTCATGCGTAAGTACACATTCGAGTTATAGAAATCATATTGAAATTTGTTTAAGATTATATCAACTGGCTTTGCCTGAAACACCTTTCTGCCACATCAATACCAGCAAGCGGGCTAGCAGCAATAGCGTAAAAGCAATGAATTAAAAGTCACTCAAAAGTTCTATATAAAACTAATCCTAATACCCACACTCACACACATATATACATATGTACATAAAAAAGGCTTCCAACTGCTTACTTGCGATTAGAAAAAAGTCCCTTATCATTTTAGGCAAACAGCAGAAATATTGAAAAGAAAGCAAAGTAAATCATTTAAGGTCTCACATGCACCCAAAGCTGTAAGTTGTCACCTAGACATAAAAAATAAAACAAAACAAATACACGCTCCATTTTAAGTCACATAAGACGGAAAAATGAAAAATTAAATCTTTTAAAAGCCAACAACATCTACTAAGACAAGGGTAGCTTATGACTTTACAAAAATAATGTAAAAATCACTGCCTCTTTTTAGGCTTAACATAAAAAATATATGGTTTATCTTTTCAAATTTGTTGGGTCCTTGTTGTATGGCAATACAACGTACCAAGTAATAATAATAACAACATACATACATATACTCTATGTATGTAAATGTTGGCTGTCGTTTGCATATTAAATATTTTGTCAGAATTTTTTGTAAGAGGTTTTTAGGCAAATGGTTCTGAAACCTTCACATAATTTTTGACATAAAGTTCAATGTTTATGTTGGTAGACTTCGCTTTTTGAGTTCTGTAAGTATTTATGATAATTTTGTGAATGCTTTCTTGAATGTTTTTTTTTTTGTTGCTTGTTCTTTTGTAGCTCAGAAAGTTTATGGGTTAATGGAGCGAAAACGTGACTTAATCGGGGACCATCTTTAAGCAGTGGCAGTTGCATGTATAAACGCAAACATGTGAAAATAAATTTTAAAAAAGGTCAAAGCAATTTACGCTGTATTAAATATACATGTCAAAAATTCATTTTAAAAAGTTTAACTCATATTGATGTGTTTAAAAATGCAAAAAAAAAAAATTGTTATAAAAATCAATTGTGGCATATTTTAAGGAGTGTTTTATAAAGGAAAATTTTATTTTAGAGCGATGGTGTCATGGTAAGAGTTGAAAATACAGACAAATTCGGTTGAACTTGATTGAAATGAAATATTCTTCAATTTCGATTTCGGTTTTGCCGTAAAATGAAAAAAAACATACTTTTAATAATAACTATATCAGTTTATAAAACAAATCTTAATTGAAAGTTAACATACACCTGTTTTATATTTTTAGTACATCTCATATTTTCCTTTTTCGGTTCAAGGACTAATTTCACAAGCTATTTTTATAAGCGAAATTTGTTGCATATTTTGTCAATATATCCAGTCAGAAAATATTTTCTATTTAAAATTAGTCTGACATAAATATCAGATATGAATTGCTTGACATAAATACGTGAGAGACAGGCATAATATATTTTTTTTTGTGTGTAGTTTTTGCAGGTTGGCAGAAATTTTATGCTTTTAACATCCTCTCTGGTAGTCAGGATGACAATGTCGTATAAGGTTCTAAGGAAAAAAGTATACTGAGAGTGGTGTGGCAAACGTGGTTAAGTGTCCACATTTTTTTTAAGTAGTTGGGTAAGATGATTTTCTCTCGCTGATACAAAAAATTCCCACAAAATTATTGTATTAAAAGAAAGTAAAGGACACTAGTTATCCATCCTTTTGATAATATAGCCCAAATTGCAAAAATTTTATTACAACTAAGCAAAAATTATTGATTGAAATAATAATATGCTTCTTTCTTAATATTTTAGATTTATCAAAACTAGTTTGACAAAACGAAATGATTAATTTTTATAACCTTTTCAATGAGATCCTTCCAATATGGAATTTTTAACCATTTTTATACCAGCTTTTAATCTAGTAGATGTAATATAATTAAAAGTGTGCCTCAACAGATTGGTGTGTAGTGGGATCGCTTTGTGTTCAGGATATTGAGTTCGATTCTCATCAAATTAGTTATTATCCTTACCACTACACGCGCGTATCGTAATTAATGAGTAACTAAAATAATAATATATTTTATTTACGTTTGGCGAAAATAATAAGAAATCTCTTACAATTGTGAGTTTTCTAATGACGCTAAACAAATTTGGCAAAATACAGAAAATAAAAAAGAAATTTATAAAAAAGGACATCAAATTTGAAAAAAGATCTTTTGTATGAAAGAAAAAAAAACAGAAATTTAAACTAAATAATTAATAAATTCAACAAGTAAAATATAATATAATGAAATAATTAATTAATTGAATTATTTTACTGAGTTTGAGGTCTTCTTTAAAAAAAACAATATATTTGTTTTGATTTTTTTTGTATTGAAAATATTTAAATTTTTTTCTTTTGTTTTTGTTTAAAATTTTATAAAATATTTTTTCCCGAAGAAGACACCCACAGGGTGTTGAAAAAATCAAAACAAAATAAATATATTGTTTTTTATAAAAAAGAAGACCTCAACTTTAATAAAATAATTAATTAAAAATAAAAAAGGTCGAATAATATCATCAATTTATAAATTAATTAATTATTAATTAATTAATTAATATTAATTAATTAATTAATATAAACGCACCCTAAAAAAGGCCACTTGCAAAATAATTTTGGAAAACTATCGGATTATAAATATATAAATATATAAAAATTTACATTTTTTTTGTTGTTGCCTAATTTAATCTATTGAATGCTTTTAGGTTTAAACTTTCCAAATACACTACTTATTCCAGCTCGTCAAAAGCCTTTGTTTGTATTATTTTCTTCTACGTATTAAATTTACAAAATCTTTATGAATTTCTCTTGCTTTTCTTTGTGAATATTTTCATAATACTGTTAATCATTTGAGCTTAAATAAACACATGCTTTTATTTTTGTTTTCTTATGTCATATTAAACATTTTAATATATGAGCCATGAACATTACATTTATTTAAAAGAAAAAATAATATTTCATTAGCTCAGGTATTTTACACCTCTTTGCGTCATATCATTTGCCATAGTTGATATCCGGATTTCTTTGTTTCCTTCATACGGTATTAATAGCAGCAACAATATTTGTGTAGTAGAGCTTTTAATAAGAAGCCAAATTAACAGTAAATTTGCAGTAGTAGTCGTCATTTATGTTGTAGACAACAGCAGCATATTATTTAATTATCCTGTTGCCTTTGTTGCTAATGACGGTGTATGTAGTCTTTGTATGCAACAATATAATGGCAAATCCTCTTGCTGTATATGCTTAATACGCTGTTAAGTATCTGGGAGTCTTAGTTTTATTCCATATATACGAAGGCTCACAACTGTTTTCCGTATTAATAAAGGCAACAAACATATGCTTAATGAAGCTTATACTCCACATACACCTTTTGCTAATAAAATGACACGCCCCTTTTAGTTTTACTGCCGGCTTATGAACACCATCATAGACTTTGTCATCCACATATTTTGTGGCAAGTAAAGCTCTTCCGTAACAGTAGAACAAAATAAAATCAAAACGCAAAGGGAAACTTGTTTGTTGCAAATTTTAAAATTGTGAGTGAGCATGAATATAGGCAAGAAAAAGTCTCTCATAATTATTAAGTGCTTGCAGACGGAAACGGAAATGTTTAGCATGTAACTAGTCAAGGTGTTGCAGCATTAAACCAAACGAATTGCTTGCACTAAAAACTAAAGTTTTTCTAAAACTTGTTTGTGGTGGTGGTTGAAAGGTGAAATCTGGTACATACTTAAACTAATTGTATTTTTGTGAGCTCATAACAGTGGCATAAAGACACACACACACACAACCACACACACTCGTACAAGCAAACAACCATTCTGGTATGGTTTTAAGTGTTAATAACTCAAGTTTTTGTTTGTTTGTTATGTCTTATCAGGAATGAAAGTGTCTCAATGAAACCAGACTAGACTGGCTAAATACATACCTAAACATATATGGTAGAATACTTAAAACAATATGTTTGGATTAAACAGTTTAAATGCTATTTAATATTTTTGTTTGCCAGTCATAATGATTTAATAAAGTTTTACTATAATAAAAACCCGAGAAAAAAGAAGGAAAATCTGCTCTTATAGGTACTTAGTTGAAAACAGTCTAAGTAGATGCTCAAAATATTTAGAAACTTTATGCACGAGCATCGTATGCATATAAAGACATTATCTAAATACATTTTATATGAATATTAGTATAATGCATAAGTTTATGAATAATAAGTTTTGTGCTGTATAGTCTTTCAAAATACTTAAGAATACAGAAACACATACTCATATATACACCATCGTCTATTTAATTTGTTTAGAAATTTCTCCATAAGATACCAAAACATTAACATTATTGTTTAAATGTTGTTTTGGGTTTAGATAAAGTTGTTGCCTCGAAACACTAATGTGTGTCTGGTTAGTTTTTGCCTTATACTTTTGAAAAGCTGGCAGCCATTAGAAGACAAGTTCTAGGGAATGTTTTGGTAACATACCAAAACATGTTCACATGTTGGTGTGTTTAGAAATATTAAAATTTATGTAAAACGTTTAAGCTTCAACGATAAATTTTAATTTATTGAAAATGTTCTCTAATTATTCATGTATGAGGCGAACAAACATGGTCTAGTTAAACGTCTATAAATGTAAAATTCAAGTAAGTGAGGTAAATTAGTCCAACAAAATGGCCACAAATACAAGCATATATTTACCATAATGTACAGTAATCATTGTTATTAATTATATTATAAATTTTGTTGTTATAATTATTAGATGTGTAACATTAAATATTAAATAAAAGTTCAAAAATTATAAGACATTTTTAAAATTTTATTGTTGACAAGATGTTTCATGCATGCAGCATGATTAACAAAAAAATATTATTAAATATTATTTAAGATATAGAGAAGAAAAGCAAGAATATGTTCTTATATCCTTTTAATACCTCTTTGAGGAAGGGTGGATTAGAAGAAATAAAACAAACCGAATAAAATATAAAATTTGCATGCACATACTCTTATCTAGAATATAAAAATTTTCAATTTTGAAAAACTCTTCCTGTATTAATTTAAACTCTGATTTTCTATGCCTACAACTTGCCAATTACGATAAGAATTGTAGTTTAAAATTTTCATGAAAATCTATGGGAAAATAAAAAAGTTTCACATATATCCTTTTTTGTAAAATGTATATTTTACTAAGCAACAGTGAAATATCGGTCAGCTAATCGCATAAAAGGCAAAAAATTATACCAAAAACTAAGGGAAAATTTAAATAAATGAACATATTGTA
Source organism: Germaria angustata (assembly GCA_963681545.1). Taxonomy (NCBI): domain Eukaryota; kingdom Metazoa; phylum Arthropoda; class Insecta; order Diptera; family Tachinidae; genus Germaria; species Germaria angustata. The sequence continues at coordinate 89,246,249 of OY813000.1, read as the reverse complement.
AGAAAAATATAAAAAAAATTATTTAATCAATTTTAAAAATCAAAATTGTTGAATTGTGAACTGGACCAAAAAAAAACTACTATTTATTTTTATTTGTTTTTACAGTATTCCCAAACATTTAATTCAAAATAAAATTTTTTAAACTAAATTTCGGGTGAAATGTATACTCTTTTATTTATTTATAATTAGTTGGTATTACTTTAATGACACTAGAAATAGTGAAATCTTTCGCGGCAAAGCTAATGCACAGTTCTTAAAGAGAATTGTGCTTTTTGCCACCAAACGCACATAATTTTTGCATTTGCCATCTGCAACATTTTCCCATTTAATACTCAAAATAACAGTTTGTGAAAATTTAAAAGGAAGCCAATTATTACCTACAATATTTTCGTTTGAAAAAAAATTAACTAAAGTAATTTAAAACTTTAATAATTTCTCATAAATTTATGGAAATACATATGTAAAAGATATCTACTTAAAACATGCATTTTTTTTATTACAACTCTCTTAATAAATCAGAATTCCATCCTTGAAATATGATGATTGATTTTTATACATGTTTATTTTATAATTTATTTTTTATTTTATAAACAAATATATTTTATTGTTAAATTTTCAAAAAAATATAGAGCTATTTGCTAAAATACTTTAATATAAAAAATGGGTAAAATGCTATTAACTTTGTAATAAACATATAAAATTTCATAAAAATGTGCCAAGAAGTTAAAGAACTGTCAAGAATCCTTTTTGTCTACGTATGTTGTTTTTATAAAAATTAAGGTAATAATTATATTTAATAATCTTATTTAATAGACGACCTTTAAGGTCCTTTTATAAAAAATAAACAAATTTATTTAATTCAATATTTCGATGCTTCGCTGGGCATCTTCTTCAGGAAAATTTTTTAATAAAAATAAAAACAAAATTAAATAAAATACATTTCCTTTTTTCTTGTAAAAAAACTTATTAAATATTTTATTATTATCGTTTATCAAATAATATATATTCAATATTGAAATTTATCGTTTTGGCATATTCTGCCCAACTACAGTCGACTCCGCTTTACTGAAAACAGCCAAAACCCAATTTTCTTTTCAGTTATCCGATTTTTTCCCTAAAACGTAGTTCGGATTACTGAAATTTGTTACAGTTAAGCGTAATGCTTAAAATCTGTAAAACAATATTTTTTATATCAAATCTGTATATTTTTTGTCATAAAAATTTTATTAAAAAAAATTTTTCATAAAAACATATTCATATTTTTTAATTATTTTTAAAACAAAAAATAAAAGTTTAAAATATAAATTAAAATAATTCAGTTTCACAATGCATTGAGTATTTACATTTGTATGCATGCTATTAAAAAAAAAACAAATTAATAAGAATTCAGTCTCAGAATGCAATGAATTAAATGAATTAAATTAAATAACAGTTATTAATCAAAATCATGCATTGCTTTAAATAACTTTGAATTTGACTATGAGTATTTTTTTTTCAAATTTGTATGCAATCGATTTCTAATAAATAAATTTGTCATTGTTTATTTTTTCACTAAAGCGAAGTAAGTTTCATACAAAACGTAGTTGTGGGCTTGCTTTTGGTTTTCAGTAATACGATATTTTCAGTAAAGCGATGTTTCGCTAACGCGAAGTGAGTAAGACTAACTGCGTTTAAAATCAGTGCGGGTATTTGTATCGCTTTCAGTAATCCGATTTTTTTCAGTAAAACGTGTTGCGCTAAAGCGGATTCGACTGTAATTGTTAAAACAATAAGAGTTTTTAGAAAATATATTATTTGTTGAGGATAATTGTTTGTTGTGTTTTGTGTATAAAACCATTCTAAGCATACTGTAGAATTCTCTTATTGTATGTTTGTTTGGCATAAGTATACTGCTTAAAGTTCACTGACGATTTGGTTTAGCGACCATTGAAATGTTGACATATGAACAGCTGAAGCCACAACAAACAAAACATTTTGTAAATGATATAATTGCTAAAGCAAAAATGTCGAAATAACTGAAATATTTATACGAACACTAAAGAAATCCACGAAAGGACATAGATTTACAGCGATTGAAGAGGAGCTTATTCCAAGAAAGAGAAGACTATACCAAAAATATTTATTCCAAGTGCTTCAAGGATGTGAATAGGCATCGAAACGATGATATTAAATATTAATTTTTTAATATAAATAAAAAGTCACCTTACTTTTGGAAAAGTCTCATATAATTTGATTTATAAAAAAATATCTACCATTTCTTCACTTTTAAGAAATTTTGTATTGAACGCATTTAAACAAATTTAAATACAACTAAACTTTTTAAAATTTTCAACATAATGCACTGTTTTATAAAAAATAAACAGTTTATAGCATTAATATTATAAAAATAATTAAAAAAAACTTCCTTATATTTATATCCTTTTTGGAAAAGGAAATCATTTTTTTCAAGAAAATTAAAGAAAAAATTAATAAATTTAATGATTTTCATTAAGCGAATATTATGATTTAACTATTGGTCGTCATAATCGATCTACGGAACAAAGACTATTCAAGCTGTTATGCTCAAATTTCGCAAAAGTTTAACTTTATTGGACATTAATCCATCAACCCATATGCGAAGAGTATGTACCGAGAAGAATATTGCTGCTGTATCGGCCAGTGTCAATGAAGATCGCCATATGTCAATTTGTCGCCGTTGTCAACAATTGAGTTTATGATATTCGACCACCTGGAAGATTTTACGTAAGGACCTCGGTACGAAACCATACAATATACAGCTGTTGCAAGAACTTAAGGCACGTAACGTACAACAAACGTTGTTTGCTTGGTAAATGGGGCAGAAAAAAGTTGGATGAAGATCCATTTTGCTATCAAAAAACTGCCATCCACGACGTAGCCGCAGACAACATTTATATGAAATATTCTTGAATAGGCATGTGGTAGGCATTTATTTATCGCCCCAAATAAATATTTCATCACTTTTGCAAAATTTTTGTTTTCTTTTTGAATTTTTAAAACTCAAAAGGTTAAAAAACCACTCATTATTTTTGCAACGAAAAATATTTAAAGAAAACTAATTTTTTAATAATTAAATTATTTTTGGCTTTGTTATATTTGTCACACTTGCTGCATGTCCTTGTAACTAACTATACTATAAGTAATTATTAATACAACCTGTAGTTTTTTGTTGACTTGATTGTTGTTCTCCTTCTCATGTTAAGGATATCATATACAAATACATAATATGCATTCATTAATATATTTTAAGCAAGTATTTCCTGGTCATGAATTTGCTTGTTATTTTATCTACTAATGAAGTGATTATGGAATTCCAACAATGTTAACAATTCACACATATATTTATGGTTTAGAAGTATTTCTCGAATTTATAAATAAAGAAAATATGAAGAAAATTAACAGGAGAAGCAAAGCTCATGTTAAACTTATGACGAATGAATAATTAAGTAATTATTTTAGAAAATATTTAAAAGGTTGTATGTAAAGGATATCAGCCAATATATGGTCTAAGTGTTTGTTACATATGTATGGTATATATATATAATCCAAAATTTTATAATTGATATACAATCATTAAACTCCAAGATTTAATTGGGGATTTCTTACAAAACATGATTACCGGTTTATAACTAGCAGTTGCTCATATATGCTTTTTTATTGAAAATATTGAAATATTATTTAAAAAAATTAAAAATAGTTGTTGTCTTTCAGCAGTGTCGGGCAGATGTGGTGATCGTTTTGTTATCAGTATTACATATGGATGGGTAATATTGCAATTAAATAAAAAATATATGTCGTTTTCCCGCTGACGGGAGTGGACTGAGAAATGCATGGAAATGAGATTTAGGGTCTTGTCGAAGTGAGTTCATTCTACGACCTAAGGAATCACAGCTGAATGCTGTCGGACGTGTCCACAGGTTGAGGATAGTAGAAAGTTCCGTAGGTATGCGGAGCAGTTGCCATGGCAGTCGCGAACAATCAGGAGGGCTCTGAGTGCATACTATACTTGGAACGTCAGTGCGAGTGATTAGCGCCTTCAAATAACCAAAAGCCAACAAATACCAGCAACTGTTCCTCATGTTAGAGGCGGCTGGAAGCGGGCATCGGAACTTGTAGCAAGCGGCTCGCTATACAAACGTGTTGAAAGGTTTCTAAGCCAGCCCGGCCTGTAGGCCATGCTGACAGCTGCAGTTCCAGGATCGCATGCTCAGCTAATCATTTTTAATTAACTGATTATCCAAAACTCATGAAATACCCAATCAACCTCTTTGATGATGAGGCCCTATCCTCCTTATTGAAACTAAATGAATTAATAATAATAATAACAATATGTCGTTTTAAGGATATTTTTTTAATGCATACCTTATTTAATAAATGAGCTTTAGGCTTTTCTTTGTTATAAAAAGAAAATAATATGTATTTATTCAATATTTCTACACCTCTGCGGGCGTCTACTTCGGGAAAGTTTTTTTTTAATTTTCTTGAAGAAGATGCTCGTTTATAAAACAAGTTATAAATTAAAACAAAATGGTTAAAAAAATAGTGTTAATTAACTGACACTATTTCCATTTAAAATTTCTATATATGGCTGCAACATGGGCTGAAATATGCCCCAGGTGTTTGTATTGCAGCATAGATTGGAAAGGACCTGCTATAAAATACCATATTGCTGGATCATTGAGTTTTCTATTATTTGGGAATATATATTTGATTGAAACAGAATCATCACGGTTTTATGTGTAGCTATAAACCTTTTATTTATAAAAATTCTTCACAAGAAATGTTTTTTTTAATTCTTCTTTAATAGAATTTTTTACTATTTAGGACTAGTTATAGGTTGAATTAGCGAGAGCAAAAACTTAAGAAGTTGCTGGCGTTTTTGTACAAACTGCGTTTTATAAATTAAAAATAGGTAGAATTGTTTTACAAATTCCATATTTCGGTGTCTGTGTTGCTCTGCATTAATCAATTAATTTTTTTTATAGATAAAGGGCCCAGTACCATATACTACGTCTTTTTTCCTAGACATTTACGAGTATTTAAATAATCTCTGAGTGCTTTTTCACAAATCTTAACTCTAAAGCTGAAAAAATATTTTTTAGACACAATTGTTAACTGATTAATTTGCTATATTTATACATTTATTTAAAAGTTTAGGACAAAAACACTACACCACAACTCGTAAAATCTTAAGCTTATTATATAATAAAATTTTCTTTGTTGTAGCCCTCATACTTTAAAAGTCCTTCATATATCCTTTATTCTTAATTAAAAACATTTCGTTTTTTTTTGTATTATCTTTAAATATCTATTCTTTTCTTTAACTATAATTGACATTTTATTGCTTTTGACATGTTTGATATTATTAAAACAAGTGTTTTTAAATATATTTTACATTGTTTGTACACATGCAGCCAGATAAATTCTTATAGGAAAGCCGAACAGGAAGAGGAGGTAGTAGGATGAGCACTACTATCAATAAACTATTAAAGCTGCTAATATGTGTATGAGTGTGTGTACGATTTCGCAAGTAAACAATATAAACAAACGTTAATTTATTTCACCTTAGTTTTTAATACAAATAAATGTAAACTTTTATACTTTTTGGCATGTTTTGGATTGACAGCTTTAACAATGGCTGTTGTATTAAGTGATGGCTCGTTTGTTTTGTTGTCTGTTTATTTTCACTGTACTCTTTTTATTTTCCTCTTGGTTTTTTTTTCTTTTACTGCTTTTGGTGTAGTATTTTGTGTCGAACTGAGTTTGATTAAGAGGTTGCACTTGGTGAATGTTTATACACAAACACATATCCATACATACATACATCGATAAATTAATGAGAACGAAAGAGGAGAGAGTAACTACCAGGGATATAGAATAACTCTAAACGTGCATGTGTGTGCGTGCTTTATAAAAAGAACGTTATCTGCCGTTAACAACACACTTGATCATCAATTTTCGAACAAAGAACGTTAGAATAACGATAGTAAACCTTTTTTTCCAAACAATTTTCATTCATTCTTTTGCTGTGTAATTGCAAGAGTAGAATGGTCAGCTGGTGTGAGATTAGACGCATATATTTAGGTCAATATGTTTTTGTTACAATTCTTATAAGTATACGAAAGGAGCCAGAAGTATTTAAAAATACTAACATTGGAATATTGTTTAGCTGCCTTTCACACCCCACCTACATAGAAGAGGGTTGTCATTTAATAGTTTATTTTATAGATTTCGTATAAGATTTTGCTGTTTTATTACAAATGGATAAGTGTGTGCGTTAAACATTGTTGTCAGTTTGTCAGTGTTTTACTTATTGAACAGAAGAATAATGAAAGGAACAAATTAAAGCGAGCAAAACCGGCAAGAGGGTGTTATTTGAAGGATATGTTTAAGACAGATTGACAGTGTATTTTATTTTATTTTATTTTATTCATTTACTTAATGAATTCAATTATTTATTTACCTTTAACTTTTCTTACGTTTAAATATTAACGTACAAATGTAAGAATATGTAAGTATTGAAGCTTGTTAAAATGTAATTTGATTTGCGTGCAACTATGCTTGTTATAAGTTATCCTTCATTCTTATTGGCTTTTTTCTCATAGAGTTTCATCCATTGAAAATTGCACACAAATAAGCTGATCCAAGTTTTCTGGGGAGGGCTGCAAGTAATTCTTATCAATTTTTTTCTTCTGGAGTGTAATAAGAACAAGATATAAATGTATTTAAAAAACAAAACATAAGCACACACAAACTCTAATTCTCTCTATCTCTCTCACTCTCTAACACACACATTTACAGTCCAGCCACAAACAGCCTCTATCCATTATATCTGTTGTTGTATGTGAAATTGTAACTTTTTAAGACTGGCAACTACTGGTGGTTGTTGTTTACGTAAATAACAAATGGAAATTTAATTATGGCAAAAAGGTATTGGTGTTGCGTTTGCCATAATCCTTGATTTTAATTAAGGATTATATAATTTATAAATACAAAATTGCACAAAGCTATCGAGTAGCGAGGAGAAAACAATATAATGGAAAAGCTGCGGGCCATATTTTATTCTAATCACATAAAGTAGATGAATTTTGTAAAGGTAATTAATAAATACTAAACAAAATTTAATTGCAGGACTAAACGCAAATAATTTCACGCTGATAAAACATAAAGCGTATTATTATAAAATATAATTAAAAGTACATGAACAGGCCAATTTAAAATTAATCTTGTACAAGGAACTTTTAAATATTTCATAGGAAAAGAATTTTTTGTGAAAATAATCCTTTGAAAGCTACTTATCTCACATCTATAATGCAGCTACCAGCATCTAATTAAAAATGGCTGGCTCTTGGCCGGCATGAAAGTAAGTAAATATACCAGTCTGGGGGTCTTCGGTACGATTTACACTAAAGATATTCGTAGAACAATATTCATTCTAATATATTATATACCAAATCAAGGAATAACACATTGAAAAAATTATTTGCCATATAGCAAAAATAAATAACACAAATCATACAGAATGGCGCAAAATTAATGTCATAATTTCAATTGGCTGCCATTTTTGCATTTGGCACTTATAATCTAGATCAGGGATCCACAAAACAAGGGCCCCGCGCCAATGCTTACGCTCTTTTATCGTGTACATGTGCACACGTGTTGCAGAGAAATAAAAAACATAAATCAGTCTCACTCGAGCACTAAAACACGATGGACGTGTTACGCTAGTTGTTAGAAATTAGCGTTGCCTTATGCAAAAACTGAGATCCCCAGAAATTCATATGAAATTAACCTGAGGAAATACTAGTTCTTATGAACAAAATTTTTATGAGGGAATGGAGATTTAAGATTTCAAATTTAGGTATGACATGAAAATTTCAGATCTGGTATCACTGATTCTTTATGTGTGTATGTGAGCGCAAACAAAATGTTTATATGTATTTTTGCCGATCCCTGATCTAGATAATTATATCGACAACTTGTTGTCAACAAGCCATGGTACGATGCACACCTGAAGAATAAACTTTTTATGAAAACAGAGCCCTTTTTTACATTTATAACGAAATGGCAGCCATTTCAAAATATGTCATTACTTTTACGCCACCTGTTAGATATAAGTATATTACATTTGAATAAAGTTTCTCTGTAACAAGTCTAATAATACAAAAAATTAAATGTTAAAACTATTCAATTAAATAGTACGTACGTTTTTATGGCTATTTGCATATAAATTTGTTATAAAATGCTTTGGTTTTACAAACAGCAAATCTTTATTTTGCAATTTTTACCCTGTGGTTTTGATTCCAGCATCTCGTTTACTACCTCAGCCTCAGGCTTTGTGCCCAAAAGTGATCAGAGTTTAATTTCCTTATTGCTTGCTTTCCTCTTTTCAAATCTTACTCAGAAATATCAAAAAAGATATTGAGCTCGGCATTTAATACTCAATTATTTAAAATAATCGCGGAAATCACGGCTCGTGAGCTCTTGTGAATATATCGATACCCTTTGGGTATTATCATCAGAAAATTTTATTTGATTAATACAAATAATTTTAAAATTATTTTTAATTAGTCTCGAAATATCGAATTATAATTTTAATTGAATAAAAATTTTAACTTTTTGATAAAAATACCCTTAGATGGAAATTATTAAAAAAATTATTTAACGACAATAATATCTCTATATTTTTTGACATTTTTATAACAATTTGGTTAAAATATTATTCAAGCTTGAGGTCTTATTTTGTGGTTAAACAATTTTATTTAAAATTATCGATATTTCGATATTCATAGAGTATCATCTTCAGGACAATTGTGTTTTTTAACAAATAAAATTAATTATTAATTTTAATTTTATTAAAAAAAACAGAATTATCCTGAAAATGAGTATCGAAATATCGATAATTTTAAATAAAATTGTTTAAACACAAAAAAACGACTTCAAGCTTAAATAATATTTTAACCAAATTATTTAACGACATCTCAGATTTTATTGTGTAAATTCAATGAAATATTTTTCCAACTCTCGTATTTAAAAAGCTTTTGTTATATGCTTTTTCTTAAGAAATTGTGGAAAATTGTTTTTTTATTTATTTATTTCACAACAATAAATACCATTTAATTATCAATGTCTTGAAATTAAATTGCAAAAATATTTTCTTTTCCACCATTGATGTATGAAAAGTTTCTGAAAAATATTTTTATCTTAATCTGGCTTAAATACATGTATTTATTATAATAAATATTTCAAGAAATAAAAGAATTTTTATGAGAAATATCTATAAATGCATTTAAGCTTTTAGTAACAAGTAAAGAAATGTAGTTTGTTTTAATACTTTTAACATGAATCTTAATATCAGGAAGTTGCCCAGAATATGATGTGTTGTTTTTTTTCTATTAAAAAAAATCCTCTTATTTGCTAAGGAGAAATATAATTAAATGTTTATATAACCATATAATCTTAAAATTTTGATTGTTTGAAATTTTGCACAAAAAATATGTATGTATTTTACCAAATAAAAATTGTTTTAAAGAAATTATATACTTATATACATATATATATATATATATATATATATATATATATATATATATATATATATATATATATATATATATATATATATATATATATATTATTTGTTTGTTATGCAGAAAATATTTACATTATATCGTATTACTTTATGCATATGTACGTGTACGTAGACGAAAATTTTTTTCTATAAATAATACAACAATATAATAAATACACATTGACAGTAGAGAGAATCGAACCAATCAAAAATCCAATTAAAATTGAGGAAAATTCGATTTGTATGTAAAATATTCAAATACATATTTTGTATAGGAGTTATGGAATATACTGTTGCCAATGACTCAATAAACTTTAAATAAATACAACATCACACGCACATACATAATATACAAAAATAGAGGCAAATAATATGCAATACATGTCTATGTGTGTGTGTGTGTGTGTGTGTATAATATTGCCCCACTACCACTACATTTAAACTAAAAATGGATGAATTTGTTTTACGTAAACATGTTATTTTTATATATAAAAATACATTTGTATGTTTTTCATTCATATATCTTAGTTTTTTTATATTTCATTTTATGATTGATTATTTTCTTTTATTTTATTGAAAACAAACTCTCTAAATAAACGAAAGCCCAAGTGTTGGTTACACTAGTTGATGTGCAATTGTTTGTGCGAAAAAAATGTCCATGATGTATATCAAATTTTAATGAAAGTTTTTACTTGTTGGTAAAAAGGATTATATTTATTAAAGACTTTTTTGGAGGAAAAAAAAATAAATAAATTCCAATATAATTGGTTTTTATTTAAACTGATATCAAAAGGAAGTAAGTAGAGAATTTATTAAAAGCAAAAACACTCTGGATTTTTAATATACAAATAACAAACGTAATTATTTAAAAAAAATATAAGTTTTTATGAAATGTATTTTTTCACAAATCTTTACAATTATTAATAAACATCAATAAAACTTAAACCCTTCCTACTCACTTGACCATAGGCCGAGTCCGTTAGAGATTAGGGCGTTGGGACAAAATATGGATTATACGCTTAATCAAGGTAAATTATATTTCTAGCTTTTACAATTAAATTTTTCTCTCATATATCCTTTTTTTATTACGAATTTTCCTGCCAAAAAAAATTATTTGGTATAATATTTTAATTTGTTGCTTCATTTCGATTCAATGAAAAATATGTTTCAGTTTCTAGAATGTCTTAAATGTTTTAATTATTTCATTTTTCATTTTACAAAATATTCATCTATTTCCAATAGAGTGACCATATTAATATATCGTAAGTACACTGGAAGAAAAAATTTGTTCTACATTTGAATTTTCTTTCTTCTTACTTTAAGAGACAATTTTTTTTAATATAAATACGAATATTTCAAAATCTATTCTAGAATAAACATTTCAAGTAGGAAAGGTCTCAGTTATTTTATGGGTACGAGTATATTGACTTTGTCCTTTCGATATTTAAAATTTTGTTACGCCTGAGGCTGTAAAGGCTTTTGTGCTGACCGATATCGAACAGAAAAAAGAATATTTAAATAAAACAAAAAAATTTAGTTATTAAAAATTGTTAAATCAAGTCTGTTCCAGGACATAAATTTTAAAAAATCCTCCAGCATGATATTTTTTGAATTATTAGAATAAAAATACTAGGCTGAGGCTGTAAAGGCTTTTGCGCTGACCGATATCGAATAGAAAAAAGTATTATTATGAAATTGAAAGCAAATAAAAGAAAGGATGTTAAAATTTAAGTATTAAAAATGTTGAATGAGGTCTTTTCCAGGAAAAATATGAAAAATCTTCCCGCATGGTATTGCTTGAATTATTAGCATAAAAATTAATATATCAAATAGTCGAAGGCCAAGTGTGAATTTGGAACAGACCAGTTTCTACTATATGCCATCCTCCTTTCTGTTGTTCGTTGTCCTTAGTAGGAGTAAATCGGAGTATGCTTTAAATAAAGTCAATTTATCTTGATCTTAGTTTGTTATTTTTGCGTAAAGTCGATCTCGAGTCCGCTTTAGCTTGATTCGGATTAATGCAAAATTTGTTCGTAAACAAATGGATTTCGATTACGTGCCGAATTTTCTTCTTTTTCCCGTTGTTTGAGACCATTTATTATTCCGTAAAATCGATCACAAGTCCGTTCCTAAATAAAGCGTGTTCCGTGCTTGATTTAAGAAACTCTGTCCTTGCCATACTTTTGACTACGCTTTGGCTTGATTCAAGTACTTATAAATTCATTATTGTTTTGAGTGTCCTAATATTAAAATTCGTATTATCAAGGCTCAAGGCAATATATTGTTTAAGACAAAAGTTATTTCTTCATTAGCAGCTCTTCTTGCCAACCACACATACGAGTACTCAACAGTAAAGAAAATTTTAATGAGCTGCTTTATATGCAACAGTGGTTTTTTTATTTTTAGAAATATAATTTAACTCCCTTTAATGTGGTTTTTGGAAATTTTAAGGGCAATTAATATTTGTGCACGAGTAATTCAATACTTTCGACATTATTTTGATGATAATTAAGTTGTTGTAGTTGCTGTTGCTACTGCTGCTAACCACTTAATACAATAATGTCATGGCAACCCGTTCAATCTTCTTCATATTACTTTGAGTTGCTTTTGCTATTAATTTCTTATTTTTTTAATGTATTTTGGTTACCTGAGCATCATATTATCTCGAGTTTTAGTTGCAAAACTCTTGTTACCACTTAATAATTGTTATAATATATAAATATGTCTACACGTATACGTTGTCTGAATGTAAAGAAGGTTTGTAATGCTCTTGCAGTATATAACATTTTTAGTATTATGAGCACAATTTGTTAAAAACTTTTTTAATTGAAGTTGCTATCAACTACAACTATGTATGTAATATAACTTTATGGAACAATATATAGTTTAACATTTTGCACACTTCACAGCCTCAAGGGTATTTTCTATATAAGCTTGCACTCATACAATTATAATCAGGATCTTGTTTTTGCTCACATAGACGTACGTAACTTATGTATATACATATTTATTAAATCCTTAACATGAACTCATTAACATCTCTTTGCCAGCTGTACATGAGAGTAGAACAGCCACATGCAAACAAACAAAAACCGAGCAACAAATGCTGGGTAACACAAAGTTGACGTAGTCATGGTACCTACTAATTACTATGAATATATTATATACTATCATAAATATATAAAAATAAAAATTATAATTACGTGATTGCCCATGGTTACTATAATTCTCTTTTTTTATTTGCCATGTAAAAAAAAGAAAACTAAGCATAAAATAATAACTCAACCGAATATAATCATTATTAGAGCTGTTACTTGTTTCCAGTTCACCTTCACGCCCAGGACACCCACCAGAAAAAGTTCCAAAAATAATTTGTGCTTTTTTCATCATTTTGTTATTCCAAGCACTGTTCACCTAAAATGTCATTTTAATTTAATGTCTGATTTACTTACAGCTTTGCAACAAACTGGGGGGTGGATATAAAATGATTTATTTGCCATTCAGATTTCCACTATGTAGTGAGATGTCTATCTGTTACATTTTTCGAAAGTATAAACCACAAAGATGTAAGAGGGAGTACCAGGAAAATTTTTACATTTTAATTGCTTTGCCATGTTCACAGACAAGAATATCCCTCGAGAGTAAAATTTATTTCATTTTGCATAAGATCTCATTTCGAGTTCCTTTTGAAGTATCTAAGTAAGTAATAATAAATAATTGCTAAGCGTTAAAATAAACATTTCATAGGTAAATATAATTTTTAATAAGAAGAGAAGACTAATTACATTTATATGTATATTAGAGCTAAGCTTTAATATAAATTGTATTAAAGTCCCTGAAGAAAAATTTATTTGTTTATATATCCTGTAGATCTTTAAAATTTTGTGAATATTTTTTTACTACAACTTGCAGTTTTTTTTTCAGGCAATTTTTTACTAAAGTTGTACTAAAATAAAATTTTTATTGAAAAAGTTCGCCATATATCCTTTTTTCCACAAAAAAAATTAAAAAAATAAATATAAAATAAAACATAAATAAAAAAATATTAAATTAAAATCATTTGTCTTTAATAAGGACTCAACAAGCTTTTTTAGCTAAAATTATTGCTATTTTTACAGACAAATTTTTAATAAAGTTGTACTAAAATAAAATTTTTATTGAAAAAGTTCGCCATATATCCTTTATTCCAAAAAAAAAAAAAAAAAAAAAATATATATATATATATATATATATATATATATATATATATATATATATATATATATATATATATATATATATATTAAATTAAAATCATTTGTCTTTAATAAGGACTCAACAAGCTTTTTTAGCCCAAATTATTTCACGAATATTAAAGTTTATATTTTACTCGTATCTACTTTTATCTTACAAAAATGTCTTAAAGCTTTTTTTAATTCCGAGAAGTTCTTTCACCACAACATGTGGTTTTCTTTATATTATCTTTAAACTGAATTTCATTACAATTGCATATAAGTTTTAGAAGTTGTCCATGTATCCTTTTTTTCAAAAGTAATTAAAATAGACCTTTTTTGTTGCCTAACAAGCTGCACTTTAAAAAAGAAAAAGAGTGGAAACAGTCATAAAAACCTATAAATTTTATTTTTTATTTAATTTGAAACTTTACTAAAAATTTTTGCATCAAATGAAAATTTATTTTCAAATTTTATCTCTATATATTATGGTCGCTAAAACTCATTTTCTTAGTATTGTATTGCCATAAATTAAAAAATGTTTGCAGGTACATAAACTAAAATATTGTTTGCCATATTTCGCAGCAAGAAGTTACAAATATAATGGTAATACAAAATACACATTAATAAAAATAAAAATAAAAAAAAACAATTCAAACCACAAAAAGTAATTTTATAATTTTACACTGTGGTCGTAATTAGTCGTCATAAAAAGAATATACGAGTATGCGTATTTCTGTGCACGGAGCAGGTTGTTTTACATTTTATTTTTTATTTTCATTAATTTTTCCCAAACAATTTTTGCAATTTATTTTACACTAACTTATAAACGTATAGACATATAGAATGCCAAACAATTATTGTTTTTGTGTTTATAGTCGTAAAGGCGCCGCCGAGCGCTTTAACGTTTATATTTCATTCGAGTTCAGTTATTGTGGTTTCGGGCAACGAGCATACCTTTTGTTGGCGTTATTTTCCATTTTCGGCTTTTGTTGTATTGTATACAATTTATGTGATATTTTTTTCTCTTTTATTTGTTTCTGTCTCCGTTTGAATGGTGTGACACAAGAGTGCTGTAGAGTTAATATTTACTTCAAATACTTTTTGAAGGCAACTGCTTTTGTATAATTTTCCACAAATCCTTAAAAGTCCCTGGAGATGTAATCAATTACTTAATATAACTACTCTACTACCTCGGCTGTGGCTCCTCTTCTCGCGCTGCTGTTCTGCCATTTTGTTGTTATATTAAGGGGCCAGCTATTAAGTTTTAATAATGCCATAAGGCAGGAGCCGTGTCTTTAAATATCCTACTTCAATATTTTCCATTATTTTCATTTTATTTATTTCTGTTTTATTGTTCACAAAAAAAATTAGAGAGACATATTGTTAAGGGATGGCTGTTGGTGTTGTCTTTTTTCGGATGGGTTATTAATATGATTGCACGCTTAGTCAGTGTCATTCCCTGGGGTATAACGTGCAAAGGCTACTTCTTGCTTCCACTACATTACACAAGTTTTGGATATCAATACCACACCCTGCAACTTTTGTTTTCAACTTTTATTACGCTAAAGTGGATATTTTCTAATGGCTATTAAATCAATTTTATATTTATCATTATTCCTGTTACTGGTTTAAGATGTTTATGATTTTACTTTGAAATTTATTTAAACAATTGTGCAAAAAGATATTAATGGGTTTTATGGCCAAAGAAAACTGAGCCATCGTTCTCATTTTTAAAATTTTCGTTATTAGTGTCCTTGATGTAATAAAAAAAAAATCCGGATATGGCCAACATGCCATGATGAAACTATTACTATCGTTACGAAATTACTAACAGTGAATAAAATTGTTCATCGGACTGCTCGAAGAGGGGGAGGGTAACGAATAAGAAACTAGAGGAGAGAGAGAAAGAAAACACAAGAGCACAAAAGCACAAGGTGGTGATGGTAAACTTAAATACACGTAGAAAAGCAAAATGAACTTACTTGTATCAAAAAAGGATGCTTGCTTAATGGAAATCACAAAAAGACATAAAAAAGCATGAAACGAAAAAAGGCAATTTCCGTACAATAAAAACTTAAAAGCTTTGAAGGCAATTTAAATACCAGCCAGGGATAAAATGATAAATAAAGAAACAAGCACACAAGCAAATTCTCTAAAAGAAACTTTGCTTGAAAGTCTCTTTGAACTTGAATAAACTGTTCCCCCCAAATTCGTGTTAAAACAGCTAAACAAAAATTACACCGAATATTATAGGCCCTTAAATTATAATATTTTAATTTTCGTCTTTTCTTTTAAAAATATTTCACTCACAAACAAGAAACTTAGATTTTCTTTTCATTTTATAAGGGTGTAAATTCTTTAAACTAGTACCACAACCAAACCAAAAAAAAAAAATTAAGAAATCAAAACTCAAAACTTTTTATAAAACAAAAAATTGTGTGTATATGTGTAACAACCAAACTTCATTCAACTTAAGCAAAAATGAGAAGAAATAGAAATACAAATATGTAATATGAAATAATAAATGAATTAAAGCATAAAAGTTTGACAACAAAATTTGTTCAAGTTTATGAGAGCGTAGAGGGCTGTAAATTTAATTTGCTAGAAAATTTGCCAAATGTTGGCAAGGAATTAATATTCATATACATACATTCACACTTAAATGCATTAACATTTACGGCATTATTTGTTTTATTTATTTTTATTTTCAAGCAGAAAAAAAAACTAATGGCAAATAATTAGATAAAGTTTAGAAAAGGTTTTAACAAGCCAAGATCTTGGGTAAATGGTTTGAAGTAAACATTTTAACAAAGCAAAAGGGATATACGAGTATATCAAAGAAAATGTTTGCTATAAAAAAGGACGAAATTCTTAAGCATATAGTAACAAGCATTTACAAATTATAAAATTTAAAAATAAAATATATTTCAAATATGATTTAAAATGTGATTGCCGAGTAGTGATTTTTATTTTATTTATTTACCACTATTTAAAAAAAAAGATATACGACCAAATTGTTTGTTTCCATTATATTCTATTCCATATCAATAAATAAATTGATAAATAGTATGGCATACAAAATATATTAAGGCTATTTCAGTTTATGACTCCATGATCTCCAAAGGAGACAGAGGATAATTATAAGTTTTTAGCAAACCATGTGCATTAAATTTTGACTCTTTGTGTAGCAGCTTTAGCCACGATTTAAAACCACTTATAATAGATTGCGAGCTGAGGAAGTAATTTTCAACTTCAAAGGATTTAAAATACATAAGGAAATAATTACACTTTTTATTATTAGCTCCAAAGCTCTTTTAATTTTTATTTAAGAATTAAATAATTAATCTGTTTAATTGAAAAAAAAAACTGTTGCACAAACAGCGAAAAGCGTTATTATTGAATTTTTATTTTTTTCATGCAAAGGGCGGTCCAACAATAATGCACAAAGTTAATTAGGAGTCACAGCTTAACGTCAAGTTTTTTCCCAACTTAATTTGATATTTCTTTGTTTCAATTAACCATGGAGAGATACACAATTGAGTAGCGCGTTAAGATTGTTGAAGCCTTTTAGGAAAATGGACGTTCAAATCAATAGGCATTTCGTGCACTTTGTGATTTCTTTGATTCAGTTTCGAGGAACACCAGCGAAATTGCCGCATTTAAGCAAACGAGAATACACGAGTGATTGTTGAAAAGCTGATGCATCCACAAAGATTGACTGTTTGGTGCGGTTTATGGGCTGCCGGCGTTATCGGGCCATACTTCTTCGAAAATGAGGTCGCCCAAGCAGTTCCCGTGAATGATGTTCGCGATAGCGAGTTGATAACGAACTCTGTGGCCAGAAATTGAGGATATGGACCTAGACTATATGTGGTTCCAGCAGGATGTTGCCACTTGCAACACAGCCAACGAAACAATGGCTCTTTTGCGCGATAAATTCAAATACCGTGTTATCTCACGTGATTTGCCAACGTTGTACTACTTTCTTGGGGAATATTTAAAAGAAAAAGTGTACGTCAATAAGCCTAAAACAATTCAAGAGCTACAGCATGAGATAATTCGGCACATTAACGACATTGAGCCTCAATTATGTCTTAGAGTCAAATAAAATATGGACCATTGAATAGAGTTATGCCACCGAATGCGTGTGGCGTGTATTGGGCCGATAGTTTGTCTTACACATAATTGTCATAGATCCTTCTATCATAATAACAAATATTAAGATAATTCTATGAAGACTTTTTGTTTTATTTACAACTCACATCGTGCGTTTAGGTTAGACCACCCTTTATTACGAAATAAACTGTAATACTCCTATAAATTCAATAATTAAATGATTTAAAAAAATTTTTTTCTATCACTTGAAGTTCTTTTAGTTGCCCTTCATTATTAAAATGGTTTCTAGCCTCTATTATTACTTTTACGTAACTTTATTCGACTTTAGTTTTTTTAAATTTCTAGCCAAAAATATAATTTATTGTATTATTTTTATATTCATGGCGAAAGGGTATTGTTCTTTCACTGTTTTGTTATAATTTTACTTTTCCTGCACCTTCATATGTATTTAACATTTTTTTTACAAAAGTTAATTAAATTTTCTTTGTAGATTTGTATACCAAAAAAAAAGCTTCACTTGACTTTCTTTGTTTTAATTAATAACCATTTTGTGTTACAGTTTCTTTAAATTTTTATTAATGCTGCTCCTTTTCTGTTGCTTTTTTAAATTTTATTTGCATTTGCTACAACAGATTATACTTTTAGCAACAAGATTTTAACATCAACACGTCTGCAGAAAGTCTTTATTGTTTTTTATTAAGTTTTCCATGCTTAGCTTTATACTTATTTCAAACAAAAAATTTTTAAATTTTAATTTGCCCTGCAGTGGGTTTACTAAAGAGCAGAAAAAAATTATTTTATACACAAAAATTTTTCATGTTTGCATATAATGCATTAAGCTTAGTCCACACACACACACGGCCACACGCACACACCCACGTATACTAAAACAAAGCAAACACATACATATAAACATCACGATAAGAGGAGTTGCTTCTAAGGCACTCAGGCAGAAGTGTACACATCAGTAATAGTGTTCTGGATTCAATTTTTTTTCTAGTATTTTACAACACGTTTCCTGTTATTTTCGTTATTTTTTTTAAAGGGAGTTTAAACATTAAACCTCTTTGGCAAACACAGTCTTGTAAATTAAAACATTTTAAAATAAAACAAACAAAAAAAAGGATGAAACGTGAACAAGAGCAACAGTTTTTTCCCCATTTTCATTTTGAATAGTAGAATGTTTATATGAATTTTAAAAGTATGAAAGAATTAACACAAACTTTAATCCGCTTGTGAGTTTGAATATTATGGCAGGAGTTTACGTTTTTGTTATAGCAGGTGAAGGAGATACAACAGCTGAACTATGCCACCAGCATCATCAAAGTCAGCATAAAAGAAAGTCATGCTAGTCATCCTTTTTAGTCAGGGTTTCAATAACAGGAAACATAATAGCAAGAAAGCTTAAGGTTTTGAATACCAGTTCCAATTTTGGACTTGACAATGGTTCTTCGAACAAAAATTTTGCAAAGTCCTGCAAACTACAACCGTATTTTCAACTAATTCAGAGGGATATTATGAATATTAATGAAAGTTATTTTTGATCCTGCTGGTTTAGATGAGCACAGGAATATCTGTTTTGTAGACATATTTTCCTATCTTGCAAAGGAAACGTTGCTGTTGTTTTTTTTCTTTTGACATGCCAAAGAGATTCGCTGCAAAAACTACAGGCCACAAGTTCTACTTTATTATCAACAAATAGAAATAGGAAATAAAATTATTTACAGCTCTTTTATAGACCGTCGAGCCGGATGTTATATATATACGTTCCAGCAAAGTATACAATATTACAGGAGTTATCATTATTAATTATAGGCCTAATTAACATTGACCCCTCGGAAATTTTTTGTGCCACTTTAAGCTTCACTGCGACATATTCAGACTGAAATTTAAGGCATACTGACTTCTAAAATTATCTAAAGTTAAAAGATGTATTAGATAAATTCTTCCTTAATTGCCCAAATTTGCCGTCAGATTTTGGTTAATTGATATTGTATTTAGAAGTTCCTTTTGCATGGCGAGTTTTTGTAGAATTAGGTAATTTATATTTTTAAAAAACCATAACGTCCAGTTTACAGAATATTAAAACTTCAACTCTAAACAATAGCGTTATTTCTGCTATTCAAATAAGATTTTGAAGGATATCTTTGTCTGGTCTATTCTTATTTTGTAGGATATCTTAGCCTGGTCTATTCTTATTTTTAAATTCAGTTTTTTCTCTTTCCTGAAATAAAGAAAAAAAAAACGTACACAACGAAAATTTTGAGGGTTGAAATGTTACTTATTTGTGTTTGTGTCAGAAATTAAAGGATCACATGATCTCTTATGACCACTCGCCGAAGGAATATTCAACGTCAAATTGTTGTACGTGGCTAGTTCAATGAAATATTACCATGACGATTTCTGACTTGATATATATATATATATATATATATATATATATATATATATATATATATATATATATATATATATATATATATATATATATATATATATATATATATATATACTCATTTACATTTTTACCCCTCAGCAATCTATTTAAATATTGAAAATGCTGTAGATTTCCGCTCTTTGAAAATTTTGACTTTAACCATCTGACCCCGTAACACCGGTCTTATTAAATAAAACTTGTTCAACATCTCATATCCCCACAAATTGGCACGACAATTGGTTTTTGTTAGGAATTAGGATATTAAAGTTCTTATGCAGCACTAGAGTCAGTTCAATTTGATCAAAGTAAACAAAAAAAAAAACAAATACAAGCTGCAAAGCTACTTGGCTTTTCTTTAGAAACATTCAGAGTCCTCGGTGGCAATCTAACCTCCGACCTTTGGACTACTAAAGTAGTTTACTAGATACTAGTGTATGCAGGCACAATACTGTGATAAAATAATAGTTGTGTGGTGGATCGTGCAGGGGCTCTACAGTTTTCTCTAGATCTTCCACCAGGTTTCCAACTACCAAATAAGTGATGCCTGGTATAGAAAGTGCACTCCCACAGGCCACATCTCTTAGGCGGCCAGGCCTTCAGAGTTCCAGTCATCTAGATGCAAGTAAGATGGTACACCTTATTGAGTAAAGCCTTAGCTGTAACTTATTTTGCGTTTTGGCTACCACACTAAGGTGGTAAGAGAACAAACTATAGGCGACAAAATTAATATTAACAGTCAGTACATTATGAATATTTCAATAATTCCTGAGTAGGTCGGAGACGTGACGCTAGAGAGACATGGAGACGATTTGCTATTTATTTGTCATCTGTTTTAATACATATCTGTTATATTACTTATATCATTTGAAGTGATAGCAGACTCCACTTTGCTTATCTTCCACAAGAGACCAAAGCCTTGACATTTATCACTAACAACCTATGAAATATTTTTAAGGATGTTAGATTCGCTTTGCTGTGTTTATTTAGTAAATTCAACAGACAATTGCACAGTCACACGGCGACTTTGTGACTTAATTTTTATTTCTTTGTACTTTCCTCCCTCTAATAACCCAACAAACAATTGATTAGAGGTAAGAAATATGCCGGTACACTAGTTGATATCAAACGTTCTTAACACTAAATGTCCTTTTTGAACCTATTTTGACAGGCAGGATGACCATTAGAGACTCATGGTGATCGTTGGAATAAGTACCAATTTTTCAAATGCGATATCAATGTGATTATAAAATAAACGAAAAAAATATCATTTTTTTCTCTAATCAAAATCACAATGTTAAAAAAAGCGATTGTATAAAAAATATTCAAAAATTATTTTCCTATTTTTGATAATGTTTTAAATATTTTAGCGGCTAATAAAATGTTAGTTTTTCAATTTATTAAGGATTATTAATGAATACCTTCTCTGTTTCCTCTTTATATCCCACCATTTATATAAAAAGACCATGTTAAAAATACATTTGACATTAACTCGAGAATAAATAAAATTCTCAGCTTTAGAAAAATAAAGGATACCTGTAGAATAATATATATTTTTTTAAACTTTTCTCAAATCTTTTTTAAATCTTTTGACATTTCTGAATAATTCTGATGTCAGCAGACATGGAACCCGATTGTTTGATGGGAATATAAGAAAAAAGAGAAATACATGAGACTGTATTATAAGCATTTGTTTGAATTCATTCGTATATTTATATTGAGGTTCTTTGGTCAGTATTTCATTAAGTTACACAAAATGTTTAACTTTATTTGATCTCATACCCCTTTCGTCCTTTAGTTTGTCTTTATTACACAAAATGTTAGACATTGCAAAGACCGCACTCGTGTATTTACATTTGCTTTAGGTCAAATTACAGACACTTTTAAAGGCGCTATTACGGCAAATATACGAGTGGGATGATTTCAGTTTTAGGTTTTATAATTTTCAAATACACATGTATTAGTTTGTGTGCATGAGACAATAACCCCAATGCAACAGTCTTTGTCCTCGTATATTTTTAGTTTGTGTAGTAAAATTTTTCGTAAAATTTATTTCGCTATATGTTTGCTTCTCTTTTGATGTGTGTGTTTGTGTGTGTGTGTGTGTGTGTGTTTGGGGTCTAGCAAAGCCAAGTTGCAAGGATATATTTACTTATAGACTGTTAGCAATATTCCTGTTGAAAAAAAAACTAAAACGGAGGTATCATTGGCAAGTTGTGTTTAAGCTTTAGTATAAACATAATGATTCATGTAATATGAATCATGCCTTTATAGTCGTAATTGTATTATAAAAGTGTCTATAGAAAAGGAAGTTAGATGTAAGTTTAACGTTGCATATTTAAATACAGACACAAGTTAAATATTAACACTTGATTTTTGTTGTTGTTGTATTTTTGTATTCCTTTGGTTTTCACAAGCAGGATATTTTTATAGGGTTAGTATTTTGACTGTGAATTGACTTGAATAGAGCCCTTTTGCGAGATGAAACAAATTTTTAATTAAAATGCAAGAAATATTTAAGATCATACAAATTTAAATGTTCAAAGATATCTTGATAAGAATGTTCAATTATTTTGTAAGGATATTTAATAGGATAAAAATAAGCAAAGAATAATAAAATTTTTAGTATAAATAAATGGTGTCAAGTAGTGAATAACATAAGCGTCCATAATAAAAGTAAAAAATTAAGAAGTTTAATTTTTAATTATTTTCATATGTTTAGTTCAATATAAACATAGGAAATATTTGCGTATTTGATATTTTATATAATTAACAAGGATAATAAATATCTAGAGCTTCACTTGTTAATTTTAGCCAATTTGATTGGGTAAAGATGGATGGATGAACTAGGTCACCAGTTAGAAGTGCTTGATATATTAGAATATGGTTTACGTCAAAAACTTCTTCATAAAAAACGGGTCTGTTTTTAAATTAAATTCAATATAATTCTTTAAAGTTTAAGTTTTCCCGCATTTTGACGTGCCTACTATCTTCTAGGGAAATTCTGTGTTGAGAAAAATGTTATTATAAGAGGAATACAAAAATAACTTATTTTTGAGAAACACAGAGATAATTATTTTGCACACTTATTATTGAAATTTATATTTTGGGATATACTAATGGTTTAAACAATTAGAGAAATAGATGAACAAGTGTATTGTTTGTTGTGACCTTAGGTTTTCATATTTTTATTATAAAGACACAAGTTACACTCAGGCAATTAATGGCTACTACTTACTTCAGGTGTGACTTCTTTTGTGAAAGAGATAGGGTAGAGAGGATAGGCAGTGAAATTAGAAGACAGAGAAAGAGAGAGAGAGAGAGAGAGCTTAATTTCTGTTTTACAACTCAACTATTCTCTGGTGTTAAGTAGACGCTTTACGTCTCTTAAGCTGTATGTGTTTATCCGTTTTATTTATTGTTTTCGCCGTCGATTCTGCTATCATTACCGACGAAGGAGGGCGCTTTGATATAGCAAACATTAATTAGCGTACAAGAGTATCCAAATGCTCTTACTGTTAAGCAATCAGTGTTATGCCTTCATCACTTAAACAGTCCAACAACAATTAACATAAAGCCACACTAAATAAATTAGAATAGTTCATGATATTATTTTTTTTAATGACTTGTCTTGAACAGGGATCGAACCCAGGTTCTCAGTCATAAATTGCTTTGCAGTCAACGCACTTCAGGTAACAATACCCTAAGCCGATATTTTATTGCCCGTTACAAAAAATCGTCACTGAGCATTTCAAGCATTTTGAAAACATTCAACCTCACAAATATGTTTACGTCAAAACAATCAAACACAATATGAGAATTCTGTATCAAATGTGGTGAATACCAAATTCATAATCCTAGTAGGCTTAGAGCGCAAAAATATATTTGTATATATTTATATCAAAATCTAAATCGAAAAATCTTTTTGTTATCATATTTATTAGCCAAGTTATTAAAATAGACAATATTATTCAGAAACCAAAGGTGCCTGTCGGAATGGACCGATATATTACAGTGCTAAAGCGCGGGCGAAGCCCAAATTCTTCAAAGATCTCATCTGTTCCCAAGATATCCAGGGATATAGACACCGCCTCAGTTAACCGTCAAAACCGCTTTAAAATATTGCAGGATGACATTGACAAACCCGAAGGCTCCTCGAAAAAAACCTCCAAACCACCACCCATCTATTTGAGAGAAAAAAATTCAAACTCCCTCATCAAAAAACTAATCTCGGTCATTGGCGAAAAGGCATTTCACATTGTCCCAATAAAACGTGGTAATATTGATGAAACAAAGATCCAAATATACGAAGAAAAAGATTTCCGCAAAATGGTTAATGAATTCGAAAAAAACAAAACAAGTTTTTACACATTCCAGCTTAAAAGCGCTAAAGGCCTACAGATCGTACTGAAAGGCATAGATTCTTATGTTGTCCCTGCTGAAATAAAAGATGCTCTCACCCTCCAAGGATTCAAGGTAAAAAATGTATCCAACATAATAAACAGGGATAAGATACCCCAACCTCTTTTTCGTGTTGAACTGGAGCCTAACGACGTAATATTGAAGAAAAATGAGACCCATCCCATTTATAATTTGAAATATCTATTATACCGCAAAATCACAGTTGAAGAACCCCACAAGCGTTCAGGACCCGTACAGTGCCATAATTGCCAAGAATATGGCCATACGAAAACTTATTGTAAATTACCTACTGTTTGTGTTGTGTGCGGTGAATTACACAACACTGCTATTTGCAATAAGTCGAAGGACCAGAAGGAAAAGAAGTGCAGTAATTGTGGAGGTAATCACACTGCTAACTACAGGGGATGTCCTGTATACTCTTTCGTTAAACAGGCTATGAGTCAAAAGCCTAAAGTAGTCCCAGCGCAAACAGGAAATACGTACTCTGCCACTTATCCTCTAATGGCCCAACCAATCACTCCACAAGTATCGTATGCTGACGCTGTGAAGATCAACTCTGTTCCAGTGCAAAAAGTGTCACCACCAAATAATACAACAAATGCAAATGCTAGCTTTAATTTCAGTCGCCTTGAAAATACTATTGATAATTTGGTGCAAACTATAAACAACTTTACAACAAATATGACTAGCATGATGCAAGAAATGCTGCGAATGCAGAACACTCTGCTTCTAGCATTAGTTAACAAGCCATGAACACGTTAAAGTTATGTTTCTGGAACGCAAACGGCATTCGCCAACATAGAAACGAACTAGAGCACTTCCTCACGGTGAAGAATATTGATGTAATGTTGGTATCTGAGACTCATTTGACTCCGAGAAGCCTTTTTAAAATGAGTGGCTACACCTTATATGATACAAAGGACCCGAGAGGAAGAGCATGCGGAGGATCAGCAATTCCAATAAAGTCAAGACTCAAGCACTATATTCTTGAGAACATTTGTGAGCACCATCTGCAGGCAACAAATATTTGCATCGAAAATTTTTGTTCAAATCTTGTGATATCATCGATTTACTCCCCTCCCAGATTTTCAATCAGTGAGGATAAATACGAGGATTTTTATAAAACTCTTGGCCCTTGTTTCATAGCAGCTGGAGACTACAATGCAAAACATACGTTCTGGGGATCGCGGCTTATTACACCTAGAGGTAGAGCATTGTTCAACACAATTTCAAAAATGGGTTTGGATGTCATTTCTAGCGGGGAGCCCACTTACTGGCCTACTGACATACAGAAAATTCCGGATGTTATAGATTTTGGGGTCATGAAAAATATCCCTAGGGATTTAATTCATGTTGAAGCTTCACATGATCTTTCCTCCGATCACTCTCCCACGATCTTTACAATTTGTAGCCCACTAAGAAGTGACTTACCTGACCCATATGTGAAGATGATATATCGTGTTAACTGGCTGGGGTTCAAAAAATATCTCAGTAGTCATTGTACGGAAAACATCAGGCTTAGAACTCCCGATGATATTGAACTTAACATTGCCAATCTTACCGAGAATATTAAACAGGCTGCTAAACATGCCACTACCTCCCATCCGCAGACTGGGTTTAATAGAATTTATTCTGCGGATATTGAACGTCTCGTATGTGAAAAAAGGAGAGCTAGAAGGGAATGGCAACAGCACAGATCGCCCCAACATAAAATTAGACTTAGAGAATGCACTAAACGACTCCAAGAGTTGCTTGCATCTGAAAAATCTGCTTCTCTTAAAAACTATCTGGAAAGTCTCGATGTCACAGCAGCATCTAATTATTCCTTGTGGCGCGCTGCTAAAAAACTTAAAACACCCGTTGAGTCTAAACCTCCCCTGCGCACTTCTACGGGAGGTTGGGCAAGAAACAATGCTGAAAAAGGTAACATATTTGCTGAGCATTTAAAACAAGTATTTACCCCAAACACATGTACTGGTGCTGTAGTTGCTCTACCCCCTCGACCCATAAAGTTTAAGATGCTTGATGTACAAAAACTAATTGCTGAAACCAATCCCAAGAAGGCCCCGGGTATTGATGGAATTAGTAACAAGATGCTGGTGCAGTTACCTCGTATTGCTATTAGAATCCTGTTATTCATTTTTAATGGCATTTTACGACTGGAGTATTACCCACACAGCTGGAAACTTGCCATGGTCAAAATGATTCCAAAGGCGGGTAAAGATCTTACTAAGGCTGAGTCTTATAGGCCAATAAGTTTGCTGTCAACAATTTCAAAGCTCTTTGAAAAACTTCTCATGACAAAATTGTCCCCAATTCTAGCTGATAATGGATGCATACCGGACCATCAATTTGGTTTTAGAAGTCAGCACAGCACCATTGAACAATGTCATAGATTGGTTCATTTTATAAGAAGAACATTTGAAGAAAGAAAGTATTGTTCTTCCCTCTTTATTGATGTCTCTCAGGCATTTGATAAAGTGTGGCATGAAGGCCTTATTTTAAAATTAAAGACATATCTACCAATAAACATAGTAAATCTTTTAGAAAGTTACATTCTTGCCCGGAAGTTCACTGTCGTGGAAGGAGACTTCATGAGTGTGCCCGAAACTATTTCATCTGGGGTGCCTCAGGGGAGTATACTGGGGCCAGTTTTGTATTTGATTTATACCTGTGATATGCCTTTGAGCAGTAATATCCTCACTTCTACTTTTGCCGATGATACAGCCTGCCTTAGTATGCATGAAAACCCTCACGAGGCATCCCGATATCTTCAGAATCATATTAGCCTGTTGGAACTATGGTTGAACTTATGGAGAATAGAAGTAAATGAACAAAAGTGTGTTCATGTCACATTTACTCTACGAAGAGACACTTGTTCCCCCATTCGAATCAACAATCAAGTTGTTCCTCAACATTCACAGGTGAAATACCTTGGTATTCACCTCGACCGACGCCTTACATGGAAACACCACATTGACTCTAAGCTGACACAAATGAAGCTTAAATTAACCCAGATACATTGGCTGATTGGTAGAAATTCTACCCTCAGTCTAGATTGTAAACTTTTAATATACAAGTCGCTTTTGAAGCCGATATGGTGTTACGGAATTCAGCTATGGGGCACTGCTTCAGCTTCCAATGTAGAGAGAATCCAACGAATGCAAAACAAGATATTAAGGTTAATAACTACGGCTCCATGGTACTTGAAAAATTCTATTTTACATCGTGATTTACATATGCCACTTGTGACCGCTGAAATTGCAAAATATGCTGGAAAATATTTAACAAAACTCGAGTTCCATCCTAATCCCCTTGCTCGTAACATCTTGAACTTTCCTGGACACATCCGCTTAAAAAAGAGGGACACTACGGCATTAATACGCAACTCTCCAGATGAAATTCTTTGAAAATATTTTTTGTGCGTAACATGAATTTTATGTATTATTAATTATTATCACTAAGTTTATGTCCGACACTGGTTGGGCCTAATAATTATTTATATATTTAAGATTTGAACACTTATTGTTAGTTCAGTTATTTGAAGATACAATAAACATATATTAGCGTGAAAAAAAAAAAATATTTATGAAATATTTTATTTAGTTGAATTGAATTGAATTTTTTTTTATATATTTTTTTTAAAAGATATGTGGCCAACTTTCAGAAACAGAAATAGTGTCAAGTGGCCAATGAAAGAGAAATATTAAAAAAACATTTATAGATGAATGGTTCAATTTAGATATCCTTTTTTGGGAAATATCCTAAAAGAAATAATGGTTTTTGTTTACAGCAATTTAAAAAAAGGATATATGGTAATCTTTTAAAAACACAAGGAAATAACTTTTTTAATGTAAATTAAAAGTAACAGAAAACTATGAAATTTTTAACCAATATATCAATCACTTTTGTAATAGTCTCATGATATTTTGGAAATTTAAAAAAACAATTTGCTTGTTGTATAGTATTGTTTTTTAAGGAAGATTCTTGTTTGCTAATATACAAATATTTTCTAAAAAAAGAAATGCAGGAGCAATGGAAATAAAATATGTGATAGAAATGTTTCAATTTTATATTATGGATACAACAAAAATGGATTTTTGACGCCGTTGAAAAGCAAAGGATGTTTTTAAACATTTAAATGTCATAAAGGTTAAAAAATCTTAAATGGGTTTATTTTAAATTATTTTAAAATTATTCCGCCTAATGTTCAACAAAATGAATGTCATGCCCCCCAAACCACGTCATTAAAACAATTAATTTGTTATAACAGAATATTGAACATATGACTCAAACATAAGAATATGAATATGAAAGTTCAGTAAAATTTAATAACCAAAAATATCTCATTTAATTATAAAAAAATTTGAAAAATTTTTTTTTATCTTTTGGACTAAAATTTAAACGTTCAAATAATAATAATAATAAAATTACACTCTCCATTTAATGCTTTCTTATATAAACTATGTTAATGGAAACTATTTAATTTAAAGCATTAAATATTCAAGTAATATGTCAATAAAATATGTTGGGCTGGAGTGTATATTTCTTCGCCAAGCCCCAGAAGAAGAACAAGGAAAACTGCTTTTTATGCAAAACGAATATATGGAGTCAGAACACAATAAAAATAATAGGAAAATAGAAAAAGTACTATCCTCTTGCCAGTTTTTTTTTTGCTGTTGGTGACAAGTATTTTATGTACAAACAAACAACAACATTAAAGGACTTTAAGTGTTTTGACAAATATAGCAAAATATATATTTTTTTTCTTTTCTTAACAATTGTGTTTTGCCAGGGCAAAAGATGCAGATGTTTTTAAAACAACATTTGCTTACAAGAAACCAACAGACTCTTCGAACTCTATTCGGGTGTTTGCTATTTTAGGCAAAGCAATTTTTTGCAAAGCCAAGAAAAACAACTTGTTTTGTATGTTAAAGCACACAAAACATTACTTTCTGTGCTTAATTTTGTTTCCATGTTTCCTGATTGTTTTTTTTTTTTGTTCTTATTTTTGTCATGTTTTGTTTGCTTTGTATTGCTTGTTTTGTGGGTTTGGGAATTTTTGCTATTTAGTGTGCTTAAGGTTTCTTCTTAGCAGAAGGAAGTGTGAAAAAGTCAAGCAATCAGTAAATTTACAAAATTTTAACACTCAAGTTTATTTCCTTGTTTTTTGTCTTCGTCTTCTTTTATGTGGTAATTACACAAGAAATTTTGGTAAATGAATTTGTAAATTGTTGGCCGAAAGCCAAAAATATTTAAAGTTTTTTGTCAAGTTTTTAAAAGCCCACATTAGTTAAATTAAGTTTTCAATTGCAAGTGTTATTTTTTTTTAAATAAATTTTCTAAATGCAATAAAAAAGGACATATAAGAATGTTTCAATGCATTTGCATATTGAGTTTGCTGGTAAAAGCTGTTCAGGGATAAGAAAATTTCTAAATAGAGAGTTTAAGAAATTAGTTTTTAAAAGAAAATATAATATTTATAAGATTAAGATAGAATTTACATGTCTGGTTATTCATGCTTACTCATAGATTAAACAAATTTTATTAAAAATTTACTATTTGCTATTTTTTCACATACACAGAAAAAGGATATATAGCTGACTTTTAAGCTTATTAGCTTAATTGAATAACTTTAGGACTTTTATAAGCCCTACTATAAAACAAAAGTTGTGGCCTATAAAACATAACCCTTTGTTGTCCTGGCCCCTAAAAAATATTAGGAAAACAAAATAGTTTTGATATATTTTAAGTATTTTGTGGTGTTTTATAATATTATTTATTTATAATAATAATTTTGGAAAAAAATATTTTTTTTTTATCCATAAAAAGGATATATGGCTGACTTTGATTTTCATCAAGTTTTTTTAACTAAATTTTACATCATTATATATGTAGCTTTTGAACAATCACAGGTTGTAGGCTGTAAAAATATGCATTATATGCATATCCTTTAACCAAGCAAGTTATTATTAGAAAGCTTCAGTTTTTAAAAATTAAAAAAAAAATTATACAAAAACTTTAAGAGTATTAAATTCAATTTAATGATAAATAATGATTATATTATCAAAGAAATTTAATCTTTTTGTCATAGACATGCTGACATTTTATTTATTTCTTTTGCATTTTTCTGGCTATTAATTTTCCAAATGCCTTTGAAATGATGATGAAAAAAAGTTCTAATTAAATCTCATTTTTAAACAGATTTGCTTTTATACTTATGCTATAGAATAAATGTATGCATGCAAATCAAGAAATACTCCTTTTTTCATTATTTTTATTCCTTTCTCTGCTGGCAGTTTAATAGGGATTTTAAATTGATTACCTCTGCCACGTTAAGTACTCAATCACTTTTAAAATCAACGTAGCATAGACAGACATGCATACATACATACGTAGATGAATATGTGTATGTACAAATGCTTTCGAGTGAATGAGTGTGAGTTTGTACATACTTTGTACGGTCCTTAAAAATGTCACAGACCTATAAAATACTTGAAACTTAAGCAGCTTCAGTCAAACAAACACAATCATCGGCCACCCACTACATTCGTTACCACCAACACCACACCCTATTTTAGCCCACAATACCAACCATACAAAAGTTATAAAAAAAGTTAAATAAATGAAAAATAAAAAAAATTTCAGTTTTTAAAAAACCACGAAATGAATGAATGTGCATTCAAATCAAGTCAAACGTTAAAACGATGACTTTTGCATACAAGATGTATTGCTAGTAATATTACATTTAGGAGTAAAATAGATGGCTATAAGAAAAAGACAGAGACACCTATAGATATAGCACAGAGAGTGTGTCAATATAAAAAAAAATATTCTAGTGGTAAATGTACCAAACGACAAGGCTGTTTCGAGTAACACAAAAAAATTGCAAATGGAAATGATAAAATGAAAATAAATAGTCCTTGTATAATACCAACCATTAAGCTGAACACACACACACACTACAGCCAGCAAGAAAGAAAAAAAATAAAGATGAATAAAAACCTATAAGAACATACAAAAATCTCATTCTTAAATACTCGTACAAATGAACATAAAAAATATTATAGAAAAATAATGGAAAAAAACACGAAGAATAAACTGCAAATCTACATACAGGGCAGCACTTAAACGATTTTAAAAGTGTATTAAAAAAGCAGTGACTGTAAAAAATAGCATGAGTAAAAAAAAGCAGAGAAGGAGTAAAATAAATTCATATTAGTCTTTTCCCAAAAACTTTCGTAGAAAAAAATATCCTAGAAAGAACTTACAAGCTGCAATAGCAGCAATTCAAAGAGGTGTTCATTCATCTTTAATGCCAAGTTAGACAGAGAGAGAGAGAGAGAGAGATGAAGCACATTTTTTCATCTAGCTTTCTTTAGTTAACAAATAGGCAAAACATTTATATATTTTGGTGCATATGTATGGGTTTTGGGTGACAAATATGTAAAGATTTTTTTATATTTTTGTTGATTTTTTATGGTTTTTAGCTTGATTTAATTCATATGGTAAGAGGTTTTTTTTCGCATGGGCTGAATACAGAGGAGTAGAGAGCAAAAAAGTATCTACCATTAAACGAATTAATGTTTATTTTACACTTAAAACGTTCATAGTGCATTATTCAATTTCATTTTCTTTTCGTTTTTTATGTACTTGATTCTGCCTGCTTTTATTCTTTGTATAAACATGGTAAAATGTAGCAAAAGCTGTATAGTAAGAGTGAACTTGGATAAGCAGAATACTGATGAGTGCATAGATTTCAATTTAATATTTAAGAATTTTCAAAACAAGTTTAATAAGTTTTCTAAGAAAGGATGCCATATATAGAAAACTTTGAGGTTTTCAATAATAATAAGGTGAATGTAACAGCTATTGAAATACAACATGTAGGCTAAAAAATAATTCTTTCATTCATCTTCTATATCCTGTTTGAGGTTAAGATCCAAACCTTTAAATAAACATTCTTTTGGACAAACTCAGCAGTTCATACATTCATTCAAATTTCGATATTAATCCTGTTTTGAAAAAAAAAAAAAAAATATATGTATGTTCTTCTAAGCCACATACGTGTAAATACGTTGTTTATTGGAAAAGGGGAATATGAGAAACCCCATTTAATTTGAAATTTTGTAGGAAAATAATAGATATAAATAAATATATTGTGAGCTCAATATTAGAAAGAAATCGATTTACTGAATCATTTCGAGAGTTTGCAGAGAATCTTGCAATTTAAGGTAAAATCATTATTAGAAGAAAAAAAAAACTACTTCTGAGGTATTTACAAAATAAAAATATTAACATTTTGTCTTAAATAGAATATAAAAAAATAGGCTGGTGATGAATGAAACGCCAAATATACAAAGTGATTAATTCTCTCCAAATATGAGAAATAAAATAAGGAAAATCTTAAGGGTTCCCTACTCTCAATCTGCTTTAACACAAAATATTGCTTAAAAATTGCCTGAGACACAAAAACAAAGATAATATAAATATTTATATATCTCTACTTATATAAAAATTACGTGTATGTTCGTGATCGCTAAACTCAAAAACTACTGCACCGATTTTGACCAAACTTTATATACATGCTCTATGGGGCGTTCCTGTGTAGTTTGAAGTTCGTCCGACAGATGGCGCAATATTCAGTTTTTTGTGTTTTGCCCGATAGAGATTAGCGCGATAAGCCTATGCTGTGTTTCGCTGAAGGCGTTGGGTTTTTAATCAGCGTGTGGTGGCGTTAATTAGCCCGATACCGGTATTTGAACAATAATTGCCAGGTCAATTTAGTGCACCTTTCATTCTTCTTCGAAATATCAATCCGCCATGACTTTGCAACGAAACCAGACTTGCAATGAAAATAAAATTTGAAGGCAAAACAACGTTTGCCCGGGTCAGCTAGTATTTAATAAATGTTTTGTTTGTTGTGGCTTTAGCTCTTCATATGCCGCCATTTCACTGGTCGTTAAACCAAATCGCCAGTGAACTTTAAGCAGTTTAAAAACATTCAACGTCGTGTGTTTATGCCAAACGAATCAAATACTATATGAGAATTTAGTATTGTACATAATCATTAGAAAATATTTATTTTATACAAAACAACACAGCAAACAATTATGCTCAATGTGAGTCTATTTTATTTTTCTTGCAACACGTACTTATAAGTTTTGTTAAATTCAAAATACATAAGGAAATGCATTAAGCAAAATATTTACAGAAATTAAAACACCTTTCTGCACAAGTTTAAAGCAAATAAAAAAACATTGGCGTTATCCTTTAAGATAAAAAAGTGGCATAATTGATAAATCTGAAAACAATACAATAAATTTTTTCCATTTTAAACGACTTTTTGGTATAATTCAATTGATTCTGTTAAAGTGACAATTCAAGAAAAAAACGATATATGTATAAGCAACATCTGTGTTGAAGCTAGTATTAACTTAAGGATATCATCGTATGCCTCGATGTTAAAAAAACGATTAGATAACATTTCATAAAATTACAAAAGCAATTTTCTTATATTAGAAAAAGCTTATTTTTAAAATAATAAAAAATATTATTTTTGCACTATTTGAAAATCAAAGGACATATAAGCAGCACCTTGGTTTTATTTAGTTTAATACTAAGATTCATGACAGAATTTATCACTTAATATTACACAAGTTTTATTTATCCTTGCTTAAGAAAAATATATCAAAAAATCTACATCTAGTTTTTCAATATTTAATTGGCGTAGAAATTCAAAAGATTTTTATAAAATTGAACTTTGAAATTGAAATATGTCCGTAAAAGGAATATTTATAAAAATTTACCCAGTCTTTTAAAATAATTTTTAAGTAATACAATTTTCTTAGAATTAAGTTAAAATTACCAAAAAGCACTTTAATTGTTTTTTTTTTTAATTTGGAATTGGTACATATAAAAAATTTTATATAAAATTTGAAAAATTTTTACCAATAATTAAGCTTAAGGTCTCTTTATTTATGAAGGTTTGATATAATTATTATTTGATTAAATATATCAAGCTTTGGGACCAAGAAATATTCCCCCTTATTATAGTTGTCGACGTCGACGTCTCACCAAGTCGACATCAATATATTGGCAATTGTGGGATCGTTATCGAGAACTATTAAATATTATTGATAGGATATTACTACTACTATGGCTTATAAAATTACAATTGGCCATCAATATTAGTTAATTATTGCCTACAAGGAGTTCAGGAACTGTTGTCCTTTTACTGTCGACTTGATGTGACGTCGACGTCGACAACCATAATAAGGGGGATTATATATTTATCAAAAATTTAAAACATACTTCACTATATTATTACAAAAATTAAACTTTTTGCAAAATGAAAAATTTAACGAAAAAAAAGGATATATGACCAACTTTTTTATTTGCTGTAATGTCAAGTGGAAATTTTTGCATAGAAATATTCCTGATGATTTCACATATTGTAGCTAAAATTAAAATGTCCTTGATCCGTCATCTAGGATAATTACATTAAAAGTATTATTCAAAAAAAAATCAACCTTGCGTATAGATATTCTAACGCAATTGAATTTGAAACTTTTCCTTTAAAATGACTTTTCGAAATTGATTTATCCTGTTTATAGCACATATTCGACATACTTTTTTTAATACGGATTATCTACTAATGTGGCTTCCTTAAAAGTGGTCTACTAAAAACAATTCAAAAATTTTCAATTTGTTGCTAACGTCATTTGGCACGTATTGTCTGGTATTAAGAAATATACTCGTATATGTCGTCCTTGTTTTGTCTTTTTTATTGTTTTTACAAAAGGTGTTTCTGTCAAACCTGTTTCACTTACAATTAAAACTTTTTAATTTTATTTATTTCTTTACTTTTCAATATTATTATTGAGCTTTTGTGTAGCTGTTGTGTGATAATCATGCACCCCTTTGCAGTACAATATTCCATTTAAATTTTGCAATTCTATTGTTTATTATTTTATGAGCATTTGAAAAAGTTTTGCTTCTTATTGGGACAAATAACAACTAAAACTTAAGCTCTATATAAAAATAAGAAACCTTGTTTTGTTTTCAGTTTTCAGAATAACAGCTTATCAATTTATGTTAACAATTCTTATATCTTGAGAAGAAATATTTTATGGCTAAAACTTTACGTTGCTGGCATTTTGCTTTGCTTTAGAATTCTATTTGAGTAGAAGACGTTTGTTGTCTAGGATTTTGCGAAATTAGATTAAAAAAAGTTTTACTAACAAGTCTTCTTTAGAATAACGCTGGAGTTTGTATTAGAAAAAATGTACGAATATATTAATAAAATATTTTTAATATTAAAATTATAAAAAATACTGTTTTTAGCGAACATTTATTTCCAGGAATGATTATGATTTATTACTTTGGTGCTTGGTTATTTAGGTCTTCTTTTCAAAGGATTATTTTATCTTTGCTAAAACATTCATTTACCGAATTGGCCTTTTTTCGCTTGGACTTTTGAGTGGTTGGTTTTACCTTTTTATTGGCTTAATTTCATTACGATTACAGGTATGCAACCACTATAACAGCTTAGCATGATTGACTGCCATTTGTCATATTCCCTGTATACACTTTCTGGTTGCTTTTACTATAACTCCAGCTCCGGGTTGTTGTATGAAAAAAAAAGAATTCGGCAATCAAGTTGCTGTCGTAGCATTTCACAAATGTATGGCATTTGCAGAATAGACCAACGAAAAAAAGGGTTTCATAATGTTTAATGCTTCAGTCGAAAAGTTAGTTTGCTTAGTTTTTCGAAACAGTCATTTGTTATGTTTTATGGGAGTTTTTCCGTTCTTTTTCGTTTCTTTTATAATATTTGGTGTATTTTTGAAAATGTGGTTGAAAAGTAACAAAGGTGTTAGACCATGAAATGGTTTTAGTTGTAGAATATATTTAAACATTACGGAAGATTTTTATGTTTTGCCAAAAAGTTTGGGCATTTATGTTTTGCTAAATTTTATATTTTTAATAATGGTGCAAAAAAAGGATATATGAGCAAGTTTTGTTGTAATTGTTTTTTTAACTCGCAAGTGTTTAAATGTAATAAAAAGTCCTTAAATATAAATTGTGTTGTATAATTTATAGTTTCTTTGTTCCTTTCAGAGTTACTAATATCCTTACAACGCTAATGATTTTTTTTTTCAATTTATGGAATTAGTTTTTTATGTCTGTCATAATTTCCCTTAACCAGCAAGAAACTAGTACTGAATAATTTCAACTAAGTTATAGATGTACCTAAAAAATTATGCAATTGCAAAACTTAATACACACGAACTACTTAAGCAACCAAAGAAAATTAAAATTTTTTTTTACAAAAATAAGTATGCGTTTGTATCATTGTTCGTTATTTATGGGAAAACAAAAGACAAGGTGAAAAATTTCACTACCCACTTATTGACGGTGAATAAAGTAATTATTAAATAATTTCATATCTTGAGGTCTATAGTAAATATAATCTTCAAATTTTATGGGCCTGACTGCAGAATTCAAATGTGCATACGAGCATAAGCATGAAGATGTAGGAGGGATACGGTCTTCCCCCATAAAAGTAATTAATAATTATTCTATATCTAGAGAAGTATACAAGAGTCTTCGTAAGGATTACTTTAGCGATAAAGTGATTTTTGCAGCGAAAGCTCTAGGAAAAGGCGGATTCCCTCATACTATATAATTATGAACCACCTTGTATTTGTGGACATATCAAAGCCCTTTGACAAAAACATTATTTACTTTTCTTTCAAAAGAAGTGCTACAATAGTAATAGAAATCATAGAGTTGATTTCGTCAAAAATAATTGTCGTAGTAAAAAACTAGAGTCCATCTAATCTAGTCCTTGGGGACCCGTCTGGAGCAACATTTTTATTTTTCCATTTGAGAAAGTTTCCGTTTTTACTATTGCTTTTTTCATATTGTTTTGTACGTTTTTTCTTAAATTTTACATCCAATACTTATACTCAGGAGCATCTTTGCCATGTGTTGTCTAATAAGGATCTGGTCACACTTTCTAGATTTTCTTGATTTCCTGAAATTTGCCTATGACATTTCAGTGGCTAACAGTGCTTTGTTAACCGAAAAGTGAAGTTGGTTGGTGTATATTTAAATTTAGCTTCACACACCATTCAAATACACTTCAAAGCGTATTCCTAAAAGGACCAATATGACAAATCAAAGCCTAGAAACGAATATGTTGAAATAACTTTACTTGAAGCACACAATTTGTAAAAACTTCAATAAGGATAAGTCGTAAGCAATTGTTGTTACGAATAAATTATTATACCTTAAAGTTAATAAATAGTCTACTAAAAGTTGTAGGACATTTCTAGTATATAGTAGGATATATTTTATATAAATGCGAAAAGGATTAATATAAATAAATTATAAGATATCTTTTTAAATTTTAATCCATTTACTTTAATAAATTATTTGACTACAGAATGTTTAAATTAAAATATTATGTACGCTGTTTTTCGTATTTTTTTTTTTAATTAAAAACTGGTACTTTTAAAATATCGTAAGAAGGATATATAGAAAACATTTTTGTAGTAGCGTTTTACTAATGACATTTCAGGGGTAGATATGTAATATAATATTACAAGTTTTAAATATATAGGAATATTTAAATTTAACTATTTGAAAAGTTATTTTATTAGAAATTGGTAAAATCGACCCATCTTGAGTAAAATATTCTTTTGTTGGTGGGGCGGTTTGTACAAAAGCATATTAAGTCTAATATGATTATGTATTTTATAATATTCATACACGATAGATAATTCTCATATTGTACGTGATTTATTTGGCATAAACACATGAGGTTGAATGGTTCCAAACTGCCTAAAGTGCACTTTTACGAATTGGTGTTGCGACCAATGAAATGACGAAATATCAACAGCTAAGGTCACAACAAAACACATGAAAGAAATCAAATGTAATACTTTTTATATAAAGTATTGGAATTTGTTTTACAACGAAAAACTTAAGTACGGAAAGCTTTTGCAGTATATGACACTGGCGATTTCAGAGGCAGATATGGCAAAGACTAATATAAGTCGAACAATAGTATGGAAATAACTTAATAAGTTACTTGAATAACGAGTTTATTATTGCTTTAATGTGTATGAAAATTTGCGTTTTTCTTAATATCATAAAAAAGGATATATAGAACGATTTTGCTGAAGTAAAGATTGTATAACGAAATTAAGGCGGTAAGTGCAGAAAATAAGAATAAAAATTATAGGATACTTAAAACCACTTAAATACAATTACGTAGTAAGTCATATGACTAAGGCGTATTTAAAATTAATTAAAAACTATTATATATTTTTTATTGCTTTTCAAATGCAACAACTGAACATAATTGCCTCTGTAAATTTGGTCTTCAGAAAGATTATTGTAAATTTATTTAAAATAAATGTTGCTTTGTACATTAAAGGTAAAACCATGCCGATGAAAGCATTAGACACTCTATCCTTAATTGCCATAGGAATCAAATTAAAACAAGGATTAAAGTATTTCTTCTTGGCATTTATTTTTGTTCTGCTCTAATAAAACTTAAGCTAATTTTGAAAAGTTTATTAAAAAAAAAAAACTTTAAAACCAAATGCAAACATATTTGTACCTTCTTACTAAGGCTGAGTATTCAAACACTCTTTCTATATCAATTTGCATATTATGTTTCATACAACAGTGCATGTGTGCTCATATTTAAGTATTTAAACGCAGATGTTGCAACATGTTTAAGTTTTATTTTGCAAATGTATATGAGTGTGTGTATTTTTGTTGCTTCTTTGTTTTGCTAAAAGTTTGTTGCTAAAGTAATCCATCAAAATTGCACCTACTCACACGTATACAATGCAAAATAACAATATATAACAACGTTAACTATAAATTTCCTTACAGTGTTTACAATATATTTTTACAACATAAGTGTAAGGCAAGGGTGTATATACGTATGTATTCGAGCGAAGTGGATAACAATAACAACATGTTAATTCAGGCTAAATTGAATTTAATTCATACAGCGTAGACTTGTTTAACGAAATACAAATAAAAAATTTAAGAAACAAGAGCCTGAACAGAAAAAAAAAATAGAAGAGAAATTGTTAACAAAATTTATGTTTTAAGCAAGTTTGTATTGTATTGAATTTAAATACTCCCTAGGCACGTCTACATGTGCATACACACCAATAGAAGTACACACATAAACACACACACACACACACACAGCCACATATGTAGATGGCTATATTGTCATATGCATGAATAAATGTGTGCGTACGTGTGTATACGTATGGTTTAATGAACAATTTATGGTTGTAAACAACTTTTGTTTTGCATTGCATATTTGATGATGATGATGCGCCTAAATGTATGCTTTTGCATGCAAAACAATACATAAAAATTTTTCCTTTATTGAAATATATTTAATAGCTTTAGTATTTTTCTTGTTGTTGTTAATTATTATTTTATGAAATAAAATTAAACACTTAATTGTAATACTATGTGAATAAAGCCGACCAAATTGAAAATTTCAATAAGACACTTTAATAAAATTTACGAAAAGCATGCGACTGAAAATCCCCTTAAGTTAAAGATAAAGATTTAGTGAGAAAAAATATCGCAGTTTGATTGCATTATCACTCATAACGAAAAAATGACATTCCCTTAATTCGAATCTAAGAAAAAAATTTTAACTTGGCTTTATCCAGGACATGTATGCATTGAATTTGATTAGATTGAAAAGTCATATAGGCTGTATTTTTTATTACTACATCTTTACATATATAAAAATTACGTGTATGTTCGTGATCGCTAACTCAAAAACTACTGGACCGATTTTGACCATATTTTATATGCATGCTCTATGGGCCATGAGGAGTGTTTCTTTGTAGTTTCGTCCGACAGATGGCTCAATATTCAGTTTTATATACAATTTGTATTTTGAAATATTTTAACTAGCGAAAATTTTAAGTCCCAGAAAAACTCAAGGACTTCTCTTTATATACTTTTTTTAAACAAATGGTTGCTAATTGAAAGAGGATAAAATATGTGATTAGGAGGGATGAACATTATTTTAAGGACAACAGTTTTTTATTTGAAAAACTGTTTTTGTTGAACTTTTTTAAATTAAAAAAGAAGTTAATTTATAGTTTATTCAAAAAAGAGAGAAAAGTACTTTACTTAGTTTTATCATTATTTTTAATAGGAGAACTGCTAAACTTTAAAAATAATTTTAAAGATTTTAAATATTATTGAAAAAGGATATATTAAGCACTTCTTCGAAAACATTAGCATTTGCGTTTATATTTAAGAAGTAGCAGGGAAAAACTCCTACGAATTGTGTCTTAAACCAATTTTGTACTAAGCTTATTATTAAAACTTTAATAAAAAATAAAACAGAGAAGCGGAAAATTTTTTATAAGTTTATGAAGCAACAACTTGTAGTTTTGCAAATTTCCTAGACTTCTATATAAAGCCTTTTTTAGCTAAATTTTTGAATTCAAAAAAAATTATTGTTATTGTCTATGCCGCTTCAGTCTGGCAGCAAACTATTATCAATGTACAGGTTGTTGACAGCCGTTGATTATATTTTGTGAATTTTAAGACCTTAAGAGTCTGTCAGCAATAGTCAATTAAATTTTCTATGTCAGTTATAGTTGACAATAATTTTCATAGTGGAATAATTTGAAACTAATAAACTTGCTTGTTGAATAGTGTCATAAGGTCGTAAATAATATTTATTTGTATAAAAAATACCTTAATCTTAAATAATTTATGAACTAAAACTATCATGTGATATTTTGACTTTTTTTAATTTCCGCAGAAAATCTGTTTTATATAAAAATATTATAGGAAACTCTTAAGAACCCTTGATAGATTTTATAAATATGTAAGTCCTTCAAAATTTTCTTGTTACGGATTTTATGCATTTTCGTTCAAATTATAAATTTAATTTATTTTCAATTTTTAACATGTTATGTATGAGTCCTTTTGCAGGTAGTGTGTTGACTATAGTCGGACATTGTTCATTTATTAATATTGTATTTTGTTTGTAAATTAAACAATACCATTTAGTGTTCAGGCTGAGTTTTTATGTATATTTCGTAGCTGCTTTTGTTGCTATTTAATGTCTGCTGATACTCCATAATGTATAAAACAATAACTCTCTTTATATTCAAAAGCATATTCTCACACAAATGCCAACAAGAAGGAGAGAGAGACTTGCATATCTGTATGTGTGGATTTGTTCATAAAATGTATGCAACATTTAAATTAAG
Organism: Germaria angustata; assembly: GCA_963681545.1. Classification (NCBI taxonomy): domain Eukaryota; kingdom Metazoa; phylum Arthropoda; class Insecta; order Diptera; family Tachinidae; genus Germaria; species Germaria angustata. The sequence goes on along the minus strand of OY813000.1, from coordinate 89,204,180 downwards.
ATAAATCAACGCAAAATGTATGATTTTAATATGTGCACACACACGTATGTACACATACAAGTATAGCAAAATATATACAATTAGTCTTTTATATAAACATATATATTTAATATATAAACATTAACAATTTATAAAAGTATAAATGTGTGTAGAAGACACTTTTTGCAAATGTTTATGTTATTGTGCAAAATTATTTATAAATCGTTTGCGGATATGGCTGCATTTGCGTGTGTGGATATGTGTGTGTATGTGTGTAAGTGTGTTCATTATTATTTGGAGTTTGTTATAAGGTTATTGTATTTAATGTTTTAACAGTTTTTGAACAGAGCAGAGAAACAATTTAGTAAATTGCAATTAAGTGACATTTTTGCTTGACTGCCCCGCTTGGGCGCCATGGCAATAAATTTGCAACTGTGGTTTTTATGTTGCACGAAAGATACAACAAACTAGATTGAGCGGGTGCAATAAGCATTTTATAAGGATATGGAGGCAGGGAAAAATATATGTATGAATGGGATACTTTAAAATTTAATTAGTTGAAAAATTACTAAAATTGAATTGTTGCATGAGTAGGTATGCATAAATTACAAAAAATAATATATGCAAAAGGGTGATTTTTTTAGCAACTTGTGTTTAAGCTTTGTTTTTTGGTAGCTGAGCTACTTTCTTGTAACATGTTATCCAAATATTGTGTTCAACGACGAAGCCCATTTCTGATTGAATGGATACATGAACTAGCAAAATTACCGTTTTTGGTGTGGAGAACAGCCAGAAGTATTGCATCCCGAAAAATGCACTGTTTCGTGTGGATTATGGGCGGGTGGCCCATTGGACCGAAGGCAGGAACTTTACTGTGTATGGCGAGTGCTACCGGTAGATGATTACGATGTTGTTTTGCCCAAAATAGAAGAGCTGGACTTGGCTGACATGTGATTTCATTGAGAGGGTGCAACATACCACACAGCTCGCGAAACAATGGCCCAATTGAGAGGCAAATTTGGTGAACAGTTTATTTCACGTTTGGGGCCATTCAATTGGTCGACTAGATCGTGCGATTGAACGCTTTTAAACTAGTTTTTGTTGGCCTATGTTAAGGCTCATGTCTAACGTGACAAGTTTGCAGTGATTGGTGGGCTCACTGGAATCCAATATTGAAGAATTTAGTCGTTATATTTAATTATTCACTTATTTATTTATACCGGCCAATATGTTGGAGAGAGTAGACAGAATTGGAAGCATTTGCCGCGGTCAATATTTGCATGAAATCATCTTTACATCTTTATTATATTACATAGATTGTACGTTTCCTTAAATTTTATGTAATTTTTTCAAGTCAAATCCAAAAGTTTGAAAAAATCATTTTCTATTAATACAGATTGTTTTTACGAGAAATTGTTAAGCATACTGACAGCTTCTTTTTAAGGGCATATCGGCATAGATATATTTTTTTGGCAAATTTTTGATTTTGTTAAAAAGGATATATGAATAAGTTTTTTGCTAACAGTAAAAGTCGTTTAAAATGTGTATAGTCAAGAGCTGTAAATATAGTAAGATAAAAATCTTAATTAATGGAATAGGAAAATGTCTAGATCATATTTTTTTAAAAGAAACTTCTAATAAAAACTATACAAATTAAGACACTTTATTAAGGAGGAGCTACAGTAAATATAATTTGCTTTAGACGGAATTAATAATATTGAGTTGGGCAAAAAAGCACACATAAAAAAGTCCCTTGCTGCTAATAAAAATCTAAAAATTTTGTCAGTCGAAAGCGAAAAGAACAAGATAAAAAACTTTATGTTCTTAATAATGAAATTAATAAAAAAAATTATTAATTTTAATTAATAAACTTAATTTATTTTTTAAGCATAAAGTCTCTTAACTTTTAATGTTCATCGATATTATGGTACTCATCTGATACTCGATATTTGTTTATTTTATATAAATTGAAGAACCATCTTCGAGTACCAACTCGGTGAGAACTGAAATATCGATACCTTAGGCTTAAAAAATAAATAAAGTTTATTAATTAAAATAAAACGGAAAAAAACTAGAACGTATATGAAAAAAAAAATATTATTTTAAATTGCTAACAAGTTTTGTGAAAAATTTATTAAAGATCTAGCTAAAAAAAATTAATGGAGAATAAAAGGATATAAGAAAAAGTTTTTTATTAATGCAAGTTATCTCCCAAATATTTGCCAATAAATAGTACCAACTAGACTACAAGTTGTTAAGGGATAATAATTGCTTTTATATGAAGAAAAATTTAATTAATGGTTTTTTCATATGGAATCTTTTTTAAGACTGTCGCTTTTTATTTTAGGTCCCTTTATCAATTTAATAAAATATCTTTGTGAAAACACTTCTCTTTTCTTAAAATTTTTGTTTAAAATGAACCATTTGTTTGCATTTAAAAAAATTTTTTTTTGCTACTTTCTTTCACAAAATATTTTTATGACATTACATAAATAATTTGCATTCTTTTGTTATGTTTTACTTTCTTGTTACTTTCATTAATACGCTCATGTACATTTAGTTAAAAAAAAACACAAAAATTTACGCAACTTTACTTTTGGCAATACGAAAGAAAAAAAATTATTTATTCCCTGGTGTATAATGTCCTTTAATTCTCATTTTTTTGCATAAAAAAGACAATTATATTATAAAACCAAGACACTTGAACTCTTAAGCTCATTTTTAACAATATCTTGCCTCATAAAAATGGAAAAGTTTTATTTTATTTTTGCTACCATATTCCTTTAGTTTTATTTCTGTTAAATCTTTTGCCATTCCTGTGTTGCTCTGGCAGCATTTTGTTGGGTTAAAATTTATGATTATCGCTTTTTGTAGGGGAAAAAGCGCAATAATAAAACAAAAAAATATAAATAAAAAAATTCTGGCTGTAATGTGGAGTGCAGGAAGATATTGTAATTTTATTACACAACTCCTTAGAGCCTTTCAAACTTACGGTCAAGCTATTAAAAGGACAAACTTTTTCAATGAAATTATATTTACAGGACACACACAAAAAACAAAAGCAAAATTACTTTTTTCCTACTTATGGCTTTCAAAAAGATGGCAAGAAGTAACGCGTGCTTAATTTTCATAATAATAAAAAAATAAAGGGGAAGAAAGAGAAGAGTAGCAACCGGTTAATAGTACAATAGCGGGTTATATATGCTTTTATTTTGAGCGAGGATATCCGCTTTAATTTTCATGCTTTGTCAGACATACAACTGCAAAGTGGGAGCAATATATAGAGCGGTAAGTAAGTACCTTCAATAAAGAAAAGGATGTAAATGGATGGCTAAGGAAATGAATAGAATGAACGAAGTTTATCATGTGAGCGAATAAAAAAACAATAAAATAGTAAAAAAACAAAAAGTGCAAATGTGAATAATTTTAATTAAAATTACATAATTTTTTTTAAATAATTTGTGTTTGTTATAATTTCTTTCATTGCATATATCAAGATCCATTACGCTTATCTGCAGGTGAAGTCAGCTTCATAGGAAAAAAGTGTTTTATTAACTTTTTCAAAAGAAAGGGGGTGGAGTCAACGAATTCATCAATGGAGATTGGACTATTTTTTACAGCTTTTATCTTAAAATTATAAAAATTTTTATTAAAGGAAGATGAATGCTGATAACCAAAATTTTCTAAAACACATTATTGAAAACCTTTAGTCTTAAGGTTCAACAGAAAATTATTCAGAGCAACGTTTTTAAAAAGAAAAATTTTAAAAAATATTACAAGTAAACTAACAAACATATCTTTGAAATATCTCCACCCATATTATATAATTTCTTCTATAACAAACAAAATTTGTTCTTCCAAGCCAAAAAAAGGATATATCGGTAAATTGTTTCATAAAAGAAGTATATTAGTGAAAGTTGACACATTGATAGCTTATTATAAGCAACAAGTTGTAATATACGTTTTGTTTCCAAAAAGTATAAAATTAAATAAAAAATAAAAACTACAATTCAGAAAAAAAAATTTTTTTTCTCTAAACAAAAAAAGGATATATGGAAAAATTTTATCTTAAAGGAAGTATATTAGTGAAAGTTACCACATTAATAGCTTTATAACAAACAACAAGTTGTAAGCTACATTTCGTGGTTATAAAGTATAAAATACAAATGTAAAATATATAAAAAATAGAGCTTTATGTTTATATAAATGTACACACACTGTTTGAGAATTAGCAAAATTACTTTGAAGTTTCAGTACGATTGGAAAAAAAGGTATTTTTTAAAACTAAGAATTAATGATATACAACGTACTGTTTTGTTTATAACCTAAAATTTTGTACAGGACGATTAATTGTATAAAGGCGTAAAAAGAAAAACAAAACGACGCAAATCAATTATAATTGTTTGTTGTCTTGTGTTTGTACAAAAGCTTTCTAAATCTATTAAACTTATATGTTTTTGTTGGTTACAAATAGAAAAACATGATTGAGTTCCGTTTGGATTCTCATATAGTATTTGAAGTCTGTGGCATAAATATACGAGCTTAAAGGCTTTTCAATCATGATTTAGTTAAAAGGGTACTGATGACTTGGTTAGCGTCAATGAAATGCAGGCATATACCTAGCTAAGCCAACAACAATAAAAAAAAAAAATATTATTTTTGAAAACATTTATTTTGTTTGCACCCTGGGGATTCTGCCACTTCAAATCATGGCAAATAGATAAAGTCTTCACTTTCAATCAATTTTTGTTTAAATTATCCATTACAAAACATCTAGTACAGACTTTGACACTTATCCTTTTTTCATTATTTGTTTGCTATTTTGGCGAAATCTTGAGAGAGAAAAATATTAAGACTAATGGAAAATGTAAAAAAAAATTATTGGAGAGGGGGAAAGCCTTAAAAGATTCAACAACAAGCTTTTAAACAGAAGACAAACAAACATAACAGGCATCATAGTACAGATTTTGCTATTTAGACCATAAACTTATGATAATAAAGAAATGATTGATGGTTGCTTTATTAAAAAAGAAATGGAAAAAAAGGAAACTTTAAGTGAAGTGCATTTATTTTCAAAAGGGTCACATTTATTGTGCGGCGGTGGAAAATGTTTAATACAAAAAAGAATTAATGTACTTTGTTAAAGCGTTGAAACACTTACAACTGTATCAAGAAGGTGATGGGAACTTATAACTAAAAGGAGCTGTTTAGCTTTCCGAAGGGATCTGTTATTGAAACGGAGGCTTAAATTAACAAAAAAAAGCTACCTTAAATTTTTTTTTATTTGTTAAATTAGAGGAAACAGTATAAAAATCTCCAATGCATAATATTTTTGTAGAATATATATATACATATATATATATATATATATATATATATATATATATATATATATATATATATATATATATATATATATATATATATATATATATATATATATATATATATATATATATATATATATATATATATATATATATATATATATATATATATATATATATATATATATATATATATTTATATAAATATTTTGTTGTTTTAAATTTAGTAACGCTGGTTTAAAAAAGACTGGAGCAAAAATTAAGTAAAATAATATTTTGACGGCAAAAGTTTTGTTAAGAACTGTCTTAAATTTTAAATCCATTACTTTTTTTTACTAAAAAACTGTCATAGCCAGTTTGTTCGTTTTATTTTTATTTTTTTCTTTCGAAATAGAAATGCTTTCATTGTTGTTATTGCTGTGTGAAATTCCAGAGATATAGAACAGTACATGGTATTTGGTTGCTACGACTAATATTGTATGCTTGACGCATACATAAGTCTGTTATTTGTGTAGTTGGTACTTTGACTATGGCTTTGGCTGCTGATGCTGATGCTGCTGATGTAGTCCATGCTAGTTTATTTGCTTGTTTGTATATTTAGTTATTTTTTGATATTCCATCCCAAGCACATCAACAGCAACTAAACTAACAATAGCCTGCTGTCTCCTGGTCAACAAACAACTATAACTCCAACAACTCATATCATCATGATCATCCTTTTCCTTATAAGCAATGCAGGCCATAACACCCCCCCTTTACGCCACTCAAAATCTAACAATCGATGTTGTAAGCTCAAAAAATAACAACAATGGCTTCTGACATATTTTGAACGAGAGCAAAAACTAGAAATATTTTTGTATACGGTTGTTGTTTTCTAAAAAAAAATCAAAAATAACAGAAAAACAAACTAAGTCTATACCAAGACCAACACAGAATGAGTATTTGGAACAATGCGTTTAGAACGTACTACATCATTTGTATATGCGTGCATAAAGCAAACACACATACACATACTCACACACAAATAATACACAAACACAATCGAAAAACAAGACTTGCATATATGCAAAATGTATTTATATGTATAAGTGGGAAGAGAAATATTTTTTTAAAGAATATTGTTTAGTTTATACATACTTATATACAAGATTCACAAGAGTGCATGACCTGTACGTGCATCCTTTTAATCCTTTTGTCTCGTTTTTCATGTAACAACAATGAAATCAGAAGCAGCTGCAGTAGCAGCATCAGCAACAATGGTCAACTCTAATGGCCACATTCTTTTACACACACACATACACACTTTCGCAGACATTGATTAAAGCCTGTGCGCCTGTATTAGTTTATGAAAACATGCAAGACTGTTTTAGCTGTCATAAAGCGCTGTGGGTGGTGACGTCAACAACATCAACAACATCCAAATCACAATCAGCAAAAGCAAGCAACAACACTATAAACAGTTAGTAACAGGCAACAACTACAACAGTAATAACATCAACATCGACGTGAGTAAGCAACATTTAAAACAGCAACAGCCTCAACTTTAAAACGTAAGTCTCACCAAATGCAGTGCAACGAAGCACAATGGATGGATGTGCAGACCGCCTGACGGGCAGTTAGTGTGTCAGTTATTTAGTTGGAGAACAGCAGCAGCAGCAACATCAGTTCATGTCACATGATGTGTTGTCGTTTGATATTGAAGGCGGCTTAAGCTTTTGTACAGTAAACAATGGTCACACAAAGAAAATATATACTCGTACATACAAACAAAAAAGCAGTCATTTTCTAACACGTATGCATTTGCAGACTTGAATGTGAAGGATATTAATTCACAAACCATGACAGGCTATAGTATAAATATATATTAATTAATAAATATTAAAAAGAAATCGCTAATGTAAGTGCGTTCTTTTGCAGGTTTAACCAAAAGTCATGTCTTGCGCTCAAGAGAACTATTGGAATTTAATTTGAAAGCTTGTTAAGTGATTTGAAAACCTTTGATCTTGATGTTAAAATCTGGAGTGATAAGGCCATAAGAATATTTAAAAAAAATTTATAAAAATATAAAAAACAAATATATTAATATATAAATCTGCAATAAAAATTATAGTTTTATTAGATAAAAAGTCGTGGGTGAGGTTTCATAGCTAAATAACATTTCACGAAAGTCCCGCATCTAAAAAAAAAGTTGCCCATATATCCTTTTTCTACGTCATAGAAAATTTTTACCATTTTACTATCTTGTGTAAACAAAACAGAATAATATAAAGAATTTCTTAAGCAAATTTAAACAACTCTTAACTATATATGAATATTAAATAGTCCATATTAAAATTTTATTGGATAGCAACTTTTAGGCCATAGAGTTTTATAACCAACAAAAATTTTAGCTAAACCCTGCATATAGATAAAAAGTTGCCCCTATATCCTTTTTTTTCGTCATAGGAAAATTTTACTTATAGCTATATTGCGCGAGTGAAATGAAAAAAGTAATCTCTCTAAAACATTATTTAAGCAATTTAACTATTTTCTTGATAAATTTTTGTTCGAAATAAATATTAAAATTTTATCGATCAGGTTTTTTTTTTGTTAACTCCTTTTTCTTCGCCGCAGAAAAATTCTCTTTTTATACATATTTATATTTAAAAAAAAATCGTTATTTGTGCCGGGTAGATCAATAAAAATTTGAAATTTATTGGACTGAAACTTGCTCATCATTATCCGCAAGATCTTGTTTGTAAGTAGAAATTTTCCGATTTTTGTGATATTCTTCCGACGGGGTTTGTTTGAATTTGGAACGATTTTCCGTCATCCCACGTCAAATTTGGTTTATGAACAGACCGTTTTCGGCTTTGTGCCATCTTCAGTGTTCTCGAATAGTATTCGAGAACACTGAAGATGGCACAAAGCCGAAACCGGTCTGTTCATAAACCAAATTTGACGTGGGATGACGGAAAATCGTTCCAAATTAGAAATTTTCCCATCTCCAAATCTTTGCTGGTTTTTGTTTTTTTTTTTGTAAGGATAATAAATATTCTTTAACAAAAAAACAGAAGCGCTTTTAGCAGAGTATTTCGGTATACAGTGGAGTTCGAATGAACAACTTTTCCGGTACCAACACTTTTGTATAAATATTTTTTACAAGTTTTTACAATTATAACGTTTATAAAAAAATATTTTTCAAGTACGAAATACAAAAATGCTTGAAAATATTTACTAAGCAAAATTTCAAAATATTTCCAGCAACTTCCCGAGCCGTTAGAGTAATTATTTACCAGTCTTGCTTTATTGTCGGAAAAGAGTTTTTCTTAAATTTGTATGTAAAGGAAATAAAATATCAAATTTCAAAAAGTTAAAATAAACGGAAAAATTTTAAAATTTAAAAAAGCTGTTCTGTTTTTTGTTGAAAGATTGAAAAACATTAAAATTTTATTGTTTTACAGTTTGTGGAAAGTGCTATTTCTTGCAAACCAATTCCTTATGTATCCTTTTTTCATTTAAAATCAAATTTATATCTCCTTAAATATTTTATCCAAACAAAAGATAAAAGGAGCCTCTAGAATCAATAAAAAAATTTAGAATTAAAAAAAATAAATTTTATATGATCACGCAGTCCAAAGTCCAGTCCATGCAAAGTTGTGCTTCTATAAATAATTAAAAAATGTCTTTTTATATTTAACTTATGTTTTTTTTAATGTTTTTATAATGGAAGAATATAACAAATAATTTTTATAAATTTTGTATTAAAAATTTCGGGGTTGAAATAAAACTATAAAAATAAAACTTAAAAAAAAAAATTAAAAGTGAATAGTTTTCTGAAGAACTTTAGATTTCAATATAATTGCTTTTTTTAAGTTTAAGTTGTTTGCCCCCTCAAAGAGAGAAAAAATAAATTTTCGTTAGTTTAGCAAAGTTATCCTGAAGGGAAGTTAAAATTTTTTAATTGTTAAAGCCACAAGATTTTAACATATTTTAATATTTTGTTCGTAGCAATTTAGGTAGTCCAGGGAATGTCATTTATTTCATTAAAAAATGTATTTCTGGTTTTGACGACAACAAAAATTGTTTTTAATAAATTTTTGGTAAGTTTTTTTAATGTTATGAAGAACCCTGAATGTATCTAAGTGATGTCCTGTTTTTATATCCTTATGGTAATTAACTTAATCTAAACGCATTTTCCAATTTCAGATTTATTATAAAAATTTAATATAATGATTTTTATATTTATTTCAAATTATCTTATATTTTACTTAATCTCAAAACGCCTCCAAGAAGTCATTTCTGGGTTAATTACTTTGCACTTTAATCACAAGCTTCAAAAGTAAAACTTTAATGCTGTCTCAAAACTTTATAAAAATCTCGTTTAGATAACAGTTATCTTTTTATTTTATTTAAAACAAAAACAGGAAAAGAAGTTTAATAAACTGCAAAGTAGACACAATGTAAGAAAGACACACACACACAAGCACCAGATATCTCCTATTAAGGTACTTGTGAAGAGACTTGCATAAAACAGCAACAGCAAAAACTCATCATTATTATTATTGTCAAATGACAAATAAAAGTTTAAAGCTTAAACAATCTACAAATCTAATTGTAACCAACAGAAATAGAAGGTAAGAAAAATTATGTATTTATAAACAAACTTTTTGAATTCGCAGGCAATTGTTTGTGAGTGTGTGTGAGTGTGTCTGTGTTTGAAATTATACCCAAAACAAAGCAAAGAAAAAATAATGGACAGACAAAAAGATGTAAAATATCTTTGTATATGGAGTATTGTTTTATATACAGGTAAACCGTAGGAGACAACGACTCAAAAGGACCTCAAGCAAGATGTACTAATGAGCTTTAAACATAAATCTCAGAATATATATACATAAGTATATATATTTTTTAAGCTTGACAATTCCTAAATAATGACAACTTGGACGTAACAATATTGCAATTTCCATAAAAATCCATAAAAAATATTGCCACATCTGAAACACTTTATCCAGCTCATTTAATAATGTCTGTTTTCCTGTAGCGCATGAAATATTTGCTGAGAAGAAGATTAAGGAAAACAAGAATGGGAAAACTACATTAACAGTAAGAGTATTTTATTATTGCCACTTGTATTTGTTACAAAGTCGTCGTCTATGCAACAGAGTCAAAAGTACGTTTTACTCTATGGCCCACAGACTCCAATCTGCCATGGTACTCAACTTTATACTACTTAGTAAGGCAACACTTAACAACCCAAAACAACTTCCTTATCGTTGATAATACTTTGTTTCATTATATAATTCTACGGTTTTTTTTATTATTATTGTTGCTGTTGCTGTTGCTTTGCCTTGCCTTGCCTCGCCTGCTATCCTGTTTTATTTATTGTTGCTTCAAAGTTGCCATATAAGACAAAAAAAAAAAAAACAAATAAAAATGAAAATAAACCCAAACAGAACTCAACGACTACAAGCACTTGATTATGATGAATGTTACACAATTTTACAATTTTATTTTCAGTTCAATGTTGTTTTTTCTCTCCCATTTTGTTGTATTTGTGTTTAGTAACATTTTTTTTATTTTTTATTTATTTATTTCTGTGTATTTTTTCTCTCTCCCCTTGTGTGTTAAGTATGAGAGTTACAACAGTACTTATGCAATTATGACTTTATCCTTTTTTTATCCAACCCGCACTAGAGCAGGCGCTAATAGAAAAAGGAGTATGTTGTTTTTGTAATTGCATAAATGTTTATAGGGAGGATACAGTTACAAATAGGATATGAGCAGGAAAAGCGAAATATGAGTGAGGAAAAAGTTGTAAGAAAATTGCAACAAAATGGATGAGCTTAATACAAGGAACAGAGGCGTTTACTTTCTAGATCATTTTCAACAATTGCAACTATATACTCGTATATATTAAATTTGAATTAAAGAATCTTGGCATACATATGTCCACATCATTCATTACGATTAGTATTCAAATATTTTTAGAAATTTCATTTATTTTATTAAGTAAAAGGACCTTTTCAATATGAATGTAAAATTTATTTTCCATATTGCTTTTTGGTAATAATATTTGTTTAGTAAAATAATTTTACCAAAAATCAAACTATTTATAGTTTATTTTTTGAAAAATTTGTTTTGTTAAATAAGTACGAATATTTTTTAAAAGAACTGTTTTATCAATTAAATATAAGCAGGTAAATTATTTTTATTTATTAAATTTTTATTATGTTTTTTTTATAAAGTAAGTGAAGATATATGTGATGAACTAAATATGTTTCGAAGTAATTCTTTACGTCACGTCATTAAATATTTACAAATATCCTTTCAATATTTACATATTTGCCAAAAATGTTTTCGAGTTTGGGGCATATTTGTCATAAATGTCTTCCTACTTGGGAGAAATAAATACTCTACTTTTCTATAGATAAAATCGTTTTTAACGAAGTCTTCAATGAACAAAAATCTACTATAAATAACCCTTAAAATGAGGAATGTCTCGTCCCATAATAAACAAACATATTTTTTTCCAATATTTGCCCATAACTATGTATGTCACGAAATAGGAAAACGTATTTATATTTCTCAAGTTACGCTAATTAAATTTTTTTTAATAATTTTAACATTCCTTAACATGTCAACTATTGAAAGTAATTTCTTTTTAATCTATTATTCGCATATACAACCTTATTAATACCAAGTATGTTGTTGTCCTCGTTATAACACAGCAACAATTCAATTGTTAAAATTTATCCAATTTGCTTATTATCCTGAATAGGATAGATTGTAAATAAAGATTGTTATAAAAAATATATATATATATGTATTTCCGAAGTATAAAGACACATTTATAATCAATATGTCCCAAACATGAAAACTTATTCGGCAAATATGTCACAGATATTTATAAATATTTAATGACGTAAAGAATTACGTCGGAACATATTTCGTTTGGCATATCTATCTTCACTCACTTAAATATATGGAATTATTATTTTATATTTATTTCATTAATCAAATAAAATTTGTTAAAGAAATAATTTCATTAAGCATCAGTTTTTTTTTGCATTTCATTAAACCAATATAATTTCCAAAAGATGACACCCAAAGAGCACCGAAAAATTAAAAACTAATTCATTGACTCTTTAAGGATTCTATTCTTGAACAACAAAACATTAGCAAATAATTATCGTATTAAGGAAGCTCAAAAAACTAGAACGAATTTTACTTAATATTAGATATCGAGGAGAGTTTAGTTTAGTGATTTCCTTTTTTTTACTTTCATTTGTCTTTAAAACAAAGTCCTGCAACAGGATTTTATATATCTTGAGACTGCACAATCTTTGAAAGTTATTGAGTATTTTTTTTTAGATCTCGCACTTCTGTTTTTATTATTATCTATTTTGGCACCTAATATCTTTAAAAATTTTGATGGCGATTTTTTACTGAGGACGAACACAATTCTACATATTTTTAAGGAAATCTATAATTTGTGCTGATAACCCAAAAGAACGATTGCCTAGATTTCTCAGCCCAGTTCCTGTAGTGCCGGGCTGTCGCAGAGGAAATATTAAACTGTCGCTTTTTCCGACTTGATTATGAAAGTTGAACATTTTATAAAAATATATAAAATAGGCATTATATCCCTAAAAACACGCAACCAGTTTGATTAACCATGATAAATGGCAATATTGCCAATTAAAATACCGATTTGCAAAAAAAAACGCCGTCGCCAAGTCGGATAAGGGTGAATAATAATTCTTTTGGTTCTTATTTTAGAAAAAAAAATCTTTCCAGAAGCATTCAAAAATTATGAAATAATTAAAAAAATAAAAGCATTACAGTTTCCAGCATGCTAATGACCCAACACTTCTTTCAAGGTGAGCAAAGTGTTGGCTTTCGGATAAAAATATTGATGTTCTGGACTGGCCACCGCAAACTGCGGATATCAACTCAATTAGAAACTTTTTTGGAAAATTGTAAAAAGAGATCTCAAGGTTCTAAATCCACAAAATATTTATGAATTACTTAAGTTGGTACAACAAAACTCTGTTTATTTGTGAATGTTTTCAAAAACAGGGGTGAGACAACAAAATATGTCCATTTCCCTTAACTTTAGGAAAGTAGTTTCAAATTGCTGAGTTGCTGTTCGATACTAATTGTAAGGCCATCGCTGTACGTCAGGGATTTTAATATATGTTTGCATAAGTTTGTAAGGATATTGACATATGCCCTTTACTTTTTGATAATCTTTGCTTTCTAACCCTTTTAAAACTTCATTAAAGATAATGATTCCATTAAGCTTTTTTATTATTGTTGTGGGGTAAATGTTGTCTTACGATATTTTACATGGGCGCCTTTGTACACTAATAGCTAGTGTACCAGACTAGTAGCCTGAAGATCTCAGGTTCGATTCCTGCCAAAGACTCTGGGTATTTCTGTAGAAAAGCCAAGTAGCTTCGTAGTTTATTAAAATAAATATATTTCACAGAAAAATAAAACTTATTTAACTCATCTTAAGTCTATAATATTTAGCATTCCATTTGAGAAGACTAGGAAACTACATATGACTCTATGAATATTTTCGCTATATAATTGAGTTTTAATTGAAATTTTCATATTTTTTATATTTATAACCCATAAAAAATAAATAATACACTTAATAATGGGTGCCACAGTGACTTAGAGGCAAGTGTACTGGCCTGTCGTTATTGGTTTTGATTTCCACATCAGCCATCGTCCTACGGCGCTTGCATTTGAATTTATTTACCCTTTCAAAATGTACAAAAGATATTAAAAGTTCATCCTTAAGCGTAAACTTATTAGAAAAGAGCACACAAACCGCTAAGGAATATTCGACAATTGTTTTAAATAAATTGGTTAAAAAAATGTTGCACTTTTCCCAGAAATGAACGCGGCATTAGTCTGTTTTACTACAAACTATCATTTAAATGATTGAATGAAAATATAAATAAATAAATAAATTTATAATTTATAAAATAGGAGAATACCTACAATAATTTTCGTTTCACGAATATTTAAATCGCTGATATGAAAACTAACAGAATCATTTATTATCCCAAACATTTTGGCACGCCTCTGTTTAACAGCTTTTTACAATTATTTTAATAAATAAGCAGCGTCGCTATAAGAATAAAATATCAACAAAACATAATGACTGTAGAAAACAAAAGCCATTAGGAAAAATATATAATAATCAGTCGGTGAAAAAAGTAAACTATATTGTAAGAATGGGCTTTAACATCCTTCATATTGTATTTTGCAGACAAAATACATCATTTTGTCTTGTTGCCATTTATTTAAGTCATCCTATGGAATTAATGTATTTTTTCTTTTGCTTGTTTCATTTTTGTTTTTCCAGTACCTCTTTCTCAACTATTATGCAATCAAATGTTTGATTGTTGAAAGTAATTATAATTGCATCAAAGCAAGAATATAATGAACATGTTATTATTATCAATGAGCAAACGAGAAGGCTCAAGTATGATAAAGGAGCCAGAAAGAAAATAAATAAATTTAATATATGATTAAATTTACAAAGGAAAACGAAAAATGTGCAGAAATTAGATAATAAACATTAAAAGGATTCTCAAGAATCCAATGAGAAAAGGATATTAAATTTCTAAACGATAGTTGTTTTTTTCCTTCTTTTTTTTGCTTTCTTTGTAGAGCAACATCATGCTTTAGATTGTGCTGTAGTATTAAAAAAAATCCCCTGGTTTGACTTTTACCAGCTTTAAAGATAGAAATAGAATTGTATGCATTTTTCGCATGCAGGATATATGAATGGTATTTCTTTGTTTGGAAAAAAATCATACAATGAATGTCAAATAAAAGTCATATTGCTAAAGGACTTTAAAAGGTTAAACTTTGTAACACATACACGTACTTACATATAAACACACAATATCTGTGTGAAAGAGAATTTAAATACTAAAAAAAGTGAAGTGAAGTGTTTAAAAAAAGGGATGCTTTTTCAGTTTGTTTTAATAAAGTTTAGAAAAGCTTAATACAAGTTTTACAAGTTAGAGCATGATTTTTTTTGTTTCCATAATTTCGCTTTAATAACAATTTTAGTTTTTAATTGATTTGTGGTTACAATTGAAGAATTTAACGATCAGCCAAGATGACGTTGTAATAAAGGAATTAAAAGATACACACACACACATACACACAAACGTAACCACACACTTACTAACTCAATTAAGCAGTCGTGTTTCAACAGCTTGAACCAATATGAATATATTGTCACTGTCTCTTGTTTAATAAACGTTAATTACTTTGTTTTATTTTTCCCTTTTATTTGCAATTGTCCTTATGTAATTGAATTTATCACATGTGTTTATTTTGCATGTGTGTGTGTATTTTTATCTTTGATTAAAACTCTCTATAGCAGCTGCTGTTTAAGTGTCTTTTGTTATAAGTAAATAATGTCTCTGTGTTGAGGTTTCTTAAATATTATTGAGGGCTGCATGACAAAGCCTCAGGCATGACAAAGCCTGATTCTGGATACAATGATGGAAATGAAAAAATTGAATATACGTTTTTTTTATCACTTTTTAATCGAAAAGTATTCAGTGTTGAAAGTAGACAACAAACTTCTAGTTATTGAATAATAATTATGATTTTATATAAAATTATATGCTTTTAATATCTCTATATTTTTTTACCTTTTTATAACAATTTGATTATTAGGAAACAGAATTTTCCTGAAGATGATACTCAATGAGCATCGATATATTGATAATTCCAGATAAAATTGTTTACCCACTAAATAAGACCTCAAGCTTGAATAATATTATAATCAAATTACATATATAGTAGTATCCAGCACCGGCCAGATTCCAATTGCCAGCCCTAAAATATGCAATATTTTTCAAAATGAGAAAACTTACAAAAACTCAGTTTTAAAACCTCGAAAATGATGTGTACATAAATTTTTGCGAGAAAAAAGTTAACCATTTTGGGTATTTAATTTTTTTGTACCTAAATTTTTATAAACATTTTGTGGTGATTTTAAAAAAATAACTCTTGCAAATTTTACGTTGCAGAACTCCTAAAATGGCTTCTCTACAATTATTGATGTAGAAGGTTATTTAACTTATAATATTTAGTTCTCTGAAATATAGAAAAAGGTGGTATATCCTTCCAAAATTAATTATTTTTGATATTTGAAAAATATTTGTACGAATAATAAAAGAGAAACATTTTAGTTTCGCAATATGCAATACTTTTAAAGTTTTATATATAAAAGTAAAAAAAACATATTTTTTACAGAGATTGAATTTTTTGTAATAGAAAATTTTCTTTTAGTATGAAACATTTTAAAGTAGTTGACTTTTACTTTTTCTCAAAACAATATACAAAATAATAGTTTGTTAATTTTTCTTATTTTTCTTATACTCCTAATAAAAATTAATTTAAAAAATAAAGTGCTAAATGTGATTTGCATAATTTTTCTGTTGTTTTTATATGAAAAAGTTGTTAAAACTTATTTAGAATTAAGCTAAAATAAAATCATCAATTAAAATTTTTATCCTGAAAATATGCAACATATCTTCAAAATCAATTTTTTTTAAGATTAAAAAACAAATTTATTATGATTTGTTGCACGTATTGAAAATTATTTTAGATATCTTTATTTAACTGACCGATCCAAAAGAAGATATTTAACTGGATGGTTAAGAAATTTTAAAATTTTTATTTTAAAAACTTCTCTACAATCTAAATTATTATTAAAAATATTATCATATAAACAATTCATTAAACATATCAAATATATTTGTAACTAAGAATAAAATGTGAAAATCATATAAATAATAAAATCATTCCTTAGAGGTATCAAGAACCGCTTTCTGTAACTCATACTAGAAAAATTATCTGGCAATTTACTTTTCGCTTTGACCAATTGTGATAGAAGTACCCATTATATATTTGACTTTATAAAAGAAGATTTACCGCATAAATAACGACGAAAACGGTAAAATTGTTGCATGGAATATTTTTGATAGTTTGGAACAGAAAAGCCACAAATAAGCTATTAACTGCATAGCTGAGATTATTTTAGTTGTTTACAGCCTACAATAGTTGTTATGAGCAAAATAAAGGAAAGTGATTTATTTGCTTTGATACTTCTGGTAGTTTAATTTTGATATAAATTTCTTTCACATAATTTTTGTATATCGTTAAAAAAATTTTTTACATCTTAAGACTATGCTATTCTATATTATTTTGGTACTTAAACTTTAAGAGAAATATTCCTTAATATCTTATTTACATAACACAAATCTCTTAATTTATTTGCTTCATAAAAAAAACTTTAGATTTAATTTCTTTATGAAGGCTCTTATATTCTTTTTTTGTTATCTTTATTTTACAAAAACATATTGAGCTGGCAGCAGAGCTCCATAACACCCACAAAATGAAAAAAAAAGGAAAAGCCATAATGTCTTTATATTATTATTGATTTCACTTAAATTAAAAAAAAAAAATGAAAACAAAAGCTTCTTTCAAGTTTTTGTGTGTCCTGTAGAGACATTTATTATTATTTTATGAGTTTTTTTTTTCTACTTTGGAAAGGACATACATATACTGTTCTTGGCTATTTTCATTTATAACATTTTGTTGACCTTTATGTATTTGAAGTGTTTGAAGCGAATATCTAGATTTCGAAAATTTTATGAAGCGAATTTTGTGTGTGACAACAAGCGATTGTAGATAATATTTGGTTTTTATTTTAGTTTGCTCACGCCACACTTGGAAAAGTCATAAAAATTGCATGTCTTTTAACCACAAACGCTAAGGACAGTTAAGGTATATGTCCAGTATCGAATTGCTTCAGGAGTAAGACAATGTTAGAAAAATTCTTGGTAAAAATTTTAATTAAATCTATAATAGATTCAAATGTAATACTGGAATGATTTAAGTAGAATTTGTCATGTTTGTGAGTAATTAATATCTTAAAAATTATTTATTATTAATTTCAATATGAGTGTTTTACTTGCAAACATTAATGATGGTAATTCCAATATTGAGATATCTTTTTAAATGTTTTTAAGACTTATTACGTCTTATACGTGCCATCGATTTTATTGCGCCTCTTATATGCTAGACATAATAAAAATATTTCCTAAAATCATTAAAACTTTATGGGAAAAATTCATTTAATCCTTGTTATCCTTAATATAAAATAAAAAAAACTAAAATGAAAAAAATTCAAAAAAGAAATTGTAAAACTTTCTAATGAAATGTAAGTCACATCATTATAAATTTTATTCATACTTTGGAAGTAATTTTTCTTTCACACTTTTCAAAGCCTTAAAACAAACCAAAAAAGTCAACGAAGTTAGCAAATTTAAAAAAAGAAGGTGCAAGAGCATATATATATATATATATATATATATATATATATATATATATATATATATATATATATATATACCGCAACAAACACAAATACCCTAAATCAGCTTAAATTCGCACGTATTGATTGAATTTTCTCTTAAGAGTTTCTCCTAAACTTTTGTGCTGCTGGCAAAAAAATAACTTTTCACTTATAGGGTCCTATTGACAAAAGTTCAAAAGAATAAAAAAATACGTCTACACATATAAAAGCAGGAAAAGAAGAATGAAATAAGTTAATATTTCTTATTTATTAAAATTAAGGGTGCAAGAAAATTTAAGCCATATATTAAGGCGGTTAGTACTTTTAGCACTAAAACTTTTTTTTTAATTATAAAAAATTGATACGATTTGTAAAGAAACTTGCGTGTTTAAAGGTGTTCATTTTAACTTCAGATATAATATAGAACAAAAAACAATTTGTTATTTCTGCAAAAAAAAAAAATTAATAAATAAAATAAAATAAAAATTAAGAAAATTTTGCGGAAGCGGAAACGCACAATTTATACAAGGAAAAAAATTTATATCGTTCACATCCACATCAACCATAAAAGAAAGTGAGAATATAATATACTACTTTTACACTTTTAAGTTCTCTTTTCTAGCTGCTTTATTTGCAGTTCTTAAAAATACGTTTTATAGGCGAAGGCCGGCTACGTTAAGTGGACAAAGTGGTTACAAAAATTGTCATTACAAGTATCAAGCGTCACTTATATTTGCTTACTTTAATGTTATTTATGAAAAAGAAAATATAAGTGCTAAACAATAAAACAGCACGCCATGTTATAAAAAACCAAGAGATATATTGAGTTATATTTTCTGTTGAGATAATGACAATAAACGGAAACGGAAAATGCAATTTGACATAAAGAAAAGCTAGAGCTAGAGTTATTTATAGATCAAAATAAATTTAATACTTTTTTTACATTTATTAAAAATAATTTTAAAGAGCTTACACTGAATTAAACTTTGCAATTTTCTAAAAGAAATAATAGCCCAATGTCTAGATTAATTAACTGTCAGTCTTATTTGTCCCCAGGGATCATAGCATAACGTTGCTTTTTAAAGTAAATTTAAATAATAAACTAAATTTATTTTTTAAGCTTAAGGTCTCCTAATTTTTTTGTTAAATTTTTATCGATACTTGGGTACTCAAATATCCTTAACATTGTACTCGATAAGTAGCGAAATAAGAGATCTTAAGCTTGAAAAATAAATAAAGTTTATTAATTAAAATAAAAGGATTAAAAAACTAGAACGTATAATAAATTTAAATAAAAGAACAAAAAAAAATAATAATAATAAAAATAGTAATAATAATAAAAATAATAACAATAATAATAATGAGCCAGTGCGTGAATTGTCATAATTATTGCTAAGATTTTTCGTAAATTCCCTGAAAATATGCCACACAAATGTTACGTTATAATTTATCACGTAAAGTGCTTTAAGGCAAAATGAAACATAATACAATCCTAAATATATTATTTATTTTTAGGCAAAATTGTGGGCTTTTTTGAGATCCGAAATACAAGTTACCGATTTTCAAAATCCCGTAAATACGCTTTTACTTTAATGCATGGTCAATGGCAATACAAACAATATGATAACGCTGCTTTTATTTTGCTTTTCTCACTTTATTTAGAAGTTCTAAATTTTCAACACTGGGTTGTTTTATTTACTTTCTACGATCGATTATTTACATTGGAAATATAAGAGCCTATATTATTGCGAATTAAAGGACGAAAAAATTAATGAAAAGAGATTCTAGGAAATTTGTTTATCTTACGAAATGGTAAAATTTCCTAATAATGTCCGTATTATATAAAATGTCTCTGAAACTATATTTTAAATATCTCAACAAGGATTCACTTAACCTGAAAGCATATTTTCTCTATTACTTAAACTTTTCCTAAAATCTTTAAAAGATATAGTGAGATATGTTATGTTTTATAAGGGATTGGCATGCTAATCGTGTGTTATTTATTAAGAGATTTGTTATATGGTCCTTGAAAATATGCTGCCGGTTGGTTCCGAAAATTATAGCGCTTAAGTTAATGCTTCTCTTATCTGTAGTACGCCTCACTTATTAATTTGAGTGCCTCAAAAAGTATGTAATAATTAAAATTAAATTAAAAGTATACAATATTTCAAAATTTCACTCATATCTTGTGATTGATATTCGATAATAATGAAATAAAAAATTGAAATGATTGACTCAATCATATTTGAAATTATAAGAGTATATATATTGTTTTTATTGTACACATCAAACAATGAGTATTTTATTAGTGAGTGTGTGTTTTAAGTGTATTGCAATTTTTCATGACACTTCAAATTAAACTTATCATTTTTTATGCTACTTCATTTATTTATTTATTTTTTCTTACGCTGTCATGTCAAGATAAACATCAACTTGAATTAAAAAACATATTATTTAAACACTTGGGGGAAACGTAATCATAAAAAAAACAGAAGAATAATAAAGAAATATATTTATATATTTTTTCAACTAAAAACAAACATCATGACTAACTTATAGCCAACTGTTGTTAGAGGGTTGTTGGGGAGGAGAAAGTTCGAGAAGGTGGAGGGGGTGTTGAATTTATTGAAGAATAAAAAAATATATTGTACATGAATTTATTTATCTACATTCTAGCTCATTAAAAGAAGCAAAATAATATAATTACTAATAAACAAATATTGACTAGTGTATAAAAAGCAAAGTTAGGAAAAAATAAATTAAAATCCCCTAAAAGTATGCTTTACATCATTATTTAGTAGAATTTCGTGTTTAGTTTTTCTTCTCGTTTGTTTGTGTAGTACAAAACCAATTCTCTAATTGATTCTATTTTCTTGATATTGTTGAGCTCTTGCTCTACTTGTCATTCGATAAAATGTTAGTTTATTTTTATTATTTCTATTCTATACTTTTCATAATGAGTCCCAGGTTAATATTTTATAAACAAAGTGTAAGAAAAAAGTATATACATTAAGGTGTGTCCATTGTCAGTGACCGTTGTGTTGTTGTGAATAAAATGTTTTTGTGTTTGTTTTTGAAAGATAATGAATTGTTATTGTATTAGTGCTGATACAATACACTTACTAGTATACTCATGTACACGAGCCGTTTATTTACAAAACATTATTGAAATTGTTATTATTGTTTGCCTTTCATCTACCTTATCCTACTCTCAGTCCCCCGAATAAATAGTTAGTCGGGAATGTGGAATGTTAGCAAAATATGATAACATCAAAAATTGCATTATTGTTGCATTATTATTGTTATTGTTATTGTGGCAGCGATGGCGTCAACCTCATCACTGTTGATTATGATTATGTATTGTATACTTTTAGGATGACATTGCTCAAATATATATACGTACTCTGCTATTGTTTGTTAGACGTTGTTCTTAATGACATTATTAAAAGGCGATTAGTGAATAGTGTCTGTGGGTTTTATTTTTAAATATTAAGGCATAATATTTAATAGGAAAAAACTTAGATATTTTATAAAAAGTTTTTTTTATTCAGACAGTTTCGTTTTTATCATTATTTTTTTTGGTTAAATAACCAAACTGATCATATAAGTTTATTTCGTTTGTTATATGAAAATTCTATACTAAGAAGCATTATATTTAAATTCAAACTAGTAAATATATGCCTCATTTAAGGCCTATAAAAATTCTTAATGTATATAAAAATAAAATGTTTAAAATATTTATGAAATGCTTCAAATAATTGCTGCCTATATCTAGGCTCGCATGTAAATGTATATAAAATGATATTGAATAATATGAATTTTTTTTCTTCAATCTACTTTTACAGCAATTCTATTAATCTTTTCTCTGTTTATTGTTTTAGTTGTTTTGCTATTTTTATAGTTCATTGATTTTCAATTTGATAGATGTGTATAATAAATGGAAAATAACGCAAACATTAATAGATAAAAAAGAAACACATACAGGCAGCCAGTCTGCCATACGAATCATGTTGTGAAGAGTGAAAAGTCTACTGGCTTTAACATTCATTAGATTTCTACACTCAGTTGGCTTAGTCACAGCCAATCAGTTAGAAAAGTGTGTATTTTCATAAATAGAAAAGTTTTTTTTTCTTCCCCCAATTTCATTTTGAGTGACTGTTTGCATACAAAATTAATGGCATAAAGAATTGTTTTGGGAGAACTTTCCACAAAAATAACAATAAAACCAACTGCATTGTTTTAACCAGGATAACACAGCCATTTGTTAAACAAAGTCTATAAATGATAAGAGGCATAAAATGAAAAAAAAAATGCAAGAAATATGCGGGTAGTACGAAATGAAAAATACTCGTATGTATGAGGGATCTATTATTTTTCTTTTATACTTCTAAATTACTATATGCATTAAGAGCTTTTTAAATATTTACACATAATTTAAACTTATTATTATATTTTTTTGTGAAGAAGTAACTTTGATCATATTCATTTGATTGTTGTTTCGAAATGCGTATACAACATTTTACCTAATAACCTCCATAAAATATGCTGTATCTTTTTATTTATTTTATATCCACGTTTTTTTTTTGTTGATTATATTGAAATTGTGATACACTGTAACCGTTCTTTCTGTGTTGTCAGGTTTTCTTATAAAAATTAACCCTAGAAAGGTTGCTGTTACTAACAAAAGAATTCGACAAAATTAAATATTGACTTCATTTTAATAAAACGACGAGTTACACGAGTATGTTTGATTTGTTGACAACAATTGATTAGTACTGACAGTCAGTTGTAATTTTTTTTGGCCCTAGTGTCAATGGTAATTAATTGTTGTTCAAGTGTTTCTACTGTCAGATTGACGTAACGAATTAAGAGAAATAATCGCAAAAGGATGTCAATGTTCAAAACAGTTGGATTTTTGAAAAAAAAAAAAATGCTGTAAGGATATTAGTTCTTACCATACATTACTTCGATTTCACCTATAATTATAATCGCAATAAAGCGAAATATCTTATGGTTTTATGATGTTTAAATGACATTCTTTAAGCATATGCTTTCTTTCATATATCGTTACTTAGCAATGTTAGATTTTCGCTACACTTACAGCAAAAAATTACGAAGGTTTTACAACTATCGTTTCTAAGCTTAACGATAAAATTTATAATATATAATAGTAAACTATTTCCTAAAATTAATACATTTTCCCAAAATAAAAAATGCTTGTTATTACAATATAATCATTATAATATGCCTCGTTTACATACGTAAGTATTTGATTTGATTTTCCAGACAAATTATTATTCAGTTAAAAATTTTTTTGGCCGGACAAAAATTTTGTTTGGAACCCAACTTTACTGAAATAAGAATACGAGAAATTTAAATTTTTCATCGGTCATATCTTTAATTGTAAAGGATAAGGTAATAATATATGAAAAGTATAATAAGTAGTGGATGACTTCTTTCACAAATAAAAATATGAATGATTAAGAACGAGAATTCTCGTATTCTTCTTCCAGTGAAAGTTATTGTAAATAGTAATAGTAGCAGTATATATAAATATATAATAAATAGTAATAGTTGCACAAAATCTGCCTAAGATATAGACTCTGGTACTCATGAGGTATGTGGTGGCGCGGGAAACTTGCGAATGTCTAGTCTAATTTACTTTTCCCAACTTTTCTAATCATGAAATTAATGGACAAAAAGCAACAAAAAAAAACAATTAAAAAAAACATTATCTGATGGATTCTTTAATGTCTTGGTGATGAACTCGACCCCATCAAGAATATTATGTTCATGTAGTAAAAATATCTAGTTTGAACTCATTTTGACCCTTCCTAAGCTTTATAGGGTTTATCACTCTTCTCCAAATCGTACGCCTTCTATTCGTTAAACAATACAAACAAAAAAAACATTTGTAGCAAAAAATCATTAATAAACTTTTTGATGCTTGATAGCAGAGTTGAGAGTTAATATTTGTGTTGTAACATCTAACAAAAATTAAATGAAATAAAAAACAAACAATATAGAGAAAACACCTTCAGTATTAAAGGAAAACGCACATAAATACATAACATTTGCTAACAAATAAGAATATTAGTATTGTTTGTACATGTCTAGTGATGAAATTTATATAATTTATCATTGCAAGGTGATGTGTGTGAGCAATTTTTTATAATGTTAATTTTTAATCTTTGGCAATCATTTAAAGTTATTGCAGCCAGGGATTCAGATCACTTATAAACACTGGCATACGAAAACACAGGTACATAAATATTTGACAAAATATTTTAACACACCTTCACACTTTCATTTCATTTTATTAAAATTATATACACACGGACGTGTGTATTTACACTCAAAGAAATAATGAGTTTTGATTTAAGAAAACTTACTCGTCTAGAGTTTAAAATGTATGTCGTATGGCGGTGAAGCTACCATTAAAAAAATATTTTCTAATCTTAATAAAAAACAAATAAAAAATTTTGATTATCTAGAAAATTCTAAGTAAGTATTTTCTGTTATCTTTATCATACTTTACCGAAGAGAAAAATGACACATAAAAGCAAACTTATTGGAGAAGAACACGAAATCCTCTAGTGGAGTTGGATTTTTTATACACATATTACAGCGGTAAATATATCTTTTGTAAATTATTAAAAAAATTTTAATCTCTTTTCAGAAAAGGATGTGGCATTATTAATTTTTGTACAATCCTTATAAAATTCTTGGTACCATTTTGAGATTGTTCTCAATTATTTGTTTTTAAATTTAATTTTATTTCACATTTTTATATATTAGAACTCAGTAAGTACTAAAGGGTCTTTCATTAAGAGCTTCCCATTTATAAATTTAAATAAAAAAATTTATGTGTTCTCACAAACATTCGAATTTCATATTCATTTGAAAGGCCTTTCGCTGCCGCTATATTTACAGAATATAATATCGCGCAAATTAATTTGACCGATGGGTCGCTATCATTTGTGCCTGTTCACATAGCGCTGCAAGATAAGAAAACTACTCAAAACTAACGGGGGACTAATCGCACGACATCGATGGCTAGCTCACATCACCACCACGTAAGTTGACCATACCGTCAAATCGCTTTTGCAGTATATCGAATATGATACAAACTGTGTGGCACGTAGCGCCGTTCTGTTGTTAATCACATGTCCTTGGTATCTATATTATACAATTCAGTCCAAAAGCAGTTGGTAATCAGGGACCCACAGCACATATCGTAGAAGGAGATGGCCGGGCCAAATTCGCATTCAAGGAAATATGTACCTATGACGCCGCTAGCCCAAAATCCACACCAAACAGTGATTCATTCGGGATTTATTGGACGCTCTTGGATCGCATGTAGATTGTTATCGACAATTCGACAATTTTGTTAGTTGAAGTGCCCATTCATCCCAAACACCAATTTTGATAAAAGAATTTTTCCATTTGCATTGCAATTGCTGAGCGCTATTGTGATTTGGCAAAACAGCTTGAATACATGACAGCCAATTTGATAGCTATAGCTTCAACAATATGGCTGCTTATCCACTGTTTAAAGTCTTTAAGTCCCTATTAGCAGACCCTTTTTGATATAACTTCAAATTATGGCTGCTATCAACTGTTTAAAGTTTTGAAGTGCCTATTGGTAGACCCGATAACTAATGAAATTCATAAATTTTTTTTAACTGCATGTTCATTTGGGGAACAATGCAACGAGGAAGTAATGTACATATATTTATTTATTTAATGAAATATACTTTAGAAATTAATTTATAAAATACATTAAAAGACAAGCGCAGGTTGTCTAGACCATATTCCACGAATATACGAGTACAAATATATTAATCAATTGAATTCGAAATAGGAGAAGTACTACAAAGTTATTATTTTATAAAATCTTTTAAGCGGAATTGAACTTCAGGTCTTTAGTGTAATAATTAGTCAATCTACTCCAATCTATCCTTTTTAATGTGTTATTTTCTATTAACTTTAGAATGATATATTTTCACTAAAATGTTAAATATTTAAAGTTCAAATTATTTTTATTGTACCGATTCAATTTTGTGAGAACTTCTTCTTAACATTTTATAAGAAATAATTTTAAAATTTTTCGTTTCAATACTGCGACAAAAAAGTAATTATTTGAAGTGAATTCTAAGCCTTTTTTAAATCCACTTTTTATTCCATTTACACAGCTCTCCCATTTCTAGCGAAATCATAGCTTCATTCATAGGAACTTTCTGAATTATTTTTATAAGAAAATTTCTTACTTAAATTATCCATACGTATTGTTTTCAGTGTAAGGATTTTACTTTTTCTATAACATGCTCTAATATTAAGGGGATAGGAGCAGTAGGTGATCCAACATTTTCAAAGGCAAACAAAAGGAAATGAATATTTATGAGTAAGATAAATGATGTATAAAGGTGTAGCATTATTTAGTTTAATATGTATGTGTGTGTAAGGATATGTGAGTTACTACCATATATATATAAAAAAGAGCAAGTTATTCAAAAGGAAATATTTGCTTGTATTTATGCAGGATTTGTTGCCATTTAGAAAGAACAAAAAAGGTAGGAAAATTAAATATTTATTAATAAAAAATAAAAAAGAATCGAAAGACAATATATCTTAACAACATGTATTTTGTGGCAATGATAATAATAAAGCAACTAGAAATAGGCAATAAATTCGTTAATACCCAGAATGCCTTAAATAAAAGCAGCATGTGTATGTAGTATGTGTCCAATAAAGAATAATAATACGGAAAATTTGGAAAAACTTTATTCATATAATAAAATGTATATATATAAGAGATTTTAATAATATTTACAAAATATAAAAATGCAACTGAAACAACTTGACCAGAATAAGAAAGCGGAAATTTATGAATACGTCTTCAGAAATAGACGGATAAAAAGGGGAAAAAACTTAATTATTAATTCGTATAAGTTTTTTGTTAGACTCTGATGTAACTCCAGGTAGTATAACAAATATCCGATTTATAAGAAACCCTATGGTATATAGTAGTATATAAAGTATACACTAATAGCACTTCTTTTATTTCTAGTTAATTAAAGTAATTGTTTGTACTAACAAAATTTTTGCTTATTTTGGACAGAAATTTACATTACAAGTGAATACAATATCAGAAGGAGAAGACAATTAGAGGAAAATAGGACCAGGAAATAGCCGGAACACAGCTGACAACTATTATTGATGACCACATGAACAATATGAGACTGAATAATCGAGATAAATTTATTTGAAATAAAATACAAAAACATTTTTAAAGGTGAATAAAGCCTTATTGATATTTGATACTGATCAAGTTAATACGACAGTTGCAATGAATAGGATTAATTGTAATATTAGAATGAATAATGTTACAGGAGATACTGTCATTTACAGATTATTAGAAAAATATCCAACGAACAGACTACAGAATATGAATAATGATGGTGTGGAAAAAATTTTTAGATAAAAACATAATTTCATTCATCGAGAAAAACAAACTTAAAGCACATGTCGCTACAGGGGCTCTAGATTATGTGGTGTTCATTAGAAATACATAAACATAACTTTCCTTTAAGATAAGAATTTGCTCATTTAATAGTTCTCCTTCTGAAG
Source organism: Germaria angustata (assembly GCA_963681545.1). Lineage (NCBI taxonomy): Eukaryota > Metazoa > Arthropoda > Insecta > Diptera > Tachinidae > Germaria > Germaria angustata. The sequence continues at coordinate 89,175,854 of OY813000.1, read as the reverse complement.
AACTTAGTAAATTTCTAACAAGCAGCCTTAAAAAAGTTAACAAACGACTGAAATTATAACGTTAAAAACTCACTTAATAAATAAATAAATTGATGATATTATTTTATCTTTATTTTAATAAGTTTTTTGAATTATTTTTGAGCTTGAGTTCTTTTTATTTTTTATTTTTTATAATTTTTTTTTTTGTTTTAATTTTTAATAATATTCAATATTTGTGCATTCTGTTAGTGTCTTCTTCAGGAAATTAAAATTATTAAAAAACTCAAATAAATTTAATTAAAAAATTTCAAAACAAGATAATTGACAAGACCTAACAACAATAATTGAAATATCCTGAAGAAGACTACCACAGGGTGTCAGTACATTGAATATTGTTACAGATTATAAAAATATATATTGTTTTTATAAAAAAGACTTCCAGCTCTATAAGTAATTCAATAAATAATTCAAATATAATAAAATATTTTCACAACAGTAGGGACCGGACTTCCAATGGGTTTTCCAGCTTCACCTGCAGTTGCTTAATTTAGCATTCTATTTATAATAGGTATTGGGTTGGCAAGAACGCTTATTATGCTTTTTATAAGAAATTGTTGGTCTCGTTTATTTTTATATAAAAAAAGAAAGAATTTAATTGTTTAATCCAGTATCCCATTTATGTCAAACATTTACTTTACAAGAAAAAAATTTATTAATTTTATTAATTGGTGTTGCATTTATGATATATACTCCATTTATCATAATGCTTAAATATATGCTTAAAAATTTTCTGTTCTTATTTAAATTAAATTAAAGAAAACTTTTTTATTTAATTCACTATCCAATTATTGGAGCATTTCCCCCCTCCCCAACCTACAGTTTCTTCTTTCTCCACCCAAAAATATATTTAGAATTCTCATGTGTAGTTATAAAAGTCATAACATACAATCATTTGGACAAAAAAAAATGCACAAAACCATACAACAATGGCTCAAACTAAATAGATTATAAAATGAAATGTAATTCCACTTTTTTTCATTTCGTCTTTCAATTTTAATAATGATGGGTTTCAGTGTAATAATGCTCTTTATTGTACAACATATATGTATTCGAACAATCGCTCGAAAACCCAGACTAAAACAGTCACAATGCGATAAAAGCAGATGAAAGCTGTTATACGTACGAGTGTCTGTGTCTATAAAACTTTGCCAATATTTTACAAGCTTCATTCATTTAATTCTTAGCATTTCCATTTTATATTGACATAATTCCACCGCCCACCATATCAATTTCGTAAATATGTTCCTAAAATGGTTTGAGGCAATGGGGGGGGGAAGTTACATGGATGAAAAAAAGAAATGTTAAGAACTTAAGCCTCCTATAGAAAACAACGGCTTTTATTTGTTGGTTATATTATTGCTAATAAGATCTAATTTTTTGTATTGCATTTTTTCTGTTTTGTGTAGCTTATACACACACAAAAGTACAGAAATTGCTAATAAGGTTATAGAAAATTGTTAAGGATATAGAATACATTGTTGTAGTCACACAAGAATGGCGCTAAGAAAGCGTTATTTCGTAAGTAATTGAAAACGTAATGTTGACGTTAGCAAAAATGGAAGTCTAACGTTTGATAAATTGTATTTTTAAAAGAAGAATACTGTAAATAAAGGGCGAATTTTCAGCATCTTTCTTTTTGGCCGCTCAGCTGTTTTTGTATAACATGTTACTGTTAAAGATGTTTAGTTTGGTCTATAATTTAACCACAAATAGACTTGGAAACAAACATCGCTTGCAAATTATCGAATTTTATTATCAAAATGCATGGTCGGTTAAGAAAGTGAATCGTGCAGTCTCTCCATTTTATGGTCAGTTTGGGCGGCTAAATTCCGCACCAAATTTACATTATTGGATACGCATATGTAGAGTGCAGACAGAAGACAATATCGCAGCCAGTGTTGTTGATAACCGTGAATTATCGTTAGTTTGAAGGGCGAGCGCCTCCGTGTTTTGATTACAAATTTTTTTTACTCACAATAGACGAATTGGACTTGGCTGACATATGGTTTCAATAAGACGGAACCACATGCCACACCATTATGTAGATAATTCTTTTGACTCAATTAAACTCTTTAAATTTTATGTGTTTTATTTAATCAAACTTGAAAGATCTAAAAAATTACACTATAGATATTATTTATCTATTGCGCAAAGGATACAAACTATAAAATTTCTAAGTGATGAAATCATACTTTAAATAAAATAAGATAAGAAAAATACACGTAAAGCATACTTATAGGGAGCTTTTGGAACGGTATAAAAGAGCCATGACCTAAAGCCATTGTAAGTTATCAAATGATAATATTTCTAGAAAACAAAATACAATGTGATATTTCTAACAGGTTTAATTTTAAACCACAAATACATCTTTGTATTTCTAACACAAAAACTTTTATATATTTTCCCAAAAAAATTTGAGAGTAAATAATGTAAAAAAATTTTTTAAAATCTGAATTGGTCACTTTTTGATACAATACCAAGAGCAATTGAATATTTTAAAGTACGCCTGATGAGCGGTTAACAGATTTTGTAATTCCTACCCTCGTTAAAAAATATAGGAAATTATGAAATATAAACAGGAGTGGTAGCAGAGCAAAAAAATTTTAAAATCAAATTAATTAATTTGTTTTTGCATAATTTAGGGCGTTTTCAGCAAGGGAAACTATCTGATATATAAGCTTTTGATATATGGAAAAAGTAAAAAAATGGACGGGGCAGCAACAATACAATATGAAGTCAAATAAGAAAAGTTTAGCATGCTTCTAGGCATCGTCGAGAATTGCCCAACAAGATTGTATTATTTGATGGCATTTATTAATTTTTTCTTAAGATTTTGCGAATCAGCAGAAGGTAAATTCTTTCGAAACAAATCAAAACCATGCCTCAGCTCTAATTCAGTATGATTTATGAGAATCATCGGAAATTTGTTCGTTAAGAAATGTGGATTCTAGCAGGTGCGTTATGTATGGTATAAGCGATACTTCTTCTATCGTCCACATCTTTTGATAAATTAATCGATAGCCTGTAATTTTCTTTTACTTTGGCTGTGCCAGATTTAGCTCTTTCCTATTTTATATTGGAAAAAATTAAGAACATAAAAAGAAATATAAATTTAATTAGCTATTGCCAATTAAAGAGAAAATACAGCAAAATTTTAGACAGCTCAAACTCTGCGATTGATTTTTTAGAACTGTGTGTGAATGTTCAAATATTTGCATAGAATTTTTATTTCAAAAATATCTGGAATACCCGGAAAATACTAGTGTCTCTTTCAAATCTTTTCTATGTTTAAGATTTTTGTCTTATAACAAATTAGATATAATTGTTTGCATTTACCACACTTTTAATGTTCCCACACATTTCATAAAAAAATATAACTTTTTTAAAAGTTTTTCTAAACAATTTTCTTATTAGAAGAAAAATTCAAAAAAAAAAAAAATTATAATCCTCTTCTCACACGTCTAACCGAGAGGTTATAAAATGCTTAAAACAAAATTAAAGCATATCTCAAGGATAAAAGTAATGCATTTTATGTTAAAACAGTTATTTGGCTCTTCTTTATCATGTGAAACGTGCAATTTAGACATCATTTAATTTTAATTTCATGCTAAATGAATTTAAAAATGTATATTCTTCCACAGCATGTATGTAAATGCGTCATTTCTTACATTTAAATTCAATCTTGTTTGCTTCCCTGCATCACAAAGTGAAACAGGACATAAAAAGATGTGTACATTCTACACAATTTTCTTTTTCATTCCATAAGAAAATAAGTTCCCATTGACGGAAAAGCTGTAAGAAAACACGAAATGTGAACGTGACAACAACCTTACTTAAACGTCAAACTGAAGACAAGAACAAATTACATATTATTATTATTTGAGAGAAGCAAGATAAAAGGAACGCAACAATGTAAACTAGAGAAAAATGAGTACATATTATTATATGTTACATATATGTATAAAACATGTATGATTCACAAAAAAATCTACTTATAAATATAATAAGAATATATGTTTGGTAGAAAAAAAACCAAAATAAAAGCAGCAGTTTGAACTGGTTGTTTTTATCCTTAAAATGAAGCATTAAAAAAACAATATAAAGAATAATACATAAAGGTACATAATGATGAAAAATATGTATAATATACATACATATACGACTATAGTTAAGCCAAAAAAAATCCTATAAAGGTAAGAAATGAGAATTAACATTAGACAATATTTTCTGAAAAAAAAAAAACACATACAGCAGCAGTTTCCTTAAAAATATAGCATATGTTAGGGGGTGTGTGCTGATGTCTAAACTTACATATATAAATGAGCTTGGACTTACAGTGCATTATGTGTTTGTATGCGATAAGACAAACAAAATATGAAAAAGAAAAAGATAAACTAAGTTAGAATTGATGAACTAGCTTTTTGTTTATATTAAAACAAAAGCTTTCTAGTGCAGGAAACATTATAATAAAACATTTGCAGTGGAGTGAGATAAAATTTACACATTTCGCAATATATATATATATATATAGATTTTTTCCAGTACACAATTTTTATATGTTAAGAACTGTAATTTCTTTTGAGGCGCAATTATAGCCCCTGTAAATATATATGCATTAGGCTAGGTCATAATAACTTAAATATTTACTAACTTAAAAAAATATCCTTTAATTTTATTGCTAAAAGCCAAGTTACTAACTCTTAACGATTCGTTTTAGGATTTTACAAAATATGCGAACTGCATTTTTTGAAGAATAGTTTTGCAGCAAAACTAAAAAAACTCAAAAATTATAATTTTAGAATTATTTTTATCAAAGAAGGAGAGGGGCACCGTCTAGTAATATTAGCAAAACGAGAGATTATATTTAAATTTATATCATAGAAGCTTCCATCGTGTTTACTTTAATTTATTAGTCCAATACAGAGGGGCAAAAAATTAAGGCAAACAAAATTAATAGTCTACTGATGTTAAGCTTAAATATTTATATAGCAAATTCATCAAGTTTTGATATCTAACTACTTCAAAATAAACTTATTTGATATTACCCCTTCGGCCCTTAGGGTAGGCAAAGTTTTTTAATCATCATAATAATTTATTTCCATTAACAAATATCTATTCAAATCCCCTTAAAGGATTTTCTCCTCAAAATATGAAACACTATGTTGATCTTGCTTAATCAAAATAACATCTGATTAAAGATTACTAATGTAAAGAAACACAATTAATTATTCCCCTTGAAGTATGCAAAAGATAATATTTTTTTTTTGAGAATATCTCGAATAACGAATTTGGTAGATAATATTTTACTTTTGAATTAGTCAGATAATTCAACTTTATTTTAAAAATTTTAAGGAGTATTTGTTATAGACTTTGAAATTATCGTCAAAAATATGTTAAATTTTTGTAAGAAGTATATTTATAAAGTAAAAAATTTTTGACGCCATAATTATTTGCAAATGCTTGTTAGAAGCTTAGAATTTTGAGTCTACACATTCTCTATATCATGCTTAAATACCGTGTTAATGTAAAGCAAACTTTTTCATTTAGAATATAGAATTTTCTTTTAGTTTTTCATATGAAACCCACAGCGTGGACAATAATCAGACAAAATTTTAACTTTTCCCTCTAGAATGCATTATTATCCATTGAAAGGCATTTTATTTATGTGTTCATACATTTAGGTTTTGCTTATTTATGAAGATTTCGCAAAACTTTCATAAGCATCATTTCTTTTTTATAAATTACAAAAGATATGTGTAGTTACTGATTATCATATTACAAAGTAATTGAAAAATATCTAAACTTGCTTTAAAAATTTTAGTTCTCTTCTAGTTTTCAATATCATGCTTGCAATCCTGAGGTAATAAAAAATGGTTTTTAACTTTGTTTTGACTTGAAGTGTTTAGCCTAAAACTATGCAACATTCTGCAAGAAAGCCTGGTTTTTCAATATATAATAGTAAGATAGTTTTTTTTTTTAATAATATTTCCCCCTTTGCAACTCAAGTCTTATTTTCATCTTATTTGAAAAAATTATTTTAGATATATTTAACCAACGTCTTTCTTGAAACTTTGACAAATCCTTAGAACTAAGTTTTCTTTTCTCTATATACTTCACTATTAACGATAATCAAATCTCTTTTGGCAAAAGGCAAGGAAAGCCCGCAACTCAGCAGAGGGACATAGAGTTAAAGAAACCATACCGCTTTAACCACAAGCAATTAAACTTGTCACAATAATTGCATTTTCCGTTTGGCATTTAACAGCATCAGTCTTGGAAGAGCTGCATGCACAACAACTGCAAAATTTAGGGACTTGCCGGCTATAAAAAGAACATTTCATTTTAGAAATTACCAAAAAGAAATCACAAAAATTTTCTGCAAACAAAGTGTCCTTTTGCAGTCATAAGTTCTGCGTTCGAGAGTGTGTGCCGGCAAGAACTTTTAGCAAATTACTTAAGATAAGCCAAAAGACTTTTGCCATCAAGCCTTTTGCCATTTGAACAATAAAAATGTATTCTTTAGCAAGAACGAGAGAGAAGTGACAAAAATAACTTCAAAAAAATAATAAAAGTATTTAGAAGACGAAAGCAACCAACAACTATTTGGAAATTTGAAATCTTTTCGTTCATGTCGAATAATAAAAAAAAAACTTTTTTAAGCTCTAATTTCATTTTGCTAAATGAATAAGAAGACAAAAATATAAAATAAAAGAAAAAAATCGTATACACACTACTTATTAGAACACTCCCACAACCAAAAGAGGTGGGGACGGAGGGGAGGTAAAGAAAAGGCGAAAATTAAATTCCTTTAAGGATTAAAAGAAACTTTAAATTGTTGCAAAGAGCTTATTCGCAGGAGTACGTTAAAAGTATTAGCACAAGCAGCAGCTTTAGATAAGAAGAGAGAAAGGTTTCTTGAGTGCTGGATAGAAATAGTTATACCAAGAATTAGAAAACTAAATGCCGAATAGTACGAGTATTCAAAAGAAAAATTAATAAGAAGAGATTTCTGTTATAACCTTTCTGTCAGTTTAAAGGTCATTTAAGAAAACGGAATTACAGAACAAAAGGTTTAAAGGGTTAGTTCAATTAAACTGTTAAACTTAATTTCTTAAGTAGTAGAATAGACTTTAATTGTCGGTTTACAAATGTGTTGCCTACTTTAAGGTTTGTTAATAAAAGTTGTATGAAAGCAAGGGCTGACTTTTTATAAAAGTTAATTTTTGAATTTATGCAATATTTTGAAATGTGCATCTATATAATTTTGCCTGCTTATGTCTTTTTCCCAATTTATAAAACTTTTTCTTAAATTTATTTAAAAAGTATATATATATTAAATATAATCACATTTAAAAACGCTCTTTCACACTTAAGTAAAGAAAAACTTGTAGTTTGTTTTTAGTTTTTAATTAAATTAAATTCGGTTAAGCCATTTACGAACAATTATTAAAAGTCTTAAGAGTCAGATAGAGAAATAATATAAATTGAAATGTCAAACTTACCGCTGCGGCCTTCACTATCAGCTGGCTTGAGCTGTATACCGCGGTTCATCTGTAATGAAAAAAATACAAATATATATTAAAATTGAACTGAAAAATTGTATAAAGAAAGAATACAATTGAAATTTATCTTTAAGGGATTTTTATTTGCCTATCAATTTGAGTGTCATTGAATGATTTCACTTTGATTTGAAGATGGTCGTTTCTATTATTTTCCCTCTTTACATTTAAATAATTTATTAACAATGATTGTGGCAAATTTACAAGGTAAATTTTCGTATAATAAATGACAAACACGAAACAAATTATATACAATTTAGAATATATGTATATACAAATATTCCTTTACATATGCTACAAATCCTTACAAATTGCCTATTCAGCAAAAAATGGAAAGAAGAAAAAAATCGAACTAAATCACTTTCATATAGTGTGTAGTTTGGAAAAAGGATTCCTATGAAATATTAAAGTTGAAACGAATTTAACTGCAAATAATTTATTTACACCCAAAACTTATCAAAAAACCCTTTAGTCCAATAAAAGTTTAATTTAGAGAGAAAATTTCTGCCAAAAAAAATATTGTTGTAAATTATGCAAAGTCTCTAAAAGTTTCCCTATTTATTTCCAGAAGAATCTTAGTAAAGAAGTTGTATATATAATAAAATTAAGGTAAAAGTAGCTTGTGAGAAATTATCACTATGACAGCAAATCTCCTTGGAAACACTTCTTTAATAAAAATATGTAAATGTATACCTTGCACTAAAACAGTTTTTAATGAAAATTTACCTATAAAGAACGTGTATTATATAGAATTTAAAAAAAATAAATACAATTTTTAAATTAAATGTAGCCAAGTTGACTATTTCAATCCACAACATGTAAAAAAAATTTGTAGAACAAATACAAGTATATTTTATAACTAATTTAATTGAAAAAAAGTTTAATATAGAAAATTCTATATTAGATATTTTTTTCCAAATAGAAGAAAAATGCTCTGTCTATATAAAAAATTTCTTTGAAAGTATAAAATTGATGAAATTAATTGAAAAAAATATATATATCGCTCAAGTGGGCAATGGGTAATTTCGCTTATTTTACAGCAACTTGAAATGTTGCTCGCAAAACAGCTTGCTCCAAATAGGCGATTTCTTCTTCAATGTTGGCTTTCAAGACTTACAAGATTCGTGATTTGTTGTGGTAAGCGCGAGATTTTGAAAAGCCCCAAAAAAGAGGCATGGTGCTGTTAGATTTGGCGATCTTGACCGTCAAATTAAATCTATAAATAGGGCAATCACTTGACCTGGAAATTGTTGTCTAAAAAGCAAGCAACAAATTGGGGAACAGTTTGCACTTTATAGGGGAAGATTTTCAAAACTTTCACCAACAATCGTTGCACAAAAGTCTACTGATGTCTAGAAGTGTACATATCGACGTGGTTGATGTTGATGTTTATGGATTATCTCTGATGCCTTTGGCAACAGCAGCGATGTTCCCGATGAAACGAATAATATGAGGCCGGCTACTTTTTGCGACATCTGTAGTGGACCCAGAACGCACGAGGCGCTCAGCCAAATGGCTTAACTGTTCGAAGACATAGAACAGGGCGATAAACTTCACACTGCCTTAAAGAAGCACACTGAAAATACGTCAAATAAGCGGTAGCAATAATACTTGAAGTGTATATCAGCTCCGTGGCTAATTGGCAACTAATTCTCTATATATCTACATCATATATGACAAAGCACAGTGACATTTGGTGCCATCTGCAAAAATTATAAAAAAATTAAAGTTATACATTTATATGATTTCTCACAGAATTATTTTATCACAGGCGTTTTGGCAAATATATTTATAAGAGCAAATCCTTTTTGAAATATTCTTCATTGGGCAAGTAAGTCAAAAAAATTCATTTTATGTATCTAATAAACGTTTTTTAGGAGAAACTTGTTAAGAATATTTAGAAATAAGAGAAATTGTTCACAAGAAATGTTATTTAAAATAGTTTATTTAAATTTTTTTGAATGTTTCTATAAGAAAATCTGTGTATAGAAAATTTAATTTAAGGGCTTCATTTTATTAAACGAAAAGTTTTTATAGCTTTTACAATTTGTATGAAAGACTTTGGGAGTTCCTTTTTCTTCTACAAATTTCTAAGAAAGTTAAGAAACTTAAGTTTTGCAATTTTTTCTTTACATACACACAAATTTAAGTATAATCGAAATTTTAGAAACAAGATACAATAAAAAGAAATTTCATGGAGAAATAAAAAATTTTTAATGTTCAACTCCACTAATCAAAATCATTACTTTTTTTATCCTTCACTGCTGCCCATATCTATGTTTCTACGTTTTATATTAATGGCATTTGCAGCAGAAGCAATTTAAATCAATTTCTTTATTGCACCCTTTAAACATCTCCCCTCCCTGCGCAAATGTCAATTTCAATATTTAGTTATCATAAACTGTGTGGCAAAATTTTTCAAATATCGTTGCAACGTATAGCTTTCCTGCAACATTATATTTTAAAGTAATTAAAACTGAAAAACCATTAAAATCAAATACAAACACACACCACCACAATATATTGCGATATCACTTTACTCCCAGGCAACAGAATGTGGCAGAAACTGAGAAGGAGAGTGTTAGCTGAAGCGGCTAGTTGCAATACCAAATATGCATGTCTGCAAGTATGTAAATAGTGTTGCTGGGTGTGAGTATATGTGTATTCGTGTATGTTTACAGCATTTCAATAATAATCAATGAAGAGTAATGTTTACCAATGGGAGACCAAACATGAGGCACTAAAGCATCAACATTAACGTCAACAACAATTTTGCCAACCAATTTATAAATATATATATGTATATAGATATATGTATGTATGTACATATATAAACACTAATCATCATAGAGCCCAACAGCTTAACCAAGCGAACGACCAACGAACCAATATTGCAACAACCAACAACATTTACGATGAAAGGCAGCCAACAACAGGCAGCAAACGACATTAGCAAAAAGCAGCAGCAGCAGCATCAGCATAATTTCATCCAGCAACAAAATTTTAATGACGCTTTCACCAGCGAACCTTTGCTGCGAACTTTTCTTGCTATTTTAAAGGGTCTTTGATTAAGTGCTCACCATCTTTAAATTTAAATAGAAAAAAGTGTGTAAAGGTTGTTATTAAAATCTTCTATTTACTTGAAAGGCCTATAGATGCCATTATGTATAGAATATAACATCGGGCAAATGCCCACCGCGACTTAGAAATGTCCTGACGCATAAATTAGGCTGAAATTAACCGATCGCATGGGTTATGTTGGCTTTGATGGCCGTTTATTAGCATAGACCTGTGGCTTAAGACGCATCGCGATCTCAGTGGTGACTTCACATTACCTCCACGTGAGATGGTTATGCCCATCGATTCTCTCATGCATCTGTGTGGCATTTAGCAGTTTAGTGTTAAAATACATGTGTTTAGTATATATCATCCAATTCAGGCCTCGCCGTTGATGGTGGTGGTCTGATCAATGTCGTTCTGAAAGAAATATGGACTGACGAATGCACATCAAAAAGTGATATTTTTCCGATTTATTAGACACTCTTGGATCTAATAAGGATTGGTATCATTCCGAAATCGACGAACCAATTCACCCAGAAATGGAGGAATATTATGACGACCATAAAATGGACGATGAGCTCTAAACGTTGCCCACCCAGAACATCCATATTGATAAAACATTTTTATCATTTGCACGTGTTGTTGAACGCTATATCCGCCCATCATAGTTTGGCTAAGCAGAATAAATCAATGGCAGCCAATTTGACAGACTTCGATTTAACAATATAGTTGCTATCAACTGTCAAAGTTTAAAAGTTCCTATTGGAAAACCCGATGTGTATATAGAGAAGTACAAACACATACATACATATGTTTGTACTCTAATACACATAAATGCTCACATACTCGTACATTTATGTAATTTCGATATGACTCTGTCATGTTTGTAATTCAATTATGTTAATGATTGGACAACATTTAACGTATTTACATTTAATGCATAATGAATAAGTACTCATAATGTTCTTTAGCCGTCCATAGATGTGTTGCACCACCAACACCAACGCCACCACCAATACTTATTTCATCTTACAGGCAAACCAAACGGTCAACGGTCAAGCCATCATTATATTGTACCATTCCACACAGTTTTGACTGCTGCAGCTGATGCTGCTACTGATTTTTTTTCCAAAAACTTTTGCAGTCAGTCATCGTTGACTAACAAAAAAATTGCAAAATCAGCAAAATATATAAACGTATGCAGAATATTATCGTTAAAAAAACACAGGGTAAAAGAGCAAATGATATAAAATTCGCAACTGCAAAAAAAAAATCGTAAAACAACACACAGCACATTATGTGGCAAAGTGACATTGGCCTGACATTGATTAAAATTTAATTGAAAATAAAAATTGTTTGCAACTTATGATCAAACAACAGCTAAAGGGAAATGTAAATGCATATTGAATATTCCGTTTAAACAAAACCGAAATGCACAAAGTAAATTAAGCAGAAAAACTGGTGGAAAATTGCGAGCGACAGCGCGGATGGGAGAAGATAGGAGAATAAATTTTCAAACTAAAAAAAGCTGCAAAATTTAAAAAAAATACATCTGTAGCAATAAACAAAAAGCGCTTAAGTCTGATTTTGTGGAGAACATTTTTGAATTTTTAAACTGATTTTTAGAAACGGTTTCGCTTTTTAACGCAGGATACTACGTCCTGCAGCCTCTTACATCAGGAATAAATTATTCTACATTTTATAAACTATAACAGGAAATATCCTAGATTATTGTTCCAAATGAATTTACATATCGAAATAAAAAACAAAGAAGCTTCATGAAAATTGGTCAAAAGGAGTGATTTTTTGCTGAGAGGAACTTTGAAAGTGGCAACTCACAATGTTGGTATTAACTCGTTTTGAGCTTAAGTCGATTTAAGCACTTGTCCTTATTGTCATAGATAAATAATAGTAAAATAAAGACTCCACACTATTTTCAATAAACTCTTTTATATTCAACAGGTACAAGTAGAAGGAATAGAGTCCTTGCAGGACTTTCTATATCCAACTTCCAACTCTATCTGCTCTTTTATAGATGACAGCAGCATTAGCTAATCATATTCATTCGACCATATTACGAGCCTAGTCATATATGTGGGCTCATATTGAATTTTTAAAATCAAGGATATATAGAAGAAAGGAACATCCTTGTACCGAATAAGATGACCTTGGAAGCATTATCTTACAAACAGCTGCCCACCAATTTCTGTAATATTTTGACTATAAGTAAATATAAAAGTTAGTTGCTGTTATTAGGGATACACTCCTACTGGGACAGAGATTTTCTTAGTCCGTAATAATTTATATTTTTTGATTTTTGCTGCATTCTAATAATAATAGTAGAAAAACGATCCTTCTAAAAATTAATATTATCATTTTTAAAGTTAAAAACAATGGGAGACGAGGGATTCCTGACGAAGCAAAATAATTGCAAAGGATATGTTTTGACGTGTTCTGATCATAAATTTTGATATCAAGGATATAAGCTTCAGTGTACACGTATTTGCTTTGTAGGAGGTACGTAGGTCCTTGGACTTAATGAAACGAGAGAGAGCTTAGTTTTGGAAACACTTTAAAACTTCTGTCGTATTGTCATCACAAGTAAATTTAAAATTTAGTTTTTGATATTAAGGACAAATGGTGGGTAGACATTTTTGATAGAGTTGAAAAGTATCGTTTTAGATTTTTGCTGCTTTTTATAAATTGTTAATAATGTTATAAGTTTTTCGTTACTGATACAAAGGATATATGAGACCTAGACATGTCATTGCACCGAATGCAATACTCTTCGCTAATGGTTTAAAAGTTAAGTTCAATTGTCAATTTTCTTGTGTTCAGCGAAAATTTTATATTTGAATCTAAGGATGTAAGAGATGTAGATATGTCCTTGCTCAATGAAAAAGTAATGATGTAGTTTAAGAAGCAGTTGAAAATTGTTTTTTCTGATTATGAATTATTTGCAGCTTAAATTAAGGATGTGTTAAGAGGTGCACATGTCCTTGGAAAAAATTTCCCCAAAAATAAAAATGTTTTAATTTGAATATCCCTAGAATAAGTCTTATATGAGGTAAGCCAAAGGCAATGCTAGTATGTGGTGTATTTTTGGGATGTGTAGGAGGTCTGGTTAGTCAACAAGCTGCCACCAAAGATAGTCATGGGGGAAGATTTTGGGATTTCGATATCACTCTTACGTGCTGTTTTGAAAACGATGTTGTTGAATAATGGATTCCACTACGACCAAAGACGGGCACGAGAGGCCAATGATACACAATTTCTTTTGGACCTCATTAGCCGCCCTGGATACATATGTATAACGGTTCTTAATGTCACAGATATGGTAAAAAAAGGTGAGGACTCGCCATAAGAGTAGACTTATTAGTTTTTCAAAACATTTTTATAAACAAGTGTGAACTCATGTTTGAAACGCTTCGATGGGCAGTTGGATCATTCTGAGCCATAAAGACCGTCTTCGTACGCTTCACAAAATATATGAGCAGCGGGCAGCTGCTACAGATGTTAAGCTGATGATAACTCGTTAAGGCCATATCCCGAAACAATTCGATTCGAAAAGAAAACTTTTAGAATTTGTAAGTTATGGACATTAAAATGGGAAAACGTTTTCTTTCGATACGAAACAACCAGTAACCCTACTGATACTAGACCTTTGACACAACAAATATTTTCCTGTGATTTGGACTTCAAGACCGAATAAGCTTCATTAATAATTATTGCTTGACTTTGGTCTGTCGTGAACTATAAAATCCTCCAATTATTATTTTATTTATATTTTACTGACGTATAGCAAGAGTAATTATTTCTACAAATAGTTTGAATCATGATTTAGTAGAAACTTCCGTTATTTAGGACACCATTAAGCCTAAAGTGTAGGCAGCACAAATGCCATCAAGACATTGAAATCTCCAAGATAAAATTACCTCTAAGGTATGCCCAAATGACGTTCAGTATAAGCTATTTGAATGCGAAACGCTACCAAATAATCATTGAAATTTGTTTTGTTTTATTTCAAAAATATATGTACATTGGCATCATCAATTATTGGTTTGAGTGCTAATGACTTACTGGACTTACATTTTTTTCTATACAGAATCAAAACTACTTCTTCGGAACATATAATTAAGTGAAAAAAAAAATTTAAAATAGCCTAGAGGCAAAACACTAAATGGAACATACCTCCAGCAAATTTCCCAACAGAGATACAAGTAATTTGGTATGCAATCACGTGCATGAATCTTTACGATACCCCAAAAAAATTGGTTTCTTTAATTTTTTTCACTCTGTGTATGTTTAACATGGGTTTTAGTCTGACATTTTGTGTTTTCAATTGATTGATATTTGTAAGTATGTTTAAATAGAACATACAAACTGGCAAAAAGAAAAATTATTGTTGTCGTTCAACGGTTGTCTAAAAATGTTGCCATAGTTGTTTGTGAGCAGTTGAAAGTGGTGTGGCAGGCATTCTTCCTGGGTACGGCAGTTGCTGTTAACGTTCAATAAATTGGAAAATTTTGTTTTGTATTATTGCACTTAAGCGCTTGATTACATTTAGTTTAAAAGCATTTTTGCCTGTTCTTGTAATGTTGGGTTAATGTTATTTAACGTACGTACAATATACGAGTGCAGTTTGCAAGGAGGGTACGGTGAATACAAGTAAAATTATATTTAAAGAAAAAAAAAACTAAAATTTAGTTTTCAAAATAATGCAATTTCGTAGTAGCAATGTGAAAATTTAATGCACTGATATTGATTTTAAATTAAATGTGGAGTCTAATATAAAATGTTTGGCTTGTTATATAATTTTCTGTTGCATACTTCTAGGTATATTATATTTTGCTATTAAAAGTTGTTCATAATAACTTAAAAGAGGTCAAATTAATATTGAATCATGAAATTGTTTACAAAAGAGAATATATCAAGCTTTAATTTCTGTTTCTGTTTACAAAATTCCTTCCTCCCATTACAATTTATGGACTTTCTTGTTGTCTCTATTCGGGCTTTTGAGTGCTAAATAAATTAATCTCGTAGGACTCTCTTAAACTTATTCATCCATAATTGTAAATTTCATATAATTAACATTTAGTGTTATTCAGTGCATCCAGCCAAAGAATTAAACAAGCAGGCAGCCACAAATACACATCCAGACACTTAGAGACTTGCATAAAATTTTATTTTCATTTATACTTGTTCGGTTTGCCATTTATGCCTCCCCAGAACCCATTTTCATATGTATTCATGCTCTCTTGCCAAAATTGGAATAGATGCAAGCCAGCAGTTAGGCGCTGGCATATAAAATTTTTACTATAATCATACAATGAAGCTGTTGCTTTGCATAATGCACAGAGCCTCTACTAATTATACAAATGTTGGAATAGAAAAAAATAACGTTAAAAGTTTTTGCATACTTTTAGGTTTATAATGACTAAATGTATGGAAATCTAAAGTGAATCCGTAAAGCGAGAACAACTAAGAATTCATTTAGTAAGGGATGACTTAGAAATTAGCATTTAATTAGTAAGCATTAACAACTAAGTATGAATGAATACAAATTTAATGGCAAGTTTTACTTTTATATAAATAATTTTAGGCAATAGGGGGAGACTAACCATAAAATGTTAATTGGAAAGGAGAAATTAAAAATGAGCTTTGAAAGTAGATATAATGTTACTAATATTCATTAAATCATAATTAGAAATTTGTAGTTAAGAAAACCCTAGGACAGGCAATCATTTTCAAATAAGATGTCTGCGAATTCAAAGAGACTTTGTTTAAAACCCGACATAGTATACTGTTTGAGGTTAAGCATAATTTTAGGCTATTTAGCATTTTCTTTGTGCTTTTTTTTTGTTACAAGATCATATTTAAAAGAATACGAGAATTCAAAATGGTTCACTGTGTAATTAAGTAATGTATTTTTTTTTTATTTACAGGAATTCGGAATTTTTCGGGAGAAACTAAGTTTCTCATAAAAAAAATCATAAAAAAATTATAATTAGTGAAATTAATACATGAGAAAACACAATGGTTACGTCATTTACGTGTTATTTCGAAAGAATCCGCGATTCAGTACTGAAATCCGAATCCAAAATTCAGCGTAGAGACCAATACTATCGACAATTGCTCTCTAAGCTATTAACAAATACGATATAATCATGTTTTCGATCTTAAATTAAATTTTAACAACATTATGTCATTAAAGCGTGGGTCAGATGACAAAAAGACCGATGAATATGAAAGGACGGGATTGTACTTAAACTTAACCAAGAAATATTTACATATTTTTGGATCAGATGCTTAATGAAATTAAACAAAGGGCTCTAGAGAAGGTTCTCTCAGGCAGTGGATATCAAGCACGATTTGGTCCTTATTTACCAGGAATAGCACTGTCAAGCTTTGATAAGAAGTCGCCATCACTGCTAATTGTAATAACATGGGTTTGCCCTGCTGAACATTGACAATGAGGAGAAATATTTTCTCACAATATCTGTTGCAGAGACAGAGTGTATATATATGTTTTTTTTAGCACAAAACTATCTCAGCGGTGTATCAGTGACTGATTTGTTAATATTTGTGAGAAGTTTTAGGCGGTTTTTAGGCCCCTTCAGTCCATCAATTTCGAATTATTTGCTTATATTTTGTTTACCTTTTGTTTCTTTCATTTTATTTTTTTTTATTATTTTATTTATATACTTTATTTAATTATTATAGATTATATAACCCTATATTTTTAAAAGCAAAGGACATAAATTAAAGCATGCTTTTAGGTAAAACTTTCAATATTTAACCTATTATTTTTCTTATTGTTATTTTTTCTTCTTTTTTTGGATATTGCATTGTTTTTTGTGGCATGATTTTATAAAATATTATATATTAAGTTATTTATTGTGTTTAAAAATGTTAAATTTTTTCTAGCAATTTTTCTATTGTTCTCTCTCTAAAAGCAACAAGATTGTTGTTGATTTCATTTTTCTGCTTTCCTTCTCTTTTCTATCACATATTTATTGCACTTGCTGTTATTTGGTTTTAATGTTTCTATTGTAGTTTTTTTAATTTTGTTTTGCTCTCCCATTTAATTTTAACTACATAAAATGGCAAAACGAAAATGCAATTAAAAGTACGTTTTATGGCTTTGTTATTGTTACGTTGTGAATAGAAACCAAATGTAGTCATACTAAACATACGTGCAAAATGCTCATAGTGATATACGTACACTTTGTTTTTTTTTTGTTTTTTTGTTTTTTTAGTTCATGATTTTTTTCATCTTCCTGTGCTGTTCTGGCCATTGCCAACTAAACATATTGAATGTGGGTGTTTTTTATTTGTTTTTATTCCATATGTAATTTCTGTATTCTTTCTGATTATTTTTTCTACTGCAACACCATTATGCGAAGCTGTAAAAAATGTTTTTCATTGTTAAAATAAAAATTGCATCCTCTTAAAGCAGTCAGAGGGTATAAAGTGTTTTGTTTGTACTGCGAGGAATCGCGAAGAGGGGCACCTGATAAGGTATGTACGTGTGTTTAGTTCGTACAAATAAATTTTTGTTTCTTATTTCCATCATAATCTGATTGTACAATACACTATATATTTACGCTACAACTGAAAGTTTACATATGCCACATATCGTTGAAAGCTTAACAGAGTGAACTGGAATGATATATTTATGGAGAAAGAATGCAGCGAGTTGAAATAATTTTTTTATCTACGGCTGGCTCCAAAATAGACAATGGTACCGCATTGGGTATGTATTCTGAGGACCTTGACCTCTCGGTCTCACTTAGGTTACGTGACATATTCACTGTACTCCAAGCGTAGATATAGGCCAAAATGGAGGCTGCGAGAAAAATTAGGGATATAGGGTTAGAGGCCACCTCGATCGACATTTTTGTAAATTTTTGCTATCAGGGCCCTTGACTCGAACGTGGTTAAATCGGATTCGGATTTCAGAATTAATTTCTGGTGCTGCTAAAACGACACAGAGTCAGAATAGTTTGGGTTCCGGAGCAACGACAAAGTAATATCCAAAAGGATATTACTTCGATACAAGTTACTCCATGCGCGGCTGGTTATTCTAAATAATATATAGGAGTGTGTTCTTAGTTTTGCGTTTCCATTTAATGATTGTGAGAAAAAATTGTTAGAAATTCATAAAAGAAGTTATAAGATTGTTCAAAGCTCTACATTAACACAAAGAACTAGGCAGATATTATTTAAAATATTTTTTAGTTTTAAAATTTTCAATATTCAAAATATATAGATATACATACATACACACTTATAAAATATACACGAGTATATGTATGTAAATAACAGACGTATGAGTAATATAAAATATATCTAAAATGATCGAAAATTTTTAAACTAGAAACCAGAAACAAACTTGATGAAACTGAAATATACCATGGCATATTATAGAAAAAAATTTTGTTATTTTTTTATAAAAAAAAAACATTAATGAAACCGCTTTGGGATTGAATGGTACCACCACCACAGCTGTATCTTTTTTTCGTATATTTAAAATAAAATGTATAATATTTTTATTATTATTTTTCAATATTTTTCTCTACCCGTATTCTTTTTTTTTTCTTTAAATATTTCTATATATAAGTTTTTTCCTGGTTTTGAATGAAAAAGTTTCACTTAGCATCATTTTATGTTACCAAAGGCAACATCATTTGCTGCAATTGTACAGCGAAAACAATAGATTGTAACGCGCAAAGGGAAAAAAGCTTAAAAATCTATACAAAAACAACACAAATACAAAACAGATAAAAAAAATTAAAAAAAGAAGAAATATTGAGATCCTTAACAAATTGTATTGAGTATGACATGGATAAATGCTGCTTAATCAAAAGTTAAGTGAAAGTTTTGTGCGGACAGTTTATGGACGAGAAAGATTTTCCTTTTTGCAATTTGCGTTGAAAGCACCAGCTGCATTTGAACAACAATACATCGTCATCGTCATCATCATCATCATCATCATCAGCATCATCACTATCATCACGTATACATGAATCTTTGCTATAGACTGCATAATTCAATCACATATGGTTGGGTTTTGTTAGTTTTTCTTGCTCTCATTGGCAACAACGAACATTACTTAATAAACACAACAACAACTTTATCAACAACAGCAGCATCATCATTATCAGAAAAAAAGTTGTTGTGTTGTCGAGTTTTGTTTGAACAAAAGTAAAAAAAAGTATAAAATAATTTTTTGGTGTTACTGACTTGTTAAAGTTTCGCAGGAGTTCTTTAAAGTGTGTGTAATTTTTACTCTATTACTATTAAAAGCCAAAAAATATATATTTTGCTATTGCACGCCTGAAGGTATACTTCAGTTTATGGTACTTTTAGCTTTAAAAACTGTATTTCAAATGTCTTTTTCTATTGCAACTGGTCAATTTACGTTATTGAATTTACAAGATAAATATAATTATTTATTTATTTATTTAAATCCTATGTAATCCTAGTTGAAGTGCAGGAAAGTAGCAGCCCTAAGTTAGTCCTTGAGTGCATAGCATATCATATAATTGATTATTTATCCAAAACAACTAACAACACAAAAATGATAGTTTAAATAAATTAAGTTTTGTTCTTAATTTGTATATATTGTCCTGTAAGTATATGGATTTTTTTCTCATTTATATTCTTTTTTATTGAGTCTTCATTATAAATTAAAATAATGTTCAAACGCTTCTTCTAATATATTTTGAGATATTTTGAAACCTCAGTTTTAATCAATAAAACGTCTAGACCTTTAAAAATAAGTGAATTTTTTAAAGACCAGAGAGCTGCAATTATCTTATGAAGGATTTTATCTTACCGCTTTAGCATTTTATCTATATCAGATGCCGAAGCGGTGCCAAATAATCTAATTCTATAGCATGATATATCTCAAAAACTATTCGAATTTAAACATATTTAAGGAAAAAATATAAGCATATTTAGTTAAAATAGCGAAGATTTTTTTCTATAAAATAAAATTTAATAGATCGATTGTAAACTAAAAAAATGATGAGTATTAAAAAATTTTACAAAAAATGTACACCAATTTTGCTGTGCTGGCAGATAGAGGGTACTAAATATATAAAAACCAAATACTAATATAATGAAAAAATTCTTTTAAAGTCGTTCTTAAGCAATATTAAAGGAACACTAAAATAAAGTGGCCCATTCTAAACTAATTCTAAACAAACTATATGACCTCAAAATATGCTAGATCTAGATCTAGTACTAAATAAGCTAAATTGGCAATACTATGTTAGACTTCTAGTACACACCGCCAAAGCAAATTTTTATTAAGAAACTTGGTTTAATATCCACCAGTTCTCGTAAACTAAATTTGTTTAGACAAAAAATGTCTTAATAAAAATAACGCCTGTTGTTATGCAATGTTTTCTTTCATCTAAGTGCAATTTTTTTATCTTGTTCAAATTAATTAAACTTATTACTTCATTTAATATTTTATTAATTAAGCAGTTTGTAGTATAATTTGACATAGTCACGCGAAAATATGGTTGCGTGGTGAGCCCTAAATTGATTATTATATTTAATTATATGATGGTTGTGTTGAATAATTAAAGTTTTTTAATGCAAGATATATTGCAACCTGTCACCCAAAGTGCGAAAGGAAGGGAAAGGAAGAAATAGCATGATAAGGAAATTATAGACACCTTAAAACTATCTACTATATATTTTGAAAATAGTGTTTGTGTTATTGTTTCATATATTCTATATTAACTTTTCGTTGATCATAAATTTTACTGTATTTTGAATTTTTTTGTGAATACAAATAAGTTTTTTGTTAATCGTATATTAATTGGAAAAAGTTAGTAAAAGTAGAAATAAAAGGCACGCTAGTAAATGCATTATTGTTCTGTAAGAAAAGAGCAAACCTTCTAAACTATTCAAATAAACTGATGTTTTTCATTATGTGACTATTGCATATGACTGATAATTTAACTTTACTGTTGCAGCGCAGTGCTACATTTATAAATGTATCTAAAAAAATCGAGAAACCGGACAAATGAAAGCACCTAATAAATAGCAAAAGCCTGAGAGACGGAGAGATAGAAATAGAAAGTGAGTGAAAGTAAACTGAAAATATCAAAATTGTAAATTTATTAAACCTCCAAAATAGTGCCAAGATACAAAAGCAAATCTTAAACACTTCATAGTTGTACCATAATTTTAGGCGAACTACATTCAAAGATAGATAAATTAAACTAGCAACTATTCGCTAAGTACAAGAGGGGTTGCTGTCCCAGTATAAATTCCGTAAGCGATGGTCTACGGATGATCAGATAGCAGTGCACATGATATTCTATTCACATTTACCGCGAAAATACGATGACAGGTTTAGATATCCCTAAGGCGTTTAATAAAACATGGCATACTGTACTACTATAACAACTTATTGCATTTATGGTCGTTGATCACTTCTGTCGATTTATAGCAGGCTTCCTCCTTAAGCGAATTCCAGATAAATTCAGCCCATTGTTATGTTTTTTCAATGATCTACTGTGTCAAGGTTTCAGTCCTGCCTCCTCTATTGCTAATAAGAGCACTATATAATGTTATATATATATACTTCATAACGATCTTGCAACAACGAATGAGGTAATATTCAATAATAAGTGATATTGATAGGGAGGATTCAGAAGCTCTACATGTTCTTGGCATGAAGGTCTAGTGTAATGTTCTATGGACTTAATACATTGCTCATGTTGCTGCAAAAGAGTTTTATAAGGCGTGTAAGAGATACTTCACTCACTCTGATTTTTCTGTAATGGAATACAACTATGATGTATGCGCCGGTGCTTCAAAGTCTGGTTTTAACGAGGTCTACGACATACAGGAGAGGGCGTAGAATATCATCGGTGACAGTGGTGTAGCCAACTGTACTACAGATGCAGTGTGGTGTGTCTTTCGTTACTACAACGTGGTGTGGTCTAATGATATTATGAAACTTGTTTCCAAAAACCCACTGTATTTTACGAATAAATCGTTCTTCGTTAAGACCACATCCATTTATGGTTGACATATAAGGGAATCACACAACTTATTACAGATAAAATTTATTCTCTATCCAAACAGTTTGTACTGGTATATAGAATAAGCTCCGTGTTAATTCCAGCAGAATAAAGAAATGCAATTGCAATACAAGAGAGATATTTCATCGAACTAATACATAAAGCTTCCCTTAATTCATATGTAAAGGACGTACATATTTTAGATTAAATTTTCTTTATGTGCAACCCTCCCACAGACTAGTAGCTAGTTTAGTAGACTAGTAGAGTTTAAGGGTTGTAGGTTCAATTCCTGCCACTCTGAACACTCTGGATGTTTCTACATCCACGCCATATGCTTTCATAGTTCGTGTCTTTTTTAAAATTTATAATACTTTATAATTACCAAATAATTATAATTAAGGTAATCAACTTGTTTGTTTGTTTGTTGTTAAAAAATTTTGTACTCTGCCACACAAATTACACTAATACTACAATAACTAGACGCATGTAAACCAAAATAATGTTGTGTACGGGACAAATAGAAATAAATCATAAAAAGTTGTGAATCCCCAATGAAGTCTTAAATTAATAGCGTTGACGAAAAGTAAAATTTTTTATACTTTTTATCCCCATTAACCCTTAAAGTATGTATATATTTTTAATGCTCTATTAGGCCAAAGATTCGTGTATATGTTTCTAAAATATAATATTATGTTTCAATTAATATGTATAAAAAATGTATTACGAAATTTGGGCAAGTCTTGTCAGCATAACGTTTCATTGCACGCTTTAAGCATAGCAAGCATTTAGGCGTTTTCCTGTGTTCTACATAACAATGCTAATATTTAGATTCTTATTAATAAATTTGCTATTTATGTTACAATTTCCTGCATATTTCTTATATGTGAGCCGTTTATTTTGTAATAAATTATCTTTCCAGAACTAAATGCTCCAAAAACCACGTTCTGTGTTTTTTCTATTTAGTGGCGTAATACGTTTAGTTGTTGTATTTTTTCTGTTTGTTTCTGAATTTTTAATTGTACCCAAATTAACTTAATTACTATACTATTAATTATTTAAAGCATATTAAGCCACACATGCACACGCACACATACACAAATGTTGTCATTTAATATATTTAGGTGTTGTAGCATTTTGGAATTTTTCTCTATTTATGCTGTGGTATTTGGCAATTTGATTATGGTCTAAATGTTTGGAAAAGGGAGTCAACCATATTTAAATATTTATAATATAGGCTGTAACTAATTTGAGGGTATTTAAGCTTTTAGAGGGGGCAGTGGAAATGAACGAAACAAAGATCATTTATTTTTTGTGAAATCATTATGGTAAAATTATGTTATAACTTTCTGCTTGAATATTTATAAATTTTTTTTAAATACTTGAGGCGAGCCTGGAACCAAAAATATTTTCTTAAGGGAAGAGTTTCCACAAACCATCATTATATTATCAAAATTAATGTCATTATTTGTCAAAAATAACTTCTATATTATTTATAAATATCAACAAAATACCCCAAAAAGTAATTTAAATACCACTAAAAAGTGTCTAAACAAACTCCTTTCAATAAAATAGTACATAGAAAAACTCTTTTCAATAGAATAATGCCTAAAAGTGACACATGTCTAAGAAACAATATCCCCAAATAGATTATTTTGTAAAGTAGACACTTTTCTACAAAATAATGCGAGGACGGATCAATCAGACCCTTACATTTTACAATTTCCGGCTCTTAAACGAAAAGGCACCACTGCTGATGTGAAGAGACATCTGTCAGTTGACTCCTGTCAAAATTTTAACAAGCTGATAAATTTATTTTGTGTTTGACAGGATGTAAGGAGAAAATGGAAAACGGTAAATTTCGTGTGCGGAAAAAAACCACAACTAAATCTAAAGCTGAGCTTGATAAATACTCGTACTATGGAAATTCTGCACCTTAAATTTCTATGACAAAAAAGTTGTTTACTGAGTCTCGTTGTGGCCGTACAATCACGGAAGATGCCGAACATTCAGGACGCCATATTTAGGTCTCTGCACCCAAAGCAAATATGTCGTCGGGCGAGTGTAAGTGTGAGAGATTGTGAAAGTCATAGGCACATCACACGGTTCAGCAATTTTATTATTGATCACTTGCGTATGAAGAGGATTTCTGGAAGAAGGTTGCCGGATTTACTCATAATCAACCGCAAACGTAAAAAGCAATCAAAACAGTGTAGGTTTCTTTGGGTGAATAGGCACCAAACAGGGCCAGATGGGTTTGTCAGCAATTAAGTCAAGGCAACCATTTTTTGGGATACACGCGATACAATCCACATTGACTGTCTTCAAAAGGGTAAAACAATCAATGGCGAATGCTATGCCAACTTATTGCGTTGACTCAATGGGATTTAAAATAACGACCGCATTTGTCCACGAAAAAAGTTCTTTTCTACCAGGACACTGCACGGCTGTTTACACATGTGCAGTTTCTATGGTGATATTCAATAAATTAAGCTATAACTTACTCCTTTACCCGCTCTATTTTCCAAATTTAGCTCCTAGTGATTATTTCTTGTTCCAGACCTGAAGAATTGGCTCTGCGAAAAGAGATTTGACTCAAACGATGAAATCATCTCACAAACAAACAAACAATTTTGATAATCTCGACAAATCTTATTTTTTGAAAGGCATCAGAAAATTGGAGATATGTTGTACAAAGTATATACAATTTCAAAGGAGACGACTTTTATTCAAAAACTTGAATTTTACTCAAAAAGTTCTGGACTTATTGATCCGCCCTCGTGCCCAGAAACAAACGCTTTTCTTCATAGGGAAGTCAATAGAAAATATATTCTTATGGAATGATTTATAAGGATACTTTTCAATAAAATGCTGCTTTTCATAGACAAAAGTCTAAAGAAGAAGAAAAGGAAGAAAATTTTCGATAGAAAATAATCTAAATATGAGACCTTTTATAGATTTGTATCTAAGCACCACTATTTTATAAAGAAACGCGTCTAAGCAAAAAGTCTAAGGACGAAACTTTTCTATGCGGCAGTATAAAGATAATCTTTTCTCTAGATAAGTCCAAGGAAGAAACTGAACAAATAAATTTTTGTATAGAAGGAATGTACTTGTAAAAAATAATAATTAAATCTTCTACAGAGAAATGTAAAAAAAAACTTTTATATGTAAAATGTTGTCTAATATATGGAGTTTTTCCTAGAAGAAAGTGTAAAAAAATTATATAGAATAGTATGTAGAGAATACACTTTTCTTAGAGCAGACAATTTGCTATGAAATATTCTCCACAAAAGACACTTTCTACTGCAAAAAGTCGAAGGGGAACTTTTATATGCATTAATATAAAAACAACTATCTCTTCTATAGAGAATTGTCCAAAGAAACTGAAAAAAGAAAATTTTTTATGGAAATGTTTGTAAATGTCCTTGTTCTATAAAAATTATAATTAAATCTACAGAGAAAAGTAAACAAAAGACGTATATATTGTTTAAAATATGGAGTTTTCCTTAGAAGGAAGTAAAAAAAACAGTTTTATATAGAACAGTATGTAGAGAATTCTCTATTTTTTTTTAATAGTGTCAAGAAAAGTCATATTATTTTGAATAGTGTCTAAAAGTATATTTTCGTACAGAATATTGTTTAAGAAATATAGTTTCCTATGAAGAATTTTTGTAAAGAATGCATTTTCCTATAGAATATAGCCGAAAGAAAGGCTTTCCTATAAAATAGTGTCTAAAGAAAAAATTTTTAAGTAGAAAATAATATAAAATAAAGAGTTTTATATAGAATAGTGTTTAGAAAGACACTTTTCTTTGAACGAAAGATTGTAAAAGACAATTTTCAAAAGAAGACTCTTGTCCATAAAACAGTGTCTAAAAGAGACACTTTCCTAGAATAGTGCGTAGGGAAGACACTTTCCTCCGTAACATTGCGTAAATAAGTAGTTGTTCTATAGAAAAAAGTCTAGACAGCAATCTAAAAAAGAGTCTTCGAGCTACTTTTTTCTACCAGTGAGTGAATTGTGATTTTTTTGGAATTTTTTCTTAAAGTGTTTCCTGAGAAACGTCTCAATTTTTCTGTAACAAAAAAATTTATGTTGAAATGATCTCAAATAAAAAATGTATTTCTTTTTTTAAGAAACCCTTCTTTGTTGCTTCTTTTCTCGGAAGTATATCAATATCTATCTCCAGTTGCCAGGTAACCTTTCAATAATTTTTAATGGAGGCTGGGTACAGAGAAGATTCCATTCATATGAGTTTCTTTTGGATGTTTTCTTTAGTTGCCAAAGATTTTTTAAATCTTTCTTTCTTCTTTTATCATCAACAACATGTTATAAACGAAATGAAATGACAACCAATATACTTGTCATGCATAATATTGTGTGGTATAAGATTGTAATACAAATACACCAGGTTATAGAGTAAAAACTAATAACACATCATGTGCACACACTTCTAACCAGGAATCCTATGTGGGCTGCCAGGACAACATGGAACTGGCTCATACTCCCCAGTGAGGGGTCTTTCTTGACTTAATTTTATATATTTCTAAATACAATCGCACACACGTTGGTTGGGTAGGTGGGTGTGTGTTTGTGTCAATTTCTGTACACATGCATATAAATTACAACTTTTCATCTTTATAATAGTCATTCATATTTGTGCCGACATGAAAAAATGAAGCAAGAAATAAAAGGATCCACTTCCATTTTGGCACATGTAGAGTAGTGATGAGCATGTACAAATGTATGCGTGCGTGTTTGCACGTATGTGTATGCGATGTCCTGTTTGAAGTGGTAGTTGATGTATTTATTTTACACACAAATATCTTTCTGGATTTTCTTCCTCCTAGTCCTTTTATGTTATTACATTTTGACATTTTTGTTATATTTGTTATATATAATGTATTCAACAATTTTATTGATATTTTATACACTTTTTTGAATTAGAAATACGTTTCAAAGAGCCAACAGAGAGGGGAATAAAGTAAGAATAAGAATGTGTTTGATGAGTGTGTTTATTGAGTATCTGCTTTTGATATTTGATTGGCAACGATACAGGCAAAAAACTGTCCTGTTTAGATGGCAAAGGAGAAGAAAAAACTACAAGTGTCTATAAGCAAGAAGCATTTTTGAAGAGTTTGCTTTGGAAAATATTGTGTAAATGAAGATTACATGTTAAAATGTAATAATATTGATTGCCTGATGTAGATAAGGATCTTGAAAAGGTAAGGTAAATAAAAGTATATAAATGTAAAATAAATTAATAAAGCTAGATGACATATTTATATGCAATATATACAAAAGTATTTAATAACGAATAAAGTTTTTTAGATTGAAATTAACAAAAAAATATAGTAAGAATAATTTTATATATATATATATATATATATATATATATATATATATATATATATATATATGTATATGTATATATACATATACTATATATAATATACAAATATATATGCAGGTAAAAGTGGATTCACCCATTCGTTCGTAACGAAATTTTTGTTGTGAGACAATTTTAGTTTACTGAGAGTTTGCACACAAACAATTCACCCACATCGAACAAATGTTCTGGGGAAACAAAGCTACCATATGGAACAAGTCTGTAAATGATGTGTGTTATTTTACAAGCAGGCAGCACAGTGGCAGATGATTACAATTTGCTGTGTTCTAAATTAAAAAAAATTTTTATAAAATAAAAATATTCAAATGAATAAAAGTCGAGTGCATGTTCTAATTGAGTTAAATAAATATAAAAAATTTACAAATATACTTGGATATTATTATACATACATATGTACACATAATATGGTGTGGCAGCTCAGTTCAATTTTTCATATAAAATGTATGTAGCTGGCAGCACAGTTCAATTCGTTCGGAACGAAAATTAAAATTGTTCCACACAAAATGTACTCTCTTCCTCTCTCTCAAAAATAGAGACGTCAAACAAACTACATATAAAAAAGCGTTCCGCACGAAAATTTCGTACAGAACGAGTGGGTGAATCCACCTTAGGTGTATATGTACGAGTATATAAAGAAAAAAATATACCAAAAACATCATTGGGAATGCGAAGCTCTCAGTAAAAAATTTCATCGGAGTTGCTATTAAAGAGCAGACAAGTGATATTTCAAACAAAAATATTTTTTTTTAAATCGTATTTTTGTATTGTACGGATGTTTTTAATTATATGTTACTACGGCAGCGTTAACACGTAGTATTTTCACAAAAAACTTAAAAGCCCTAAAGTATGGCAAGGTTTTTTTTAATAAACAGACTGTACAAAGTTTGCTATTAATATTGTTATTATTATTAAACGATACAGTTGGGGAATATTAATTAATTGATTACTTGATTTTTTTATTTTTTATTTTAAAGTGTTCCCCAAAAAATAAAAAAAACTATATACAAATTGTTTTAGTTATAAATGGAAGTGTTGCATACTTTCAGTTCAACGGGTTATTTGAATATTTATTTATTTACTTTTGTGAGAAATTTCTTGTCAAATTCCATTTGGAAGTTATGTATATATAGATGTATTAGATAAACATCATATTATTTTCTTACGGATGGAAGTCCTTGAAGTTATAAAAGTAGAGTATAACAACTTAAAGTGCAACATACGATTGTGTTCAACCTTATATACTATTCTTCAGCATATGATATTAAAATTTAATTTATTTAATTTTTTTGAGCTTTTGCAAAATTTTAGCTCTTTACAATAATAATAATTTTTTAATTGGCTTTAAAAAATTTAGTGTTTGTTATAGATTTGGCTGTTCATGTATAAATACTTAATTTGTGCTAACCAAATAATTAGTGAATTCTTAGCGGTTTCTAAGCACTTAATCTGTAATATGTTCATATAAAAATCAACATATACGACATAGAAGTTTCAGCAAAATCATACAATCCAATCATACAATTTTGCTAAATTTGGAAAACAATGAAGTTTAGATGCTGTTTAGATCTATAAGTTAACTACCTTCTTAGGAAACTAGACAGCGCTATATCGCATTTCCTATTTAAAAAAGAAGCAGAATATGTATGCTGTTATATGTATATTGTCGCAAATGAATATTATGGAAATTACAAACGGAATGGTAGTCCTATACATAATCTTTTCAACTATAGTGCAGGAGGTCCTTTTAAACAAATTAACTGAACTTATATACTAATTTTGCTTCTACTACACATTTTATTACATGAGTAAATCTTTTGATATTGTATCCCTTTTCATTTTGCAATTATGAAACAAGGATATTATAAATTTATTTAGGTATATGGCCTATACTTCAGCATACTTCAGACTAGTCAAAACAGTCTATCGAACTTATATTATTAATTTTTAAGCGTATTTCATGCAATTAATTACATAAAAAAGTCTCATTCCATCTTTTACTATTCAAACAACATACACACATAAACTTCATATCAGCAGAACAGAAGAAATCCAAATTGAGAATAGCATTTTTATAAATAAATTCAATAAAATCTCTAGTTGATTTCATGTTTATTTATTATTGATTATGCACAGCACGTATTTTAATTGATATCGAGCAAACCAATCATCACTATGATATACATGGACAGAGATAAAACTTTTCTTTCCTCTACAATAAAAACCTGAAAGTATGCTACACATATTGTAGTAAAAACAATTTTCAAATATTTGAAAGAAAAAACATCAAAAAAATACTAGTGATGCTTTTTGATGTCTTCCAGTTGTATTCAGTTAATAGTGGTGGTTGGCTGTAAGTCGAGTATTGCCATGGCAGAATTTGTGTTCATTTAATATGATGATGTTCACCAAATATTGTTGAAATCATAGTACGGACTCAATTTTTAACTCTGATAATAATGATGATGAGTATGACGACGTATCGATTGCATGCACGAATGTGCATGATTATATTCGTACATGTTATGTGTATGTCAGGCGTTTTTATCTTCTTTTTGTTGCTTTCCAGTTCATGTTATTAGTGTATGTGTGTGTGTTTACTCTATGTACACATGTGAGTTCAATTGGAAAATCGTGAGGAGTTTGAAAGCAAATATACTCGTACTCACTTACACACAACTATGGGAACACAAAAAGAATACATATTTATATATCTATGTATCATTTTCCTCTTCTCTTTTCGCATTGTAGCCATATGATGGAAAATCACGAAAATCTATTTAGTTCGATATGCTGTAAAGTATGCTAGCAAATTCAGTTAAGCATTAAATTGTTACTCACAAAAAGAAAAGAAAAAATATCAACGAGTTAAAGTGAAAAAATCTTGCATTTGAAAACAAAAAATTGGATCAAGAGAAAATTACTAACAAATTCAAAATTGAATTATTAAAGCTCTTGAGTTTTTGTTTCACTTACGAAACGGAAAATAAATGGAAAACTCAAAAAAGCAGCTAAAAAAAATAAGAGATAAATTAAGGACATTGAAAAAGGTTACATTATAAATTTAAGATTAAAGCAAAGGAGTTCCCCTTTCAATTTAAGGCAAAGTGTATGTACGTATGTAAAATGAAGTTACTAAATAAACATTGTAGCTCAAATGATTTTTCTAACAAAGATTCTTTATACAAACAAGCTGAAAATTGCAACAAAATTAATCTGTTGCATACTTTAAGGCCTATAAGCTACAAAATATGTAAACTAAAAATAGATAAAATAAGTAATAAAAAACATGTAAAACAAAAAATACCATATATCAAATACATGATATGCAAAATATCTAGTGTAAGTCAAAAACTTAATAGATATTTAAAAGATTTGTTTTTATTAACAAGCGGTTTTAGGGCTTGTTAAAAAATTAAGCATATTTTTGGCATTATCGATATTGCATCAGATATCCATTAGTTTAAATACACCGAAGGCCATATTTTACTTTAATCAAAATTTGGAAAAATTATTCAAAATACTTTTACTTAAGCGTTACGAATTGATATTTAAGCTTGTAAAAACATTAATCTAAGCTCTGCTTTAAAAAATTATTTCAAATATATTGTAGAAACAGTTTGCTAGAAAAATATTTTTAATCAGTTTTTGAATTTTCTTCAATATTCCAGCATATATAACTATTTTATAGTCTTTAACAATTAAAATTGTGAAGCATAATTTTTGGCTCACAAAACTATTTTCTTACATTGTATTTATTTTGAATTTATATGTTTTATGTTTTGGAAAATTTTAAGTCATGATCTTCTTTAAGCATCCTTCAAAGCAAACTTTCACATAAATCTTCAAAACTATTTTTTTAAACTAATTAATTGAAGTTCACATAGCACATACACATATACCATGATATATTCTTTACCCAAAAGCAACACATTTCAATTTTAATAAAAAAAAAAAATTGTAAAACATCTTAGCATACGTTTAAGGCTAAATAAAAATAGAAGCTCTATATTCCATTTCAGTTGTTGCTGCTGCCTCTAATATTGTTGCTTTTCAATATCCTTTACAGTGGAAAATTCTTTGAAACCAGTGTGTGTGCGTGCATGCAAGTGACATTTACATTTTGAAAATTCATAACATTTGAAATTCTAAAAACGATTTTCTTTATTTCTACGTACTTTCATTCTATGCATGTAGTCATGTGTAAAAACGTTAGCTTGCATGCTTCCTTATGTACTCGTATGTCTATGAATGTTACCGAAAATTCAACATATACATACAAAGAAACTAAAGCATTTTGTATGTATGCATGTGTGAAGGAAACAAACAAACAACAACAAAGACCAATAAAATCACATAAAAAGTTTCTAGCAATAAACTTATGGTTTATATACCATATTAAAGGGTGAACCCTTAACTACAACTACATTTACTATGAGAGGAAAAAAGCCTTCAAAAGTTTTTAGCTAAAATGAGTTTTTTTTTTTTAATTTTAGGAAAGGATTTAAAGCATTATAAATTCTCTATTCATACGCTTTTAAGGGACACCCTTTATGAAACAAACTTATTCATAGTTTCTAAAAATATATTCCGAAACACAAACTGATTTAGTTTTGTTTAGTTTTGTTTTTATTCGTATTTATTCCTTTTTGGCGAATTTTCAATTTGAATTTCAAACTACTTTTATAAACTAACTAAATATGGTAGATTATTTTAAAGTACTTGCATAAAATGCATGTTGAGTTAAAAAAAACAGCATTTTATTATATTTGTTAAAGAGATCAAAAACTTAAATATTTTTTTGGACTTATTTTTTGATGATTAAAAATCAGAGATTTTCTAGCAAATTTATAAATATTTGAAAACGCGTGTCATATTTTATCTTAAGCCCCATGCCCCTCCTTATAGCGATTAAGTCTAAAGCAGTAAATACTTTTATGATAAAATATTTATATAACCATATGAAAAGTATGCTATAAAAATTTACGCCATAAAAATCTATAAAAATTTTAATATTGCATATGAAAAAGGATAAGAAAAACATAAAAATGTTAAATATGAATAAAAATAACTCGTTCTTTTTCGCTGGTGCACAACTTAAAGGGTGCGCAGGAAGAAGTGGAGATGGAGATCATTGTATTACATTAAGAACAATAATGATTTTTATGAAACTTATCTTGCAATATTGTTTAAAATAAAATTTCAACTTTATTATCATAATAAATAAATGACGAAAACATTCATTATTTTATGGCAAAACGCTTATAGTTTTGTAAAAGCAAATTTTTTAAAATGTTAATAAATACAAACTTTTAAAATACCATTGAAAAAAATTAAAACAACCCATCTGTTCGTTACAGTGATTTTTACATATTTTATAAAATTCCGCTCCCAGAAACAATTTAGAAATATGAACTCAAGTAAAAGGTACTTTTTACAACACGTATTTTTAGTAAACGGTACTTTAATACTATGTACTTTTAGTAACAGGTGCTCTTAGTAAAGAGAACTTTTAGTAAAAAGTGCTAGTGGTAAAAAAACTTTTAGTTAAAAGTAAATGGTACTTTTAGTAAAAGGTACTTTTAGCAAAAAGTACTTTTAGTAAAACGTACATTTAGCAAAAGGTCCTTTTAGTAAAAGGTACTTTTCACAGAAGGTACTTTTAGCAAAAGGTACTATTAGTGAAAGGTACCTTTAGCAAAAGTTACTTTTAGTAAATATTTTTCTAGTAAAAGGTACCTTTAGTAAAAGTTACTTTTAGTGAAAGGTTTTTTAGTAAAAGCTATTTTTAGTAAAAGCTACTTTTTATAAATGGTATTATCAGTAAAAGCATTTTCAGAAAATGTACGTTAATTAGTGAAAGCACTTTCAGTATAAATACTTTTATTAGTAAAAGTACTTTAAGAACAAGTAATTTTTTGTAAAAGTACTTTTAGTAAAAGGTAGTTCTAGTAAAAGGTACTTTTAGTAAAAGTGACTTTTAGAAAAAGTTAATTTTAATGAAAGGCACTATTAGTAAAGGCACTTTTAGTGAAAGAAGTCCCTTTTAGTAAGCGGTACTTTAAATAAAAGAAACTTTTAGTAAAAGTAATTTCAGTAAAAGTACTTTTAGTAAAATTACCTTTAGTAAAAGTAATTTTAGTATAATGTACTTTTAATATAAGGACCTTTTAGATTCTTTTAATAAAAGTTACTTTTAGTAAGGGGCACTTTAAATAGAAGAAACTTTTAGGTTTTTATAATAATACTCTCCTCTGAAGTAAAATATTTCTTTATAATAAACGTCCTCTTGTAAATTAAATATTATTTTATAGATGAAAAGTTAGTATAATGACTAAAACTCTGTAAATTGTGTGATAACTTTAGTTTAAGTATTAAACTTTTAATAAAAAATAATAATATAAATGTACTTTCAGTGAAAGTATTTTAGTAAAAGTAGTTTTAGTAAAAGCACTTTGTTAAAGTAATTTTAGATAAAAATACTTTTACTGCATGGTACTTTTAGTAAAAACTAATTTTTGTAATAGGTAATATTAGTAACAGATTGTTTTATTGAATGGTGCCTTTAATAAAAAGTAATTTTAGTAAAAGGTACTTTTAGTATTAGAAAGACCTTTCTTTAAATGTACTTTTAGTAAGAGAAGCTTTTATTTAAATGTACTTTTAGTAAGGGACAGATTTAATAGAAGGTAGTTTTTGCAACAGAGAACCATGAGTTATTTTTCCCATAATTCACATCGACTTTTTCCGCAAACGAAAAAACAGTAACCAAAATCTTGCAGAACGAGGCTCTTTAGTATCATCTTTACGGCCTACTCACTTCCAAGTTGGTACACCGGGGAAAGTTACTTCCCTTTTTGAGTATATATCATACAAACATCCAAATTAATAATTAATAACAACCTCTTAAGCAGGTAATACTTTTTATAAAAACTCTAATTAAGTGAACAGTAAATCAGATAAAATTCAATTCTGCTACAAATTAATTCAGTTGATCCAGCAGGACAATGCACCATTACCTACATATTTAATTACGAAACTGTGTTACGTGATTTGCTAACGGTCATTTTATATGATATAAACATGTACTAGAAGGCAATGCCGAAAAATACATTCTATTGTCCAAAAATCTTATTATAAAGACTTTAATTATCGTTTTTGTATAATTTCTGTTTGATTACGGCTGCAGGCATAAAATATTTAAATGCTATAATTAAGTGTAATAACGTCAGGCCATAACAGTAGACATTTAAATGCCGGTTACAACGAGCGAGGGAAAGATATTAAATGTGAACACGTGTCCTGGCAGACAATGCTTGAGCCTTAAAAATAATTTGAATAATTTAATACATGTACATGATATTAAGGTAAGTATATATCTGTCTTATCTTTTGGCTACATATTGATGTTGTGAGCACCGACACCTAGTTTACACCTCATAAAATGAAATACCTTCATCAAGCGTATTGAAAATTCAACGCACACACATTCTTACAGTTTTATTAAATTCTTCGCTTGTTCAATTTAAATTATTTATTTTTTGATTAATTATATTCTCTATTTATCTATTACTGTTTGATTTTGTTAAGGCAGTTTTCTTTTTATACGCATGTGGGAAGTTTTAGCAAATTCTTATACATGTGTGTGTGTGTGTTTGTGTATTGTTCATTAAGGGTGGTTTACTGATAATGTTAATTTCAGGTAGTCGTTTTTTACTTTTTCAAATTACTTTTGGAGCAAAAGTATTCCAATTAGAAACATTTTATTTGAGTGTAACAACTTCCCCTGTAGTTTGACTGGCTTGTAACATTGGAAATGGCACGTGTACGTGCCACATACTTTATATGAATAGAAAAGGAAATAGAAATCGCCTAGTGTTATCACATAACTAAATTAAAGTTTCACTTTATAATTTCCATATCTCGTTTTTATTTCTTTTTTAAGACTTCAGAATTGAAATTGCACTGGGGAAAAGGGTTGATTTGCTTTAATAAGATATTCAGATATATTTAGATATTCAAATGTAAGTTGCTGCATGAAGTTTCTAAGTACATATAATACAATTTTGTATTAAAATTTTGTTTTAATTACTACGCAATAGGGTAACATGAAAGGATTTACATTTAAGGGCATGTACATGTCACAAAGACCTTTGAAAATTTATATAGGATTATTTATTTCACCTTTACGACATCAAAGCAGTAAAAAAATATTCAGCAGCTAATAAAATTTAAGTATTTAGAGTTTTAGCTTTATTAAAAATATCTTTAATCTACAATGGTTTTTCGTCCAGCACTTTTTGTACAACTCCTCTTTATATGCAGAGAAGCTTTTGCTCAAAGTATTGTAGAACAAACACTATCCAAAAAAATAATTTTACCTCTTACTAAAAGTACCTTTTACCAAAACTGCCTTTACTAAAAGAACCGTTTACTAAAAGAACCTTTTACTAAAAGTGCCTTTTACTAAAGTACCGTTTAATAAAAGTAACTTTTACTAAGAGTACCTTTACTAAAAGAACCTTTTACTAAGAGTACCTTTACTAAAAGAACCTTTTACTAAAAGAACCTTTTACTAAAAGTACCTTTTACTAAAAGTACCTTTTACTAAAAGTACCTTTTACTAAAAGTACCTTTTAATAAAAGTACCTTTTACTAAAAGTACCTTTTACTAAAAGTACTTTTTACTAAAAATAACCTACTAAAATTACCTCTTACTAAAAGTACGTTTTACTAAAATACCGTTTACTAAAAGTACATAAAAGTACCTATTACTAAAATCACCTCTTGCTAAAAATAACTTTTACTAGAAGTACCTTCTACTAAAAGTACCTTTTACTATAAGTACCGTTAACTAAAAGTACCTTTTACTAAAAGTACCTTTTACTAAAAGTACCTGTTACTAAAAGTACCTTTTACTAAAAGTAACTTTTACTAAAAGTACCTTTTACTAAAATTACGTTTTATTAAAATTACCTCTTGCGAAAAATAACTTTTATTAAAATTACCTCTTACTAAAAGCACATTTTAATAAAAGTACCTTTTACTATAAGTACCTTTAACTAAAAGTACCTGTTACTAAAAGTACCTTTTACTAAAAGTACCTTTCACTAAAAGTACCTGTTACTAAAAGTACCTGTTACTAAAAGTAACTTTTACTAAAAGTACCTTTTACTAAAATTACGTTTTATTAAAATTACCTCTTACTAAAAGCACATTTTACTAAAAGTACCTTTTACTAAAAGTACATAAAAGTACCTATTACTAAAATCACCTCTTGCTAAATATAACTTTTACTAGAAGTACCCTCTACTAAAAGTACCTTTTACTAAAAGTACCTTTTGATAAAAGTACCTTTTGCTAAAAGTACCTTTTGCTAAAAGTACCTTTTGCTAAAAGTAGCTTTTGCTAAAAGTACCTTTTGCTAAAAAGAACTTCTTGCTTATAAGTGTCTTTTACTAAAAGTAAATTTTACTAAAAGTACCTTTTACTAAAAGTATCTTTTGCTAGTAGTAGTTTAGGAATGATACTTGGTTAAATTGCTTTCAACAAGAGACTGCAGGGAGTTGAAATGCGGATTGTAAGCATTCTTTGTTACTTGGGTGAAGTACTGACAATTATTATAGTATCATTTAAGGAATTCTTAGTACTAGTTTATCGCTGAGTCATCTAATCTGTGAATTATTATTAGATATATGAATATTATTATTTATATTTCAACTACATAGTTCCTTTCGGGAGCCATGGATGCTAAAATTTAGATGTTTTCTAAACAAAACTATCATTAATACGATTCACGTTCGGTAGTTGTTATTTTTCGTTTTTCTTTTTCTTTACATAGAAAATATTTTCACTTCATTATTTAACATTAACAATTCCTATAACGCACACTTATTGTAACAATTCCATATCATGGATCTGAAAGAATTCCCTTATGCCGAAAAAACTAAATTATTTTACCACTACAAGAGATAAAAAAAATTATCCAGAGTTACAGTTTATTGTAAGACATTGTGCTCGTGCAAATAAAACATAAATGTTGAGACGTTTCATAAATAAAATTTCTTATACACAATTACACAGATACAGAAAACATCTTAAGCCGTTTTATTTATTAATGACTTCAGTGACTTTAAATAAAGTGACGTGTATATGTAAAAGTATTTATGCATGTGTGTGTGTTTGATGGGTTCAAACAAGGCACACCACGTTTAAGACATTGTTTAGCAAAAAATAAAAAAAAATAAAAATAAGAGAAAAATAATATTAGAAAGGTAAGTAAGTCAGTTTAGTGCATGGCATGCCATATAAAATATAATACCAAGTTAAAAATCTCTGAGGGAGCTGTTAGTAAATTATGTTGGTAAAAGCATTTATGCTGGCGCACATAAATAAAATGTTGTGAGAGTAGCAGTTTCACGAAAAGGTACTCACACAAAATGTTAGATAAGAACACGTACAATAAGACAGTCGCTTTAGCTTTGAAAATGTTTTTAATAAAAAGGGATTTTTTTTACAAAAAGACTAGTCGCTTTTCAAGCAAAAGTTTAACAAAAGTCAAACTGTTTAACCAGTTTTTAAGGTTTGAAATGTTTTTGGCCCTTTTTAAAGTTACAGTTTTACTTGTCTTAATATAGAAATAAATATTAAAGGTAATTGTTATAACATGTTAAAGACTTTTATGTTTTGTATCCATGTCAGTTGCTGGGGTAGACAAAAAATTGTTATGAGTTGTTTTTTCCTAAAAATTTAAATACGCCTTGAGCTGTAGCTGAAAATGCACTACTGGATGTTTAGTTATTTTTTTCAACAAGTTATGAAAAGTAAAAAATAAAAATTTAAATCAGTTATTCCTATCGTGCTCCCTAATGTATGCTAAAGAAAATGTTGATGTGTGGTTAGATTTTGTTTGGTTGCTGGTACTGGTATTCGTTTGCCTGCCTCCTTTTGTATCTTTTGTTAATGTTGCCAAAATTTTCGTTAATAATTCATACATGAAAATGTGCGTTAAGAGAGATTTTAAGACTAAACTGTGTACGTTTATATGGGAGGGTTGTTTTAAGGAAATAAAATGAACGGAGGTGGATGCAAAAGTTGTATAGAAAAGATACACAAAATGGTAAATTGGTAATGTAGCACTTGTTTTTTTTTTCTCTCTCTAAATAAATGCTTATTACCATAATGAGGTGAAATGTTATTTGAAGGGTCATTTGTAAGGGAAACAAAATATCCTATATTAGCATACTATAAAATAAATTTATTATACATTTAAAAATTGGTTAAGAGGTTAAAGTTTGTATAAAGAATATTAAAATTTTTTTTTGATATGCTAACGTTTCAAATTTTAAAGATGACTCTGCAGCCTAGATGTTACACAAATTGGGTGATACTTGGCAATATTTTTCACTGTTACAACAAAGTTTTATCCTACGATTGCCACAACGAATTTTTGTGTTTTATAAGTCAAAGTATTTTATAAATATTATCTAAAAAATAGATCTTTGTTTATTTTTTCGTTAATCAATGGATACTATCCCTACTGACTATTAGCATATATAAAAATAATTGGCATGAAAAATTTTAAAATTAAAAATATCAATTATGAATTTAAACACTTATAAATATTGCATTTAATGATAATCGACATTTATTTGTTTATATCTTACATCCTTTAACACTGCACAAATGTATTTTTTGTTTGATAAAGTGTGCACAGACAAAACAGGGTTCTGTTAAAAAGTTAACAGAAATCCCAAATTGGACTGGATATAGGAAACGAGGACAAAAAAAAAAATTATAAAACGGAAGATATGCTCTAAGAAGGATAATTATATGTTAAAGCAACAACAAAAGTCGTTTAGAGAAATGTGATTTCCTTAGAAGATTAGTGACCTTATTGGCAAAATTCAGAGGGACTAGTCCCACGCACTATATAGAGATGGTGGTCCAGAGAGCCATGTACATCCTTAGACGAAATTATACTAATTTTAACAGGAACCGAAAGTTACTCAATTATTGATTTTCTCTCTTATTATGGTGTATTTTGATCACAAATACAAGCAAAATTTAATTTTTTGTATTAAGGATATATGGGAGGTTGGCCCATACTTGAAATTAATTAAACTAATTTTACATGACGGCTAGAGTTGCTGAATTTTGAAATATTTTTTTTCTAATATGGTGCATTTTGACCACATATGAAGCCAAAATTTTTCATAATTAAGCATATATGGGTGGTAGGCATATCATTGGTCCTAATGCGGCTAATTTTAGGAGAGTTACTCAATTCTGAAATTGTTTTCCTACTATAATGCATTTTGATCCAAAATACAGCAAAAATTTTATTTTTCATAAAATAGATATATGGAAGGTAGACACATCCGTGAACATAGGGATGTATGGGAGGTAGGTATATCCCAGCAACGAATAAAGCGAAATCAACATAGAGCTTAAGAATAATATTTTGAAAAGGGTTGTACTTTTTTTACTGTGTTCTGGTCATAAATATAGCAGAATAATATTTTCTGAAAATAAGGATATATAGGGCATGCGTAACATATCCTTATGCTAAGTGAAATAGTTTATATGTTCTTATTTAATATTTTTGCAAATATTGCTGAGATTTTATTTTTCTTACGATTAAATTAATTACAATAATATGAAAACCTTTTAATATTAAAGCTGTTTGCAAGGCATGCATATCCTTGCATAAACTGTTTAAAAAATTTTAATTATTCTTATGTTTAAATATGATATACCAAATTTTGTCTTTTTTTGAGTCCACATTTAAATTTTATGACGAAAAAAAACTATTGGCATCTTTTTAAAAATTACAATTAGTGTCTGTTGAAAACTATTTAATTTGTTAAAATTTATGAAATTTAATTTTAAAATAAATTTTTTCCTCTTCTCATTAAATTGTCAAAATCCATTTACTTGCTATAATTTCAAAGTTTTGTTTTTTTTGTTGTTATTAACTCAATAAGCAATTTGTTTCCAATATGTTTAAGCCAATTTTTATTGTAGCACCTTTATTGACCTTTCCACTATGGTTGCGTGCAGTTTAGTTTATTGTGCTTTTAATATAAAAGAAAATATCCATTTTATAAAGTTGAAAATTTTAGGATCTGCTAATAAAAAGAAAAGGAACCAACACACGCAAATGCCATAATAAAAGCTTATAAATTTTTTATTTATTTCCTTAACTCGAATTTCTACTTAAGCAATAACATATTTTGCGTAATTCTCAAGTTGTTGTTGTTTTTCTATTTGGTTGTGCCATATACACTTACTTGTTTTAAAATACGAGTAGCAAAAGGAATTGCACGCACACACACGCACATACATAGTCGTACACTAGTTAAATATGGGAGGCTGTTACTGAGCTTGGGTTGGGGGCAGTAGCTAAAATTGAATGTAATTTAAAAATTGCATTCCATGCTGTCGCTTTTCATTTAGAACTTTGATATATGAGCTGAGCGAATGCAGAAGGTTACAAATAACATGTATCACAAGATATGAGAGTTGAACAGAATTAAAACAGAAAAAAGGAAATAGGAAATAAAAAACAAGGAGTAAAAAATAAAATAAGAAAATATGTATAAAGACAGGGGAACAAACATAAGCAAACAAATGTAAGTATATATTTATCTCAAGTATGTACCAAGTATTTTAAATATATTTATTAATATGGCTTTTGTTGTTGTTTTCGGAACAACAAGGAGGATATGGTTGAGAGAAAATCTTACTTAAGAGATCCCCCAAACAGCATTCACATGTTGGCCTTTTTGATAAACGAGGAGTCACACTGGTGTAAATCTACTGGTTGCTTGTACTACATGAGAAGACGCAGCAAAAACATCCTGCGAAAAAGTAGTGGCAGTAATATGTTGTAAGTATTAAGAAATTGCTTTCGAATTTTGTGTTGTATGTTTAAACGTTTTCCCTTTTCCTTGTATTCTTTAAATGTTTCCTTTTTTTCTTTCTGTTGTCCCCATTTCTGTCTTCTTAATGTTGTTCTCAGGGCGAAAATAGTGACATACGCATGCATAAGCCAATACAAATGTACTTTTAACATTATTAAGAGCAAAAATGTCAATGAATTGTTTGCAATTTCTTAAGGAAATATTATAATTTATAACCCATCAAGAGTAACTCGGGACGAAAAAGTAAATATTGGAAAATCTTTTTCCAAAAACTTTTAAAGATGAGTAACTTTTTTAAGGATAAAATTTCCTTAATTTAGGGATAAAGTATAAGATTTTGTGTCAGAAATTACAAATTTTAAGTTTTCTTAAACATTTAAATTATTCAGCTTTGGAACGGTTTTCTTTTTTCCACTGTCACCAAAAAGAATATATGGCAGAAATTATGGTTCTTGCAGGACATAAATAGATATTAAAGGCAATGCTCAGAATCATAGTCCTAGAAATACCTTGGAGCAAAAGCTCTGATCACATATTTAACTAAAATTTAATTTTTTAAATCAAGGATATATAGAAGGTGGCACATTTTTGTAATAAATGGAAGTGGCATTGATCACAGAGCTTGACAAAATAATTTTGGAAACGTTTGCCATGTTCGTCCTTAATTTGATCAAATATTTCAATAAAGTATAATATAGTGTGGGAGGTAGGATTATTTTTGACCCGTGTAAAGCAAAAGTTTCCACAGAATTAAAAATTTTAATCCTAGAAACACATTTCTTAAATGTTTGGATTACAAGTGTAGCAAAGTTTTTGAAATACAGATTAGTGGAACGTAAGCAAGGATAACATCGAATAGAAACTGAAAGCAAAATTTTTCAAATATGTGCTATTTTTCTCATTTTCTGATCATAAATGAAGACAAATTTAGCCCATAACATTAAGGATACATTGGATATACGAGGAAGAGGTATCCTTTCATCTACAGAAATGAAATTGACAATAAGAACATATGGGATTTATGTCTACGCACCAAATGAAACAAAATTCACAACAGTGCTAATAGCATGACATTACACGCATTTGCCAAGATTTTGCTGTATTTTAAATAGGATTGTAGCTTAAGTTTAAGATCTATAATTAAGGATATATGCCAGTTAGGCATATCCTTGCACCGATTTTTGTGAATTTAATTTGACAGCCTAAGAACGCAATTGAATAAATGTTTAATAATTTTTAATTTGCAGCTCTAAAATATAAAGATATAGGCATATCCTTAGGCAGATAGACGTATCCTTGTTCTATATGAAATGAAATTCCTTTGAGTATATTATCATAATTTTAAAAACTAATACCAAATTTTGCTTAATTCTGATTATAATTGTATCTGAAATTAACCTTTAAAAAGTAAGGATATTGCATAAGTATTCCAAGTTTCATCTGTCTTCGATTGCTGCTATAATTATTCTGATAATCAAAATTAAAGATATATCAGGAGTATATGCATGTTCTTGCAACAATTTTTCTTGAAATTTAAATTTTTTTAATTCAGAGATCTTGTATGTATTTGCATTTCAAATTTCATGCTTCCTCGATTGCTTCTCTAATTTTGCCGATACAAAATTAAGGCTCTATGAGGAGAATATGTGTGTCCTTGCACCAATTTTGATCAAGTTTTTCTTTTTTCTTGATTCAGAAATCTTGTATAAGTATGCCAATATCATCTTTCTTCGATTGCTCCTACATACATGTCCTTGCACCAATTTTTCTCAAAATTTAAATTGTTCTTAATTTAAAGGTAAGTATACTAAGTTTCATCTCTTTATGAATGCTCTTATTTTAGGGGTCCTCTGTATATGGAAAAATAACTGTGTTCCATTTCACCTAAAGGGTTAATAACTCCAACATCATACATGCACATTCAACCCAACATGTGATGCCACTTAAGCGTAATGCTGTAAGTAACTCTCTCAAGTACGTACAAGTATTTGCAAATGAAGTATGTGCATAAATTTCATCATTTTATTTTCCCTATTTGTATATATTTATGAAATCCATCTTTTAAAGTCCAACAACAAATGAATAACGAATGCGAAAAAAAGGAATATCATAAATAAATATGGTAAAACATTTGCTGAGAAACCCCCTCACCCGCACCCGGGTATTGCAAAGCATTTCCAAAGAAATAATTTAGAGAATTATACTTTTCATCATAATTTACTGTGGAAGGTTGCAAAAGCAACAAAACAACGTTGCAGAATGAATAAGTAGTAGAAGGCAAATAAAGCAGTGGGGTATTGTCGGAGGACAATGTGGCAAAGGCAAGTCAGAAACATTACAATATTTTATATTTTAGAAGTGGCATCATCTTTATAAGATGACAAACGATGAATTATAGCCAAGTAGTTGAGTGCTTGGGGGCTGGGAGAGTGAGAGAGTTGAGTTAAGCAGTAAAACATTAACAACAACAGTTGAACAATAATGGAAGGATATGCTTTTTATTAGAACACATACAATTGTTTGTGATTTAATACACATACTGGTTTAAGAGTATTAAAAAGTACGCAAAAAAAAGACTAGTAGTAGTTCAGTAAAAAAAAAAAAACAAGACAGGATACCAAGACAAGTATTTTTAATTTACTTATTTGTAGGGGGAAAAAGAAAAGGCAAAAAATTCCTTAACAATAAATTTCAAACGGGTGAAGTGAAGTTGATGGTACTGGGGCTAAGCAGGTTAATAGGTTGAGTTTACTCATAAACATGATAAAATATTTGAAATGTTCATAATAAAATGGGTAATTTAGCTTTAACATTTAAAGATCACAATATTTGTCAAATTACAAATGAAATCAAGAAAAATCGTTACAAACGAAATAAGAGTCCATTCTCTGGGTTGCTGAGGTGGCTAAAGAAGCTTCGAATA
Organism: Germaria angustata; assembly: GCA_963681545.1. NCBI lineage: Eukaryota > Metazoa > Arthropoda > Insecta > Diptera > Tachinidae > Germaria > Germaria angustata. Next base: position 89,130,891 of record OY813000.1, on the reverse strand, counting down.
GAAAATGGATTATGCCCAAAAATACTCGTATATATGGTACGTCTTTTTATGGTTTTGTTCACTTTAGAAAATAGATTTTCAGAAATAGTACTTTTCGGAAAATGTACTTTGTTGAAAAAGTACGTTTTAGAAAAAGCATTTTTAATAAAAGCTACTTTTCAATAAAGGCAATTTGTATATGTACTTTTTATAAATTATTCTTTTTGGGAAGCATACTTTTTTAAAAAGTACGTTTAGAGGAAGTAGTTTTTAGTGAAGGTATTTTTTTAACACACTTTTTGAAAAAGTTATATTTTAGAAAATATACATTTTAGAAAAGGTAGTTTTTAGAAAATGTTCCATCTAGAAAAGGTATTTTTTTGTAAAGATACTTTCTAGAAAAGGTACTTGGTAGAAGAGGTTCTTTTTACAATAGGTACTCTTTAGAAACAGTACTTTTATAAACAGGCACTTTTTAGAAAAACTCCTTTTTATAAAAGGCAATTTTTAGTAGACGTTATTTTTAGAACAGGTGCTTTTTGAAAGGTACTTTTTAGAAAAAGTAATTTTTAGAAAAGTTACTTTTTAGAAAAGGATCTTTCGAGAAGAGATACGTTTTAGAAAAAGTACTTCTTAGAAAAGGTACTTCTTAGAAGAGGTACTTTTTAAAAAAGGTACTTTTTATAAAAGGTGCTTTTTATCAAAGGTACTTCTTAGAAAAGGCAGTGTGTATAAAAGGTACTTTTTAGAAAAGGTACTTTTTAGAAAGGTTACTTTTTAGAAAATTACTTTTTAGAAAAGGCTCTTTTTAAAAAAATTACTTTTTAAAAAAGGTGCTTTTTAGAAAAGGTACTTTTTGGAAAAGGTACTTTTTAGAAAAGGTACTTTTAAGAAAAGTTAATTTTTAGAAAAGGTGCCTTTTATAATATATGCCTTTTGGAAAAGGTATTTATTTTAAAATCTAATTTTTTCGAAAAGGTATATTATGAAAAAGGAACTTTTTAGAAGAGGTACTTTTTTGAAACAATGCTTTTTAGAGAAGGTACTTTTTTGAAAACGTACTTTTTGGAAAATGTACTTTTATTTATTTATATATAAAGTCTATGGATACGTAATCCTTACAGACTATGAAAAAAATGCATAATACATAAAACTTAGATTAAGTATTCAGAAACAAAATAATATTACGTTTTACAATATTACCATTTAGAGAAAAATCAATGTGTTGATAAAATTTATTATAGTCAGCACAAATTCTATTAAAAGAATCAAAATTAGCATAATTAGCACTGAATACTTGAATAGACAGTGGATAAAAATTACCACTAAGGCGTGATGGAACATTAAAGGATATGTTACTTATAAGGAAGTCAGGACAAACATTACCTTTTATTACATTAAGTACAAACATGACATTTAACATTTTTTGACTTTTAAGAGTTGGTAACTTGATTAATTCCAATCTACTAGTGTATGGCGGGAGATTCAGCATATTCCACCCCAGTAGACGCAGACAAAACAATAAGAACTGTTTTTGTACAGATTCTATAGTACTGTTATGAACATTATAAGATGTACATATGTACGTCAACGAAAATCCATTTCTTAGAAAACGTTTTCTTAGAAAGGATACTTCTGACAAGAGGTATTTTTAGAAAATATCATTTGAAAAAATTATTTAGAAAGTTATTTGAAAAGAATTATTTAGCAAATGCCCTTCAAAAAAAAGGAACTTAAAAAAGTTCTTTTTAAAAATGTATTCTTCAAAAACCACATGTAAAGGTTTTTCAAGAAGGCTGGTTTACATAGATATCTTTTGAATACGGTGGTAGATTTGAAAAACGGGTATTGGGATTTTAAAAATGGTACTTTTAAAAGAAAAAGTTTTTTTAATTACAAAATGTAGTTATCCAAAAATAACTGTTTTGCATTCTCAATTATGCGGAATTGTAGGCAGTGAACGATATGTCTGATGTATTGTTAGACGTATACCAATTGAAGTTGGGTTGCCAGTGGGCAGGGCACGTGCATTATCGTTTTGAATCTTGATTGCATTACCATTTTTAGCACAAGTAAAATATTTCTGACAAGAACTGAAATTAAGCTGCCGTCTATAATCGACTTACAAAACCGCCAGAAGAAGGTTTTTGGCCTATTTAATGGCGTTTTCATTTTCGAAAAGGGGTCTAAGCAAAAAAGAAAAGGTCACGGATTAGTGTGAAAAATTTAGATTTTTCAAAATAAAGCGAGAAATTGCTTTTTTTATAAACATAAAAACATAATTATATTTTAACGGTTAAGCTTCTTTATTGAGCGATTTTTTTAATCCTCTTAAAAAAAACTGCATTAAATTTTTTTATTATATTTTATATGGCAATTTTCGTGTTTTATGCGCAGTTCGCTGCTAAAAGCTGCGAATAAATATAATAAAAATTTCGTTTTAGTTTCAAGTTTCATTAAATTGCGGCAACACGTAGCAAACAAACAAAAAAAAAACGCTGTATAATAATAAAAACCGCCTAAAAGCAATTTTCAATTAAGCCATCACCTTGTATTATTCCACTACAATAAAAAGTTGTTTTTACCTTTTTATTTTTATGCTTTTTGTTATGCCCAGTTGCGTTGGCAGTCCCTTTTATTTCTTTCCCATGCGATCTCATTTAATTTGATGTAAAATTTCAAAATCTCTCTGAATTAAAAAATTGTTGTCTTAAAGCGAAAGCAAACCAAGCGTGGGCTAGAGCAAACAGTCTGTTGTTTGACAGTTTAAAAATAATTTTGTGAAGAATTTTTATTGGTTTTTTATTATTTATTCACAAAACAAATACATGCTCTTCCACTAAACTATACCATTTTAATTTTAATAAATTTTTTTCTAAGTAAATAAAATATTTGCTGGAGTGGGGGCAGGTCCTCTTTGGCCAGGTTTATTTTTATTTATATATAGAAAGGTAAATAAGTAGTCAAACACAACCATTTTAAGTGTTTTCTTTTTTAACACAAAATTTTTAAATTTACATATAAATGAGCTTGAATTGGTGTTATTGTCCCGTTCGTCCCTTTTGGAAATTTTATATGTATTCATATACATAAATTTCTTATTTTTTTCGCCAAAGGTTTTCAACTTCTTTGTGGAACTTTATGCGGTTTTTCTTCATATTCTTCATGCCATTTTTTATTTGTGGTTTTGCATTTGAAGTGCTTATTTTCATTCCCCATTTTTAAGTTGCTGTTGTAAGCGAACAGTGCTCATACCTGTAAAGTCTTGTGCTTTATTGCTCTCATTTATTAAAGGAACAAAAACTTTAAAGCAAAATTTAAAGGTCATTTCATATCAAGGGTCGTGAGCGAACGATGTAACATTTTTGATTTCGTTTTTTTCGTTTGTTGTAACTTTTTATTATTTTATATTAATGATGTCATTTGGCATTTGCTCCTTTTTTGGTTTGTAATTTGTTTTTTTCCTTGGTGTAGACCATAAGAAATAACAAATTATTAACAACAAGCGGAATACTATGTAATTTATGAGTCCCATATTCGAGCCGCCAGAAGAACAAAGAAGAACAAAAGAGGATATAATCACAATTGTTGTTAGTTTGCAAATGTCATGTAATTTACATAAAATCTGAACTTTAAGAAGAGAAAATTTTCTTAAATAAATTTATATACATGAAACTTAATAAAATTTTATTATTAATTGTGAGCAAATTAAAAAAAGAAATATAGTTTATATTATTTGCAAAAGACTTCTTTTAAATGATACTATTTTTAGCGTTATGCCTTTTTAAGCAAACATTTTCTTTAAGTTACTAAATTCAGAATACATTTTTTTCGCAAGATTTTATTCAAAAAAATACACTTTTCAGAAGCCCTACAATAATTAGAAGGGCTTAAAAAATTTGTTTACTCAATTTTTTTAATGTTCTAACTGGCAGTTTTTGAAGAGATAAATTCCTAAAAGGGTATTTTTGTTAAGAAAGTTTTTATAATTTTTTGCTGAAACGTCCTTTTTCGAAAAATTTTCAACTTTTTTAAACAATTTTTTTAATACTTTATATCAGGGTTATACGTTTGAAAGAGAACACTGTGTGTAATTTTTTAAGTCTTGGCAAAATAACCATATACGGACACCACTACATGATAAAAGACTAAAAAAAGATCCGTGTCTCCCAATTTTTCCCAAAGTCATGCACTTTTTTTTTGGGGCCTTGGTATCATTTTCGCAAAAAAGTGATCATTTTCTCGTGCTCATATCTTGCAAACCGTTCCGAATTTTGATTTACACTCTGAGGCAAACTTGTAGCTCTCGTCATAAAGAACAAAAATTGCGAACATATAAAATCAAAAAAACTTCACCTTCCAGATAAAAATCGCAAAAAACTTAAAAAAATTCGATTTTTTTTTTTTACCTTTTTCTCTTGTTCAGGTCCATAGGTAGCAAACCGTTCAAAATTCAAGGAAACAATCAACTACAAAAATTTACCTAAGATCTCAATAAACAAATTTCTACAACATATAAACTTCCTGGGAATAATTCTGAACACCGTTTAGGTAGCGCTTAGGTAGCGTCACTTTTTTCAATTTTGCGGCTACCTAAGCGCTACCTAAACGGTGTTCAGAATTATTCCCAGGAAGTTTATATGTGGTAGAAATTTGTTTATTGAGATCTTTTCTTAAAAATGTAGTATTTTAAAGGGTGTTTTTTCGAAAAGAGTTTAATTAAAAGATATTTTTAGTGTATTTCTTTGAAAATGTACTTTGGAAAAAAAGTTACTTTTTTCAAATCATACTACTTTTAGAAGGTACTTTTGGCAGTAGGTTCTTTTTTCAAAAATTATTAGTTTCAAAAGCTGCTTTACTCAAATTGTTTTCTTTTTTTCAAAATATATTTCTTTCAAAAGTTATTTTTCTCAAAATTTATTATTTTCAAAAGCTGCTTTGTTCAAAAACCAATTATGTCAAAATATTTGTTTCAAAAGGTACTTATTTCGGCAGATACTTTTTCAAAAGTTGTTATTTTTTAAATATTTTTTTCTTCAAAATTATAATCTTATTTCTAAAGATGTTTCTTCAAGATATTTTTTTTCAGAAAAAAATATTTTTCAAAAGTTAATTTTCTCAAAATGTACTTTTTCAAAAGGTACTTTATTCCAGAGGTACTTTTTTAAAAGGTAGCAGAATTTAATGTTTCGTTAATTTTTCTAAAAGTAATTTTTCCAAAATTACTTTATTACAAGTACACTGAAGATGGCACAAAGCCGAAACCGGTCTCTTCATAAACCAAATTTGACGTGGGATGACGGAAAATCGTTCCAAATTATTACAAGTACTTTTTTTAATCTGTATTAATACGTCTTTAAAAACAATAGTTAAACATACTCTTTCACTTTATAAACTTTCGGCAGCAATATTTATGAAGTGTTTTTATTTAAAAGTATTTAAAGCACGATTTTTTTTCGCCATATCGTTGGTTTTGTATCGTATTTTAAATATAAAAATGCAATACTGTTGCCCCCTACAATTCTGATGCCCCATGATGATGTTTTGCTGACGTTGGTGTATGCAACTCCAATCTGTGTTTTTTTTTTCTTTCTCTCGTAATAATGATGAGAGCAAGTTAATTTTCTGCCGCTAAATAAACTACACTTTACCACATGCACACATACCAAAAAATTTTTTTTCACAGAATATAACTCCAACAACAACAAGACAAAATGCCAGAAACAATAATAAACACATACAACAGCAACATGTTGTACAATAAAGGAGAAAAAATTGTTAAATTTAACCAAGGACCGACCGCTCGCTCATTGCAGTTTTTATAATGATCAACACATATTTATGCACACGCTTATGTTTTTGGCAAAATCCAAAAATGTTAATTTTCCTCTACAAACAAACAAAAAAACGCAGTTATACAAAAATTTTTGTTTTTTGTTCCTTTAAAATTGTTTTCACCCCGAAAATATTTTCCATATGAAAAACTCATCTCACAGATTGTGGGAGGACAAGAGTGAAGAACGCAGCCAACAACAATTTCCATTTGAGCCAAATAATAAACACGTACAAACTTACAAAGGATGAAGAACGAAAACTGTTACAGTATATGAATGAAGGAAGGTACTCGTATGATGAAAATATGGCTAGAGGTTAAGCTGGTGTTAAAGTTTGCATACATGCGACCAAGGATGTTTTGTTTTTCATATATGATTTTCATTATTTTAACATTTGCAACAACATTTGTGTGTCTACTTGAATTTGTCTGTGCGTCTGTGTGTATGTTTTTTTAGGGATTTTTAATACAGCAGCTGAAAATTATGCAAATTATTTACACTGTAGGAATTTTATGAAACAGAAATTTTAGCTTCTTCCCATATACAAATACGCAAGCCAAAAGCAACAACAACAACTACAATAACATCGCCAAAGATTAAATAATATAAAAAACGAATATTAAGTGTATGTAAATAACAACAGCAGAAATCATTTAAAGTTCAAATTGTCTGAAAATAAACTGACATTTTGGTAAAAATATACAGAAAAGTTTCCTTTTTAATCTCAGTTAATAAAATATAGAAAATTTGGTGCCGAAATTCTTCAAACCGGAGGTGCGGCTTAGAGTATGGTGATACTTAAAATATGCTTAAATTTAACTTAATTAAATATCTGATATCAAATACTTAATTTGAGAACTAAAAAGGAAAACGTAACCCACATATAATAAACGTGGAAGCTATTCTTTATCAAAGAAGACTTTTGGTACAGAGTTATTTGTATTAGGTAACTATTTTGAAAATAACTTTAAAAAAGGTATTTTTTTTAATATATAAATTTTTTAAATGTACCACCGTAGCAGGTACTTTTTTAAAAGAGAACTTCAAAAGATATTTTTTAAATACTACTACTTACAGGTGCAATTTTGGAAGCTACTTTATCAAAAGTAATTTTTCAAAGGTGCATTTTTAAGTGGTAATTTTTTAATAGGTACTTATTTAAAAGCTATTTTTTCAAAGGCACTTCTCTTGGAAAGTATTTTTTTTAAGTTACTTCCTTTAAAGAGCAGCTTTCAAAGATATACACTTTTAAAAGGTACTTTTTGCAGAGATCTGTTATTAAAAGGTACCTTTAAAGAGGTACTTTTTTAATGGATCATTTAAACAAATGCTTTTCTAAAGACACTCTTTTAAAAATTAATTTTTTTTTAATACTTTTCACAAAGTACTTCTTTCAAAAGGCACTTAAAGCTATTTCTAAATGGTAGTTTTTAATACTTTATATCATTATTACTTTTTAAAAAAATATTTGTTATTAGGTACTATTTAAGGAATACTATTTTTAAGGGTACTTTTTTAAAAGGGACCTCTGAATATCCACTTTTTTAAAAGGTACTTTTTTAAAAGGTATTTTTAAGAAGTACTTTTTTAAAGGAACTTTTTCAAAAGATTCTTTTTAGAAGGAACTTTTTAACAAGTATTTTTAAAAGGTACTTTTTTAAAAGGTTCTTTTTAAAAGGTCCTTTTTTTAAAAGGTGATTTTTAAAAGGTATTTTTTTAAAAGGTTCTTTTTAAAAGGTACTCTTTTTAAAAGGTATTTTTTAAAGGGACTTTTTTAAAAATTATTTTTAAGTTCTTTTGTTAAAAATACTTTTTTGAAAACTACTTTTTAAAGGGCACTTTCTTGAAAGTCGTTTTATGAAAAAGTACTTTTTTAAAAGTTTACGTTTTTAAAGGTTCTTTTTTTATAAGCATTTTTTTCAATCTACTTTTTCAAAAGGTACTTTTATATGTCTTCTTATATATTTTTGTTTACTTACGTAGTCTATAAATTGTTTATCGGAAACACTTACCTAAAAAGAGAACAATAAGAAGAAAAATTAATAAACGCAAGAATATGGCTTTATGAACTTTTTATATAAAATGCTTGAGTGTTTTTCTGTGCCTTTCAAAACAAATATTATAAATTAATCTAATAAATATTGATTTTTTATACACGTAACAATATTACTAGAACTTAAATGAGTTTATATATACAGAGCTGTATATGACAAGAAAACGTCACCATTATAATCATCGCCAGGAACGTAGTGATCATTAACAAAATTTAAACATGAGTAACCTAATAATGAAAATATGAGTGTATCAGCACTCTGTGGGCCAGTTAAATATGATGTGTAATTTACCTTAAAAGTCGTAAAGATTTGTAAAGCATTTTTTACATTTACATGTGATACCACTGTGCTTTTAATAAGGGCAAATAAGTTCCTAACAGTTATTAGATAAAAACTTACTACTTGAAACACATTTCAGCCAACCACACTTAATATATTTATCTATACTACAATTTATTTATGTTGCTGTAAGTGGAAAGGGCCAAGTAATTTGATATACTGTCATGACTAAACAACATAAACTTTAACGAAGACCACACCAACAAGTTTAGAACTACGACCAGGCTAAGACAAAACCAAAAATATATACGTATATGAAAAAAAATTAAATCGACCCAAGAAACTTTATCAGCACAAGGCATACGAAACAAAATATAAAAAATATATATATATAAATATATAAGAAAAATAGAGAATTACTTTAAACCCGAAAGGGATGAAATCATGCGCTCATTCAATCATTCAAATGTCCTTTGAACTATAAAAATACATGATACTAATAAAAAACAATGAAAAAAAAGTTACTGAAAAAACTGAGTAGATGTGCAAGTACAAATACAAGATGTGTTACCTATACTTTAGTATAAAGTTATTGAGCACATGACTCACATATATATATATATATATATATATATATATATATATATATATATATATATATATATATATATATATATATATATATATATATATATATATATATATATATATATATATATATATGTATATAGTCGTATATACACACGAGCAAAGTTTTCCCTTTAAAATGCTATCTTGTTGATATTTACGATAATTTTACTCAATTCTTTTTGGCCAGACATGGTGGACTCTTAATATCCATTAACCTGTTTATTTTCGTGTTTTTCACTTTATTTCTTAGTCCTTTATTTAACTACTTTTATTACAGTTTTTGTTGTTGCTGGCCAATAACGAAACACATCATTATTTTTATTGAGTTTTTATGTAAAATAAGCCACACGCAGTTTTTCGTTTGTTTGTACTTCTTTAGCAATGAATAGGATATATTGTCCCAAAAACAAATGAAACCCTAGGTTGAAAAAGGATATGTTATATTTATTAAGTTTGTTGTCCGTTTTGTCTATGGGTAGGTAGTTAAATGGACGTAGTAGGTCAATACTACAATGGCAAGACTTAAATCAATTTGAATAAATTATTTCTAAAACTAAAAAGGGTTGAAAACAGTCAGAACCAACTAAAATTAGTTTGAATTCGTAATGAATAATTATCTAGTTTTCTCGTTTAAATGAAAAATAAAATAAAATGAAAAATTTATGAGCAAAGTATGCATGAAGTATTTAATAAAATTTCTGTGTCATTAAAGAAACTTTGTATGTTTATACATACAGTGGCAATTCAGCGATCATAAGATCCTTATAAAAGAATAACACATTTGGAGGAACAGATTTTTTTGTAGCATTAAATTACCAAGGATAATTGTTTGGTTAAATCTAAACATATTAGTAGAGGAGGGACGACCAATCCACTTTTTTATATGGAGACACAAATAGACAAATTGATCAACAAGTTAAGAAAAAAACTCCATTGGTATGAATTGTGTACAGCTCTTGCAAGTTTACCTTGTGTTGCGTATACGTATGCTCGTCTCACAGTTCTTTGTCTCTGTTCTGGATGTTCGAGCTCAAGCTCGAAATTTTATGACAAGGATGAAAGCAAAGTAGAAGATTGTGGAAATGCACATTGTTTAAAAATTGTTTTCAATGCGAATTTATTTGGTGAAAGGACATTCCTTCCCCCGCTTCTCCTCAATATCAAACACTTAATTTTGTTTGCATTTCAAGTCAGGACAACATAAAAAGGGCAAACCCTTGTAAAGTTATTTGTTTTTTTTACTATATTTGGAATTTGCATTACACTGCGTATATATTTTTAATTTCGTTGTATATCCTAAAAGGATTTTTATTTTTTTCACATATTCTTTTTTGTTTATCTAAACATATACCAAAAAATAAACTTGTAGTTTTATGCTTCGAAAGCTGGCGGAAGCGGCGATCGGCTTGAATTTCGCAGCCGTCTTACTGACGATCGGAAAATTAAAATAGTTTAACTTAATTTTACAACATTGAGGGGGAAAGGATAACCCCATTACAAACTAATTATTAATCATACCATTATCGGAAAAACTACAATAGTGAAATTCTCTGAATTTGATGCATTTTACTATAAAATGTGTAGTCGAGCAAGAGCGTAGGGGTATATAAGGGAGAGAAAAGTACCCCCATACGAAGAATTCTATATATTTAAAGAGATACAGTAGTACGACTTGCTAAATTTGATAAACATTATCTTGATGGCAAAGTAATTTTTCAAGCAAAAGTTAAAGCTGGCTCCTCATATAAAGCAGCTATTAATTATCGTATACACAACGATATCGTCAAATCTTATAAAAATTGATTTGAAGGCAAATAGCACAGGCAGACTTGGATAGGAGCACGGATAAGGTTACTTTCTTATAAAAAAATATCTATTTTATTGTATCAGTATGTCAGCGGACATTTCTTTAAAACAAAGGTCGGCAGGCGGAATATCATATACATACCTATAAATATTTATATTATTTTATTTTATACTTCGCGTATATTTCGTTTTATACAAAAACTTTATATGTTATCCTACAATTATAAAATGTATCCTTGTACTAAAATTTTCTTTCCAATATTTTCTTTAATAGCTTTTTATTTTTAAATTCATTTATCCTTTGATTTTCAGCATAAAATGTAAAATCTTTGAAAATATTTCAAATCATCCACTTTCCCTAAGGAAATTTAGTTTTTCTTCTAACAACTCGACAGAAACGCAAAGAGACTAATTTTAACGAAATGAAAAGCTTCGCCTTTCAAATTATGTATGAGCGCTGTCCCTCAAAATGTGGAGCGGAAAATAACAATTAAATAAAAAACTCCTTTCAGTTGGCAAGTCGCCAAACTCTATATATTAATATTGCGTAGTATACTTTCCGGGAGTTTCATGACAAGAGCCTGCTCATGAATATTTGTGTTTAGGCTTTCCTGAAAAAGACCACAAAGTGGTATTTAAAATATTGTACAGGAAAAGAAAAAAAAAACCCCAGAATAATTTTACGATCCAAATAAATAATTTTTTTGCTCATGCGTTAAGCGGTTTTATTTCTAATAACTAAACAAAAAATCATAATAAAACATGTTGCATATTTTATGGATTAAGAAAAAACAAAACAAAAGCAATTTATTAGCCAATATTAAGATTATTTTAATGCAATTTTATGGTTTCATATTTGTACTTTGTTTAAGCAGCATAGTGAGTGAACATATCTAAAAAACATAAAATGTTGTTTCATACAAAAAATTTAACACCTTGAATCAATGCAACAAAAAAAAATGTATTGTTCTTTTTTATTTCAGCCGGCTATGTTCTGTTTAGGTGTTAAAAAGGACTAAGAATATTGTTAATTTTTATGGCATCATAAAATATTTTGCTACGCTTTCGTGATAAAAACAAAATTGGCTCTGTGTGAGTGCGTTTGGAAGGCGTCTGCAGAAGCAGTGTTTTTTATGCAGGAAGTAAAGCACTACATTTGAGTCTTAAATCATTCTAACATTTTCCAACAATGTTGCATTATATTTTTATGGCCAAAGATATATTTAACATATAAATATTTTTTGTTATACCCTCATACTAAAAAGAGAAAATAGCGAGTAGTAATAAAATATTGAAATGTTACTAAAGCATATATAGTATTAAAAATATTAAAGTTATACTTCTGGCATAAAAATATTTAAATATATCAAGTTTTTGAATTTACATAAAATTTTCTTGCAAAAATTTTAAAGCATGCATTTGGGCTTAATGAATAAATTTGAAAAAAGCACAATTTTAGGCTTTAATCTAAAATCTGTTTTCACAAAAAAAGTTAACAAATATAGGTTTAAAGCAAAGCAAAAGATAATAAACAGAGTTTGTCCAACGTTTTGCCTTCAAATAAGATGAGTTGTCAATATAACTTTATAAATCCTTTTATTTTATAATTAAGTAAAAAACGGTATTATAGTAATAATAGTAACAATATTCTGCAAGATGAATAAATTAAAAAAAATATATAAAGAAAAGTAATTTCTGCGGGAATGTTTCATTTACACAAGACTTTAATCTTAGAGATCCTAAGCGTATTTTTGGCATTAATAAAAAGTATTTTACAGCATAGTTTTAAGTCAACTTTGAAAAAATTTTCTTAATAAAAATTAAAAAAAAAATTGCAAATTGTAAGACAGGAGAGTTTTTTTAAATACATATTTTATGAATTTTTTAGAATTTAAGGCCAATAATAAGGTTTTCAACTGTATCTTTTAGAGGTTTATGGTTCAAAAGAAAAAAATTTCATTTTAGCAAATATTGGAATTTGGATATAATTTTTTTAATTTTTTGTAAATTCTACAAATACGGGTTGTATTGCAACTTGCTTTTAACGATTGTGATAACTAAGATTTTAGGTCGTTGTCAGCGAAATAAACCATAGTCTTAGGTAAAAAAAGAAACCAAAACTTCCCCTATAATAGGCAAGTGCACTAATAACTTAACACCGCCTCCTATTAAAAAAAATATTCTAATTAACATTGCTTTTGAATTTTTTACTAAAGTTTAGTAAAACACTCACAGCGCTCAAAAAAAACTAAAATATAGCGCCTAGCATTAGAATCTTTTTTAATTTTAACACTAGCTTTAAAACTTATTTTATTATTTAATGAAGCATACATTTAGGTTGATTATCCAGCTTTTAATATAGAAAATTCCTTATCTTTTCATTATTATACAAAAAGTTTCTATTTAGATTTAAGTTTTAGTGAAAAAACTAAATTTTTCTCTTCAACGTTTAAAAAATATATTTCTTCACTGTTTGTAAACTTTTTCGTAGCGAATTGCGAATAAAAAACCATAAAGTTTTTTTTATATTACAGTTATGAGGAGTTAAATGCTTGTCGATAACTGTTTGTTGTTTTTTTTAAGAAACTAACTACAATTTCAGTTTTTACTTTTTTTATTATTGTTTTTTTTTCTTTTTTTTTTGTTGCCATAAACCTCCTTCAATGATGAAGTCTCACTGTTAAAAGTGGCTCTTGTTGTTATTATTATTATTGTTGCTGTTGTTTCGTATTGTTGTAAGTGTTTCATACTTCGTTTTCTAAAGTGAGTTTTCAATGTGCTAACAAAATCAATCGATACTTAATGGAAAATCATTATTAATGAAAAAGTTTTTGTTTTCATTCCCTCTCCAAAGTTGTTGCATTTGCTTTCCTGCTTTCGTCCTATGCCGGAATACCAATAGCAACAACATCAACTGCGTCTATATCAGCGGCAAGTGGAAAAATTGTGTAAAACTTAAAAGGAATACAATTGAAAATGCAGTCAGCCATGCGTTAGAAAACAATGATAAAGTGCAAAGCCAGTACAGCGAGTGAATAAAAAGTGCACGTAATTTTTTATATAATTTTTTTTTTGCCTAGCTCTAAGTAAAGTTTTTATATTGTTGAAGTAAAAAAAACCAGCTTGAATAGAAAAGAACTTAAAAAAGTTTGGCAGAAACCCTTAACAACAATTTGTAATTATAATACAGGAAGTGTGAAATATTGTATTATTAACAATATTTATATAGCAAAACTTATTCAAGAGCATATTTTCCCATAAATTAAAAAAAGAGAAATTTTAAATGCTTAAAAGCAGATAGTAACAAAAATCTTAATTTTTTAAATACTATTAAAATAAATAATAATATAATGAAATTTAATTCAACAAGCCCCTTTAGCATATGCCCCAAAAAATTATTGATAAATCATTGCAATTTCCAAAAACCAAAAATCAACAGAATGCACATACAACTTGTAGAAAATCTCTTCAATTTAATATTTTTTTTTCTTCAGCTCAAACCGCAAAACAATTTGGAAATTTTGTTATAAACCACAAAAACCTCACGAGAAGTATGCTATGAAATGTGTAATTAAAAACAATTATACACAAAGTACAGCAGTTCAAAGATAAAAGATTTGTTAAGAAAACACAGTGTGAGAAATAACAAATTAAGAGCATAACAAATATCAATAAAACTGCCAAAAATTATGGATGAAAATTAGACTAGAAAAATTTATATAAAAGAATTGCATGTATACATATATAAATTTTTTGAACGATGGAAAAAAGCATAACAAGTATTTTTGTTCTAAAATATTTAACAATTATGCCCAAGGCTAATTTAAAAATGTCTAATAAATTAAAAAAATTAAAGACTACTTTTAGGCCTTATTTGTAAGTTGTTAAATTTCATAATTCGAATTAAATAAATTTTATTTATTTTCCTCAAGTTTAAGGTCTATTCTTTTTAGAAATTTTATTCATCGATATTTCGGTACCATCTTATGTATATTTGTTTATTTTTATATTTTATATTGATAATTAAAATTAAAAAAAGAAGAGACCTCAAGTTCAAAGAAAATAAATAAAATTTATTAATTAATTAATACTGAAGTTTATTATTTGGGATATTCTCCCCAACTAATCGTTAAAAACAATATTGAATTCTCATATTGTATTTGATTTATGTGGCATAAACATCCGAGGTTGAATGTTTTTCAAACTGCTTACACTTCACTGACGATTTGGTTTTAGCAACCAATGAAATGTCGGCATATGAAGACCTAAAGCCACAACAAACAATACATTTTTTCATTTATTAATTAAAATAAAACGATTAAATTAATAATTCTAAGCGATATGCATTACCTGTGCTGTTTCTTATTCAACAAATAATAAATCTGTTATCTGTCATTGCAAAAAAAAGGTGGATTTTCTTAAAAGAAGGTATTATTCTGTCAAGAATATTGCCCACAAGGCAGCTACTACTAATGGCTTCTGTCGCTGTTTTCATTTTTTTCAAGTCCACTTTTTTCATTTTAAAAATGAAGCTACCCTGTCTTATATAAATTGAGTTTCACAACAGAAAAAATTAAATTGTTTTCTCTGGGCAACAAAGTATTTGCTTTTTTGTGTTTTTATTTTTTTTTACCATTTATTGTAACAAGAATACAATTGTGAATTGTATTGACAGGTTAGAAACTTATTTAGAAAATAAAAAGAAATAAATGGGAAAAAGAAGGCAGAAATTTTACATGAATCCTTGGCAATATACCTTGATGGCAGTGTTTCGAAAGCAGGTCTCAAACAAGAAGCTGAATAAGAAACTTTGACTAGTTTTTTTTCACAAAATAGCTTCTATTTTGGTTTCCTGCAGCAATACTTCGAAATAAAATATCGGCAAGAGGAAAATTTATAAAAAAAAGTTTAATGACAGTTTAAAAACATGTTAAAGAAAAATAAGAGTTTTGAAATATATATCCTTGGCTCCTAACAAAGGAAAATATAAGCTTTGTATACGTTTGGGAAACTAAATAGTTGACTAATGGAGGAGAGCTCAAAATAAAAATTATATAGCTTTTACACAAACGCAAACCTTAAATTGTTTAAGACAAGTCCTACAGTACCTTTTGAAGGACAACTTATAAAAATATAGATAGAATTTCTATTGAATTTTTTTCCTTTCAATTTTTTTTGCCTTAAAAACACTTAAAGATGTTATTATTCATAAACGATTCCGATTAAAAATGTTTTAAATTATTATACAACGAAAAATAAACAACATTTGAATCAAACGCGGCACGTGTTAATACTAAATTAATTTATACAGCATTTTATTAACAAAAACATGTATTAATGGCTCTAAATGAATGAAATAAATTAAAAAAAAATATAAAGTTATTGTTCATAAGAAATTTTGCATTTGCCAATTGGCCAATTTTAATTTTTTTTGCCTAAAAGCATTGCTAGAAAAAATTTACAGTAATTGTTAATTTTTATTGCAAATGTGCAAGTGTTTGTTTTTGTATTTCTTACATCTTATATTCTTTTTTTATTTGAACACTTAATTAAATCTTTTAAAACATTTTAATAGAAATAAAAAAATTACAATACTAATTAAAACAAATTTGCCTAGAAGTATACAACAGTTTTAACTACTTTTCCCAAAATATGTTACTAAATTTCATTACAAAAAAATATTATTTTTAATCATATGAATTTCTAGCCCAAATATATGCTTGCAGCCATTTATATTTGTTGAATATTTTTAAGGAGTTTGGATAAATTTACTTTTGTACTAAATTATTCGAAGAAGAAAAATATATTTTATTTTTATGGAGATTTGTTTTACATTATTATTAAAAATAAAAGAAAATTGTGAAAAGTAATATACAATAAAGGAGGAAAATAACTGCGACCCAGAAAATTCCTATGTCTCAATCAATTATTTTTGCTTTAGTGCATAAAATTTAAAAACAACGAATTAAGAATTTTCGCATGCAGGTATTTGCAGTAACAATTTTTTTTTTTTGGTAACATCGTCTGAGTCCATCTTTTAAGGCTTAAAATCACGCGAATTATAAAGGATAATTCAAAGGAATAAATATATTACAAACAATGTGTGAGTAATATTTTTCAATATTCGAAATTTAGGACTATAGGAATACTCATATATAAGGCTCGTATATGTACTGTTTTTCGCAGTATTATACTGTTTTTCGACATCAAAAACTGCGTACTGCTTTTCTCCCACAAAATACTGTTTTTCGATACATAATAGAAATAAAAACGGCGAACAGCAAAATTATTGTTTACTTTAAAAATAACCATTCTCCTCTGATTCGTCGCTAGCCGAACATTTTCGCGTGGGCAGCATTGCAAGAAACATCAACATGGAATGAAGTCGAAGCCGTTATGAACAAGTTGAGCGAATACAATTTGTACAATGCCAATAAAAATGCGGTAAATTTACACACCCAATTTCGATATACATATCAAAAACTATTGTATGAGTGACAAAATTATGCAATGGAGAGAAAGCAATGTTTCGATTGTGGATCGGTGGGTGGAGATATTTATTCATCTCAAAAACGCCGATCGCGAATTCAAAGAAATGGCCACGATAGTTGAATAGATTTTATGTTTTCCAGGAACTTCAGCATCAGTGGAACGAATCTTCTCTGCAGTGAACAAAACTTGGACGTCAGACAAAACCCGATTAGATGTGCAAACATTGAAGGCGAATCTGAACTTCAAATTTAATTTGAAGTACAAGAGCGTAGATTTCTACAATTACCTCAAAACGAAACTGGCATTGCATTTCAAATTGCTTCAAACGACAAATACAAAACAACCACAAAAGCTGATTTTAATGGAAATGATTCAGATGATGGAAATGATTGTTAATTTTTTTTATGTATTGAATAAAATATATACTGCGAAAAGTACTGTTTATCCAAATCGATTTACTGCTTTTTTAAAAAATTTCAGTGAAATGTACTGTACAAAAAAATATACGAGCGTTACTCATATACAATATGATTCCAAGCAGTACTTTAGGTTATTTATTTGTAAAAGATAACGCAGGCTTTGCTTATTTTACCATATAATGCAAATATTTTAATATAAGTATTACTTTTTAAATCATGCTACGTTAAAAATTATTACATTATTAATAATTTTGATATCCTTAACAAAAACTTCAAATCCAAGATGTAATTACATGAAAAATTCTATTTATAAGTAATTATACTTTCATATGGACCTTAAAAAAAAGAAGGAAGGAAGAAAGGAATCAAAATTTTAAAAAAGTTTTAGACACTTTAAAAACTAATAAAGAAGTTGGTGTATCAAAAATAACCAGCCCATTAATATATGCAACAAAAAATACAATTATTAAATTTCCTTTCATAAGATCCAAAAGATTACTTAAGAATTTTATGACTTTTAAAATTTTACGATTTTAAAATGGGGGGTAAAAAGTTATTTTGAATTATCATACATTTTAAATGCTTTTGATGTCTATATTAAAAATTTTAAACTGGTCTTAAGTTCCTTCTGCATTTTCGTTCATATCGAAAATCATAAAAAGTTCGCATTTTATTATTTAGTACATAAAACATTTACATATTCTTGTACAAAAACGTATATTTGGTGCCTAGTATTTAAATGTTGTATATCATGTGCTATTTATTTTCAAATTCCGTAGGTATGCTATAAAAAATTAAAAATACTACATATTATCGACAAGGATGCTATATCCTTTTTTGTCTATCAACTCCTTTGCCATCTTTAGGTATTATAAGCGTATCTTACAATAAAATATATATTTTTGGTTAATTTTATTGCTAAATAATCTAATCATGCATAAATATTGTAAACGGGTAACAGAGATGTTAGTACAGTTTTAGGCTATAAAATACAGAAAAAGCCGATTAAAAGGTTGATTTATGCAATTGAGAAACCGAACGGAAAAAACCAGTATTAGAAGATAAAAAGCAATAAAAAGGAATCAGGAAAAAAAGGTATTGTTGTTTAATTTAACTCCGTAAATAATTGTTTATCAGCTTCTACCGCGGACTTCAATACTAAGGATAATAAGGATAATATATTTTTCAATGGATATACTAATTTTTTAAATAAGGCATCAAAGACAATTATCCCTAACTTCACCCTCTAGAGCATAACTTTAATTTCGAACATTCTTTATATAAGCAACCAGTTAATAGAAGTAGAATTCATTTCTTACTCGTACCCTTGCAAACAAAATGTTTAATGGAAATTTCTTAAACAGATAAGTAAGCGAAGGATAGGAGCACTATTTTACCCTAGTATTCTGTTCAAAATTTTATACGAAATCCTGCCAATATCCATATGAAAATATTTCTTATGAAATAATTTCGAAATAATGTTGTGAAAGTTGTACTCTTTTCATGTTAAAAAAAATAAATTTTTTTTAAACATGTGAAGTGATATGAATGGCACTTACTTCGTATGAAATTTAAATAAAAAAAACGAAGTTGGAAAAAATTTACGCAGCGCAATTTGCGCTTAAAAGTGATAAGAAAAAACCTTACGCGAAATCGCCAAATGAGTTCCACGCCGCTTACAAGAAATCGACCTTTCGTTGGATATATGCCCGCACAAAATTCAAATGACCCAGGATCTGAATGCAACCGATCACAGAGAACTACATGTGCTCGCTAAAGGGGCCCAGGATCAGATGAAAACTGATGGTCTTCAGCGGTGAGGACCATTTCTGAATAAATGGGTACTTCAACCAACAAACACTTCGAATCTTGGATTAAACCATTTTAAATAAGATCCAGGAGAGCCCGATTCATCCCTAAAAAGTCCCCGCTTGCTAAAGATTGGATTGGCAGCGTCATCGATCCATAATTGTTTGAGAACGACGTTGGCAAGAAAATTACCGTCAATGGCTAATGCTATAGGCTGATGATTACCAAATCCTTTTGGAATGAATTGTATGATAATGACACATTTCATGCTACATTGTACATTATGCGGAATCCCCAGAGTCATAGAAAATTGGACATTGCGGATGTGCGCCACCCAGTCAGGTAAGTTAGCATGTCCTTGCGATTTACGAAATGAAATTTTCTAGAGAACTAAAAAAAAGGAAATGTAGACAGTGCCAAGCTACGATATTCATTATTCCTTTATAGGCAAACATTATCCAAGTCCAAATCCTGAATCATACACACCAAGTGACATTGCCTCCAAGTGTTATAGCCAAAAGGACTATAAAAAATGCTTGGAGTTCTAAACATCATTATTCTAAGTACGGTTGTTAATATTTAGTTAATTCCAAATATAATACTAGTTGAAATTACCTTGTATTTTATTATATTATATTTTTATATTTCTTTATTTTCTTAATTAAATAATTTTGCCTAATGGCGACAAAGTGCTGTGACACGGTTTGTTTTCATTAGAAATTAATCAACTGAGGAATAAACTATATTTTGGAAAATTTACGACGAAAATCGCTTAAAATTATTCCTTGAATTTCAAAGAGATAAAATGGCTCCATGAAATAATGCCCGAAGATCTAACGTCCAAAACTAAAAATTAAATTATTTCGCTTTCTAAAGTATTTCTGCAAGCATTTGGCCGGACACAAGCCTTGTTCGTCTACAGTAATCCTCATATTTGCTTTCTAAAACATTTTTTGCATTCCTTAATAAAGCGATGGCGGGTTTATTATACCACAGGGGAATAATCCTTGCGGCTATGAAGTAATGTCTTAGAAAGGATATTCGAGTTGAATATACATTGCTTCCGGCTGAAGTGTGTCCCAAGCACTTTCTCCATGTTAGAACCCACCTTAACTTTCCAGTAAAAAAATAAACCGCAAGGAATTCAATAAGATCAATAATCTGTTATTCAGAAGTGGTGAAAATTCGGATCTTTTCCAATGATTTTAACATGGGCTTGCCATTGCAAGATATTCTCTTTTTCGGATTCTTTTCATTTGAAGTCATGTTAAAAAAAAGATTTTTTGGAAACAATGCTATTCGCCCCACAGAATGAATAACCATCCGTATTACATAAAATTTCTTTTGTACAATTAAATATTTTCTGCATCTGGGACTTATTTCATTGGGAGTTACATATTTAATTTTTCATTATTAAAAAAGT
Organism: Germaria angustata; assembly: GCA_963681545.1. NCBI lineage: Eukaryota > Metazoa > Arthropoda > Insecta > Diptera > Tachinidae > Germaria > Germaria angustata. The sequence continues at coordinate 89,110,166 of OY813000.1, read as the reverse complement.
TCAGAAATTTCAGTTTTATTTCGCTTGCAGATTTTGGATTACATTTAATTTACTTTGGAATTTTTTTCATTATATTTTCTTGCAACTTATTTCATATTATTTGGGTTCTAATTCATTGGTACGTTTTTTATACACCGAAGAAAATCAGTTTAAACTCTTAGCAGTAATTGAAAAATCGCCACATGTTTTATTCTGGAAAAAGTTTCAATCAATTTTTAATTTTTTTAGTCTCTTTCAATTTTCAATATTCCCTTCCCCATTTATAATATTCCCTCTTCCCATTTTCAATTCAGCAATTTCAATTCATCACTTAGGCTTTTTGGAATAACATTTTCATTTTGTTATTCGATTTCTTATTTGAAAAATCAAAAAGAAAAATATCTACATTTTAAACAAGTTGCGAATAAAATTTGTCAAACGTAGTGTACGAAGGGAAAAGAAAACAGGGGGAGAAGTGGCAGTAGTTCGAGGGAAAACATTGCTAAGTAAACAAAAATATGTTTTGAATCTCTACTGATTGTTAGCCGCATTTAGCTGGTTCTTTTCAAACTCACATTCAGTTTATTGTTAAATAACATCAGTTTAAAAGACACAGCCACCATAAAAAAAGAAGAGAAGAATAAGAAAATAAAGAAAGCAAACTTTTTATGTGTCTTTTATACAAGAGTTTGTTAAGGTTTTTCTTTTTAGTTTTTCTTTTGTTGGTTTGAACACTGGTAGTTGTTCATCATTAAAAAGTTTTTTGGTGAGTAAATTTTTCTTTTTATTTGCTGTAGTTGTCAATTCTTTGGCAAATGCCGTGTGTGCGTTATAAGAGTATTTCTTCTCCAACTCACACACATACAAACACGCAAACTTGTACTCACACCAGAATATATGCGGCAAGTTATTTTTGCAACTTTCTTTTAGTTGTTCTTCAAGTTAAAGTAGTAAGTAGTGTTGGTGGCCGGAAACGAGCAAAATCTTTAACAATATTGACTAACATGTGTTGCAACAAATTTTGCAAGACCTCCTTTTAGTTTGTTAGTCTTTTTGTCAGTAATTAAGGTTATTCTTAAGGGATTTAAGAATATAACTAAATAATCAAAATACAAAAATTCCTCAAGATAAACTTGCGCAGCCGTTCTCCCTAAACGCCAGCCTATCAATTTGTTTATCTCTACTAACAAACCACGTAATTGCTTTAAAAGGCTGTCCATGAGATTGCCCGGTAAAATTTATTGAAATATACAGGGACTTGAAACTGAGAATAAAACAAAATACTATATAAAATGTGACAAGCAAAATGATGTGTTTAGAGAAGTAAATGAATTTATTTAGTCATTTTGTTTTTTGCTAAAAAAATGGTTTCCTAATTTTATATTTCATTAATGTGAAGCTTTGCGTTACTCTAACATAATTGTTTTTGTTTCTTGTAAAAAAAAGAACAGTTTACATTGCAATAACGCAACGCCATACGAAAATCTTGAATTTTGCTGTTATGAAGACATTGATTTGATATCCAATGTGGGTGAACTGAAATGGAGGAATTTAATTGTAGGGTGCGGTACTGACTGGTCGAAACTTTTGAAAGCACATTTAATGGAAACGGAGTAAGTGTGGTCATCTACTAAATGGGAAGTCTTCAGGTTGAACAGTGCAAAAAAATCTACTTGTCGGAAGTAGAATACATTGCCTTTATAGAACAAAAAATAAAATTGGAGAACACAAATGGAAAACATATTAAAATCTATTACATACAGTAATACATTATGGAATATTTAACATAATTAAACTAAATATAAGAAACTATTTTAAATACTAATAAATAAATTAAATTAAATTAATTAACCCCGCATGCTTTTACGTGCTTATCGAATACCGAATTCAACCGCCACTTTTTGTGTCTTTGTTTTTCGCATCATCGTATTCAAATGTGCTCGAATAATCAAACGTTTAGCTGAGCGCCTCGTGCAAACTAGATTCACCACTGACGTCCCAAGAACAGGCAGGCCTCCTATGGCTCGTTCGACTAAGACTAACGCTGCTGTTGCCGACGACGTGAGAGAGAATTCGCAAAACATCAACCAGGCGAAGATGCACCCAGTTTATCATCAGCAGACGTTCGCTGTAACGAATTTTTGGTGAAAGATTTGAAAATGTTCTTCTATAAAGTGCAAACTGTTTACCAAATGCTGCCTGCTGACAGTCGGATAAGGTTAACTTACTACTAGACAAAGGATATTTGCATTTGTGGGGAACAGAGAATCCTCATGATATGCCTGAAGAGTCATTGCTTATCCTCAAAGTGATTGCTTGGTGCGATATTTGCAAAGAAAAATAGAGTTGCAATGAACTTTTTCAAGGCGTCGATGGTATCACCGTAACCGTAAATAGTGTTAGTTTCTTTTTGCGCAAGGTGCTCTAACAGTTGGTTGCAACAGGGCGAGGCAACCACTTAAACAGTTGAGATTTTTAAACACCCAAGTGGCCTTTGGCTTTGGAGATTTAAACTGACCTTACAGATCGCCAAATCTACCAGCACCATACTTATTACTTTGCGGCTTTTTTAAATCTCGCTTTTACTACAACAAGCCATAAGCCTAACAAATGTTGAAAGCCAGAATAGAAGAAATTGTCAATTTGAAGTCAGATGTTTTGTGAGCAACAAACCAAAATGCCGTAAACGAGGGCAATATTGCATCAACTCAAGATGTGGCCATTTGAGCGATATTTTTTTTTTTGCAATTAGTGTTATTAATTTGACACTTTCATATGAAATGTTTATGAAAACAGAACTACTTTTTTATTTATATATATATATATATTTTTTTAATTGGCAGGAACAGAAATGGAGGCATTTGAGATTTTCAACATATTTTTGCAGTCTTTTGCAAAATTTCCAACCTGCGACTAGGTCAAAATTACTTTCCAAGAACAGTAAATTCTATATAAAATATATCATAGTTTCTTCTAGAACTTGTTGATAAAAATGATTAAAGACAAATTTTTAACTACAAATATTAAACGAATTACTGACTAAGAAGGTCGTTGGGTGAAAAAATTTTTGGTTAAAATTATTTTTGTAGAAAACTCTTTAGTTCATTATTATTTCCTATATTTTGTTGTTATAATAACGCAACTAGATATGAAGATGATTGTCGTTTCAAATACAATTGGAAGAAAGTTTTTGAATGACTATTTTGGCTTTTATATGAAAATTTAAAATTTTTGTTTATATTGTCTTTTTAATGTAAAATTTGTCTTCATTGCAAAAAAATTAACACATTTTTTTTTAAATTACTATTAATTAAACCTTTAATTCATGCGAGCGTTATATTCAAACCTCCTCCATTCAAATCTAGATTTCGTTAATTTTTGTGCTACAAATTTAGCTGCACCGAGATAAAATTTAACCTGTTGCAGTATAAACAACAACAAAAAACTATATATGAAGTGGAAATTTAAAACTCACACTATATTTTTTCCCAACACGTACACCTAAAAACATGCTATATATGTATATGAAACTTTCTACATAAATTTTGCGCCTTGTCATTCTCTACAAAAGGCGTGTTGGTATGTAAAAATAAAATAAAATAAAAACAAGAACAACAATACAATGCGTTGCACACAGAACGATGAAATTGTTGTTGTTGGCTCATAAAAATTAAGAGAAGCAACAATGAGCTCACATAGGAATATAGAGGCAATAAAATAAGGATATGGCAATTGCAAAGCCTCCTTTTTGAAATAAAAATGCATGGTCTACTTTTAGGCTTAACAAAAACTTTATGATTAAAAACAGTTATGCCAAGCATAAAAATAGGGTTGTTACACAGCAGCAATATCTTTAATAATAGTACAATATCCTACAATATATATAATATAAATATATATGTTGGTATATGTTCTAAGTAAATGTATAGTACATAGAAATTGTTGTTTTTACTTGCCAAAAGTAGGGGTGGTGGTAGTTTTTTATTCATATTTTCATCAGACTCTCTTTCTCTTACCCTCAAAAGGAAAAATGTGCGCACGAAATATAGTTTTTCCTTTATTCGTTAAACAAAATGTGTAGGAAAAAATTTTTAATTTTTTTTCTGGTATAAGTAAAAGGATACTGTATAATAGTTCTAAAATATGTGTATGAGTGTATAAGATTCAAACTTCTATTTTTCTGGTCATGGCTTTATATTTTTTGTTTTTGTTTTTTCTTTTTTATCTTATACACATTTTTTGTTGTGCAAGGGTATGGGCGCTTTTTTGTTATAGCCGCTCCTCCTCTCTTTTTTTGTTATTTTAATTCACGGGTTTTTTTCCAAACCCGTTGTAAATTTTAAATTGAAATAAATACCAACTTCTAGATTGAACAAGTACACAAATTTACGTACTTCTTTTATTTATGAATTATTGTTGAACTTTAGTTTAAAACTAGAAAATTAATTTGAAGTACAGAACCATATGGAATGATTGTTGGAGGATTATAAATTAACTGTGGGAGAGTAGAGCATCAGTGAAATTCCATCGAAACACAAAAACAAAATTTAAATAGGAGAAATAATTATACAAGTAATCGACTGTAATTAAAGTTTAATACATATTAATAATAATATATTGAATAAACAATTTTTTGGTGACAAGGAAATTGGTAAAAAAAAATTAAAATATAAAATCGGTATAACATTTTATATGTTGTTAAATTAAAGCTTGAGGTAACGAAAGATCCTTGTGAATAATTTCTTGCTTATAATTACCTATTTGAAAAAATTTTAATGGAGACTTTTTCGCGGCAAATATTTTTATACGAAGTTTTTGATAAGCATTTCATTTAGAAAAATTTTTACATTAATCACTATATTTTTTTAAAGTTTTGGATAGAGTAGGTTTATTAGAAAGCAATGGTTGTTATTCCGGGGGTTACTCCCTATTGCGATGCGTATGCTAGCTTGATGCGTTTGATATTTTGTTAACAATGATATTTAGTTTTAATTAACGATTTTGCCATAAGCTTTCGTATTACAGAGTGCACTGATGCCACATATGCGAAAGTGAAAAAATTAGATGCGAAAGGAAAATGCGTAAACGCAATAAAGGGTACCAATTATTGGATTAGGTACCATATTTCTTACGCATAGCAATAGAGAGTAACCCCCAGGTTGTTTACGGAACTTGTATCAAGTTGGATTACGAGAAACTTTCGGATTTATTTAGAAAAAAATGCTATTTTAATTTCATTTTTGAGAAAAATATCTCTCAAACGTACAAAATTTGTTATCAAATTTGGAGCATTCAAAACAATTTTCTCAGAAAAACAACTGCGTTTATAAAATTGAGTTGACAGGAATTTTCGCAGTTATTATAAAAACGCTGTCGAAATTTTTCCACAACATCAATCTATTTTCGGTAAATTTTTTTTTATGACAGATGCTTATGAGAAAATTGTCGTTAAAAAATTTGTTATAAGAAAGTTACATATAAGAACAAAAATAATGATGAAAATTCTTTGGGAAATTATCACTGCTACTAGAAGGATTTTTGGTAGCAGCGTAAACGCTGTTCAAAATTTTTTTTATAAAAAATTTTTTTGATGGGACACATTTTTGTAAATAAAATGTATTTTTTGTTCTGGCCTTAGCCGACATTTTACAACAAACAATACATTTTGTAAAAACTCTAATTAATTTAACAATTAGTTGCGGGGAATATCGCAAAATAATAAATTTCATTATTAAGTATTTTAGTGTATATACTCATATATATTTGATAAAAATTTGTTGATGAACAATTTTTTTTAATAGAAATTCTTTGCTAATTCCTTTTTTACTTTGGCGAAATATTTATTTTTTTTATTGATTTTGAGGGTGAAAAATATTTTGTGGAAGATTATTTTATAAAAATCTCAATGCGCATATATAAAATTCTGGAAAAATTGTTGAAAAATTTCTTTAACGTGTTTTTTTTTATATTTAATCGAAAATATTTTTATTTTATTTTTCTTTTAAAAAGTTTGCTCGGCGGGTTTTATATGAAAAATATTTCATGAAAATATATTTCCCGGCAATAGTGCTTATATGGGAAATGTTTAATTAATATTATGTCAGCAATATTTTTTTCTTGTGAAAAACTTATTAGTAAAACCTTTCATGAAAATATTCCTGCTCAAATTTAAAAATTACAGCGATTCGTTGCAAGCATATTTTTTCAAGAAATTAAAAAAAAATTTTACAAATTTTACTTAAAAATGTAATCTTATTCTGCTTTCTCTGCTTTGCGTTCGCTGGGTTACATTTGCCCTCTTGCAAATGCATGGAGTAAACGAATGCTATACAAAAAAACGCATTTAGCTATTCGTATTGCATATTTGTACAGAAACACTATGACAAGAGAAAAATATGAAAAATAAACATCAAAATGTATTTATTTCCTTGTGTGAAGTAATATATTTGTTCTGTTGTTGGAGCTGCTGCTCCAAAATCTAATGCAAAATGGGCAGAAGGTGCGTGCACGTGGTAGAGGGGTCTAAATGCTGGAGTGTGTTGCAAGTATTTTGAAATTTCGTTTAAAAAATTTCTTTTTGTGTATGTGCCTTATAGATAAATATTATGGCAAACAAATATTTTGCACATAAAAAACAAATAAATACCCGACAAAATATTTTGCATATTTGAAAACTAACAATCGAACACTTACATACGCACATACCATACCATATGTATGTAGTGACTCAGTAAAACGCATAAAGGCACACAAATGCACGCTCATACTCACACACTTGCTAAGATAAATAGAATAACAAAATAAATGGTATTGGCGTATTAATGTAAGTGTATGTTTAAAATACATTTCCAAATGCAGTTGAATTTTTACGTTTTCTAAAGTGTATTGACACTGAACAACAGTGGGCTGCAAGTGAGTGATAAGTTTGAAAAATTTTTAAATAAAATCTATTTCCCATTACGCTATTAAATTTTATGGAATTGGTTTCCTTTCATACCACTGTATATGATGCTTTATAAATTTCCAATCTATCACATATATGGAGAGAAAATTTTATAGAATTTCCATTTCTATTCTCACATATTCAAAGTATGAATATTTGCACATATTTTTTTCTATTCTTAACTATTTATTATTTATTTATTTATTTCCATCCATATGTTTTGTGAGCTAGAAATAAAAATGTACAAAATATTTCTCCCTATTGATCTAAAGCATAATAAAACTAAAGTTCCATATGGTGTTTGTTGGCTGTATTATACTCGTATGTGTATGCATGTGTTATGTGCGTGCACTAGTACTTTGTGTTTTAGTGTAAGTGTATTTGAACACATAAGTTTATTTAAAGTTTTATATCCGAAACATAAACTCATATAAAATTGTAAATTTATGTGTTATTTTCAAAAAGAAATTTTAAATTGCACAAGCAAAAAAAACGATTTACAAATTTTAATAAGAGTAAAAGAAATATTATAAAATTTATTAAGTCAAAAAATTTATCTTTTCACAGAAAATAAAACATATGTTATATAAAAATTTTTATCCAAAAGCAAATACCTCAAAAGAATTTGTGCTTAATTCTAATGGTAACAGTGCAGCAGTTTATTTTGATCTAAAGAACAGATTTATTGTGTCTACTCGTACAATTTAAAACTAAATACTAGTTTATTATTTTTCGAGCAAAAATTAGAAACTTTGATTCACAAAAGCATTATTTGGCTTTGTTAAGTTTCTAGCAGAAAAAAAAGTGGTGAAAAATCTTAAAGAGTTTTTATAGTGCAGACTGACTATTCATCTGCTAGTCAGCTACTAAACTATCCTATTTTTGCATCAGGCGTAGTTGAAAAAGTATCTCATATCAATATTTATTCAAGGTCCTTCAAACCGAAATTCCACCCTCACGCATGCTGGATAGTACTGCGAACTGTGATACCCAAAATGAAGGCTTGAAAATTCCAAATTGATATGACAACTAATGTTGAAAAATTTTATAATAATACAAAAATATAATAATTTCAATAGTCGTCTACTAATTAACCCTTAAACTTCGAGTGTAAAGTAACGATATCTACAAATTCACTTTTTTATTTTTCAAGCTTACAGTGTTCTTAGTATAAATGTTGAAATATTGTTAGCAATTTTGGTAGCAAATAATATTTAATTATTAAATTAATTTAAGCATCATCATGATTGAATATATTGTTTCTGCCTCACCTCTGTGCGAATAATTTTTAATTCCATTTTATGGGACAACCCTATGATACATATATTAAAACAAATTACTTAACACCTCAACAGCACTTGTAAACAACAACTATATATCTCTGAATGGTGAGACTTCTGCAGTGCATCTTACATTAGCAGAAGTTGGTTACAACTCATCTCGACATGGCAATTATATACTACGTTTATACGCACGCCTTATTTGCAAATAAAAATGAAGAATGTTGCCGTATAACTTTTTTATTGTAACTTATTAGCTCACTTAACAAGTCGTGAATAACGACACTATTTGCAAATAAAAAGTAAGACGTTGCCACTTCATGAACGTTTTTTGTGTTTTACTTACCAAACAATCATATTTTCGTCACATGGCATCACTAATAATAACATAAGTTCTGTATGCAATTTCCCGTATAAACAGTGAATTAGTTGATTGCAAATAGTTATATTTGCAAATAGAACGTGCGTATAAACGTAGTAATACTTAATCAAGATTTAGTTCGGCTGTAAATGGTTTGTAAACATTTTACCGAATGGAATTAAAACTTGCGCAAGTAAAATTACGACGTCTACTAAATAGGATACTAGTAACATGAGTAGAGTTTGTTACCTTTTAGTCTATTCTCCAACCTTAGAGTAGCCCTACTGCTACAACTTAGGAGATTAGTCTCTAGCTAAACTTTAAAGTTCACTACTACTAATATAAGAAGAGAATCATTTTGAATATCACTGTGCTAAAATAAAAGTGGTTTATAAAAAGCTTGAGTGTCTGCTTAACATAATGAAATAATTTCTACATGGACAAGCGTTGAGAAATTAATTAACATTTATAGTCGTTTGAAGGACATTGTAATTGCCAGTGTTCTTAAAACAGGGATATTAAAAGGAGTCAAAAAAATCAAAAATCCTATGTAAATGTCTAACAATATAGAAGAAAATTATTGCAGGCAATATATCTTATCAAAGAACAATATCAAAGGACCAATTAATCAAAATTGACTTAACTTTTTATATAAATTGATAAAAAAAATTAAAACAGGTTTTAAGAAAGGATTATTTGTTTAATATTTTTTCTCCTATTTTATTATTAATTTTTATTAATCCTTTATTATTACTATTTATTTATTTATTTAATGAGTTTGTATTATATTTTTCAAACACTGGGTATTTTTTGTCTCGAAGGACCATCTAATATTAAAACAAAAATTGTTATCAAACGACTGATAATACTTTTTTTATATATATTTAACAAAGTTAATAAACACAAACTAAGAAGCTACTTGGCTTCCCTGCAGTAACACCCAGAATTTCTGGCAGGAATCGAAAGTCGCAGGAAGCGACACAATGTATATATTCGTAATTCCTTAGAAAACATACAGACAAAAGCACTACCTTTATGGTCTACCGTTTATCAGGTGCTCGAAAAAATATTTCACTTTTTTCAAAACCCTAAGTAGTAATTAAAAAAAACTTTGAAGCAACGAAAATAATATTTATATTAAATATCTATATGAAAAACAAAAGAAATTAAGTAATAGGAACATGTAAAATAATTATTAGAAAATCATTGATTCAAAAGGATGTTCTTTTTATATGCTTTTATCTTTTTCCTTTAAATCTTCTTTGATTATTCGACAACAAACAAAAAACAATTTTTTTTTTTTAACATTCAATAGCTCGAACACCCGTCCCTTTAATCACAATCTTCCAGAGTGTTGACTCAATAATGTCATTGACAATGTCATTCATTGAAACGTATAGACACTGCGGAAAACGTTTATATATACATATATTTATATTTATATTTATATTTATATACATAAAATATTACTTATTTTTGAGGAATGACAGTATTATTTTATACTCAAATCCAGGTGCTGTCTTCTCTCTGTATATGCTTAAACGAACAAGGTATATTTTGTCTATTAGTCTGTCCTTTTGTCTCCCTGTATGAGGAGTTTTCAAAGTCCTTTTTTACGTTGTTTCAAAAAAAAAAAAAAAAAAAAAAGCGCGCGTGTGTTTTGTTCATTAAAATAAATACTAGTTTTTTTTTCATTCTAACCAAAAGAATGAGAAAAATATATACAACGATTTCGGTGTTTCTCGTCAATTTCTTTTTTATGGTGACTGCTTGCGTAGTAATTCAGTGTTTGATGGGAATTTGAAAGTGTTATTTTGTGTATGTTCGAATACATTATATTCTCTGGTTTTACACTTCATGCCACATTTATTGACACTTTTCGTTTAAAGTCGCTTGTGACTTGAGTTAACAAACTTTTCCATATTTATTTTTTTTTTCGTAAAAACATGGTTTTGCATCATCGATTTTATCAATATTTTATTGATTATATGGCACGAATAATTTGAAAAGTAGGGTAGTTGCAGAATACAAAGGGTGCTTTTTTTCGAAGGCATAAAATTTTAAAACCCGCAGACAATATTCTTCAATACCCAATTTCGCTGTACAAATGGAACTAAAATGTTTTGGCAAATAAATATCGTTAGACTCGTGTCAAAGCAATGTTTACAAATCGCTTTAATTCAATTTAACACACATGATCGGGTGCAATCAACATGAATTTCGTAATTTGGTGATGAATAGTTTGCTCAGAAAGTCTGAAAGTTAAGTAAAAATACATTTTAAGCCAAGAATTTAAAAGTCATTTTTGAAACAATACTGCGTTCTGAAAAATGTCCGCTTTTTGCACTTCATAGTTCTCTATATGCCTGTTAACGATCACTCCTTACTTTAGGGAAAATAATATTTACAGTAGCTAAACAAAAACATTCGATAACTATTGTAATTTCTGATAAAATTGTATTGAAACTTCATACAATATAGATTGACGTAATTTGATTTCAGATTTTAATATGTACGAGTACATCAGCCAAGCACTGTGATCATACAACTAAAAACATATTCAAAATATAATTCAATAAATTATTTCTCAATAATTTATCAATTACTGTATTATATTTTGATATTATATTAAAATTGTTTGAAAACATCTAAGAAAAAAAATCCAGGAATGTAAATATAATTCATTTTAATATAAAAGACTGGCCCTTCTAGGCAAGAAGAAAATTTTTTGAAATCGCAAAAAAATGTCACTAAACTTAAAGATTTAACTTTTATTTGTTCGTAAAGCCAAAAGCTGCTTTAACTTGAGACTTTTTACTTGAGCCAAAACAATTGATCTTTCGAACAGTAGGAACGTTACACTAAGGGCTTGTCTCTAAGTCCAAATATAATAAATTTATATCTAATACAATACATCTTCATACATAAATATCTATTAATGTAAAAATTTTTTTTGATAGCATCTATAAAATTTGCTGTTTTATAGTCATTCTTTAATGGTATGTTCTAGAACTGAAAAGCTTGTTCCTATCAAAATAATTAGTAATGGAAAGGTAGTGTCAATGTTACGCCCGTTTCAGGCCTGACGCTGCGAGGTTTTTTTGGTGCAAGCATTAACGCAGAAAGTTAGTCAGTTAAGTGTAATAGGCTAAACCAGAGGATAATATAGCCACTATTCATGGAATGTAGTAGTGACGTTTTAAGCAGGGATTTTTTCCACCTTCCGCAACAAATCGGATTTTTCAAGCTTCAATCAACTAAATATTGTATTTGTCATGCAAAATAGGAGCCTAAAGTAAACCAACTTTTAAAACGTTTCTGTCTATTGTTAAGATACATCTTTAAATATTTAAGTATAAACGACGGCATTAATATGTAAAATTTTAGGATGATATTAACGTACAGGAGGCTTATCAAATGGAAAAGCAACAACAGCGTGATTTAGAAAGCTGATATTCTCAGTCCTCACTTCTTTGAAAACGATGTCGAAATGCGATAAATAAAATAAAGGCTAAATACCTTGAAATTTAGTGATGTGAATGTCAGATATATATGGTGGATTATTGTTCATGGTGATCACTCACGCAGGTTTCAAAATTAAAATGAGTATGAATGAGTATTAATGATATTTAGTGGTTTTGGCAGGACTAAAATGTGTACAACTGAATGATTTCAGGCTCTACATAGATTATACAATTAGATTGCACTGGATGTTTTTTTTTGTGTACATGGCTCTCCTAGAATTGGATTGATAATTTAAGTTAGACATAAACTGGAGATCAAATTCATTTAAATTACATGGTTTAAGTTCTAGGCTCCAGTCTAATCTGAACTACTCAACGAGTTCCACCCAGACACGCTCTCATTAAGCTTAAAACACCTGAAGTTCATTGTTGAATTCTGCTGGAAATATGAAAGTCCTGCCTAACCTTACAGCTTATGTATATGATTTGATGTTCTATTAACTATGGCATACATGTTCTTTTCCTTCATTTAAATGGTCTCGTCAATATCTAATTTTCTATCCAATTCAAGCACCAAGTGGCATAAAACGCTTTACAACTTTTTTTCTTATTTCAGGAAGCATTTTTTCAAACATTTTACAAATTTAATAAGCAAGTAACAGCCTGTCAATTAGTCAGTATATTAAAAAACCAACTGTAAAAAAACATAATTGAAATTGTATTTTTCCTTATTTATATTCCTGTTTGCAAACAAGTTGTTTTCCTCATTGAAAACACGTAAAGGGATGGGGGGAGGAGAAAAATACATTCAAGTAGCTTGTTCTTTCTTGTATAATATGTTATTAATTAAGTGTTACATGCAAATTGTATGTATGTGTGTGTATGTGTGTCACAGCAATTTATAAGGAACATTTCATTTCTGGCAAAATTTTCTTTACCAGAAAATCCACTGAAACAATATGGAAAATTTCATTTTGAGAGGGGTAGAGTGTGTATTTGTACTTGAGTGTGTGAGAATATATTTAAATTATTTGTTACCTGGAACATGACATGTTTACTAGCTGTGACGGAAGCAAGTGTGTTACTCGTGTTTTGACTTCCTCTACCGGCTTTAAGTGCCTTTAAGATGTTAATGTTCATGCCGGTTAGGCCTATTGAGTATGCTTGCCGGCAAAGAAATATGCCTGTACATTGTAGTTTATGTGCCACCAAACAGCTTTATTTGAATGCTTATATTTCTTTTTATTTTAGTTTTCTAACTTTTGGTGTATTTATTGCATATTTTTAGGGGCTTTCAGTAGTATTTCATTACTTAATACTATTTTAGTTAGTTTGTTTGTAAATTTGATTGATTAGAAAGGGAAATGTTTTTGGTTTATTATTTTTAATGCATTATTAGGTGTTACAAGCAATTTCAAGGTAATTTGCGTCAAAACTTTTGTTTCTTACAAACTAACGCTTGATAATAAAGAAAACATGTTCATAATAGAAGTGTTGATGTGTTTTTATAATTTATGGACTAGACTTTGCTGGTATCAGATAAATAAAGAATGGCAAAAATTAATTTCTAAGATAGATCAAGAAATATTATGATCAAAAATTGCACAGAAATAATCTTCAAGTTTCAACGAAACCTTCCTTAGATGGCATATAGAATAAATATTTTATTTAAACATTTTAAACTTTTTGAAATAACTAATAAATCATTCCAGCGAAACCACCGGTAGATGGCTTAGAGAATATTTTATTTTAATATTTTAAACTTTTTGAATATTTAATGACAAATTTTTTAACAAATTGCAGAATATAAAAAAAACTGTAAGTAGTGTTTTTGAAAACGCACGCACCTCTTGTAAATTCTATAAATGTTTTTTTTTTTTTTTTTTTTTTTTTTTTTTTTTTTTTTTTTGGTACATCCAATAAATTTTGGAATCTTTTAATAATTTTTTTCTGAACTTTTTAAAATATTTCTTCACTTTTTCAAATTAAACAATACTTCTTTGAAAAGTGGAATATTAAGAAGCTAAGGCACTAGCATTTACGTTCCCATTTAAGAAATCAATTAAGCGGATACGCAATATTAAGCCTTCTTCTAAGGGAGTAGGCATAACCCTTGCAGGTACAATTAAGCCTTTGGGAATTATTTTAAATGAAAAAACTTACTTTAAAGCAACATGTGGTGCAAACATGTATCAAAGCAATTTAATGCGGAAAATTTTTATTTCCACTTTTCAAATAATAAAAATTAAAATTTTTCTATACCAAATAAAGTAAGCTAAAGCTTAATTAAGCTCTTACTCATTTTGTTTTATTTATCGATTTATATGTATCTCAAATGAACAAAACAAGCTTAAGAAATAAACTAAAATTTATTAATGCTCGGTCCAACCCATGTTAATTGTGAATCACACCTCAACTTATTTTGACATTTCTTTGTTTCATTGTTTGACGAATTCAACCACGGAGAAGTACACAATTGAGCACATTTTACGTCGTAAAAACATTGTCCGTACTTTTTCGAAAATGAGCAGTTACCCTAAATGGTGTTCGCTATCGCGTGATGATCACGGATCTCTTGTGGCCAGAAATTGAGAATATGGACCTGGACGATATGTGGTTCCAAAAAGATGATACCACTTGCCACAGAGCCAACGAAACAATGGCTCTTTTGCGCGAGAAATTCAATGACTGTGTTATCTCACGTCGTGTCGATCATAATTGGCCGCCTCGATCATGTGATTTGCCACTGTTGGACTTCTTTCTTTGGGAATATTTAAAAGAAAAGGTGTACGTCCATAAGTCCAGAACAATTCAAGAGTTATAGGATGAGATAATTCGGCACACTCACGACACAGAGCCTCAGTTAAATCATTGACGATTTTTTAATAATTTTTGCAGGTTAATTTTTTTACTTTTTTTAAATAAATTTATTATTTAAAAGTAGTACCTTTAATAAATTTAAGAATAATTTTTTTTAGAAAATGGCACCATTAACATATACGAAAATATATGTAATTATTAATTATTTTTTTAAAAGTTGATCCTTTAAAAAATCCTAAAAATATTTTATTTAAAACTTTTGTAAAAGTCGTACGTACCTCCTAATGAATCCTGAAAAGTTTTGTTATTTAATTTTATGTGGAACATTTAATAAGTGCTAATGGCTTATTTTGTTTATATTTTTTAAAAGATAATAAATCCTGCAAGAAATCGTGCTTAATTGTAGCTCTGATAGATTTAAGAAAAACATTTATTTTTTAAAGTTTTTAAAAGTTGTACCTTTAATAAATCCTGAAGGTTTTTTAAGATACAGACGTATTTCTATTAATTTTTTAGTATTAAATTTTTTACACAAAAGATATTTCTCCCATTGTTCCGCGGGTTCCTCAGAAATATTTTATTTTCAACGTAAAAATTTCGAACGTGTTTCAGTTAATGCCAACAAATTTTCGTGTTTTCATCATCTAGTTCAAAAATATTTGCTGGTAATAACAATTTCCTAAATTATCATTACAAAAAAATCTTAGCCATTATTAATTCATTGCAAAAATATTAATAAATACATTGGGGATTTTTTCTCTTATTTATTCTGCAAAAAATATTTTTAAAAGTCTTTGTGTGTGTGTGCGATTGAATTTGGAGAAAAGTATAGAAGCAAAAAATAATAATTGAAATTACGTAAATAATAAAAATTTTAAATAAGTGTATTGAACAACATTAAAGAAAATGAACATTAAATTGAGAAATACAATGAGCAACACCTTTTCTTTCAAGTGGAAATTTTATTATTAATTTTTCCTTTCAAATTATGAGTGTGTTCCATGAAAATTCCCGTTCTCAACAAAAGTTTAATTATTCTAACGCACTTAAATTTTTTTTGAAAAATTAAGTGATGTATAAAAATTATAAATAATTGAAAGAAATATGTATTTTTATAGATCTAGCAACATTACCAGCAAAAAATTTTGGCTCAAATACAAAGAGACCTCGTTATGTATTTTAAGTAACAAAGCAATGGAAAAACCTTTATATAAAAATATAGGCGTCCTCATTTGCATCCTCAAAAAATCTATCTTGAAAATTTTTTGCTTAGATTTCTTTTGAACTACAAGGAAAACTTTGGATTTATTTAATTTTCCTTACATTTTATTGTGAAAATTCATAGCACAACATAAAATTCATAAAACTACTTAAACATATAAATATTTAAGGGTGTTTATTTTTTGCAACTTTACTTTAATCATTCATACCTTCCCCACCACCACCACCGCCTTTACCACACCATCAACATCACCATCAGCATCAGCATTATTGTTATTAAAAACCAAAGACCGCCAACCACCGTTGTAACAAACATTACAACAATTATTGTATAAAATGCTTTTTCTTCCTTGTGTTTTTCTTTTTTTCCTTTCAGCATTTTATTTCTCTTGTGTTAAATGCCGTTAGCATTGTAATAAAAATGTCAACTCTAATATAAGACCCCTCGTATCTGCCGCTTAAATATTATGCCTACAACATAATTTTTGCACAGAGACCTGCTAAAATGGGACACACACGCTCTCATTAAAACTTTACTAACACTAACACATTCTCATATTGCCGCATACAGAAGCGTAGGAGAGTAACTGTGCTGGGAAGAGCATCCTAATGTACCACAATAAGAAGGAACAAAATTAAAGAAGAAACTAAACATTTATATATTTAAATTACAAAAGGCAATGAAATGAATGTGTAACAGGAAAAATTGTATATTTATTAATGAAATATAAACACACGTGTATATATGTACTTACATATACGTGGGCGAGTTGAGAAAGGGAAGGTTTGCCTAGAGTATTTTTTATCAATGGAATCAATTAAATTTCTTCTATCCTTAAAAGAAGAAACTGTCAGAAACAGATTGGATCATACAAAGTTCTGATATAATTGAAAAAATAAATTTATACGGTATACGACTATAGCAGTTCAAATATACCCTCGTAGACAATTCGGTAGTGTCAAGGACTCTGGGTATTTCTTCAAACCTATAGTTTGGCATTTATGAAATTATTTGTTAAATTCATAATGCAAGATACTATCCAAAATAGTTATTTAAAATTTAATCGTTTATTGTTGGCTCAGATGAGTATATGCCTGAATTTCATGTTCGAAGGCTTTCCAACATTACTCGGCTAGAGAGCACTGATGATTTGGCGAACGCCTTTGTAATGCAGGCATATATATATACAGCTAAACCAACAACAAATAATCTTTGTTTTTACACATTTTAAGTAATTTTATAAATATTCTTTATAAATATTTTATAGAAAACTTTGCCAACCTTTTTTTATTTTGTGAAATTTCGCATACGAACAAGTTCTCTTAAATGAGGCAATGGTACTTCGTCCAATTGTACATAAAATATTGATTAAAAATATGTAGTTTCAAAGTTTGCGTTTTTTTTTTAATAAAAAAAAACTCTTGGGTAAAAAGAAAACTGCTTTTATTCCATCATAAACAATTACTTCCTTGTGTCTATCAACCTTTAAGTCGATTTTTATTTGCTGGCCATGTGCAGCTTATGAAGAGCGATCCTGTAGCTTTTCTAAGCCTTCTAATTTGTACATAAGATTTCTCAAACCAGAGAAGGAACGAATACAGATGCTGGGAACAGAGAAGGTTCCTTTGTTCCAAAAACGATTCAAAATGTCAACTTAGTCTTATTAAATGCTGTATATACAATTAAAAATTATAGTGCTGCTTAATTTACCAGAGGATAGTAACAAAAAAAAAAAAAAACATCAGCATTTTTGGTATCAAGCTGACCTTCAACTCCCAATCTGACAGACAAGCAAATTGTACATCAGTTTATTCGACGAAGTTGTCAAATTCAAACGGATCAAAGGCTCAGACTGCATAATTAAAATGTAGATTAACAACAATGTATTCAAGCGAGTAGTTTCTGTAAAAACTAATAACGAACAATCAGTCATAATGTTTGAGCGCATTTAGAGACCAATTTAAAGTTTTCAGCAACTAAAGATATTACAATATAAAACCTTTAAATGTAGGGAGGGGGGCGATGCGGAGAGGATATTCGAATATGAGCTGACAGTAGTGTTACGCTAAAATTTCAATGGAGTGCCTTTACTACAACCAATCTGATTTACGAATACCGCAAGTGTCTAAAGAGGCATTCAAACCTAAGTGTTCCCAAAAACATTGTCATGGAGGAGGTAGCCCAGGAAAGAGCCCAACGGAGCAACTGGAATACGAAACAACTAAGAGCCGTCATGTTAAGCTGCTGTAAGATGTTAACTCAGCAGGGAATTAGTAAGATCGGGAGGACCACTTGATACAGCCTAAGAGATCTCGAGGATAGCCTGGTCCCCATATAATCACAGGAGATCTGCAGTCCCGGAGGGGACCTCTCAGAATCAACTTCGCGAAATTGTATTAATTTTGAAAAGAAAATTTTTTTGTCTCAGTTTTAACGAACAAGGTTGGGCTATACTTCCCTTTATGTTATTTTATTTTCACTTAATATGTATACATGTGTACACATACATATGGATGACACATATAAGTACGTATGTATATATTAAGTTTTTAACATTGCTAAATGTATGTATGTAAGTACATAGTTAATGGTGGAAATATATTACATAAACATATATATGTGCTTTTGATGAATAAATATTTCTATGTGTTACAATAAACAAGGTACTTGCACATAAAATTATTAGCTATTAAGTACAGAGATTTTCTTCCTGCTTTCAACATTTGTGATTTAATATAAATGTTTATGAAACGCGCGCACAATAAGAAATTCCAAGAAATATTTTACGAAAAAGCATTCCAATAAAATAAGAATATTTAGGCATGTGGCAAAATAAATAGATTAAAAACAAATTATGGTAAATAAGTATGAAAACCTTGTGGGTAGTTGGAACTCTTAAAAATTTGTAATATTAAAAAATTTAAGAATGCATATTTATTTTCTAATAGCAAAATTGTTAAACATCTTTAATTATGACAACATCTGTAATCTTGTTCTCAAATCGTAGTTATTTCCACTTGCTATGCTTAATATTTATTTACATGATTTGAAGCCCAAAAATATGCAAATTATGTTGCCTGACTTGGTAACAATATAAGCAAAATTTAGTCAGATGTTGTGATGTTTAAAAGAAAAAAACCTTTGGAAAAATAGAAAGAAACCCTTTTCTCTTTTTATCAACATACAAAAAAAGGATACTTATAACTTAAGAACATTTTCCTTAAAGTCTTAACAATATTTTAAATAAAAATCAAAGGCATAACAAAAAATAGCTATAAGCCCTTGTTAATATATGTTAACGACTTTTACTCTAAATTCAAAAAAAAAAACAACAACACAATACACAATATTTTAAAATCTTACATTCTTACAATCATACAAATATTTAAGAGAGAAAAAAGATGATAGCAACCCGAAAATCTCAAACCCAAGACCAATACACTGTCTTACATTTTTAGCAAATATACAAATAAGTTTGTGAAAACCATGAAACACAAATTTCCTAAGCAGAAAAAAGGAATGGAATATATATAAACAAAAACAAAAACAAAGCCTGTTTGAGAGAAGTGGTGGATTTTTAATAAGATAAAAAACCAGGAATTCTAATAAAATAAAAAAACAAACTATATGTGTCATCGATTTAGTAGGCAAGTGTAGCCAGCCAGCCAGCAAACCAGCCAACAAGCCAGGCAGCTAGCCAGCCAGCCTGCTAGCCGAACACATACCACTAAAGCTGTTTATGGAAATCGTTGAACATCATCCCTTAATAAATGGAGGAAAGTCTAATGCCCGTACAAAAAGCTACTTTAAGTGCTGACACACGCATTAAACAAATAAAAAGTCGTAGTAGAATAAAATAGAAAAAAAACCGACAACTAAAAACATTTGTAGGCTCTATTTTGGTTTTAACTTTTTTTCTTCTTCGTTATTTTGTCATGCGGCATTTGACAATAGAGAGCATACAAGCGAATAAAAAAAGTTGTTAAAAAGTATAAAAAATAACGTTAACAACATGACCAATTTTTCTTTTTTTAATTTACACTGAAATGCTTTTTAACCAACTAAAAATAGGCTTAGAGCTTTTTATTTATTACTTTTTTTCAACCAAAGAGAATAGAAAAAAAGGCAAAAAGAGACTTTAATAAGGGTCAGTTAAATGTTAAAGTAGATGTGATGGAAAATCGATTGATGATGATTATTGGAAAAGAAAAAAACGTTTATAGGCATTTCGAACGAATTTAGGATTTTAACAAGTTGTTGAGGGGAGTGGCCCCAGAGTATTTTAATAATAAAAAGAAAATAATATTTGAAACAAACTCAACATACGGACGGGTCACATAAAAACATACAAAAGAAAATTTAAAACCTTTTTATAAATTTTTAATGCTAACAAAATATATATGTATATGCAAAAATTGTGGTATTTTATGGATCATTATGTTCATGCAGTGTGTTGTAACGGCCCCATTTTTCCTCCCCTATGACCACTAACCTTTTCTAAATATGTAAAAAAACAGAACTTTTAAGTCTTCATAGTTATTTTGGATATCCCGGCATTGTACTTTAATGAAGTGCTTCCTGGGACATTATTCCTGCATATCACCATTATTTTTCCAAACAAATATAAAAAATTTATAAATAAAATAAAACTGAGTTTCTTCTCACTCCTTTTTCAAGCTCCCATAATTATATGAAGTATCCCACTACTGTATTTTAACTAAAAACTCCCTCGAACAATATTCGTGTATAAAGTGTTGTACCATCTCTTCTTCGTTACTCCCATATGACCAATAATCCTTTCACGAACTTAAATTTTTATATAAGCTTATCTGTTGTTTTATCATCTAGCATTTCCCTTTATTACAATATGCTCTTGTAACAATTTTCCCAGCTAACAAGGACATGTGCCGATTTACTATATTTTCCCTTTTAAATAAATCTAGTTCCATTTACGATTACTATTAACTAGTTGATAACTATAATTTAAATTTAATTACGAAACATGTTCTAGATCTCTGTTGAATTTAAATTTATTAAAAAAAAACTATATTATATAAATTATATTATACAAATAATATTTAATCATTCTATGACTATATTTTCGTAATTATCAAATGACTTTTGAGAGTTCTTGTATAAGAATACGAAGTTGAAGAGTTTTTCAATCTGAAGTCTACTAATGAGAAGGCATTAACACCAGTCATATAGACAGCTTTGCCCACAACAAATAAGTCTTTATTGTGAACATTTGATTGGTAAAGTATAGAGAATAATTGTGAAATTTTGTATTTATCTCCATGCACATAAAACAAAATGCGGCTTTTCTTTCAAAAATAATGTCAGTATAAAGGAAATCAAAGAAGAAGTTGATCTTTTAAGTTTTAATAATAATATCCCTTACAAAAAATATTCATTAAATTCATTATTCGATATATTTTCCAAAACAACTATTTGATAATTTATTGCTTGTTGTTGGCTTAGCTGAGTAAAAGCCTGCATTTATAGGCGATAGCCAAATCATCAGTACTCTATAGCCGGATCATGTTGTATATTCATATACAAAAAATCAACAAACACTATACCATATGAGAATTCTATAGAATTCAAGCATATCTTTAAACGACTTCAAGAGAGGAGGAGTTCATCGAATCTTATGTATTTTTTTCTTTTTTAATTTTTGTCACGCATGACTTTATCATTTGTAAACTGGTTTTAAAAGTTTTTTTTTTTTTTTGTTCGAAAGGGTGCGCTTGCAGGTTGGTCCCATGTTTTTTTTTTCGAAAATCGGACACATCGATTTTGAAAAAAAAACTTGCGGTTTGATTTCAGAGAAAATCAGAAGGACAAAGTTGCCGCCCGAAATAATGATTAGAATATAACTCAGCCATTTAAGGATCTATTTAAAAAAAACTACTTTTCAGTCTTTCAGTCTTTCCAGGAAATAAAATATAAATTAGAAAATGATTATACTGATTTTTAAGTCTTTGGATTCGTTCTTTGTACTGAAGTCGGGTTTTTTGCCAGAATTATTTTACTTGTGAATTACAGAACATATTAATAGTATTAGAATTCGCCAATTTGGAGACACTTTTTTTGCGAGCAACAATTCAAAATGTCACAAAACGAGAGCAATTACGCATCAACACGGGAGGTGACCATTTGAGCGATAAATTTTTTTTCTCAAATAATGTTATCAATTCTACATGTTCAAAGAAACTTTTTATGAAAACAAAGTTTTTTTTATTTATAACAAAATAGCAACCAGTTCAAATTATGACAGTACTTTAGAGTCACCTTGTATATGTAATATAGGCAGCACAACAAAATGATGCGGAATTAGGCGCCTCGAATACAATTTTGGGTATATGAAGGGTGAAATATTAAAATTATAAGAACAATATAAATTAAATTGAGATCATTAGACAAAGCTCTGTAAATTGAGTAAATTAAATCGAATTTAATCGTCCCGATTTTGAAAAGCGAAACACTTTTTAGTTTTCGTCTTTTAAAATTTAGAATATCATATCTACACATCTACATTTTTCAAAACATATCAATGAAGAAATTATTTTTCTAAGTCTTCTTATTTAATTTGTTTACCATTTGAGGCTTTATATAAAAAATATGTTGAATTTAATCATCATACTGATGAAGTGATTCACTATAAGTAATTTATGCAAAGATATGCAAAGCAGTTTACTGGATTTGCTTTATTAATAAAAAAAATGTTTCCCAATAATAAAATTATATTGAAAAAATTTTCACATGGAATTATTTTGAAAAACTTATTTTTTATGTAATAATTATTAAAATCTAAACTAGATTTGCGATTAATATCAATTATTTAATCAATATCAAATTTTTAAGGAAACAGCAGAAATCAGCAACATTTTTTAGTTTCGTGTCAATATATTGAATTTATAGCCCATGGAAAAAAAATTGATATAGTATTTGAATGAAACAATTAGGTAATTATTCACATAATTATTTCTGAGCAACCCTGAAATAACAATTTTCAATATTGAGCATTTAAAATAAAATGTTGTTGTTCGTTTTTCATAATTAATACTAACATTGGCACTCAAACGGCATCTAATTATAAACAGGTTGAAGCAAATATAAAATAAATTGTTTATTGTACAAATTATTTATATATTTTGCAATTCTCATATTGTGTATGTTAGTTTTTGTATAAACGTAAGATTAAGTTAACTGATGAACAGCTTAATCCATAATAAACGAGAGGAAGATTGATAAAAAAATAAAAGATTCGTACTAATTTTAATACATACAAAAATTAATTAATTTTTGTTTCTTGATTTACCCAAGAATATTATGTTAGAAGATGGCGACTGACCATCAATATCTATTTCTTGAGTACTCTGTGGTAAGCATATTTTAAAATTAGCATTTCCTATATTAGATTAAAAAAAAAATATACATTTTAATAATATTTTAGAAAACTTCAATTTGTTTCAAAATAATTTTTGTGCAAAAGATATCTACAAAACACAACATCTACCACGTTTATACGCACGTCTTATTTGCAAATAGAACTATTTGCAAATAACTAATTCACTGTTTATACGGGAAATTGCATACAGAACTTATGTTATTATTAGTGATGCCATGTGACGAAAATATGATTGTTTGGTAAGTAAAACACAAAAAACGTTCATGAAGTGGCAACGTCTTACTTTTTATTTGCAAATAGTGTCGTTATTCACGACTTGTTAAGTGAGCTAATAAGTTACAATAAAAAAGTTATACGGCAACATTCTTCTTTTTTATCTGCAAATAAGACGTGCGTATAAACGTAGTAATCGATTGCTCACATTAATTTCTTTATACGCCGTTCTTTTCTTAACCCACCGGAAATTAGGATTTCGTGGTGATCTAACTGAGGAAAAATATATTGCATACTTTTAGAAGCATCAAATAAATATTTATTTACTAGTTTTGCATATTAAGGATTTTTTTTTGCAAGATCGTGTTACAATATCGATTTATCTTTTATTTCATATTGAAATAGATTGGTATATCGCCATTTGAAATTCTTACATAAATATGCATTGATTTTAGGAATTCAAAAAATAAAGAATTAATTGTTTCAGAGAACAAACGAGTTTTGTGTAATAGGCAATATATATTCAACAATTTATGTTATTTTAGTTTAAGGCTATTTTTTTTTTCTTCAAAAATGCTTTTACTCAAAATAGATATTTTGTATTTTTTAATTATTTAACTACGATTTTTAGCCGGTGTTAGATAATACTAGGAAGGTCTAAATTATGTAGACTGAAAGACTAGGGCTGGATTTCGATTTTAATAATGCTATGGATTGTTGGATCCGCTAAGTCAAAGTAAGTCCAATAAAGTTAGTTAGTAGTTAGTATGATTATTTTATTTTATTTACTTTTATGTTTACCAAGGCAGCGAAATTATGTGTTGGGAGGAGCAGTTCTATGTTAATATCATTTTATCTTACAAAATTTTTTATAATCTCTTTTTAATTATAAGTTATTCCTAAGAAAAATCCCCTAAAGTAAGCATTCTTTACCCATAAACTTGAAAAAGTCTTACTTTGCGTTTAATAACTTAATTTTCGCTGTGCTCGTCTGATTATAATTCACTTTACACAAATCTTGTTGTCATCCAAATATTAAATGATTAATGATCAAATAAAATCCCACAAAAACATTAAATTTAATATTAACTGAAAGCATACACTCACATATTTAATAATATTGGTACAAAAAAATTTTTTTTTTAATTTAAGAGGGTTAATTTAAAATATCCTAAAGCTAAATTTCGTCGCCTACCCCTGGGCTCATCACTTTTGTTAAAAAATGATAATTTTCTGTTATAGTTTGTTTTCAACTTTATTAACAAGTTGTTTGTTGTTATTTTTGCATGTGAGTTGGGGTTTGGGTTGGAATTACACAACCAACTAAATTATAGAGATATAGAAAGTCACATATTATGTTTGTCATTACGTGACTACAAACACAAGATTTACTATACAGTTTTTCATTTTTCATTTGGGTTTTCATTTCAAATACGTTTTTATTACACAATATTTTCCTCTAGATATTGTATATTATGTTTTCCTTTTTCTTTTTTATTTTTTATTAAGAAGTCTGCTTAGTATTAAATTCTTTTTGCTGTATTTCAGATAAAATATGAAAAATTATACTCACAGTAACTTGTTGAGCAAACTCAACCTTCGGCTGACCGACCAATTCAATAATATGAACCATATGGAATGATTTGTTGGTAAAACGTTTGCCAAAATAAACACTAATTTTTTCTTTATACACTTTTTTCTTTTTTTTTTCAAATAATTATTATGGTTTTATGGAGGATTTTTCTTAATTTTTTGTGTTATTTGCCGATGTTGTTGTTTGATTAAAATCTTTTAAATTCATACACTTGAAAATGTTATTTTTTTGCAGTACCTTTTTTAAATTAACAAATTTGTCTTAATAAATTTCTGTTAAAACTTGATTTATTTTATACTTTAGGCAACACTTTCAAAATGTGCAAATTTGTTTTACTGACATTTTGTCTTTAATCTTATTAAAGTTATTTTTAATAGTTAGTTTTTAATTTTCCTTGTTTTTTGTTTCTATCTTGTAGTTTATTTTATCAGCAGAGAAAAAACCAAAACCAAAATATTTTTCAACAACAAAAATTTTTTGCGGTGTATTTTTTTCGCTCGATTATTATATGGAATTTGTTTGTATAGATGATTATTGATTTTCTTTTGTTTGGTTTTATTTGAATTTTTGGTTGCCTGCAGCTTTTGATGTCGATTTACACTATGAAAATACAAGCAGATGAAAAGAAAAAAAGAGAGGAAAATAAAAGCGTTTCATTATGAACGAATTTCGGTTTATGATTTTCATTGATTGATTGAGTACAACAACAATCAAATTATACTTGTATATACATAAAAAATCAATATTTTAATTGCAAGTTACTTATAATGAAAATAAGAAAATGTGTTGAAGAACATTAATAAATTTTTTACTAATCAGCGTTGTTGTAATTCTATCAGGTCAGTAATATTTTCGTAATTTTTTTTTTTTTTTTTAATTTTTATAAAGCGCAAGAGTATTAATTTTTTCCTAAGGTAAAATATATTTTTTAAGAATTATTTGGCTTATGTTCTTCACACCTATAACTAAAATGGCAGCAGGTTAAAATAAAAAAGTAAAATGAATAAAATTTGTAATATTTTTGTAAAATCGCAGAGCAAAAAAATAATAATATTTCAAATTCTTCAGTAAAATTCAAAACTAGGTTTCAAATGGTTTAAAAAATTTAGAAAATTTCTCAGGCTAAACAATTTATTTATAATTTACAATTTCTAGTTCAATATAAGAATTTTTTACTCAAAGAGATCTTAAATTTTTAAAAAACCAAAAGTTCATTAAATTTATATGTTTAAGGACATTTTCCCTACTATCTGAAATTTTTAAAGTAAATATATGAATAGATTAATATATTGTTATCGAAAAAAGTTATTAATTGTAATTTTTGTTCTGAAATAGGACAATTGAATATATTCAATTAAAGAGGTATTAAAATCGAAAAAAAAATTATTTTAACAATATAAGTATACCTCTAGCACATTTTTTTATTCCTGAGGTGTAACCTAAAAGTAGGCTTTATTAATTAAATTCTTCAATTACAACGTATGTTCGTGTTAATTTTTACAAAATGTATTATTTGAAAGTCCACAATGTCTAGAATATACTTTTTTTAGATTTATTAAAATATGGATTTATTTAAAAAATTTCGGTTTTTAAGCTGTGTTCAGAATTTGCAGAGCGTTTAGTATTACTTTCATATTTTTTACGTGTCCTATAATTTATTTAAATTTCTTATCAAACAGGCAATAGTATTTTATCGGTAAAATAAATAATTTAAAGCACTATACACTACCTGAAAGTATATAATAGAAAATTATTAAACTGAATTAGATATATTAACTAATCATATTCAATACTATTTAAACTTTTTTAAAGATAATTAAGCTTACTAAGTTCGGTAATGTATGCAAGATTTATTTCTTTTGTATTCTAATATTCAAAGGGTTCTTGTGAGAGAAAAATATAAATTATTGAATCAAATGCCTTATAAGCAACCTTGCACAAAATTCAAACTGAATTTTAAAGCCTAAATACAGAAAATTAACAGACAATTTTTTATAAAAATTTTAAAGCATTTCTTCTTTTCTATTTATATGGCTAAATTAATTTATCCATAATTTATATTGAAATAAAAACCGGTGTTTATTCTTTTTTATTTATTTTTTTTAAGTTTTTCTATTCATTTTCAAATTTCACTAGAATAAACATTTATTAGAAGTCATACAAAATACTACACTTAATTTAAAATATAGTTTTTCAAACAGCACTTAACAGGGCATTAGAAAAAATTTTGCCAATATGTTTAAAAGCCACCATTTATGTTTATGAAATCTGCCTTAAAGAAATATTAAACTTCAAGATTTTTATATTATTTTTTATAGAAACTTGCTTCTTAACACAAAACAGCACTATTAATTTTTATCTTTAACAAATGCTGTTTGCCATTTCCTTAAATATAAGCAATGTAATTTGAAATTTTTACAGTCTGTATAGCGGACTACACAAGTTGAGTGGGATTTTAACAATTTATTTTACCACTTTCCTAAAACTATGTTATATTTTTTAAACTTTTGCAAATTCCGAATAGTGGAATTTAGTTTTGCAAAATGTTTCCTATCATTTGTCTTTCTTTAAATATGAGAAATCTTTAAGTTTATCCTTAGAAGATGCCTTTACTATTCTCTTAGTAAATATGTCTACTTTTTCCTTATGCTAATAGTGGACATTTTGCTATAAGAAATACTTCCCTAAATATGTACCACAGTTTTTAAACTTTTTTTCAGTAATATGAACAACAACTGCTTTTAGCAAATTTTTTCAATAACCCTAAATTTAATAAGATCTTTTAAAGAGATTTTTCAAATTTTGAAATTTCAAAAGTTTTCAATGTCTGTTTTTTTCGAAATTTATGAATGACAATATATCTCTCTAGTATGGTTTAATATTTTACTTTCTTAGAAGCCCTAACATATGCTAGTTTTGGGATATAAGTATGTATAATTTTTAAAGCATAATGGCTGCTTTATTTCTTAATTTTCCTTGATATTTTTTAATTAATTATTTACCTTTAATCTATTAACAAAGGTATAAATTATTCACTTGGATTTTTTTCGAAATAAGCCAACAAATAATTTTCAATTGGGGATTTTTTACAGAAGCTCATACATATGTTTGTATGGATGTGTGATGTGTGTACATAATTATGTATACGGGGATATTTAAAATGGAAAATATGTATATACAAATACAACAATTTTTTAAAAATTTCTAGCTCTACTTTTAGCATCAAAATAGACAGATATTTTTGTTATAAAATAAACAATTGAAAATTTAACTCAGTTTTTTCTTTAATAAAATTGTATGGTGATTACGCACACATACAATCACACACTTTCGCACTTACACTCTTTACCATTCAAAGATTTTGGATACAAAACATGAAGCCCACACTCACACATTTACACGCTAGTGATGGAATATTCTTAAAGATTGAGAGATGAGCAGAATAAAAACTGAAGAAATTGGAAATGATTTGAAAAACACTTGAAGTGAAAAAGGAAAAATTAATGTTTATAATAAAATCTTTTTTATTGTTTTTGTTGTTGCTGCCGCTGTTGTGTTATTTCAATTGATTTGTTTATAATTTAGAGATAATCAAAAGAATAAAAATAAAATGTTTAAATGAAATTGTTTTAAAAATACACTAAGAATGTATGAAAGATGATTTCAATTCAACTTTAATTTAATTGAAAACCGAAATGATGAGCGGAATTGTTTTGAGCTAAATACCATTATTTGCTCGAAAGCTTGTTGTTGGTTTTTGTTTGCTTGATTTATTGAGGTTTTAACTTAATTAATTTATACATTTGTTTATGCTTAATTATTTATTATAGGTATGATTTTCACTAATTTATATTATTAATAAATTGTTTGTGTTTTTCATATTTGTTTTAGCTTTAATTATTTTTTAATTTCATTTAAGTATAAATATTGTTTGATTTTTGTTTGCAAATAAACTTTTTGGGTTTGTTAGTAATATTTGCGTTATAAATTTTGAACAATAATTTATTATTTAATAATTTTTGTTTCTTATAGATTTCGAAAAAGAAAAACTTTATTTATTATTATTATAAATTTTTTGGTTCTCACACGTTTGTTAAAAATTGTTAAGAATTAATTATTACACGGAAAATTTTGCTGACTTAACTACACAAAACTCAATTCAATACTGAAAAAGGACGGCAAACTCTAACAAGAAAAGTACTAAAAAAAAGCCAGTCAGTCAGTCGTCCAGTTGTTGTTATACACAGGCAGCAGAACGGCACAGCATAGCATAGCCAGCCAGTCATATAGAGTTAAAACCAAACACAACCCAACACAAAAATCCAACCAAAATCAAATCAAACAAACGAACGAACGAACAAACTAACGAACCGCTATCAACCCAATATATAACACACAATTCAGCCATCGACGAGAAAGCATCGAATAACGAATCATACAACGAGAGATTATCATAACGGGAGATGTTTTATGCGAACGAATTCAAAATAACGAGATTGTGCCAGAATAACAGTATATATTTGTTTGTTTGGCTTTGCCATGTGAATAGTATCCTCTCAAACATGTTGCATGCAACATGCAACAAAGAAATTTTGTAATTTTATTAAGACTTCACTTTACAACATATGAATTCCAGGCAATTTCTCGATATTTGCAACAGCCCATAATATTTATCATAATCAAGCTGATAAGGGGGATATCAATAATAGACCTACAATAAAAGTACTTATCTAAAAGTACGTTTCGATGAGATAAAAACAAATAAATTGATAGCAAATAATATTGAAAGCATTATTTGCATTAAAAACATTTGTTTAACTTCTATTAAAAACTAGAAGGTTGCCGATTTCAAGACAATGTTTTCATCAAATTTCGGAGTTTTGATGCCATAGAAAGAGCTGTTCTGACCATTGTTACAATGAAGACTGTTATATTGTATGTGTAAAAAAAACTGCTACATTCGAGAAACATTGTTGTCGAACATTTTTGTAGTTTTTTAAATCACTTACAAAAATTCTTGTAATCTTTTGACTTTACGGACTTTAATAATTTTAAAATCTTTAATAATTTTAAAATCACAAGCAAGAAAAAACAGAGAGGAATAAGATGTCCACTGCCAAAGTGACTGTACAACAAAAAGTAAATACATCCATAATGCATAAAGAACGAAAACTATCAAATAATACATACATCAGGAAGAGAACTGGCATCTATTTATGTTTAGAGGCAATTGATTAAGCTTTCTCAGTAATGACTTCTAAGCTTTGGGATAGAAAGATTACTCCAAAGATGTATTTCTTATTCTGTTGCTTCTTTCAACTTTTAAAAATTGCATTATTTTTGCTATATTTTCTATGTTTTAGAATAATTTGGGTATATTTATAGGAAATCCTTTAATATTGGTTTTTTCAAAAATTATAGATTCTATAAAAAGAGGATTCCCACTTTTAAATATATAGTTCTCAGTCCACACCATATTCCAAGTACAATTATCGATGAACTTCTAACACACTGGTAGTTTGTGGGTCAAGTTCTAGAAAATGTAGTGCTAATTTATAGCTTTATTCGACTAGATTCGTATCCAAACAACTTAAATTTATTCGGGCTACGGCCATCTTCATACGAGGTGATTGTTTCCAGTTCCTTTTAGTCAGGATTTGACAATGTCTTAATTATATTTATTTTCAAATCTATAACAGAGTCCATTTTATATAATTATTAAGCGTATGTTTTATGTATCGAAAGAACGGAAGGCTGATTCTTCCAATATACCTCTTAAATCTCTTAAATTTATTTCAGAATTGTTTTGCATTCTGGTATTGCTTCGCTATCCAATTGAAATGTAATATTTTTAGCTGCTAGGCTCTTTGCTTGAAAAATAGCATCACCCAACCTATAACATTTATAATAAGAGAGTCTTTAAGACTTTGGGCATCCCCATAACCAAAGGATCTGAATGCATTAGAAAAATGTCCCATTTACCAGCTGTGGTCATCCTCAATGCTAATGCAATAGCACCGTATTAAAAGCATTAGGAGATTAAAGCCAATAAACCTTACAAATATGTTAAAGGATTTACATACATACATACATATATTACTTATCTAGTGATGCCTTAGGTAGACAGTCACATCTATGCTAATGGATTTTATTTTTTTATTGCTTTTTCTAATGATTCCAAATTATTTACAACTTGTGCTAATAAAATAATATTTAATAAAAATTTCCATTGTTCCATGTAAAGATGAGAGAAAAGTAGTTCATGAAATTATTCTCCCTCCTAATAATTTACCCTGAACTGTTTTACCGCCAAAATGCTTTTAATCTTTAGTTCAATAAACATTTAAATTTTCCCTAAAAGTACCATCGTGTCTGGTACTATTTTAATAAAATCTCTCACTTTTCATCCCTACTCGCCAATAAGAATAAAAAATACATAGAAAAAATCAGCTGACAATCAAACAAACCCTTGTTACGACACTATACAACTTGATAACCATACAACCGACTAATGATGTGAGGCCATAGTATGTTTGTTGTTGGAGCTGAAGCATTAAAATAAAATGTTGGAAAATATTCGCTGATTCTCTGGGCATGCAATCAACACCCACCATCCCACCGACAAACTAACTTGTAGAATTTCATTCAAAATACGCAATAAAAACAAAATGAAATATGATTAAAATAGACAACAACAATAAGAAAAATAGCGAGCTCCAGAGAGTTGAATTTCCCTACTCTTACAAATGTGAGTAAATGTATGTGGGAAATATGTTTTCCTTGCGTTCGTCAGTTCGCTTTTGTTCGTCGGGAGTTCGTTGTTGTTTGATTTAGTCGTAGATGTTGTTTTTTTTTCTTGTTTGGTCGGTGGTGTTGTGAACCCCTAAAAATGAATCTCTGTTGTAGTTAAGTTCCTCTGTTGTTGTTACTGTTGTTTATCGTTGTAGTTGTCGTCGTTGGTTTTGTTGTTTTTATTGTATGTTAGCATACTTTTTAATATTATTGTTGTTTTTTCTCTCTTCTTCTTCTTCCTTTTTGATTTGCTTCTTCCTTTTGCACGAGTTCGTTCGGTCTTCTGCTTCTTTCCGTTGTTTTTGCTGTTTTTGTTATAAAATCAAAAGAACACCTTGTACATGCAGACGTGTGTTGGAAAGAGATGGCAATAGCTTTATTTTCCACTTGAATGTTTTTATTTTGTTTTCCCTTTTTTTGCTACTGTTGACAAGAAAAACACTACGAATATACAAATAAATGAAACAACAAAAACAACAGCAGCAACAACATACATAACATATAATGGAAATTTGCCACAAAAAGCAAAAATAAAAAGAGAAGAAAAACAACAGCAATAGCAACAACAGAATAACACAAAAAGAAGGTTGGCATTACTAACATTTTTATTAAATTGTTGTTTAGAAAACAAAATTAAATAAATTAAATTAATATAAAAATATGTAAGTATGTACAATTATGTATATGTATGTATAAATAAATAAAAAGCAATCATACACACATACTTACATACATAGAAACTTAATACAACTTTAACCAAATGGAAATTAATTTATTGTTTTAAAAAGCTGGCAACATTTAGTTTAACTAAATCAAGGATGCTAAAAATAATGATTGATAATGAAACCCATTTAAAGCCTCTCAAGTATTAGCGTACCCAAGGAAATTTTGCAGTGGGAACTAATATCGTATCATGCAATAGAAATTCCGTTTGTGGGGAGGTACATACATACATTTGTTTGTTGTGGCTGAGCACTCCCTCGACAAGTTTATTTAGTCCGATGCTATTAAAAAATTAACCTAATAGCCTGGAGTTTCAATATATTAAATGTATTTTGATCAAGGGAGAAGAGTACGATTCAAGTCCGCAAGTAAATTATGTACATATGTATGTATGTAACTATAAAGCTTGTAATAGACACTTGCTTTAAGGCGCAACTTCGAAAATTGGAAAAAGGTTAATAATAAGAATATACAATATGAAAATATATTACAGAACACTGAAATTATAAGCTTAGATAAGCCTATCTGGGGAGGTCTTAAAAATTTTCTAATGGACAAAACAATTTTCCTTTTTAATAAATGGCTTTAGATCCGTCCACAGAAGGCCTATGGCTACACTTACCCCTAAAAGTGCTAAAAGGTATTAAAAATAAAGACTAGGATAATAGAAGGTAGTAACTTATGAGAGTATTGCGTAGCGGGAAGGTTAGTTTTCACATGGACAATAAGTCCAAGTATAAAATGAACTTTAAAATTAATATTTTAATCAAATACTATAAAAAGAAAGAAAAAAACAGAAAACAACAGGATAAGTAAATGCCAGTGATCTCGGCTTGACTTCGGCAATTAAAAATGGTGTAAACTTAGTGCTTTAAGAATAATAATAATGAAAATTTTTCTTATATGTATGTATATTAACAACATTTGTATTAAATTAATTTCCAGCATTTTTCATACAAAAATTAATTTTTTTTGACAAATTGAAGCTCTTGTTCAAAGAAAACAATGGAGGAAATAAAAAGTTTTATACGAAAGAATACAATTTTTAGAACAAGATTTTACTTATTTTCAAAAATTATCTTAGCATGCAAAAACATGTGTTTCATACATGAGGCAACTGTATTAAACTTCCTGCAATCATCATTTTTTCAATTTGTTAACAACCATAAGTCAGGATAACGGCAACACTAAATGTATTGCAGCTAAAAACGTATTATTGTAGGATAGTTCCAAATAGTTTCGACACATGCTAATGCAATCACAACCGATTTTTTAAGAGAAGTAAAATAATTGCATCTGTCCGACATTTCTCTAATGCAAAAGCCAGCGTAATACTGTAGTTGGTTCCGAAGTTATGGCACTGAAAATTTGGTTAGATCTAGCATTTTCTTTTTTTCTTGTGAAAAATTAGTAACATTAAAAATATCATAGTTCTGAAGATAACAACATAAAACATTATATACAATTCAAATCGTTGGAAGGTATCGGACTTTTTTTCTTTGAATAGATGATTTAAATGAACTATCTTATTGTTGTTGCAAGGACTTTCAAAATGAAAAAAAATTCCTTGTCAAGGAAAAGGATATATTTTTTGATAAGAAAGACAAAACTATGATATCTTTATTTCAAAAGAGTTTCAATGGTTTGAAAAGATAGGACTTTTTTTCTTCTGTTTTTTTTTTTGCTAATTAATATGTTTTTATATTAAATTCATTATTTCTTTTGAAATTTTGAGTGTAAAAATATATAATACATAAAAACGTTTTTCTTATTGCTTGAAACATCGATGATGGATTAGTACAAGAAACATTTTTTTTTAATATAAATCACGTATTGCATTTGAAATTTCAAAATAAAATATTTAGTAGAGCAGTTTATATGAAAACAATGTTATTTAGCAGCATTGAAAATCTGGTTTGTAAATTTCAGTGATTAAACAAATCATAGTTGTATATTTTCTTAAAAAAATATACATATAAATCGAGAGATAGTTTTTTGGAACATGCGAACATGGTCTTATTTTAAAGGTCCTCGCAACAAGAATGTGGATGGTTCACATATTTTACGAGCAGAATTTCAAAATTTTTAAACGACACTAATTTTATTTGTATTTAAAGAAGCATTTCAAGGTTATGAAATGTTCCAATTTTCTGAAAATAATTCCCAATACGTTCAAATATCGAAAGATTAACTTCCGAACCTAAAAAAATATCGCACTGGATTACTCATCATATAATGCTCCAATAAGCGCAGTATATATAGACCAAATTTATTAATAATAAAAAAATTAGAAATTAAAATTGCATTTTTGGTTAGAAAATATTTTAGAATTAAAAAATTTCTAAAAATTAATTACACGTGTTAATAAATTGTCTTACTTGTAGGCTTCCAGGCACATTACTTGAATGCTATGAAAACTACAAGAGGCGCAATAAAGTATACATAAATAAATTCCCATTTATTTAGCATCAAAATTATTATAAAATTTTTGGGTTACTGGCAAATTTCTATTGATTCCGGCGAGAAATTAGCTGGGAAATTATATTTGACAGGAGTCATTAGGTTAGATTGGATGGTCACATAGACCAGAAGTGGTATTAAGGGATATGAACAATTAGAATAGTTTATCTTAGGTCCAATTCTTTCGTAGAAACATTCATTATATTTCCGCTTATTTTAATTGTTGTCTTCGACATCCCATCAAGTCTATAAAAATATATCGATAACTGTAGGATCGTGTTCGACTACAGTTAATTATCATTAATAAGCTATTAATATTGCTAAGTATTATCTAATGGCAAGTCAGCGTCAATTATTGCCAAAAACGAGCAAAGCACTGGCATTAACTGTTCTGACCATGTCGCCATTAATTAGAAAAAGGGGATGAGCTCAATATTATGGTTTAAAATTTACATTTCACCTACGTTTGGCTTTGCGTTATTATGTTAACTCAATAGTTAATATGAAATTTTATTACGAAAGAATTGCACCTAAAGCTCAATATTTATTAAGAAATTAACAAATATTTTGGATAAATAATATTGAAGAATAAATTTCTCGAAGATTAAACAAGCGTCTTGCCTTCCATTTTTTTAAACAAACAACCAAAAGGCACTTTTCGACATTTTAGAATATCAATTAGACAACATATTCATTAAAATTTTAATTACATTTACAAATCTGAGTAGTTGTCATTTTAATTTTGGATATATTTGGATTTTATTAAAAATATTTCTTTAATTCATTAATTTCCTACAACGACAAAAATTGAAACTGTCTTTTCCAAAACATGTAACAACATATATTTACATATGTACATACATATAAGTATATAAAGAACTTAAGTGCCACACTAGCTCGCTCCATTATAGATTATAGAGGCCATACTCGAGTGAGGAGGGACGAATCTCGTTCTTAGTCGATCACAAGAGATGTGAAGACAACCGCAGGCGTAGATGCAGAAAGCAAGTTTTTCGTCTAGCACTGGCTGAACTTAAATAATTAATAATTGCAGAGATATGAGCACTTTTTGTTAGTTAAATTTATGTTGAAAATACAGTTAATAACAGCGAGAGACTATCGCTTTCACATAATAAAATGAGCAAATTGTGACTGTTGGTAACAAGTTGAACTCTTGAAGTATATAACTAATCATGATTCAATAAAAAAAAAACATTGTCACTGCAACAACAAAGTTACAGTGGTGTCCCTTTTTTCATGGGACAAGTCCTGTCCAACTCTTAAAAAATATAAAATATCTTAAAAAAGAGCCTAAGAGCCTATTCGTTCTATATTGTAGGATTTATGATCAGTAATAAATTAAAGTTTTGAACGCCATAACTCCGGCATCAAGAGAGAGCACCGAAAGAAATTACTCTAAAATTTTTATGTTAAAAAGGGTTACTACCCAGTGATTTTTTTTAATCTTCAACAATGTTGGTATTTTTGGCTCAAGTCAATATGATATATAACAATAAAAAAAAATAAATTTATTTATTTAAAATTCTTGATGCATACATATATATTATAACATATAAATTTTAGAATCTTCTTTTTTATTTTGCAATAAAAAATATTTCTAATCGGTAATTTGCTTCACATATTTTTTCTTTTGTTTACATATATTGTCAACACTGTTTTTGTTTTGTAGCCAACAAAAATAGAAATTAGTTTAATTTGACTACACGACAGAAGTAGCATGGACAACAACCTCCAGTCGTGTAGTCGTGCAGTTGTAAAAATAATCATTTTCATATACACACATGTATTCTATTTTTGACAGGTTGTAGTCGGTAGCCTGCTGTCTCGAATGTGTTTAATGCTTAACTATGATATTCACACTGCATGAATTTGACGAGGGTAACGACGAAGAGAGAGACGAATGGGGTTATATACATATGTATGTATACATCCTATATCTGAATAGTATTAAAAAATTTTTGGATGATGAAGATATGTAATTAGGCAGAAAGCTTTATAGGGCTAACCCGGGGGAAAGTAGCGGCCTTATGTGATTATAAAAAGAGAGCTACAACAAAAAGTAATTATTATCTGAAAACAAAGGTATTAGTAGAAACCCACAAAAAAGAGTAATAACAATATTATGCACATATTTATACACATACACTCGTGCATATGTATATATGTATACTCTTATTTTTATTTTCAGATTTATTTACATAAGCTGCTTTAATTGGTTTTCAATAAATTACTGTGAAAGAGGAAAATATTAAAACTTAAGACGCTATTGTTTCTAAATTTGTTTTAATGTTTGTTGATCGATTTATAAAAATATATATCTATCCTCTAATGTCCTCAGAAGATTGCGTGATCTTTTGTGATAAGTTTGCACTTATTAAAAACAACAAATGCCTTTTATTCAAATTTTAAAATTTTTTCAGAAACGAAAACGTTTTGATAAAAAGTGTTTATATTGAATCGTTTAAAGTTTTAACTTCTTTCTAATGGGACAATGAAAACTGCTAATTAAAAGTTGCTATCTTATTTTGTCAAGCTAACGAAATTTAAGCCTTTGATCACTATGGGGGTTATTTACATAATCATACATATACTTATATATATGTATATTCCTAACATTCTGCCATATTGTATATTTATAGAACATTGGCGCATACTTAAGTACGTACTTAAGTTTATCCCCCATGAGTTTTCTTATTAAGCAGTTTTTAACAATTAAACTAAATACTTTGATGTTGATTTCAATCGTCCAATTGTGAGATTGTCTATTTCCTTTGAAAGTTTTTAAAAGATTTGTTACAGATTAACACATACATTTCCTTTAAGAAGACAGTCCAGAGTTCGTGTGTATCTCATATCTTTCCAAGTTTACTTTAATTAATTTCGACAACTGGTTTTAATTAGCTTAGAAAAACCTACATTCAACATGCTTATATTTGAATTCCGAATTCTTATTACCAGCATCTTTCCCTAATACTTATGTATCTGTAATTGGTTTTCAATTACCTTTCAAACATTTTCTGAGTCGGTGCAAAAAAACCCACATGCATATGTACATTTATATATATGTGATTCACACCTTCAATTCAACATAGTCATACACATACATACATACATATAAAAAACGGACCTTAGTATAATGCGATTAATATTTTCAAAGTGTTAGCTTTTATATCCACACGTTTTGGTTTAATCTCACATATACTACATACATATGTAAGTACATAAGTATGTATGTATATCTAAGGTCATATCGATCAATTATATCAATTATAATGTAATATGTATATACATACATATATATGAATCTAAAATAAAAAATAATAATAATATATATATATATATATATATATATATATATATATATATATATATATATATATATATATATATAAATATATATATATATATATATATATATATATATATATATATATATAAATAAATATATATATATATATATATATATATATATATATATATATATATATATATATATATATATACTTATATATACTTATATATACATATATAAGTACATATATATAAATATAAGTATATAGACATACATATACTTATATATACATACATATGTCTATATAAGTATATATAAATATAAGTATATAGACATACATATACTTATGTATATATACTTTTATACATACATATGTACATACATACATATGTATAAGTATATGTATGTACATTTATATAATTAAATGTAAGTATATTTATATATGTATGTATATATGTATGTACATAAGTACATACATATGTATGTTTTTATGTGTGTATGTATGTATGTAGGTATGAATTTTTATTCAATATGTTTTAAATTAAAAAATATTGAAGAAAAATAAGTACATATGTATATGTATGTAAGTATATGTATGTGTATGTATGTAGGTTAGGTTGATTGGAGGGGTGTGATAGCCCATGTCATACGACGTACATACATACACTTAAGCCAGTGAAGTCTTGTTGTGCGCTCCCTTTTAATTATCAGACACAAACTGCCAGGGTTCGGAGCCAGGATTCAAACCAGGGACCTAGGAGTCTAGTACACTAGGACTAGGAGTCTAGTACACTACCTACTACTCTACGAAGGTCAGTTGTATGTAAGTACATGTAAGTATATTTATATACCTACATACTTATGTACATACATACATACATATGTATGTACATATGTACATATGTGTGTATGTATGTATGTATGCATTTTCATTCAATATGTTTTAATGTAATTTTATTTGATACTCACCATCATATTTACATATGTATGTACATATGTACATACTTATGTATGTATTTATTTTAAATTAATTTTTGGGCACTCCATTCTACAAATACTTTTCTGTCCTTTTTCTATTTTGACAATTTTATCATAAACAGTTAGAATTCACCGGCGATTACTTTAACTTCTGCGAACTTTCCTACATTTTACAACATTTTCCCTTACTTATTTGTTAATTTATTTACTTTTACAATCTAAGCTCCTTTTTTTAACCTTTAATTAGGCGCATTAAGAAAATCACACAATTAATCGCATGGGGTCTCAAGAGTTGGGTTACAAAAATAAATTAAAAACGAGTATGTTTTGTTAAATTTTCAAAGTTATTTATTTTAATATTTCATAAAAAAACAAAAACATAAAATTTTTTTATTTAAAAATATAAAATATAAATAAAATTCAGTACTAGTTTCTTACAACTATTTTTAAACTTTAATTTCTCTGGACCCCATGCGCCTAATTAAGGGTTAATAAAACTACATATTACAAACAAGAGGACAAAATACGTACAGACTGAAAGCCTTTAAATTCCAATAAAGTTAATGCGAATATGATCAATTTGCCGCTATTACTAAATCGAAAACACAAAAAGGAAAACAAGCAAGCAGACAAGCATCTGCAAGAAACGCAAAAATAATGTCAAACAAAAACAAAAACATGCGATTACTTTTATACTCTTATATTTTATTAAACAGTAGTGAAAATAAGAGAATGTCTACTTTTGCTTTCTCTTGTTTTTTGGCGTGGAGAAAATAAAATTGGACTCATATAGTTATGAATATATGTGCATATGTAAGTATGTAAGTAAGTAAATACATATATGCACATGTAAGTATTTATTATTATTATAATTGCCTTAGTGAACTTTATCATTTAAAAAATATGTACGTACATATGTATATTACGTGCATGTACATAAGTACATACATATGTATGTTAGTTAGTTAAAAGATGATTCAGTATTACTTACATACATACATATGTATGTACATACATACATATATATATATATAAGTATATATATATATATATATATATATATATATATATATATATATATATATATATATATACATACATATATACATATATATATGTATATATATATATATATATATATATATATATATATATATATATATATATATATATATATATATATAAATTTTTATTTATATACATATATACATATGTATATATACATAAGTATATGTAAGTATGTGTATACATATGCATAAATATATGTAAGTATATGTACATATTGTATGTACACATCCTTACATACGTATGTAAGTATGTATATATGAACACATACATATGTACATATACATAAGTAGACGTACTTATAAGTATGTATGTACATTTACATACATACATATATGTAAGTATGTATAATTACATATGTACATACATATGTAAGTATACATATGTATTTGTATATGTAAGCATGTATTTACATAAGTACATATGTATGTACAATGTATGTGTGTATGTATGCATTTGTATTAAATATGTTTTAATTTAATTTTATTTAATACTCACCATCATATTTACATACTTACATACATATGTACATAAGTACATATGTATTTGTAATTAATTTTTGGGCACTCCATTCTACAAATTCTTTTCTGTTCTTTTTCTATTTTGACAATTTTATCATCAACAGTTACAATTTGCCGGCGATTAGTTTAATTTCTTCACACTTTCTTACATTTTACCAAATTTTCGCTTACTTATTTGTTAATTTATTTACTTCTACAATCTAAGCCACTTTTTTTTTTAAAAACTACTTATTTTTCAAACAAGAGGAGCAATTACGTACAGACTGATTGCCTTTAAATTAAAATAAAATTAATGCGAATGTGATCAATTTGCCGCAATAACTAAATCGAAAACACAAAAAGGAAAACAAACAAGCAGACAAGCATCTGCATGAAACGCAAAAATAATGTCAAACAAAAACAAAAACATGTGATTACTTTTATACTTTTATATTTTGTTAAACAGGAGTGCAACAAATAAGAGAATGTCTACTTTTGCTCTCTCTTGTTTTTTGGCGTGGAGAAAATAAAATTGGGCTCATTTAGATATCAATATATATGTGCATTCATATACATAGATATGAATATAAGTATGTATGTGTTATAGATGGCAATGCAATTTCAGATGAGCTGCCAGTTTTGAAATTTTATAATACGAATTTAAGCTGCTTATTTACATACATGCATATGGTTTTCTGCCAATTACAACAAAGTTTTGCATGCCGACAAGCAACACAGCTGAGAATCGAATCATCATTGGTATGCGGAAAAGTACATCATTTGACAAGCACAGAAAATATTCATAAGGAGTTGCAGTGACTCTACTACTCAATGATTGCACTAGTGTGTAAGGTACATACTTATTTTGCATTTGTAGACAAGAGGGCATTGTTGAAAATGAGATGGCGGATGCACTAGCTAAAGGGGGCGTTACTTTACCACCTGAAGAGTCAGTGTTTGTTCACATGCCCTTTCAGAGTCTGAAGAGTGCCATGGACTCTTGGTTTGAGGGATAATGCGGAGAAGGTTCGGCGTAGTACGAAAACTTTCAAAATTTCTAGAATCATGAGAAGTTCTTATGACCCCAAATCGATTAAGTTCCTTTTATCGCTGACGAGAAGTAGCTGTAGACTTCTTGCGGGGATAGTAACTGTACACTGTTGAACAGCTTGGTATGCTGTCCAAATAAGTAGGTCGGATACTTGATATTACCTGCGGGATATGTAGGGAGAAGGGGTGAACAGGACAATAGAACACCTACTATGCCATTGTCCGGCTCTGCGCCACACAAGTCTCGGAATATTGATCTTTTATCGAGAATAGAAGTGCTATGGTATCAGTATGGGTATCCATACTGTGTATGGATCCAGTGTACGTAACCTACTAGCATTTATGCAAAAATTGTAGTGCAATATAAACACGACTAATCACCAAAAGTAAAATTTTGTGCCCTTTTTCCCGCGTTTTATGCCGACCTTAGTTCTTGAGACTTGGCAACGCTGCCTAAAACAATGTGAGAGAGAGGACGTGTTACTGTTACTTTTATAAGTTTTTAAGAGTGTTTAATATTGTTATTGTTGTTCTGACGTAGGAAGCACCAATTTTCAATAAGTAATAATAAAAATGATGAAAAAACAATATACATATATAAAAAGTAACCGGCTTAAAACAAATGCATGTATGTGCATACTTACATATGTATGTATGTACATACATACTTATGTATGTATGTACTTATGTTTATAAATATGTATGTATGTATGTATGTAAGTATTTACAGAATTGATATACTTACTTACTTACTTATGTATGTATGTACATATATAAGTACAAAAGTATGTAAGTATGTATGTACACAGAGGTTTATTCAAAAATAACATCTACTACCTATGTACATACTTATGTATGTATGTATGTATGTATGTATGTATGTCTATACATACGTACATACCCTCATATACATACATATGTACATACATATGTATGTGTGTATCTTAAATTAGTTTTGAAGATGTGATACTTTTAAAAAAAAAAACTTCTATTGATCTACATATAAAAAGTATCTGCAATATTTTGTAATCAAATTAATATTAAAAGAACTAAATCTTCTTTTTTGAGAGGAAATATAAGTATCTATTGCAAAATGTCTTATACGTATTAATTATTTTGCCAGTCTGGGGTCTGTGAAGTCTTACACATTTACATATGTATGTAAGTAAATAAATATGTATGTATGTATGTACATTTACGTAGCACCTTGCGGCTTGAAGCAACAAATTTAGAGTTGATTTGTCACATACATATGTATGTGGTATGAATCTTTATCCTTCTAGATGATTGAATGCTTTCCTATATTTAAAATATCGGGCAAAGCCTTTCCTTTTGTTTTATCGCAGATTTATATTAAAAGAGATCAATGCCACCACCAATAAACTCATGGACATTATAAAAACTAATTTAGAATTTATGAGTGTTGGTTTGAACCGTATGCAGACTTTTGTCACGGAACTTTTTCAGTATTTTGGTAATAATTTTTGTTTTCTGAACAAATATAAACTGCAATTAAAAATTTTTAAATTTTGTTGCTTTGTGTTGTTGAATTGAAAAATATGACTCGTGTGAAGGTTTCTGTCGCCCACTGTATGTGTGAATTTAGTATGTACATATGTAAGTATGTACGTGTATACGTACATATTATGTATTTATTGAATAAAAATTCTAAGAAATCAATAAATGTTTCTCAATGAAATAAAAGAAAATACATACATAAGTATGTACATAGAGGCATACATATTATATTATATATACATATGCATAT
This sequence comes from Germaria angustata, assembly GCA_963681545.1. Taxonomy (NCBI): domain Eukaryota; kingdom Metazoa; phylum Arthropoda; class Insecta; order Diptera; family Tachinidae; genus Germaria; species Germaria angustata. The sequence goes on along the minus strand of OY813000.1, from coordinate 89,066,227 downwards.
ATGTATGTACACATGTATAAATTACGCGGGTATATACATATGTATGTACATTTGTACATACATGTGTAGTATGTATGTATGCATATATTTTTGTGGATTCATAGGTATGTACATAGTATGTAAATAACACACATATACATATATACACGCAAATAGGTATACAAATATACTTATGTAGTTCTAGAGTACATACATACATATCCATACATATATAAGAATGTTTTTGTGTTTTTATAGACATAAATATGTATGTACATACATACTTATATAAATATACATTATGTATACCAAACGTACTTACATATACATATGTAAGTACATCGATACATTTGAATTATTGCAGGTGTGTGTATTTGCAAATTTAAAATTTTTTTAAGGAGTTTTTTATTCATTCTGTTGTCTTCCTAATACAGCCACATAGTATCTTTTTCGATAAAATCTTATCCTTTATTATTATGTCCTTAAATGATTATTATTTTAGCATTTCTTCATAAAACGTCATTCTATTTTAGCTTAAGCTAGCAGCCGTAACGCACGACTGGACGTTAAATAGAACGTGCCACCGTCAATATGTTTGTGTCATGTACTAGAAGAAACGCACCAGTTTCTCCACTAAAAATCCTTGTTAAAATGCGTTAAAATTTGTACGGGTGTATTTGAGTGTGTCAGTCTTACTTGCCAAACAACAAAATTTACTTGTTTTATTTTATTTTTTATTAGATGTTTTTTTTTGCTATTTTTTCGTACTTTACGCATAGAAAATTTCGAAGAAGAAAAAGAAAAAGAAAGAAAAATATGTAACAAGCAAAGCATGGATGTGAATACAAAAGGATGTGTGTCACTAGGATAGTTAACCTTTTTTCGAATAACGGAAGACAAAAGCTAAAAAAAGGGAAATAAACAACTTTATAAGTACGCAAGTATATGTATATGTATGTACATATGTATGCCTGTATATACTTACATAAATATCAATAAAGAAATTAGAAGTTAAATTTTACACGTAAAGAAATTTTAGGACAATTTTTGGATGAAGGAAAATTATTATCACACAGCTGGCGTAAAAGTTTTAATAATATATCTATATTTTATTTTTTATTTTTTGTTAAATAATTTTATTCAAAAAACTGTCGATATTTCGATACTCATTGAGTATCATCAGGACAATTCTCTTAAAAAAACTAGTGATTTTTTTTAGACAAAAAAGCTGAAAGGATGTATAATAAAGCGCTATATATCATCTAGTATAGTCTACTTTGCTTTGCTCTGCTCAATTCCAAGTTCTAATACCAGCGTGGGTCAATAAGTCTGTGACCTTCTTTTTTTTAAGAGAATTGTCCTGAAGATGATACTTAATGAGTATCGAAATATCGACAGTTTTTTGAATAAAATCATTTAACAAAAAAATAAGACTTCAAGCTTGATTATTATATTAAACAAAGTAAAAGTTTTAAGCAATTTATTCCCTCTTGCCTTCTTTATTCCCCTTATTATGCTTCTGTATTTGTTTGATATAAATTTAGATCCACAAAACATGTATTTAAACAATATATATGTATATTTATCTTTAATTTACCGCTAATAAAATCCTTTTGAAAAATTTCAATATTTTAAAATCCTTTGTCCTTGTTATTTCGTACATGTTTTTATAGTTTCAATTCATCTTAAAAACAAATTATTTTTATATTATTTCTCCAGCTCCCGCAATGACTTTCAAACGAAATTTAATGGGCATTTTATAAAATCTACTACATTGACTGACAGTCAGACAGACGAGCCGTATTTGTATGTCCATGGTGTGGAAATGGTAAGAAAAGAAAATTTATCGAATGTATTTTTATGTATAATATTACACAAAATTATTTTTATACACAACGAATACATATTTAGTACATAAAGCAACAGTTACGCCTAAATATATACTCTATACAAATATTTATGTGTATGCGTTATATAAAATACTGGTAAAGAATTTTATACAACATAAATTTAATATCAATGCCAATAAATTTGTTCGCAAGCCAACTTGTCAGCACATTAAGAAGAAAAGTTATTTACTCTTTCAGAAAATCTAAAAGAAAAAGAAAAATATATGGCAAACGAAATATTTTTGAGGAAATACATTTCCAACGTTAAAACAATACAACGCAGGCAACATAATCCCTTTAAAACTGCCAGCAGGATACCAACCACTATGCGTTTTTTCGATGTGTTCTTTTGAAAGTTTGTTGGAAGTCTTTAATTTCTGTAAGTCTTCTTAGTAAACGCGCCCATTTTCCATTTTCTTATTATTTTTCTTAAAGCTAATTTGAATTTGTGGTTCGGTAGGAAAAAAAATTTCCTAAAGAAACTTTTTTTCCTTTAGCTGAAAATCCTTTTTGGAAAAGACTTTTACCACGACTATTCGCAAGAGTTTGTTGTAGTCATTTGCTGTCTAATGTCTAAAAAAAATCGATAAATCATGTTTAACATTAACAAGGACCTTAAACAATATACACAAAGATGCTACAGTGGCTGATACGTACATAAAAATTTATTCTTTCGCATAGAAAACAAGTGGTTTCTTGCATCAACGTGCTTTTTTATGAATGCCACCATGACACCATGCCACCATGTTGAATTTTGGTCGAAGTAAGGGCTAAAGGGATGTTAATCCTTCAAGTGACTATATGCTGCGAACACAGATGAGGACCACCATAAAATGAAAACACAAGTAACAAATTGAAAATATTGGTAAAATAAATTAATGAAAAAGTAACTAAGAAATTGATTTTAAGTTTTTCATTTGCAAAGTACGACAGTTGAGAAGAAAATTCCAATATTTGATTTCTTATATTCAACAGGAAACGAGTAATTTTTTTTAGACAAAAAAGCTAAAAGGATGTCTATATAATAAAGCGCTGTTTGAAATGATAATGACAAAATATTTTCTTTGTATACTCTCTATCATCCAGTGTAGTCTACTTGGCTCTGCTCTGCTCAATTCTAAGTTCTAATACCAGGGTGGGTCAATAAGTCTGTGACTTTTTGAATGAAACACAGGTTTTTCATTAAAAAATCATTCTATTTTTCAACATAGAGTCCTTTGAGTTCTATGCACAAACATTTTGTCTGAAGTAAATTTTATTTTCAGGCAAACTTTTTAATTTATATTGGTGTCTGAATTTCCAAAATTCTTTGTGGCGCGGAATTCACACAAAATAGTTACGGATTCAATGAAATTTGTTACTGAAAACGAATTTATTTTTTCTGTGGGTTGAGTAATTTTAGATATAAAAACAAATTAATTTCGAGCCTGTAAACTTTAAGGAAATGTTTTAAATTGGTATCAGCTTGCTTAGAAAATTTCAGATAGTAATTGATTTTAAATGAACTTTTAACTAACAATGATTTTAAAGCCGTTTTAATTATTTATTAATACGTCCGCTTTTATGGTCAACAAACATCTGATAAGATATTCTATTCAAAAACAGCTCGTTTTATTGGAAATACAATCGCGTTCTCAAAATATTTTGCAGCTTTTGATATACAAAAAAGCGAATGCGATTTCAATAGAAAATATGTATATTTTTAATAAAAATGAATTAAATGAATTAAAAACAATTAATCAAGAAGATTCTTTTTATTCGAATTAAGAGGGAATTTGAATATCGAGGTTTTTCTTATTTGTTTTTATTGTATGTACACGACTTTCTTTGTACAAGCTGGCGTAAAAGTAATGTCATAATTTGGGCTTGCTGCCATTTTGTTTTAAATGAAAAAGAGGTCTGTTTCATAAACATTTTATATGAAAGTGTCAAATTGATGGCATTCATTGGAAAAATTATATGCTAAAAAGGGCAAATTGATGAATGATTGCACTTTGAATTGTTGCTTGCAAAACATCTGGCTCCGAATTGGAGATTTCTTCTTCAATGTTGGCTTTCAAGATTTGCAAGGCTTCTTGATTTGTTGTGGTAAACGTGAGATTTTAAACAGACCCTAAAGAAGTCTAGTACAGCTAAATCTGGCGATCTGGACGGCCTGTACAAATCTCCAAAACGGGAAACTGAAAATTTGTCAAATAAGCAGTAGCAAAAGTTCCACGTTTTTGAGGGGTGTATTGCTGCATGGCAATGACTATCTGACATTTGACAGCCAATTCAAATTATAACATTATTTTTTCCCCACCTTATATATACATTTATTATGAATTTCATAATGTATTTTGATTCAGTTATATTGGTAACATTTTTCCTTACATTAAGTACATAATAAGCTCGCTATCTCTGACAGCTAAGGTGCAACATGGAAACTTGATAATAACCATATTTATGGTAAGAATGTGCTCACTTTAAATTCCTCAAGAAGGAATATTTTTTAATACAATTTTATAACATGTTCAGACATGCACCTTAATTGTGGCCAATTAGATTTTAAATTTGAGCATATAGACTGTGGTGTTCACACTCATTCAATTTGGTATTACTCAATTGTCATATGAATGCTTCCGTCTCAATATTTTTATTTAAAAAAAATCATCTGATTTTATTGGCCATAAATTACACACTTTAGTAATTTTTCATACAAATTATGTCTATTGTAAATTAAAGCTACAATTGCTTTTATATATAATTTGGCATTAAAAAATCTCTGGAAATAGGCTTTGAATAAGACTTCTTAACTAGTAGTACTATTTTAAGGGCCTTTCGGTTTGATTTGATACTAAATTTCTTGTTATTGTCTTTGTTTACAGGACATACGATAATTTTATGTTGTTGTTATCCTTTTCTTTAAGCAATTAGTGCACAATTTCTTAATTTATATGCTGTCGCCAATTTATCAACATTGTTGCAAGTAAAGTACAAAGAGCCACCACCGCACGCAATAACAATAGTGTACAATAATGAATACGTACGTATGTATGTGTGTGTGTGTGTGTGTGTGTGTGTGCGTGTACACGAATACAGAAGAAAATACATAGATCTGGAGTAGTAGTGGTAGAAGAATAAGTAGAACAATACCAATGCCAAATAAGATCCAAGACAACCAGTTTATAAACGGATGGTGAAAATGGGGTAAAACCAAGTTTGTTTTCGAAGGTGGGATGTTGTTGGTAGACTACAGCATCATCAGTACCATTAAACAGAGTAATAGTGTCCTTTTTTCAATTTGTATATACAGTTACTTGTTATTGTTTTAGAAAACAGCACAAATATGGTATAAGAAATATATGTCACTGTGGCGCATCCCTCAAGACTAATTTAAAAAAAAGCATGCATGTTCATAACTTTTTTTCGCACGTTCTTGTACAAACTTATAAATAAATATCATTGAATATAAGTTTTACACAATATGCATACGTTTAGAAAATATTTCTGTTGGTTATAAAAATAAGAGTCTGTTAAACGAAAATGCAGAAACAGATAGTCAATATCCCCTAAAGTATACAAAACAAAAGTTTCTACTCTCAAATATCCACATACATATTGAGGTGTGTGGGTGTGTTTGGAAGTGCGTACTGACGAAAGGGTTGCTGTATTTCGAAATAAGTAGGTCTATGTGTCCTTCTCCCCATATGTTTCATCATATTTTCATAAATTTTTAATATTGTGGTCAAACAGCCAGCAATGAAAGAAAAACAAAAATATTTTAAATTGTCACTTCTTTTTTTATATTTATTTTTCTTTCACCAGCAACACAGCATAATTTATTTCATTGTTTCCTTATTTACTTTAGGAATAGAATACTGCTAGAAGTGATAAAGTTTCTGGGGAAAAAAAGCTTGTAATAATTCAACCACTTTTAACCTCAATAGGCGTGTATGAATTTAGGCTCATGTGTGTTTGTTCAAATTTGAATTTGTTTATCCGTTCGAGAGGGAGAGTTTGTATTGAGGTATCAAATCCCTCCTATGAGTTCATAATTTTTGGCAAGCTTATGAAATTTTCATTAATTTCAACCACAAGAGACATACCGATGACATTTTACCTAAAATCATACGCCATAATCGTAATCAATGTATGCTTGCCTACCCAAACGACCAACTGAATGGTTTGACACAAAGTCCCAAAAATTCCTTGGAGGGTTTGCACAAACTACATACAATTATATTGTGGCAAATACACCAGCAAACAATAGCACCAAAAGATTTGGAATATATATGCACAAGTCATGTCTAATTTTAACGAAAATGTGTATTATTATCTCATTTAATAATAATTTTATAAAAATAATACAAACAAAATTTTTTCAGAGTATTTTTTATAAAAGAAAATTCTATTTTAAAATTTTCACAAAATGTGTTCTCTTACAAAATGCTCAATAAGAATTTTATTTGTAAAATTTTTTTTTATGAAATTTATTCTCAATAAAATTTCCTTAGAAAAATTCTCACCAATAATATTTTTATGGGTGTAAATTTTATTAAGAAGTAAAAAAAAATTTACTCTAACAACATATTCTATATAAAATATACACTCACAAAAGTTTTCAATATAATATTAACTATATCAAAGTTTTTTATACAAAATTTTCTCCATTAGAAATTAAAAAAAAAAACTTTTACACCAATGAAAGTTTCTACAGAATTTACACGAATACAATTTACTATACGAAAGTTCATTCCTATAAAAATAATAACAATTAAAATTTCTATAGAAACTACAATTCAATAAATTTTTCTGTTGTATGTTTTTGGTAGGAACGACATACATGTTGTCTTTAGAAAAATTATACAAGTGAACTTTTTTAGCAATTTTACATAAACTTAAATTTCTTGAAAACTTTTTTACCATTGAAAATTTTTTTTGGGAATAAAAATTTATTCAAATGAAATTTTCAATAGAAAATTTATACTGATAAAGCCTTTCAAAGAAAATCTATACTATTTGGAAACTATTTAATTGAATATTTACGATAATAAAATATTTACACTTTAATGGAAAACTTATATTAACGAAATATTTAAATAGAAAATTTACTTCAATGAAATTTTTTATAAAAAATTTATATCACTGGAATTCTCTACACAACATTTTCTTTGCTATAGTTTTATTAAAAAATATTGAATTTTGCAGCAATAAAATTTTGTACAAAAAATTTTTAACAAAAAAAAAAATGTATGGACAATTTATAATAACGAAATATTTAATAGAAACTTTATAATAAACTTTTTAATGGAGAGCTTATACTAATGAAATTTTCATTAGAAAATTTACCTCAAAGAAATTTACTAGGTTTCATTATTGATTCCGTTCCGCGATTGCAGAAAGCATTTTTTTGTGCCAAAGCAAAATTGGTAATTATTGATTCCGTTGCTGTGATAACATCTCTACAATGGCGGTATTGTCATATTATTGATTCCGCAATGTAGATATTTTCGCTATTTTGCTTACGTTAAAATTTTATGACATAAATCTTACGGAAAGAACAAACATAGAAGTAAAAATATAAAATTTCGACGAAATAAATTTGTTTTAGTTGAGTTTATTTGTATACTTAATATTGAAATTTATTATTTGGGATATTCTCCCCAACTAATGGTTAAAGAATTAGAGCTTTTGCAAAATGCATTGTTTGTTTTGGCTTTAGATCTTCATATGCCGACATTTCATTGGTTGATAAAACCAAATCGTCAGTGAAGTTTAAGCAGTTTGAAAACATTTGCTGGGCTAGTAAAATTTCGTTATATCAATTTATTTCAATTTATAGAACCAAACAATAGCAATAATAATGCCAAATATCATACAAAATTTTTGATAGATGGTGACAAATGTCATAAAACAACTCAACAAAACTTAAATAGATCTGTTGGCAAAATATAGACAAATGCGTAGAGAATAAAGTTCGTTTGTGTAATTATTTTATAATCAAGCGCTCTACAATTTCATTTGATTTTTATTTACTGACTACAACAACAAGAACAATAAGTTCGTTTTTAATATCATTTCTCCCAATAAACACATAAATTTCTACAACGTACATTTATTGCATGAATGTATGTGTGTGCGGTATATTTGAAAATGTGTGTACGTGTATTATATGAGCTGGTGTTTGTTCAGTTGATTATTGAAATTGATAGTTAATTAATATGGATGGCTTTTATGTGTGTGCGTGTGTGTTTCTTATACATACGATACGTGTGGTGGTAAAGGTGTGTTTGATTTTGTGTATAAGCGTGTGTATGGGTGTGTGTGTGTGTGTTTGCTTGTGGGAATGAGCATATATTTGTATATCATATCATCTATGCTTGTTTAAATGCCTAAAGGTATGCTATATAATTTCATTTTGTTGTCAAAACAAAAACTTTTCTCTCAAAGTGCAATTTATTATTATTTTTATTGTTGTGGCTGTACCATTATTACAGTTTTTCTGTGTATTTTCTCGCAAAAACGATATATAACACAACATTTTGAATAAACAAAATAAAAAATAACAATATATATATATATATATATATATATATATATATATATATATATATATATATATATATATATATATATATAACAAAACTTTTTTACATAATGTTATTAATTTGACAGGAAAATTTAATATCATCAGCTTACATAGACGCCACACATGCACAGGCATTCGCTATTACACCTATAAAAGATGGCTCTCTCCCACACATGTCAATAATATACATATGTATGAGAACATCTACCTATATGTATGTGCGTGTGTATGTATTCAAGCATATTGATATTTAAGTTAAAGTGAGAGTTCCCGTGCTGTAGCAGGAAACTAAAAAAAGTTTTAAAAAATATTGTATGGAAAACGGATTAATTAAATTTTGATGCTTATAATACTCGTATCTAGGTTATGGCTAGTTTAATTTAATTTGAACACTCAATTATATTAAATATCATACAAAGAGGCTTTAATGTAAAAAAAAATAGACTTTGATCTATTAAGGTGCGTCCATAATTGAGAATTATTGAAAATAAATGTTTTTTATATGAAATTTTCTCAACTTAAAGGTTCTATAATAAAACGAGTTGATCATTATACCTTCTGCTGTAAAATGTTTTTTTGAATTCCATGCTAAAAATTGTCTATAGAAAATTTTCGCTAGAAGTTGCTTATTAAATGTCACCAACAAAATTTATATTGTCATTAGAATATATTCTCTTAAAAATATACTTATTGTTTATTGTTGCCTTAGTTGAGCATATGGGTTCTAGCCAAATCAGGAGTACTATTATATTTATATATCTTGTAATTCATAATTAGAAAAATACGATTGAACTTTATGGAATTCGTATATAATATGTGTTAATTTTCTTATAAATATATTGGTTCTGAATGCTTTTTAAACATTAGTTTTTTGTTTTGATCTTTTTTCCAGAAATTTATTAGATAAGTTAAGGAAAAATAGAATAAGAATTGTAGTTTCTAAGAAAACAATTTTATATAAATTTTCGGATTAAATAAACATAAAATGTACAAACTGGAATGAATGCTTTTTAAAAATGATTCACCTAAAGAGTACTGATGACTTGGATAGTGCCAATAAAATGCAGACATTTACTCAACTAAAGAAATTTTTTTCTATTTTTCAAATAATTATTTGTAAGAATATCTCGAAAAATGATATTTATATATTATGATATTTTGCTTTTAAGGTTTCTTTTTATTGAACAAAAAGACTTAAGGAAAAATTTTATATATTATATATTTATTTAGGGAGTTTCCTTAGAGGAAATTATCTGCAAACTATATTTTTCCATTTCTTTTTTTCACTATCACTGTAGAAAAATTTCGTACAAAACTTCATATATAAAGGAAAATTTTCTAATGGAAATCATTTCTGCCATTTGTTGTAGCAGTCGTTTTAAAAAAGTGCGTATTGCAAAATTATCGACACCCCTAGCGTATTGGCTTATGCTGCGGCTGAAGCTCGCCGTATAGTTGGTTTTTGCCGAGCTTTAGAACATATCGATTTTCATATTTGATTTCAATCTATAATTTATAACGACTAAAATTAAATCTAAATTTAAAATTTTATAATCGCTAGAGATGGCATCAGAAATTTAGAGGGAAATAAATTTTACAGCAGCCATACAACTTAATGCAAAGGCAGTTAATAAAAACACTTTTCCTGCATAATTTTTTATTTGTCCTTTTATCCTTTTTGTCAGTTAAGCATCGAGCAGCTATAAAAAAACCATATGCCAGCGAAGGTGTAAATAATTACGAAAATATAAATAAACTTTTTGAAATGATTTTATTGTATTTGCTGATATAGTTTTATAATATATTTTGTTGCAATTTTAAACTATTTTTTTTTTAATAATTTTGCAAAAAGTGCGAAAATTGTTTTGTTACAAAATTTTTTGCAGTTTCGAAAAATTTTTTAAAATTTTTTATTACAAAAATTTCATTAGCGAAAATCTTTTAGTAAAAATTTTGCAGTAAAATTATGATTGAAATTTTTTTTTTTGGGAATTTTTTTTTTGAATTTTTTTTTTTACTACATTAAAATTTTCTTCAATATTTTTTTATTCTAACAGTGGGTATTTTTAATATTAAGAAATATTTTATAGTTTAGTTCTTTTCAATATTTCGCCAGAATTTCGACTGGTACTGTCGAGAAATTTTGTCTGTTTGTTTGTTTTGGTGGAAGTTTCTTATATATATATTTTTCTTTTCTTGTAAAGTTTTTTGTGAGAAAATCTACCCGTTGAAATTGGTTTACAGAAAATTTTTTTAAATTTATTTTCATAGAAAATTTTGTGGATGAAAATTTTATTTTGCGAGAACTTTGGCTATAGTGAGAATTTTTTTTTGTTTCGTTTGTTTTTTTTTTTTTTTTTTTTTTTTTTTTTTTTTGTTGGTTTCATTATGAAAATTTTTTCTTGTAAAATTTATTAACAGAAAATAAAATTTCTTATGGTAAATTTTTTTTAGAAAGTCTATTCGTTGAAATTTGATGGAAGTTTTTGGTGCTGAAATTTTTTTGCTGAAAATTACAAAAAAATTCAAGAAAACATTTGCTGTCGACAATTTTATAGGTGAAAATAATGTTGGTAAAACGCTTTGTGTCGAAAATGTTGCGTATGAAAATCTTTTTATAGACAATATTTTCGGTGAAAAAAGTTGGGGTAATTTTTTACAAATAATTTTTTTTTCTATACTCTATTTTTTGTGCGGAAAAGTTTGAGGTTTTTCATAGCAATTCAATGGAATTCAAAATTTCTGCAGAATTTTTATTAAATGTCGTTCTTACTAACTCTTAACCAATATGTTTGTTTAAATAAATTTTATTTTGCAAAAATTTATTTTTTTAGAATTTTTTTTGTTTACAATTCAACTTTGCCATTCAGAAAAATATTGACTGACCAAAATTTCTATATTAAATATATAGGTATACTAAAATTTTTATTATTTGTAATTATTGAATAATTCAGCCAAAGGTCTGATAAATAAATTGAGAAGAGTAAATATTTGTTTATTTGTTGAAATAATGCAAAAATCCATTTGCTCTAATTCAAGGCCTCTTATTCGATTTTTTTTTGAAAATCAGTTTAAAAAATTTCATCTACTTAAATTTTTAATATGACGGAAATACTATTTTCCGGAATTTTGGCATATGTAATTGGAAGACTTTTAATTCATCAAAACTTCGGGTTATCTCATTCTTTACTTTAAAGGCCAATTCAAAATTTACAAAAGAAATTTTGTTGAGTTAGAAGATAAATTTATTTATATGTTAATAAAAAACGAATGTATTTAAAAATTTATGGTATACCTACAATTACATATATGTGTATATTTTCTTTTTTCTTTAAAAGGTTTTAACTTTGACCCATTTTACCCTCTTATGGATAGGCATTCTATTTTGAACCATCGTTTTAATTTGCTAAAGACAACGGGGTCCTTACAACATTAAATCAAATTGTCGCAAGTCACTATCCTACAAAGAAAATAACAGTTATTATTATAAATTATGAAAGCTTAAAGTTTTTTGGATTGTTTTGTAAGCAAACAAACAAATCCTTAATTATCCTTAAAATTTGCTTTACTTAAGGATGCTAGTTTTCTTTGTATGACAATTTTCTTAAATATCTTCTACAATAAATACAACTGCTCTAGATAATATTATTTGTATGTACGAAGTAACTTTTATTTTTTACATCCTTGCGCCATCTCTAATAATATTGTATAGCCATCTCTGTCTGTCATTTGGAAAGGAAAAAATCCATTTCATTGCAACTACAATAAATACAGTCGTACTGGCAACGTGATGACAAGCTTGCGGCTTGTTATTATAATCATTTTGTCATCAATATGTCTGGGGCTATAATACCAGCGAAAATGACGAAATGTCTCCTTCCTTTCATTTTAATGGATAACTTTTTTTCTTTTTCTGCGATATACATATATACTTACATATCAATGTATTTGTGTTAGAATTTTATGCATGTAACTGTCAAGTAAACAAACTCATAGAAATTGATGGCATGAAGGCGCTTTCCAACTGCTAAATGAAAACAAAAAATATCAAATACTTTCAAGGATAAAGACTAAATGACTAACGATAATGAGACTTATTCTGTAAAGACTATGAGCGGAATATTCAAAAAACAATATGCATGTTTACGTACTGATAAGATACCAACATATATACATTCATAGACTAGGTTAGGTTGCCAGGGCAGCTCGCAACAAACGCTGCTAGTACAGTCGGAGGCTATAGGGCCCATTGTGGCGCCTATAGGAATCCCCGCGGAATTCCGGATTTCAAGCTACCGAGAACCAACCGAAATTCCTTAAAAGCCTGGTAAATCCATGTGTGGCGTCTTCCTTAGACAGTCCAGGTTTAGGAAAAAGCGATTTTCCAAGCATCTTCGTCGGCGCTCTTGCACAGCCGGGTAGTCGAATAGAAAGTATTGAACAAGCTCTTCCTCCTCTGTGTCGAAGAACTCTATGTCTTACGATTAGCGTTAGCAGGAAGGGGCAGCTTCTCCCTCATGGAAAGAGGCCGCTAGTACTGCTGGTTGGTTCACCGTGCAATTAGCCTCATGTCGCCTTATCTAAAATTCTCCTATGATGGCCAAAGCAGGGACATATGTACATGGATATATAAATATTAAATATAAATATTTTTAATTTTATATTCCTGTATATTTATTTTTGAATGCTTTCTTGAGTATTTAAAAATTTCCTTGAGACTCCCAAACATACATACATACATGCATAAGTATATATCAAAACATTTTTCTGAATGAATTTCTATTGCTACCTTCACCGCTATTACCTAAATCCTCCTACAATATACACACAGACACAACAATATTAAATAAGCAAAGCTAGCATGTATGTGTGTATATATTGTAGCAAGTATATTTGCTGTGATTAGGGGCTCCCTATTTGTTGCGTTTGTGTGTGTGTGTTTATTATTTTCTACCTTCACTTGTGGTGAAAATCATTTGGGCGGTACCCGTGGTATCCACATGGATACCGTGTATATACTCTGGCACATACAGCGATTCACACATTTTATGCATATTCCTTTTTTAGTCATTTGTTTGGTATATAAGCAAAAGTTTTATGTACAACAACATTATGTATCTGTGTGAGCACTCGTACTCATCATATTGTAAGATATTTTATGACATACTTATAACATTAGATACATTTTCTCACTGATTTGTTACAGTTTTTTCTTCTTTCTTTTTGTTTTTTCCACTACTTTGTTTTCATTTCATTTTTCTATGTGGTAGTCCCTACTCAAAATACACACAACATGTAAATATATGCTCTTGATTTTTCGTTAAATCAGCAATAATTTAAGAGAATTTCTATACAAAGAAAAAAGCTCTTTGAAAATATCCCTCAATAACTGTATAATGCGGCGAAAAACTCACGTGTTTCCAATAGAAGGGGAAATTTCCCCCAAAGTCTATTATGGAATGAAAACAAACTTTCCTAATGGAAAAAATTGTTGGTGGAATTTTTGCAATTTCTCCTGTTGATAGCTTTTCCATTCTTCCATTTTCCAAATACAAATGAGTTAAAATGTGTTAATATAGTGACTTGCTCCTCTCAAATAAACTGTTGTATTTATTTTGCAATGCTTTCAAAGGAATTTTCTCTCTAACATAACGAACAGACAGTAAGTTCGTACACCATCACATATGTGTGTGTTTACGTGGGTGTATGAGAGAGCGTGATTTATTGTTTTATTATATGAGGTTCTCATGATTGGCAATAGGTAATTGAGAAAATAAAAATTAAAATAATTTACAAAAAAGACCGGGTCTTTTATTGATGTATTTTTTTAAAGGTACTTTTGTAAAAAGTACTTGTTAAAAGGTCCCTTTTTGTTAAAGATTCCTTTTTTGAAAATACTCCTTCTTTAAAAAAGTATAGTAACAATATTATTTTAAATGTTCTCCTTTTTAAAGGCAATTTTTAAAAGAAACTTTTCAAAAGGTACTTCATAAAAAAAGCTACTTTTTGGGCGTACTTTTTTCCAAAGGCACTCTTCTAGAAAATACTTCTTTAAACAAATTTTAAATTATTTTTTAATAAGCTTATTTTATATTATTCATATGACATTTTTGTACTTTTCACTTTTTTGATACCATATTCAGGATATTTGTTAATTTTATAAACAAATAAAACTAAAAAAATTGATTATAATTGATTAATTCAAATAATAAGACGGTAAAAAAATTAGAACATATATGTTATTTACTAAAATGATAATTTTTTAATAGTATATTATTTAAACGTGCTTTTTTATTCGAACTTATTTTCAAAAGGCAGCTTTTCAAAGGGTATCTTTTAAAAAGTATTTTTTATACGTACATGTTACTTATATCTCAATATATTTTTAAAAATTTACTTTTTATATCCCTTTGGCACTTTTAAAAATTGCTATTTTGAAAACTACTCTTTTAATATGCACTTTTTCCTTTACACGTTTTAAAGGGCACTTTTTTTAAAAGTACATTTGTACAGAGTTATTTTCCTAAAGTTTTTTTTAATGCGCGTTTTCAAAAGGCACTCCTAACACGTTCATATATGGTAAAATATACTCTTCTAAAAGCCACTTTCATAGAGTTTATATTGTACAAGACACTTTTTTAACGTGTACTTTTTCCAAAGGAACTTTTTGAAAATTACATTTTTAAAAAGTTTTATTTTAAAACGCATTTGTTTTTAATGTACGTTTTCAAACGATACTTTTTCAAAGGTACTATACTAAAACGTACTTTTGTTAATAGTAGTTTCTTAGAAGGTATTGCTTTAATAGATACTTTCTGAGAAGGTAATTTTCTAAAAGGTACTTTTGTTTAAAAAAATATATCTGACAAGGTTAATTTTAAAAGATGCTTTGAAAGAGGTACTCATATCAAAAGGTACTTTTTAATAAGAACTTTTAATGGCATTTCTTAAAAGCTACTTTTTGAAAAGTACGCTCTTAAAGGTACATATTTAAACAGTACTTTTTAAAAGTTGCTTTTTTAAAAAGTTCTTCTAGCAGAGATACTTTTTTAAAAAGTACTTTTCAAAGGGCAGTTTGGTAAAAGGTACTTGTTAAAAACGGACTTTTTTGCATTATACTTTTCTAATTACCATTTTAAAATCTATTTTTTTAAAACATACAATTGTCAAAGCTACCATTCTAGACGGTACTTTTTTAAGATATATTTTTTTGAAATATTTTTAAAAAGAAACTTTAAAAATATCTTTTTAAAAGAACGTTTTCTATTGGTACTTTTATAAAACGCACTTTTTACAAGGTACTTTTTTAATAAGCACCTTTTAAAATGTAGTTTTTCAAAATGTACTTTTTTCAAACGTACCATTTTAAAAGGTATTTTCGCAAATATGTACTAAATAAAACTATAAAAAATTTTAATTATAACTGATACATAATAATTTGACTTGACTGAATTTCTAAGCTAAATAAATATACCATGACCCTTCGCACGCACTAGACACATACATATTTACGTTTGTATATAAATGTCAATCTGATTCACTGTGGCCATAGTTTGCAAGAGCAGCGTTAATAATAGTGAATGAAAAAATTATAATGAAACAGTATAAATCTATTTTTAAATACTCAACACTTTCTGTGGCATGCAACAGCAAACATATAAAGCATTTCATTACCATAAGCATCTTAATAACAACAAACGATCGTGTGTTTTCGAATCAAGTGTAAACAATATACATATAGAAACAACAACAACTCAAACTCAGCCATACACATTTTAGTACATAGAAGCGTGCTCCAATAAATAAAGTTGCACTACAAAAAAAAAAAGGAATTATACAACCAATAGACCTCTTGATATCAAACAAGTGACTGCAAATGCAAAAAGAGCAAAATAAAAATTAGGAAACAACAATTATGGTGAAATGCCTTTATTAAGGCATTTTTAAAATTTAACCCTTTTTGAAATGTTTTCAATCCTGCTATCGACAGTGGCAACAGTAAGTATTATTAAGAATATATGTATGTATATAAAATGCGTGCGTATAATGAAGCAACAAACCAAGTAATTAACAAAAGTTACAGCGAAAAAAAACTGTAATATAAATCATAAAGACCAATTAAGCAAATAGTTACTCAGCCGTGAAGACAATCAGACAGACAAGCAACCAAACATTATTGTTGGTATGTATGTGTAATTACAACATTTAATAGAACGCAGAAATACATTAGAATGTTTTAAATGCAGCTCACTGACCCCTAGTAACAAGTGCAACAAACACATCGCATAAATACGTAAAAAGAAAAAATAAACAAACAAAACAACAAGTTAAGCCAAATCATGTCGTTGCTGATTCCCGACAAACATTTTCTATTGCTTAATTCTTTTACAAGTTGATTCTAAATTATAGGAACCGCCCAACTCGACGGGTGGACCTATATTTCTTGACAGAAGATAATTAATACAACATTCTGTGTTTGTTTTCAAATTTTATTAGTTTGTAGTTGACACTGAGAGTCTTTGAGGAGCATCGAACCCATCAGATTTCTAGTGTAGTGGCACTCTGCGCGGCAATCTATATGTGCGGCCTCAATATTAAGAAAAAATATTACTAAAGAAAATTCTATGTTCTCAATCTATCTTCACTTTCAATATTATTAGTTTTCTGCATAAATTCTACTTTTTTTCGAATTAAAAGCTTTAATAGAAAATTCTATGTGCTTGGAGAGGGCTCCAAACTTAAAACGTGAATTAGTATTTTTTTTTTAAATAACTGAATAAAAATCAGTTGTAATATGCAACAGAAAATATTAACTGACAATTTTATATTTTTGGTATTTCTCTTATAAAATTCTATGTTTTTTAAAGAAAATTCTACGATTTCTTTTAAGAAAATTTTATGCTTTTTTTTAAAGAAAATTATAACATTTATAACACAAACTGTGCTGTAAAAATTTTTCAAAGAGTGTATTTTCAAGAAAATTTTGTGTAAAAGAAATTTTCTTTTTAATAAGAATATATCAAGAATTATTTTCTCTTAAAACTAAACCAATATTTTTTTTGTTAAATATTTTTTATAAACACAAAATTTACCATATTCTTAAATATTTTTTATTTTGTTTTAAAAATTTCTATGTTTTTGTAAAAAAAATCACTGTTTTAAATACATGAATTATTATGTGCAAAATTAAAATAAGTTTCCATGCATGATTCTTTATTCCTTCTGTAAACAATTTTAAATATATTGTTCTATGTTTTAAAAAAATCCTTTTAGTGAAAATTCTATGTTTTTAATACAAATTTTTAATGTGTTTAATTTGTATGAAAGTTTGTTTTATTAAAAAAACATAACAAGAAATTATGGAATATTCGGTGTTCACCATGTAGAAAATTTTGACTGAAAAACTATGTATGTATTTACATACTTTTTTATACCAAAAATTCTACGTTATATTAGTTATCAATAATGAATAGTAATATTTTAAATTAACTATAGAATATTTGTAGGAAAATTTCAATTTATAACTCTGTGTTCATTAATGTACAAAACTTATGGCAAATAAAATTATATAAAATATATTTTTTTCTTTCATTATTCTATGTTATTGGTATAAGGAATGTTTTGTAAAAATCTCTGGAGGATGATATATACTTTATATAGAAAATTTATTAAAAAACGAATGATTGCTATGGAACTCTTTATAATTCTACTTTTTTCCTATAAATTTTGTCTGCGAATTTTTTGTTTCAATAATGATAGGCCTGCTCTTTATTTGTGAGGCTTTTGGTATAAAGTTCTATGTACTACATTTTCAATCAACAAACAATTTGCCATAGAATTTAAAATATTCTAGACGATTCTATGTTTTTCAGATAAAAATGTTTGAATTTAAAACTTGTAAATCCAGTTTTTTTTATAATAGTTAGGAAAATAAGAGAAATATTTTATGCAAATTAATAAACGTAAAAAACTTTATTATTTTCTTGAAAATTTGTACATATGTATACGCTTTTTTATTGTGCATTAAAATTCTTTGTTTTTACAGAAATTAATTGCCTATAAATTAAAATTTTTAATGACATTGCAACATATCTATGAAGAATTAGAGGAAACAGGAAATTTTTTTTTGAAATCTACATAAATTAAATCTTTTTGTGTGAAAAATTAAATGGAAAACATTTCTTTAATTATCTAATAAATGATTTTTTTTAAATCAAATGAAACAAGAAGTTTCTGCGCTTTTTTTAACACGGCAGATTATATCAAAATATAACATTGATGATTCTATGATTTTACGTCTATAGAAAACTTTACGTCTATTATGAAAATTTTAGAAATTTTCCATAAACAAACAATTTGCCATAGAATTTTTTTGTTTCTTACATAAAAAATGTTAAAGAAGATTCTATGTTTTTCATAAAAAAATTTTTGAATGTAAAATTGGTAGAATTTTCAACAAAAAAAAAATTAATTAATTTAATAATTTATCTATAAGGAATTTACAAAACTTTTTTACATAAAAGATTGTAAATCTTCTATGATTACTATAAAAACTCGATGTTAAGTGCAAAAAATATACTTTTTTGTATAGGGATTTTTCCATAAAAAATTCTATGTTTCTTAAACAAGAATTTTTACACGATTATTAATTATTATTGTAATAATAATTAATAAAATATGTGCATGTGAGATGAAATTTTTCACAGAAATCCAATTTTTCATAGAAATTCTCTGTCAATTAAAATGGCAAATGTTTTACACAATGTTTCATAATATTTTTTGTTTATACCAAAAATTTGCCTAAAACTAAATTCAGAATTTTAAATACATACATATTTTCTATGTTATTCTATTGACTTTTCTGCGTATAAGATGCCCTTTGATATGATTTCAGACTACAAATAAAAAAAAAACTTTTCAAATAATTGTTTGCTCTATGGAAACATAACATTTGAAGGGCAACAAACTATTTATAATGCAATATGTATAAATTTATGTTGTCTATGCACGTGTGCAAACTTTCGTTGAAAATATAGTGTTGCTTTTTGAAATAAATGCAAAATGTTAATTTGTATTTAATTTTTTTTTTTTGTGGAAACTGAAAAAAATATTAAAAATTTCAAAACAATACACCCAATGCAATATGAGTTTGAAAGATAAAAAATATATATTTTTCTTGTTTTTGCGCGCCCTGTGCGTAACTTCCGCATTAGCATATGTAAACTATAAAATACTCTCTATACAATAGTTTAAAAATAGTTTTGTAAAAGAAAAATATTTTCAGCTAAACACCGAGAAAATTTTAAATGTGAATGATGGAAAAACAGACAGACAGCCAACTTGCCACACATTGTTGTTGTACTCGTAGCATGTGCTTTGGCAAGTGTTTGCTTAAACAGTTTGAGTTTCCGAATGCACATGAGTTATTAAATATAAAATTTCTGACAGTTTGTTAAACAAACCATATGGACAAATTAGTGGCATGGTTTGTGGATTTAGGTGCATAATGTTATTAATAGCAATTAAAAAAAAAACATGCCGAATTTTGAACGATGATGTTTATTAATTTCAAATTTTTTTGTTGTTGTTTCAGGGCAATTTTTCAAATTACCTTGAAAAGGAAAATATGGTCAATTTGTGTCTAAGAAGGCGTGTAATTGGAAGATGAAATTATATGCTCTAATTAAAATTATTTTCATTATACATACACACATATTTTAATAACGCCTGACTACAAAATATAATTTGTATTTTAGAGAAACTTAATTCAGTTAAATATTTTGAAATTTTTTTACTATGCAACGATATTTATTTATCCTTTTTATTTAATAAAATACGAATACTTTCTTATTTTACCCCATGCTTTTTAATCTCATTAATACAAAATTATTTATTTCAATTTTATACTTTACGAGATTTAAACACCACATCAAGTGGCATCGTCAAGAAATTTTTTTTTTATTTTATTCAAAAAAAATTATTTATTTTACACCTGGGGCTAAGAATAAACGCTTATTTCCCAAAAATTTACACAATTAAGTTGTATAAAAATTCAGACTTATTGAAAAAACTTACATATTTTTAATTCATTATCAGCCACAAGTCATTAACTATTCAAGCGCCATGCCAATTCTCTAATAAAATACCGAAAATGAAGCAAAAATTTATCTATGTTTGATTCATTAACCGAATCCTCGTCATCAGTTTTCAATAAAATAACGGGTCTCACATCATTGATTTCAGAACTGTTGAAACTGTTGGCAGTTGATAGCGGGCATATTGCTAAAGTCGAATAGACTTTTTGCCAAACCACCATGGACGGATATAGCGTTCAACTATACATAAAAGTGATAAAATTCTTTTATCAAAATGAGTGTTTGTCGCTAATTTTTATATAAAAAATATTCTCAGTGATGAGGACCGTTTTTGGATGAATGGGTGCGTCAAAAAACAAAATTGTAGAATTTAGGACGATACCAATCCACTGTTTGGTATGGATTTCGGGTTTGCGGCATCATCGGTCCATATTTTGTTGAGAACGACATTGTACAGGCCAATACCGTTAACGGTGAGAAGTATGAGTCGATAATTACCAACATCGTTTGGCCTGAATTGGATGATATGGATACTAACGATATGTGGTCTCAACACGCTTATGCCACATCCGATATTTGTCATGAGCGATTCGAGCGAGTGAACTGGACTCCGCTAGACATTTTCTTGTGGGCTTTTCTTAAGTTGGAGGTCTACGCGAATAAGTCACAAATACAGAGGTCCCCAAAGCCAACATAATACATGCTATCGGTTAAATTTAGAATTATGAAAAATTTGATATTCCATATGCACGTGGAGGTTAGGTGAACTGGCCACCAACATCGTGTGATTTGACTCCGCTAAACCTTTTCTTGTGGGCTTTTCTTAAGTTTCAGGTCTATGAGAATAAGTAAAAAGGCCAACATAATTCATGCTATCGGTTAAATTCCGCTGGATTTATACGCCAGAGTTATGACTTTTTTCATATTGTGTATGCACGCCACCCAGCGAACATTTAAATTAATAAAAATTATTAATTGTACATCACATAAAGTTTGTTTAATTAAAATTTAAAAACAGCAAGCGCTTAATGAAAGGCCTCTTATATATCTTCCCTTATTTTCATACATCTGCATTTATACTTCCTGTGGTAGCTGAACCTAAATTACACTGCCATCTAGTAAATGTAGTTTTAATAGAGGACTGTTTTTTTGCATTGATGAAGGAGAACTTCAGAGACACAATAATGAATTTTCCATCCCTGGATGCGTATTGATTTTCTGGAGTTTTCAAAAGGTTTTTAATTTTAATACGTTTTCTGTAGTTCAAATCAAAATAATTGATTCTATACAAGCAATCAAATATTTTCGGCTTCTCTAGTGCTCAGAACAATGCCTAAGCTGCCAATTTGAATAAAATTAGCAAAAATTTTGACAAAACTTTCGATTGTTATTTATGTTAAAAATTTTTAAGTACTGAGATTTTTTTTAATGAAGTAATTTTAATCCAGTGTTCTTTGTACCCATATATAGAAAATCAGTAAAATTAAAGGACCTGCGTAATTTTTTTTCAACTACGTATAACCTCTAGTTCAATGTCTCTAAAAATATTAGCTTAACGTCCCTGGTGAGTCTTATTTGTGTCGCTGCAAGGATATGTCTATGACTACCTCCCATGTATTCTTTATTTGGGAAAAAATAGCTACAGTTTAAACCCAAATGCGGTCATAAATTGTGAGTGTTTTAAATTCGTTTTCATTTAATTCAAAGACAAGCCAATCTTCCATGTGTTCTTGATGTTAATCACAACATTTTGACGGTTTGTGGCGAAAGAGTCAAGATATAGGAAAGCTATGTTTGTTAAATCTATATTTTTTTGCTGCATTATGTGAAAGGACATTAGGACCTATTTACCATATATTGTTCATTTAGAAAAAATGGGGATATGTTCCAAAAAAAATCTTTTTACGTTTTTTTAAATTTTTTGTTTTAATTGATGCAAGGACATGCCTAGCTCCTATATATCCTTTGTTTAAAAAATTTTGTTTTTGCTGCCGGTATGGACTTATAACAAAAATTTTAAAAATATTTCCAAAGCTATATTTCTTTGTTGCATTTAGTGCACATGACTGTCCTCCATATGTTCATATTCAAGTGCACTAGAACTTGGTAAAAGGTTTACCAATGTGTTATTTTAACTTTGTGATAAATTTTATTTAATTTGATGTAAGGATATACACATACACCTCCCAAGTATTCCTAATTTCAAAAGCTCAATATCTTATATATTTGTATCTAAAATACAGTAAAAATGTAAAAGTAAAAGTGCTAAAAGTTTTGCACTGTATTTTTGTATGTTTTGTGTTTTATTCGGCAGAAAAGGACATGTCTACCTTGCGAATATCCTTGATATAAAATTCTTTTGGTCATGTTTATGAATACAATGTAGCAAAAAATTGGTAGATGTTTTAGACATTGCTTTCTTAGATAGTGATTAATTTTATTTAATTTGATGGCAGAACATACAACATACCTGCATCCCAGAAATTCTTAAATTAAATTGCTGCAAAAATTAATGAATGTCTAAAAAATTATGCTCAATGATATACATACATTGTTTTGTTAAGCAAAAGGGCGAGTTTTGTTAAGTAAAAGTACGTGGCTTAAAATTTAATAAATTCTACTATAAAAAACCGATTAAAGCTCATACGGTGTCTAAGGATCTCTCATGTACATACAATTATATCTACGTATATATATCGATTTGGTTATCGCAAAAAAAAAATAGTAAGGAATGTATTCCAGGAACCCGAAATGCGGGGTAACTTCCCAGTACAGAGTACTGTTAAAGTTCTTAAACTTCTTCTAGGTCATTTTCACGATTAATGGATTAATAGCTCCGACAGTTAGGGCCATTCCAGGATAAAAACCAAATAAAAGTATAGTCCAATATATAACAATTTCACATAATTATGCTAATAATTTCGTTGCTCATATTTAACATATATTTAATATATATTTATTTTTATTATATACGTATCAGCCCTTAGGCTCAAGGAATCGAGTAGTTTGATGTACAACCGTATTGGACATGACGCCATCCTACAAAGGATAGGAGGAAGTTTCTGGGGGGAACGGACGGACCACACGACTTCTCTATCGAATCTCCTAGTGAGTGCCCTGACCTTACGGTCTCACTCAGGTTACCCCGATACATCCATTGTACTACAGGCGGAAGTATGTGCCGTAATGGCTGCGGCGAGGAGAAATAGGTATGTCGGGTTAGATGCCAGCTCTATCAAAATTTATGTGGTGGTTAAATCGAGGTGTGCGGTTGCAAACATGGGGTCAGGATAGTATGTGTGGCGGAGCGTGAAAGTAGTCAGACGAGATATATGTTTTCCTTTGGTTGAATTATTTATTAGACTCAGGGCGTTGGCGCTGAGGGAAACGAAGCTTGGTTAGTCTACGATAAAATGCTCTGTGGACTATGACTGGCGGCAGCAGGATGATATAACTCCCCTCTCTTAGGAGGGGGTCGCTAGTCAAAGCATGTAGGATTGTCCTATCTAATATGGACTCCGCAGAAGCTGCTTCTGTTCAGAGGAGGAAGCTTCACTTTCACACGTTTTCTATGCAACTCCTTGGCTCTGCAAAACCGCATTATCAGATGCGTAGGAAATCGCAGGGAGGTTCACTGCTAAATTTATTAGGATTTATGAACACTTTAGGCCTCTGGGCGTCACAAAAGGGAGTTACGACCTCCGAATATACTCGCAGCACTTATTGCGAACTGCCCTGCCAGCCCAACATAATCTATAATATATTTATAATATATTTGTCTAAGAAATCACTAATATATTTTTATTACTTTGTTTTATATTGAATTAAATGTGATACTCTTAGGAGTACTTTTTCAAGGAATTCCAAATATAAGGAAATTTAGGAAAATTGCTTTTTCACACATGTCGCGTTAAATATTTATTTATATTTATGGCCTTATAAAAATTTAGAGTGGTACAAACAAATAAAGAGCATCTAGTTGCTGCATTAAGGCAGCTACTAAATCTTAAGCAACATATCTGTAACAAGAGACTAAACCAAAAGAAACAAATTGGGGGAAGAAAACTAATATATAAGATTATTTATGGTGATCCTAGTTGACTTTATGGCCAAAATAATGCGTATGTTTAAAAACATATACGCATACTTACACATAAGAAAAGACTACACATTCTAATTTACATAAGCAGAGCGAAAATCGTAAAAGGAGAAATATATGTACTTATATGAATGGAAATACAAAGAGTATAATAGCACCAGCTGATGCTAGGAAATCTTGAGTTTTTATAAGACAAAATCTACAGCATACTACAGGGGATGTTTGATTATTGTTAATTTGTAGCATATGTTTGCTTGTACTTATTGGTTGGTTGCTTCAATAAACAAGGAATAAATAAAAAAAAACAAAGTCGAGAAAAAAACGAAACTAAATTTAATACAATATTTATTTACCAAATAGTGATTAATGATTTTTTAAGCTCAATTACATTTGTTCAATCAATTTACTCGTACGTTTATGTGTTTTTGGCAACAACAATGAAAACATTTTGGCGAAATTTGGCAAAGCACATTGTGGAAAAAAAACCCAATATGTTGTCGGTTTTGTTTACACAGTTTTTCGGTACAATTTTGCAAACATTCCACAAGTGTCACTAAAAACTCCTATCACAAGCACACGCGCACACACTTGCAAAACCCTCTACTACATGCATTCATGTTTGTTGGCGTAAGAGCACATATAAATATTTTGTTGCCAAATAGATTTTTCGTTTGCAAAATTTTCATTATTTTTTCCACAGTTTTTGTTATTTTTGGTTGCTTCGCCATATTCGCGGGTTTAAAATTTAAAACCACATTTTGTCAATAATATTCTTGTAAATTATTTGTGAAAAATTACTTTTTTGTTTTGCAACACACTTGAGGGCAATGATGTTACGCCACTATTGCTGAGGAGTTATAGGAATTGCACTGTCTTGTGCATTTTATTATAGAAAATAATCTAAAATTATTTAAAGGAAATATCACAAATTATTGTTCTTTTTGTTAATATATATCCTCATTCTATTAAGGAAAATTCTTACATTTGTTAATTATAGAGCATTTACATCTAGAAGGTAAGAGAATTTTAGAAAAAATCTATTAGATATTCAATAAAAAAAATTAAAAAAAATTTATAAAAAATTTATTTCATGCCTAAATGGATGACAGAAGAATTAGTGTCTGTGGAGATTCGATTTAAGCTTTTCGGCACTGAAAGTGACAACACAGACCTCAACAGGAACTTCGTTCCAGACACAAACCACTCGGCTTAAGGACGAATTTTTTTTAATGCAAAAAGCGGTTCACTTGCATATTAACCCATAAATAATCGTGCTTTTAATAATACGGGAGTTGCACATAAAAAAGATCAGGTTGCGGAAACAAGTCCCATGATTTTATTAAAACGCATTCTATTGTGTTAACGAAAAGACAACGAAACACATGCCAAAATGCATCGATGCCCCGGTGAGTCAATAAAAGTTGGCTGCAGTGCTGACGCTGATGGGCTGCTCTGCACACTCTTGTGCAGATCAGCCCATCGTTAAAATAGACTTTGTAGCCTTGTCCCTTAGGTGAGAGTTCTATTATATTTCGAAACGGATCGACTGCTCCTTCTTCATAATTTTTCATTTATTAATGCATAATAAATTCCCTTTTTTCCCCTGAGAGGTCAAAAATTGTTACACACTTTTTAGAAACGAAAATGCCACAAGACATTTGTATAAACTTTATAGCAAAATTTATTTAATAAAAACATTGCAAAATTTTCTTGATAAAAATCCATTTTATTTGATATTAGAATCTTTTCAGGGAAATTATGTATTTTGAGATTTTTTTCTAACTTTAAATTCTTTAACAAAACATTTTTTATAACGACAAGTTTCCATGTTTTTGTTAAATTTTTTATGCAATAAATACTATATATCTAATTTACAGAGTCTCTAATATGTAAAACAAAACTTTAGTATTGGTTGGGCCATTAAAAACCAATTTCTATGATTTTTATTTTGGGAGTGGATTACTCTGTAATTCGATTCGTACAAAAAAGATGTTGTAGGTTTAATATTAGTGGCATAGAAATTGAAAAAAAAGGTTTCTTGTTTCGAATAACAGATTAATTATCATGTACTTTGCTAAAAAATTAAATGTTATATTTTAGTTTTTACACTTTGCCAATTTTTTTTTAATTTCAATTAAGGATGCCATCATATCCCCTCACCTTTGTGTTGAAATATTGCTTTCAATAGGAAATACAGCCTCTATTTGCTTGAAATATTAATGAATGGTATCAATTTCTTTTGGCATTTTATTATTTCATTTTTTTTTCTTCTCCTACTTCATATACGTTGATTTTACCGAAAACGGTTTGTATTTTCTGGGTGTTTTGTTTTTATTTCGATTTTATTTCTGTGTTGTAAGTTTTTTGTTTATTATTTTTTTGCTCATCGTTAGTTTGTCAGCAGATGTTGCATGCAATTCATCAATATCATTTTATCAATTTGCAAGGCATATTGATATACTGCTTCAACTATGACAAACATAACAAGCGATGCTACTAAGGCTGCTACATGTTGCAGGGAAAAAAGGCAAGAAAATTTGAATTAAAAATAAACGCAGAATAAAAAGTAAGAAAATAACGATCGTATGCATATGGATGTGTAGCAGACATACAAACATTAATATTTATTTGTTTGGCATATAGTCCCACTCAAACTAAAGCAATATGTTAACTTACGCTGTTATGCATACATGCATGTATGAGTTTGAGTGAAAAAGAAAGAGAGATATAGAGAAAGAGAGATAACGTAAGTATAGTAATATACGAGGGCAGATCAATAAGTCCGTGACTTTTTTTTAATGAAATACAGGTTTTTGGACATAAAATCATTTTATTTTTGAATATTGTCCAAATTGGGCTCTATAGACTTTGTACAATTTGTTTCACCAATTTTTCTATCTCCTCCAAAAAAAAAAAAAAAAAAAAAAAAAAAACAAGAGTCAAAATTGGTATTTGTTTGTGATGTGATTTCATCTTTGGAGTCGTATCTCTTTCCACCAAGATTTTCTTCAGTTGTAGAAACAAGAAATAGTCACTCGGGGTGAAATACGGAGAATAAAGCATATTAGGGAGCAATTTGTAGCCTAAATCACAAAATTCTGCGTTGTAAACTGCACCTACATTAACCCTTGCATTAACCTGGAGAAAAATATCTGTTTTATTGGTTTTTTTTGGTGCCAAAACCTGATTAAATCGTTCCAAAAAGTTGGAATAATATCTTTCATTGGTTTTTTTACCCTTTTGAAGGTAGTATAAGTTGATAATATTACGAGCATGACAAAAAACGATCGCCATGCCGTTTTGGTTGACACCTTGATTTTCTTTGGAACCGATTTACTCCAAAAAAACCCACTGTCTTGACTAATGTTTGGTTTCTGGTCTGTTGCGATGGATTCACATTAAAAAATTATCCATTGCGGTTGAAGAACGCCAAACACTCATCTTGCAGAACACTTTCTCATACTCAAGTGATCATTCTAAAATAAAAACACTGAGCCATGTGATATGCTTATGGCTTCCACAGTCTCTCGCCTTTTCAATTTCGGATCGGCCAACACTATATCGTGAATTTTTCCAACCATTTTCCATTTTCTCTTCAAATCAAGCGATAGTCTGCCATCAAGGGCTGTTGAACACAAACTAAATGACGCAGCAGTTGAGAGAACTCAACTGACAGATGCCTTTTGATGAGTGGAATGTTGTCCTTTCAGTTCGGAGGCAGGAATTTCAAAATCCATGGACTTATTGACTCGCCCCCGTACTTGCTTGGTTGTTTGATTTAAACAAACTTCTTGTGTGCTGGCTAAAGCTAAAGCTCTTGTTGTTTGAATGTATTAATGCAAGGATATCAAGTTGTTGTTTGTATATGTACGAGTATATCTATAAATGTTTGTTGTATTGAGCCTGTAATGGAGATTCTGCCTGTTCGACATTGATTTTGATTTTTATGTGGCTTTGATGTGTTTTATAAAATGCAGCCTGTTTGATTGCACGCAACTACTGCCAGGCCAACCATTCTTTTCTAGGGCCCGCTTTTTATGTTTTTTTTTTTTTTTGTATCCCTCACTATATTTGATGTAGTTGTTTTGCTATATAACTCAACCTCTTGTTTCTTGTCTTTTTGTTAATGGGTGTGTGTGTACGTTTGAGTCTCTTAGGAATATGAATTGCGACAGTAATTCAATTTTAACAATTTTTCAACTGTTATTGACGTGACGGTGATTTGTTACCATTTCAGTGACTTTTTCTTTCGTATTGGTGTGTGTTTGGCTGCGTGTGTTGTTCCATTTTATTTCTATGATTTTTCCTGCCACTCTTGGTGTATTGTTGCATATCAGGCCCATGTATATTTTTCTTTGTGTCCTAGTTTTTTTCAACGCTTGCCAATATTTACAAACGAAGGCTTGTTGTTTGATGCCTGATAAATATGGTGGAATCAAAATCAAATAAAAAAAACACATAAAACAAAACTCCAGGTTAAATTGGAAGGTGTTGATGTTTTACCCACAAAACAACAAAATGTGTTGAAGAACTATAAGTTTTAATTTAATTTTCTATCAATGAAATTTTAGATTTCTTATATGCAAACAAATGCAATTATATCAATGTATTATTGGGGGAAAAATAAGCGGGGACAAATAAATATTTGCGAAAAATGGATGACCAAAAAGGATTCAGAAGGAACCAAAAAAAAAACTATTTCCTTCCCATTGATATCCAATTACTGCCCCTATAATTTAGCTTCATACATCTAAGCAGATGTTTAGCTTGAGGTCCTCCTAATCACTTGGTAGTTGCTGGCATTCACAATGTCAAGGTGTCGATTCCTTGACATTTTTAATAAACTGCAGTATAGTTGAACTTTAAGAATTGAAAAAAAATTTGTGTAACCGGTAAAAACTTTATTAAATCTTTCAAAGAAATCTATTTAGGTTGTATAAAGGACAAAAAGGACAAAATGTATGGTTTAAGACTTTATGACTACTCGTTTTCCTATCATTTGCTACGATAAGTGAAATGGAGCATCATTTCTTAGTGACTTCATTTGTCTGCTTGAACTTACAATGATTTTTAAATTGCTTTTGGTATTAGTTATCATACTCTTTAGCGGTTTAGTTTTTTATTAAGAAACAGAAGAGAAAAATAAATTATTTGAAAAAAGTGAACATTTAAATCTATTTACGTTTTTGACATGTAAAAATTCTGTCAAATAAATGAAAATAAAAAACCCACTTTTCGCTTTTAGCGAATTAAAAAAAAAAACCATAATAAATTGTAAATACTTTAGACTTTCAAGGATTTTAAAAAGTACCAAAAAAAATTCTTGATAATAATACAATACCATCACAAAACGTTTATGAAGCCGCCAGAGAAATTAAGTTCTTAAAAAAGTTTCTGTTAAAAAAAGGATCTTGGAAAATAAAACAATTATGAAAGCCAGACAATGAGACTTATAATCAAGACCACATTTGTTAGATGTTAAAAAAATAATTTCTCTAAAATAAAACATTTTTTTAATATAGAAAAGGAAATGGCCAGGGAGTTCTCACAAAGTTTTTCTTCTTGAATTAAGGCAGTAAATAAAATTCTGTTGTTGATTATATGCGGTAGTGCAGGTTTTTTTTGTCTACTAGACACAAAAACATACCCATAAGCATCACTCAATCTTTAAATTTGTCATACCTTTCTACAAAGTGACGCATTTTGGTCAATAAAATAAAATATTTTGCTTCTACTTAAAGTGGATTTCGGTAAAAAAAGGTAAAATGAACTGGTTGGAGAACTACTACTGTCTTTTATTTACTACATATTCTATGCTGTAAATAATATTAAAAAAAAACTCAAAGGAAGAAACCTGGGGATTTCACTAGCCAAAGGACATGGTTTTCTGAGACAAAAACGAATCAGTATGTCTAAAAAAAAATTTAATTACTTAAATTATCCTTCCGTTTTATAAAAAAAAAATGACAACTAGTCTAACTTGGTAAGTAGCACTTTAATGTAACAATCATTTTTTTCTGTAAAGTATTTATCAGTTGGAAAGTTTTCTTTGCGATAAAATTTCCATAAAAATTTTTCGTAACATGAAATTTTCCGTAGAATAGTATTCGTAAAGATAATTTCTCGATAAAAAACTTTCTGTGATATAAAATTTTCTTTAAAAAATTTTTCAAGTAACAATTTCGCAGCAAAATTTTCGTGGCGATAAATTTTGAATAAAAAAATTTCGTTGCGATAAATGTTTTAAAAGCGAAATTTTCGTAGACATATTCAGAACTTAAAATTCTTTATTAAAAAATTTTAATTAATATTCTATAGAAAATATTCGTTACGACAAAATTTTTACAGAAAAATTTTCATTATGAGGAATTTTCGGAAGATATATTTTCTTTGACATTTTTAGTTACGAGAAACTTTTTATAGAAAAATTCAAGTACACATAATTTTTTTATGATAAATTATCATAACGATGAATTTTCTATATAAAATTTTTGTTAATATAAAATTTTGTGCAAAATTATTTTAACAAAAACAATTTTTAAATGGATAAATTTTATATAGAAAAATTTTCGTACAGATGAATTTGCTGTATAAATCTTTGTAACAATCGATTTTAGTGAAATCTATATAAAATTTATGCATCGAAAATTCTATATAGAAACTTTTCGCTACAAAATATTTTCTATCAAAAAATTCTTTGTGTTACATTTTCTCTAGTAAAATTTTTCTAACAATAACAAGAAATTGTCTAAAGAAAATTTTTAAAGATTATGTATTTGTTATAAAAAAATGTGAAATTAGTTTTCTATACGAATATTTTCATAACGATGAACTCTGTAGAAACAAAACTTCGTAAAAATTCTGTATTATAAAAGGCTTAGTAACGAAAAATTTTGTTTTGAAAAGCAATGCGTATATTTATAAAACTTACATTTTTTATATATGTATAAAAAATTTTTGTTCCAGTAAATATTTAAAGTTGGGGCGTAGTGTAGTGGTTAAAGTACTTTCCTACAAAACCGAGTACCCCAGGTTCGCTGCCTGGCAGAGGTAAAAAATTTTTCACCATGGCTTTTCAAGTTTTAAAAAATTAAGTGGCTTCAACCCACTAATAAAGATCCCTCCAATGAATCCCCTGACCAACCACTCTCCCTGGAAAAGAGGATAACATCATGACAAACAAAGGTCAGGCAGAGCCACCACCATCTGGGAAAAAAAGATAGGAATCAAAGATTAGCAAGGATCCTCGCCAATACAACAAAATATAGAAGAGGAGTTGCTTCTAGGCAACGACAGATGGCAGCCCCATTATCCTAGACCTGCTACAGCAGACCAATCATCCATCTACTTAGCTGGAACAAGAACCGATTACCGAAATTGATACAAGGCAAAAATTAAATAATAACAATGCGAAAATGGAGGAGTTTTCGTCACGGACATCTGCAGGTTTTGCGGTGAGGAGGAGGAGTCGATGGAACACTTGATAGCAAATTGTGGGGCATTGGGCCACAGAAGAAACAGGACTCTACACGCATATACGCTGAGTGAAGAGGATCTGCTAACGCTCCCATTGAAGGAGCTGATCCTATTTGCGAACGTTTTGGACTGCTAGGGACAGGGAAAGCACAATAGATCAACAATAGAAATGTACTTATGTAAAGTATACATATGCCTATATGTACATACTTATATGCAAATCTCTAAATTTTAAACATATCTATAGTATACTAATTTATCCCAGGTTTGTGTAAGAAATTTATATGTGTTCATGTTTATTTTTTCTTTTTTGTAATTCAGTCATAAAAAAATTAGAAAAGAAAAATGTCGCAAGCCCCCACAAAAAGTATTGCTACGATTTAGATTTTATCCATGAAATTTTAAGGAATAGACCACTATAATAACTAGAGGCAAAAAAATACCTGCCACACAGCCTTGGGGTAGTCTATAGTTTATTCCTCACTCAATGCTTTTACTTCCCATATGTTAGTATAAGCCAAGAAATTTAATTCAATTTACTAGATGGCCCTTCTTGCATTTAAAACAATCTTTCGTTTTCAATTTTTTAAGAAAAACAAACCTCGTGTCTTTGTGCTTAAAATACCCATAAACATTTATGGCCTACTTTAAGGCGTCTTATAGGTGGATACAAATAATACTTGGCTATTATTAAATTGTTATTTTATTGCGGTATACCTGTTTTTTATAAGAACATTTCAAGGATAAAACACATTTGAGAATGCGGGATTATTTTGTAATGACCACTATCATTTTAGTAAATATATAGAGATACTTAAATTTATATATGTAATTTAAAAATTTATATAATAAGCGCATAATGGTCAAGTCCTGGCTAGATTAATGCTCTTGTATTTGAAGAACACGTTTAACAAAAATTGTTAAATTCTAATGGAATCTAAAGAGTATATAAAAATGTGACTAAGATTATTCGGCATTTTTTCCCATTAATTTTTAAAAAAAGTAATTTTATCAATATATCTGGACTTTGTTGCTTGCAACTGAACATCGGTTGGGTTTCTACTCGACAACCACAAATTTGTACTTGCCGGAAGCCTTCATGTTCTGCATTATCAGTTTTGTGCTCTACATTATCAGTTTTAGCAGACACACAAACGTTTGGCGTAATCGAGCCATTAGTTTAAGGTGTCACAGAGACAAAAATAATTCATATCAAATGAAATTTGGTTAAATAAATTAATATTTGTACCTTGTTGTTTTAATATATTTGTCTCTAAAACCGAATTAATGAGAAAGTAAAAGCAAAAATATATTTGGCTGTTTTGGACATAAAAAACTATAAAATTTTGCAATTACGATTTGTATTCTAAAATATGGAAAAAATACAAAATTGTGGAAAAAATATTTTGCAAGTACTTAGTTTTTTATGAAACATAGTGCATACTCTTAAGGACATAATAAAATATGTTAAAAATTAAAGGCCATAATGTTAGGATTTTGAAATATCCAAAATATAATATAATAAATATGTGGCATTTTTTATTGCTTTTTGAAATATAATATTAGAAAAGATATGTTGCATACATTTAGTTCAATTAATACAGTGCATACTTTTAGGAGTATAATGCGAAATATTTAAAAGTTAGAATGCATACTTTTAGGTTTAAGAAGTACGCCAAATTACAGTGCATAGTGTTAGGGAATTATAATAGCGCATATCGTAAGTTAAACTGAAGAAAGCGTGATATCTGTCAAAGTAGTCAATAAAGCATGCCAGGTTCACACTATCGTGAGGGCACTCTTGCTTGTTTATAAAATCAGGATTATTTTAAGAATAAATTCTGTAGCTTAAGCAATTAGTTGCAAACAAAATTTTTACGTCTATCGAAAATTCATATTAATGATATTTTTCCAACAATTTATAGTAAAACTTGGAAATCCTTAAAATTACAATACCATCCTTTTTTAAGGTATAAACAAAGTTAAATTTTTTTATTTGTTTTCTCAAAAGCTATTATTGTTTTGCTTGTTTTATTATTATTATTTTTTTTTGTTTTCCATAAAATAGATACTAAAATTTATGAACATTTATAAACATAAATTATGAGTATATTTTTCTTTTCTTTTTTCTTTGTGTGCTTCTTTCATAGCAAATATTTGATTAGTAACTCAATATGTAGACAAACAGCACAAAATATGCAAGACTAAAATGGTAAAACTGTATTTGGAAGACCCAAAAAAAGAAGCAAAAAAAGTAAATGATTAGAAAAATTTTCAAGAAACTTTTACAACATTTAGAATAAATATGTTTCTATATAAAATTTATATTGAGTAGTAGTAGTAGTAGTAAAATAAACAAGAAAACAAAAAAAGAAAATCTAAATTTAAAGCTTCACATGCTTGCCAAGTTAATAAATTACTTGATGGCAAAACTTTTTTGTTGTTAAGTCGGAGCATGATTATTTCATCCAGCCGGTGTATATTGTACAGAGTGAGTACAAGTGAAGTGTTACAGACACCCACGCACACAGAATATAAAAAAACTAACAAATACTTCTATTAAAATCTTTCAACATGTGCGTGAATTTTTTTGAATATGTGCCCGAAGGCCTTGTATTTTACACCATCCCCTAACTTTTTTTTATAAAAATTTCAAAAATACAAATTCGACAACAACCTAATCGTTTGTCTTTCATAACGTAACCATCACGATTCCTATGAGTAACAATTCTATTAAAGAAAATTGCTGGATATTTTTGATAGACTTTGTATTGTTGTTATTGCTGTTTGGTGTTTAGTTGTTGGTGATATTATAACCAGTAACAATATGAATTTTGTTTTTATTGTTCATGGTGAATGGTTCATTATAAGAAAAGCGTAGCAGTAGCACATTTTGTGCTAGGCGAACTGATGTTGAAAACGATGGAGTCTATTTTTATTTATTTACTTATCAATACCTTCATTCATAACCAAAATTTAATAGCAAGATGATATAGAAACCAATCATACTACATACTCTTAACAAGCTCTGGTCAACGAGCTGCTAAACTTTTGCCAACAAGCTGCTAAGGACTGTTGCCATGTAACATTTATATTTTATTTATTTTATCCAACAATATGGAGTACCATTTTCAGAATGATATCTTTCTTATAGACTGTGATCATAGGCCTATACTTAAAAAAATAATCTTTATAAGCGTGAAATATTCAATTTACAAACAAATTACAATTAATTGCTACCAAGGGGAGACCAGATTCCCCATAATAGCTTGTTTCCACGACAATTTGAATCTCCTGTTTCGCTTCCTGAAGCAAGTTTATGAATCATGCTGTTTACACGACTCATCTATCTGCTTCGATTTTATAATTTTTTTTCTTTTCGTTGTTTTTTAACTTTTATCAAATTTAAATAAATTAACTTTTCACTCAATTCAAATTTATTTATACGTCTAGGAAACACACACAAAAAACATATATATTTTTTAACTTTTCACTTTTAAATTTGCTTTGTTTACAAAAATATTTAATTTTGACAACTAGTGCAGATAAACTTACGATAAAAATTAGAGAAAGGAGGATTTTTTCTTGATTCGCAAGTCGATTAAATATGAATCTACCTGCTTCGCTCTCAAAATTTTGTATGGCGAAGCAAGTGGATTCGCTCATGATTGGGGTGTGAAGCAAGAATAGAGAGCGAAGCAGGTGCCGTGGAAACAAACTATAACATAAGCGAATATCACCTAAAAATTTGCAAAATATTATACAAAATTGTTGGCTTTTGTATTCAAAGAAAATCTTATAGAAAGCATTGGCATATAAAGGACATTCTGAGGAATATCCTACCCTCAATAGAATAGAAGCTTTGTTACTCACACTTGAATACATTAATTTAAGGTGTTTTTGATATTTAAAAGCCAGACTAAATATGATATGGTACCCCACTACCATATTCCAAACCCCACTAATGGTGAGAGGGGAAAAAGAGAGCACGAGGCAGGGAAGTATCAAATATAAAACTCAAGTATTTGTTTCAAGCAACAATAACGAAAGTATTTATAAAAGTTTTTCGTTTTGAAAATTTTATTTCCATGCATATAAAAGTGTTTGTAAATCTAACAATATATTTATGTACATACATATTTTTTGTAATATTTGTTATAGAAGAAAAAAGTTTGCAATATATACACTCGTACCATTCAATCAACAATTTATGCTCGAGTTCAAAAATATTTAGAATTTAGTTTTACTAAAAACGTAAGAGAAAAGAAGAGTGTTGCAAAACTGATATGAAGTTGAAGTTGATAGATGAAGTTGTACGTGTATACAAGAACTTTATTATAATACCCTGTTGCAAACTTCTTGGCCGGCAGGGGATTTTATTGCAACTTCATATTTTGAATGTTATTTGGGAAATTTTTTTCTTTGTTGAAATTCTTGCTCTTAGACCAAAAAGTTTACTACTATATATTTGTTAAGCTTAATTAGATTTGTCAAGTTAACGATGTGGAAAAACCTAAATAAATAGTTTTGGTCTTAGAGAGCAGCAATCAAATAGCCAAATAGTTTAGTAGGGTTCACTGACACTTCGAAATAATATATTTCTTTAAGTGTTAGAAAAAGTCAAAAGTTCATGTGGTAAAAGTATTAACAGATTAAGGAACAATCATAAAAAATACCAACTGCCGTTTATTATAAATTTTAAAGCAAATTTCATTCGAATCATTTAATTCGAAACAAAAACAGAATTAAGTATTTTTATTGTTCTTTTCAATACACATGTTCGAAGCAAATTTTCTTCTAATTTTATAAAAAACAAACAGAAAAATTAAATGAAATATTTTTTGCTGTTAACAAGATTCTGGGAAACAATCAATTTATTTAAACTTGAGTTCGGGTCCTAAATATCAATATAGCTTTGCTTTTTTTTAACAATCAAATTTTATAGTTTTAATTTCTCCCAGACGAAAAATTGGAAAAAAAAAGTTTGCTATAAAAAAGATTGTACACAATAAATCAATATCATGACAAAAATTTTCATTAAATAAAAATTTCTTATCATGACATAAAAAAGTTTTTAACACAAAAGTCCCATGACATGACATATAAATTTTGTAAAACATGAAAATTTCATGCCATGAAAAATTATTACAATTTTCTTACATTCACTTGTCATGACACTGCAATATATATATGCATTAATTATGAAACAAAAATTTATGGGTAAGCACTTTCCCTTATTAAAAACTGTCATGTTCTGATAGCAAATCAAAACACTTGATGCGTCGATTTAAAATTTTCTGTAGAATAGCATTTCATGGCCTGGTCTAATATATTTCTGTTAGAAATTTAATTCCTTTGATAGAAGAGTTCCTTGGCAATAAAAAAACATTTTTAATAACACAATGGCGTCATGAATGACAGAAAAAAGTTAAAACCTTTTTCTCTGTCATGCATGACTATTTGTTATGGCGGGGAGTAAAAAATTGTCTACAGATGTAAATTTTTTTGAAAAATATTTACTTCTTAAAATAATTCTTAAGAGCAAAACATTTCAAGTGTAGAAATATCTTTTTTAAATTAATGTACTTGGCAAACTGAAGTGAGACTCTTTAGCATAATTGTAAAAATAAATTAATTTTTTGGTAGGAACGTTATTTCTTAAAAAAAAATTTTCACATCATGATTTGAAAAGTTCCATAAATAGTGAAAAAATATATATATAGAACTATAACGTGGCGATAGAAAATTTTATTCAAGCTAATATTTTCTAAAAGGACATCAAAATGGCTCGCAGTAGATAATTTTATTAGATAAAATAAAAATTTCCTGAAATTATTTTTTTAGCTGTAAACTTTATAAATCTGGCTCAAGTTCGATTCCTAAATCTAACAATTAAGGCTTTGATTTTTTAATTTTGTTAAAGGGAAATGATAAAAAGATGATAATGAAACAGTAGTGCTTTCGATCATCGCTACAAAGTCATCATCAGCGTTCATATCTGTTTTGACACTTTTTAATCAGATAAGAAACCAAAAACTATAAACATAAACAAAAATAAAGTTGTGAAGACAACAAGCCGAGAGTTTGAGTAAGAAAGCGGGAAAATATTTGAATTTGTCACTTGACTCCTGTCAAAATTAGAATAAGCTGCGTCATTAAGTTTGTGTTTGACATCCATTAATGGCAGACTACTACGTGATTTGAAGAGGAAATGGAAAAAGCAAACTTCTAAGACTAAGCTTATAGAAATCCTTCTTCATCAATTTCAATACTAAAACTTGGTTTACTGAATTTCGTTATGCGCACTACAACCATAGAAGATGCCGAACGTGCTGAACGCCTATTTGAGGTTTCTATATCCGAAACAATTGAAAAAATTAACGATATGGCGTTGGCCGATCAGAGATTGAAAATGCGAGAAATTGTGGAAGCTATAGGCATATCACATGGCTCAGTGGTTTCAGTTTTGAATGATCACTTGGGTATGTGAAATCTTTCTGCGAGAAGGGTGCCGCATATCCCCACACTTCGCAAGAGTGTATAACGTTCTTTAACCACATCATGGACGAGTTTGTGCGACGTTTCGTGACCAAATCGTAAATCAACACCAGAGATTAAACAGCAGCCGAAATAGTGGGTTTCTTGGGGGTAAATCTGCGTCATAGAAGGCCAAGGTTACTTTAGCAGCCAATAAAATAACAAATCGTAAGTCAAACAGAATACAACAGAGATCAAACAGCAGCAAAAATAGTGGGTTTCTTGGGGGTAAATCTGTGCCAATGAATGTCAAGGTGAGTTTATTAGTCAATAACATAAAATCAAGGATATCGGTTCTTTGGGATGCACTTTAACTGCCTTCATAAGAGTAAAATAATCTCTGGTGAATATTATGAAAATTTATTGAGTCAATTTAATGAGTATTAAAAAAAAAACGACCGCATGTGGCAAAGAAAATATTTTCTTTTCTACCAAGAAAATGCAAGGATACACACATGTACTGTTTCTGTGAATTATTTTTTGTATTCAAACCTGAAGAAATGGCTCTGCGGAAAGGGATTTGACTTCAACGATCAAATAATCTCACAAACAAATACTTATTTGGATGAACTTGACAAATCTTATTTTTTGAAAGGACACATTGATCATAGTTTGGAGAACTTAAAGGAGAAAAATATACTGAATTGTTGGTGAAAAATCACGGACTTATTTACCTTGCTTAGTATATAGCATTCAACTACTTGTAGACGATAAAGTTTAGAAATGTTTATTATAGATTAGTGAATTTGCATTAAGTTTTGTGTAAAACAAACAAAAATTACTTTCTCTCGTGTACTAATATCTCCGAACGAGGTGCCCAAAGAGACTTTAAAATTTTATATTGAATTAAATATTCCATTTCGTAAGCATTTGATGTCATGACATAAAATCGGACGTAAAAATATTTCACTATATTTAAAAATATTTCATATTGTAATATAATAGTTTATATTTATGACATAAACCAAAAACATTTAGTTTAAGGATATTGTTATTTATGTTATGACATAAAACAAAAAAAAAAAAATAATTTTATTATATAAAAGTTTATATCTTGTGACATAACATTAAATGTAATCTATGGAAAAATTCAAGATAACAATTTATATTTTTTATAATAAATGCAGGGCGAATTGAATTCAAAAAATTTGACGCGATGAAATCGAGGTCTTCTTAGGGAACTAAATTGTTATATATCTCTCCAATACATAGAAAAAAGGGCAAGTGTTCATATTTTTCCTACATAAAATATATATGTAACCTAAAAGAACTATCTCAAATTTACAGAAAAAAATTAGGAGTTTCTTGAGTTGCAAAACAAACGCATATTGTTAAATCCCTGAAATAATTAACGGCTACACGAATATTTTAGGAAATAAAAACATATATCAGAAAAGTAATATTATTTTTGCAGGTGTGATAAAGGAATTATAAAATAAGATATTTATGTTATTTAATTTCAGATTTTCCCTTCAAATATTTTTTCGTCCTTAACATTTTTATGTCATGACATAAATTTTTTTGTTGACTTTTTTCTTTTTATACCATTATTGTATATCTTTCTGACTGTTTTTTCTTCTTTTTCTCATACTGAATAAAACTATTTTATATGACAAGTAATTATATAATATTTTCACGTTTCTGTTGAATACTTTTGTATTATATTATCTGCAAAGGTTAATCTTTTTGCTCTAAAAGAATCCAATTATTTCATGTTATATTTATTAGCTTATTTTATTAAGTCTTATAAATGTCAAATATTTTTATTTGCTTGGGTATGAGCCCACAATAATATGCAGCTAGGTATTTGCTCTTGGCCCTGATACTAAGGGAATTGGCTATTGAAATGGTATTATGGGGAAAGAGAAGTATTGTGGCTAAATATATAAGTTTTGTTTTAATATGTGTTATCAAAGTACAATGTGTATTTATGAGTGAATCTTTACACTTCTAGGACCTTTTGTAATTAACAGTATATTCATTAAAATTCCTTGGCTCTTTCGCTTCTCATTTGGGTACATTTCAACAATTATGTGGGAGTTGCTGTGTGTAAAGATAAAAATGAAACGATTGCAAATAGTATGAAATTTATATTTGAGTTAATAAATTTCCATCCTTTGGTCAATATGCTTTGGTAATAGTATTTATTTTACATATGTAGGTTTTAGTGTGTAAATATGCTTTTCTATATACATATATATATATATATATATATATATATATATATATATATATATATATATATATATATATATATATATATGTAGCTGTGTGGTAATAAACTTTAAGCCCTGTGGCTTAAGAAAAAAGATTGTTGCTTATGATTTCGTCTAATTTCTCTGTCACCTCCGCTTCTAACATTTCATTTACAATTATGAACACTTCAAGGTGTATATATGCTTGGGTATCCTGGCAACTGTTGCTGTGTCAAATGATATCTTCGAGGATATAATAACAAACAATTTTCTTTTATTAGTTTTTCCTGGCTGGAATGTAATTAAAATTAAATCCAAAACCAATTGATTATGCCAGAGGTTATTTTGACAACAATATCACAATGTGTCTTCTTAGTATTGGTTTCTAGATTTTATCCACTAGTGTTTAGAAAAGGACTTTTATACGCTTGATGGGGATAGATTGATTGATTAAATTTCTCAGAAGAAATAGCTGGGAAATATAAAGTTACCTACTTCTTTGAAACCTTGTTGTTACATAAAAAAGTTATTAATGGCATTCAATGTAAAAGAAATTGAAGGAAAATTATTTTTCTTTTATGTTAATCAATTAGAATACGTTGGGAATATTGTTAATCGAACTGAAAATTAGTTGATTTACAAATAAAAATTTGCTTTTATATAGGTAATTAACTAGAAAATGTTTTAAATACTTCAAAGCTTTTAATTTCTAAAGGGAACCAGCCAGACCAAGCAAAACTGTATATAAGAACAGTTTCTTCTATAAAAATCAATAGTATCTTTTATAAATTATAATTCATTCATAGAGAAGATATTCGTATGAAATGAAAGGATAAGACACATTCTACCAGACACGTGGCTTAGACGAAAAGGTTTCTAAGATTCTGGCCAAATTATTACGTTGCTATTGTTGAAGCTAAAAAAGGTTAAGGTTAGGTTGGCGCCACAACTAATACGGTTTCGTGTCACAACAGGATAGCTTCAACCTCTTGTAAAGTTTTTATAACAAAAAAGTTTAGAAAAGTAAAGTTTCAAGTGATGGAGAGTAATGCAATTTGTGCAAAAGGAAAATTATAATTTTATGAAATTTATATTATGAAACACACAACAATTTAAAATAAAATACTAAAACGAAAACCAAGTTATCACCAGTATTGCGCTCTCATGGAGGTAAACAGTTAATTTTCTAGCCGCCCTAATGTTTTAATTAAATCTTGTAGACGTTTTCTTAAACAAAAATACGAGTATATATATGCATATATTTTCATACATTTATATTGAAGTATTTAAATGCCTGAATGAATTAAATAAACCTTAATTATTGAAATAAAGTAATAAAACATATTCAGTGAAATAACTAATGGCATATACACGCCATTAAGACAATTGCCTGACACAAACACTTAAAACACATGCTGCCTTTAATATGCACACAAGCAAACAAATATCATGAAGCAAACACTCTCATACATCTATACAAATGCATAATTCCTGAACATACTCCATAAATATGTGCGTGTGTGTGTGTGTGTGTGTGTGTGTGTGTTTGTAAGCCTACTACTCTACAAGTACAAATATTTATGCTAGACAAACGCATAAATCGTTTCACTTTGTTTTTCAATGTATAGAACGCAGGAGGTTGTATGTAAAACTATTATAATAAAGTCTAAGTATGTGTGTCCCTGTGCGTGTGTTTGTGCTTCCACGAATGTTTGTTGGTGTATGACAACAAAGCACAAATGAATATGACATATGTAATCACATGGCATTCATTAGATGGCGCGAGGTATTTATTTGCGCTTCACTAATTACAACAGCAACAAAAGAAACACACACACACAAACAATCCTGCACTCCTGCACAAACGCTTAATCATACAAAGAAACAACAAATTATGACAACAAAAAATATTATTAAAAAACAAAATTAAAATGAATAACAAGGATTTTTAGCGGCAATAACAACAATAGAGGCTACAGAATAAACTCATTGTTCATACTTAACATTCATAAATTTCATAAAAACACAGACAGAAAGAAACACAAGAGGATGTAACTTTCTGTTCCATGCATACATACACATATTTTTATTTGAAAGCTCTTGTACTTACACGCACACTTGCACAGCAAACAAACAATAAAACTAATTGCAACAGTTAACTTGAATACAAACAAAGAAAAAGGAAATTCAAAATTTCTTCCAGCAAATATTCATGCAGATTTAAACTCCTACGAAACCATTAAGCAACCAAAACCCCAATAGACCTACCATACATACAAACAAATATGTAGAAATAGAAATAAAATTATTTATTTGCTTATGAAAAAGGACATTCTAAACAAAATGTAAATAATAAAAAAAAGAAGAATGCTGGCAAATCACGGCCTCATTTGAGCAAAACAAATTAGAATAAATGTTTTTTGCTAAATTCATATACAAACACATAAATTTATTCATAATTGATCAATGCCTTGGAAAAAAAATTTATTAAAAGGAGATAAAACGAACTCGCAAATGGAGAAGGTCTCTTATCAAACAGCACTGAAAACTAAATGGTGAAAATTGTTAACAAAATAATAATAAGATAAATAAATTGTTTAGGCAATTCATTTCAAATTCAGGAAAGCTAAAGCAACTCTAGCTGGGCTGTGTTTTTAGAGTAAATACCCGTTAAATGGAGCCAATAAGCTGGCCTTCTTTGGTGCCAATTCAATCCGAGAAACTCACTATTTGACTGCTGTTTGGTCTCTGAGCATACGATATTCGTTTTTTTTTCCATTTTCTCCTCAAATCACGCGGTACTCTGCCATCAAGGGCTGTCAAACACAAGATATATCTCGCAGCTTTTTAAAATTTGGACAGGAGTCCAAAGGATGCAGTATTGCCGTTTCAGTTTAGATGTGGGAAATTATAGAATTCATGGAATTATTGACCCGTCCTCGTATATACTCTATCACATATTCCATTATCGCTAACATTACAAATTATTTTGCGAACTACATTGACATTTTAAATGTCTTAATATTGTCAATGGCTTTACTAAATATCCTGTCGATTATTTTACACATTTTATGCGCCATTCTACAATTCTTATTATCATATACTTATATCTGACTTTTCTATTCGTTCCGACATCTTGGCAAAGGTAATAATTTCAACATTATTGGTTCAGAAACCGTGTTGGAAATATTTCTCGAATTACTGTATTGTCATTCTAATTCGAAAAATAGATGAATTGGGAGATTATTATCTATCTTCTAATATATTCCTAATA
This sequence comes from Germaria angustata, assembly GCA_963681545.1. Taxonomy (NCBI): domain Eukaryota; kingdom Metazoa; phylum Arthropoda; class Insecta; order Diptera; family Tachinidae; genus Germaria; species Germaria angustata. Next base: position 89,022,112 of record OY813000.1, on the reverse strand, counting down.
TTTGTTTCATTCTTTTTGTGGAAGTTTATATTACTAATCGTGTGTATGTATTTCTATACCTGTATTTATAATTATATTTTTGGGATCTATGCGTAAGAAATTTATTAATCTTCCTGAGGATCTCTGATACCAATTGGTTCTTAAACTCTTTCGCTTTATCATTAATAGTGCCTCTACATATGAAAGCTTTACGTTACACTACAAAACTGGTCCTACGTCTTCAACAAAGTGCTAGTGAAGGCCTTAGGCTACAAATAATAAGGTTCCACGGAAGGCAGGTTAGAGGAGATATATCTCTTCAAATTCCTTCGAATTCGCACTTTATGCTTTTAGAATTTATCAGGTTTTTATTTTTAATAAAACATTTCTTGATAATTTACTTTTCAATGAAATTCCTTAAGTTTACGAATGATTCAAAGGATTTCAATAATGAATGAACAAGATAAACGAACTTGTTTCAAACATGCAAAGAAAAACATTTTTTAATTTATTAAATTTGTTTTATTAATTATAAAACAATAACAAAAAAATTATTTTACTATGTTGACTTAATAAACAAACGAACGAACGAGCAAACAATTTTATACTAATTACATGGTCTGGCTACACAAACACGAACACATGACTAAAGGACATGTAAATGTAAAAGTTTAAATTTTTTGTAGACAAGCACACAGCAAATTACTTTATAGATAGATATATATAAAGGGTGTTTCATAAGCAACACCACAAAATAATTTCCCTAATGAAAGTACGTTTTTTTTTAGGTAATTTTTTCTCATTGACAATTTCCATTGATAGCAAATGAAGCGATTCAAGATAAATTATATTTTTAATGTAATTTGTAGCACTTTTAGCATTAATTATGTTCGTATACAATTATTTTATGGGCTACATATATTTGATTTTTACTTATCATGACTTAAGAACTTTATCGTACGGAATATCTAAATGGATGGTAATTATAGGTGCATTATGATTGCTGGAGTTCCTTTCTTAAAAAAAAGTATAATAATTAAATGGCCATGTTTGGAAAAAGTCTAATGCAGGTGAACGTTTTTCCACAAAAACCAAATCAAATTTAAAGTTTTGATTCATTTCATTCCTTCATAATTTTCTGGACAATTTAAAAGAATTCTAATTTTAGGCGTTAACAGGACGAAGACACTAACAACCAACTAATTTCCATAAATTTATTTCAACAAACTTTTAATATGTATTTTTCTTCAATTAAAAAAAAAGATAAAGAAACTTGGTAAATAAATGGAAAAAAAAACAAGCAACATAATTTCGTGTGGTCGCATCTACTGTTTGTTGATTTTTGTTGTTTGTTTTGCTTTTTAGTACTTTGAATGAATGGCTGACTAAATGAATGAAAGTATGAATGGTTTGTTCGGTTTTTTATTTCCTCATTAGGTTTTTTATTTGTTCATTTGTGTGTCCATATGTCCGTTTCGGTAGCTAAATAAGCGTATGTGACTGTGTGAGTGTATGAGTGTGTTTCCTTTTTTAACACAAGTTGCTGTACGTTACGCATATATCTGTCTATAAATGTATTTGTTGTTTCAGTTAGTTTATGTACTTGTTTGTTAGCCCATTTGTTTGTTTGAGTAATATAGTGTCTGTGTGTGTGTGTGTGGCTGTATGTGTTCATTTGTAAATGTGTCCATTTGTTTGTTGATTTAACAAATATTATGGTCATTAAGTAAATTGCTAGCTTTCCCTTTACTATGGGCTCCTCCCTCCTACCACTTGAGAGGACAATACTTGTACACTTTCACAGCAACACTTTTGCTACTAATTTGTTCACTTGTTGTTTGGATAAAAGCATATATAATGTTTGATAAAATATACTAACAACAAAAATAGCTTTGACCGGAAAAATATATTACTTATAAATATGATAAGGGAAAATAAAAATGAAATAAAGTGGACCTTTTTTCAATACAGCGACATTATTTTAAAGCTTTAGACAGGAAATTTTGAATTAAGTTAACTTTGAAATGTCCTTCAAGATATTGCAAAAAAATACATCCTTTTACAACCAGTAGATGCAGTCTTTGAAATCTTCTTCTATCTATATATATATATATATATATAAAATTGGATGTGTGTATGTATGTATGTAACGTAATGGCTCCAAAAGGGCTGGGCCGATTTTGACGAAATTTTGAGGGAACCTTCAGAATACTCGGGCGGGTGACACCGTGATGTCCGATTCTTTATTCTGTGGGCGGAGGGGCGTGGCAAACCCAATAATTCATAAAATGAGAACGGCTTGGCCGATTTCTGTAAAACTTTTTGTCAGTTGTTCGTATTTTCGAGGAGAAGGTTTTTATGGAAGAAAATTTTGGAAAATCCCTCCGGAAAAGTCGGAAAATTGGAAAAATCGAAAATCGAGTTTTTGTATGAAATTTTGTTTGAAATTATTACTTAATGGCTTTTCAAATTAAAAAATAGAAAGTTTGTCTGAAGGCTTAAAATTGGGGCGAGGAGAAGTTCGCCTGGTCCGCTAGTTTATATATATTTATTTATCAGGATATTCTCATATTAAATTTGAAGGTTTTTATTTAAGCATGCGAGATTGAATAAGTGTTGGCTTTAACTTCAAGCCATATGGATGGCTTGACCCACAATAATAAACTAATTTTCAAACAATAATAGAAATTGATGAGTTTTTGACGTATGAGAACAAGTTATGAACATCTTTTACAAAAATATATAGAAGGATATTTTACCGTCTTTATCAAGGACAAAGAGAGCAATTGGAAATAAGATTCGATAACAAATAAAATTTGGACTTTCCTGCAAATGTAAAATGGATCCATTCACTAGGACTAAAATAGTCATTACCAAAGGAGCAGAAGAATTTTTCACTGATGAAAATGATTACGGATGGCGAAGATTTTATCATCCAGGCATTGAGGAAAAATGGTGAAGAGGATTGAATAGATGAACAGATCGGCGTGGATTACCAAAAATCATGTAAACAAAATAAAACCTACAGATAGAGATAACATTTTATTAGAGAAGTTAAGGGAGGCTAAATGGGCCTTAGTAGAAACTAATTCGTCTTTAATTTTTCTTTTATATATGAACCTTCAGCAACGTCTAGTAATATGTATAGAAAACTCTTTATTATCAAATTTCTGTGGAAAAATTCCCATTATCAAATGAAGCATCAATACATTTCATTAAAATTTGAAACTTTTACACAAATATTGCGTTGTTTTACATTATTTTGAATACTTTTATAGTTTTAAATTGTAAAGTAAATAAAAATTTTTGTTTTTCCAAAACAAAAATTTTACTTTCAAGATCCCTAAAATCAGTTGATAAAATCGGACAAAATCCTTATACAAATTACCATTAAGGAGTTAAATTAATAATATTTTTTCTAATTATATCTTTACAATTTCTGTTGACATATATAAAATTCATAACGACTCCCGGCTCTTAACTGAAATGGCAATACGCTCCTTTCAACTGACAGATGCCTGTCAGTTGACTCCTGCAAAAATTTGAACAAGCTGCATCCGTTAATTAGTGTTCACAGGCATTGATAATATATTACCGCTTGATTGAAGGGAAAAATTAAAAAAATGAATTTCGTATGCTTATTAAGCATTATTTTTTTTTCGGAAAAACCATTTGGGAATTCTGCACCATCAATTTCAATGGTAAAAAACTGTTTTGCTGAATTCCGTTGTGGCCGTACAAGTACGGACGCCCAGTGTAGGTCTGTACAGTCGAAACAGTTGAAAAAATCACGATCTGATCTTGGCCGATCGCACTTTCAATGCGAGAGATGATGGAAGCCATAGGCATATCACACGGCTCAAAGTTTCACTTCTGAATGATCACTTGGATATGAGAAAGCTTTCCGCAAGGTGAGTACCGTATTTCCACACAATAGATCAAAAACACAATGCTATTATATCTTTGCATTATTGTTTTGCGCAGCACAGATGAGTTTATGGGGGTGAATCAACGCCAGGGAAGGCCGCATTTGGCCAGAAAAATGTTTTTTTCCGTATTCTTACCCTACAATTAAACAATCGGTGACATTGGCTTTTAAGTAGATTATTTCCACATGCATTGTATGAAAACTATACTTCTTTTAGTTTTTCGATATTATTTTTCTTGAATGTTTTGTGAACGAAAAGAGAAAAAAACACACGCGCAAACAAATTTTTTTTAACATGCACCATCTACATGTGGCTGTATGTTTTAATGTGTATTGCTTTAAGCTCCCAATAATTCTTTCTGTTAGCGTGAGTATGACATTTTTGCTTTTCCTGTTACATACTTCTTCTCTCCCTCATCCAATTAAGCACAAATTATTTGTCAATTTCAAAAGTACTATGTGCAACATCTTTATATACCATAGCCTAGTCAGATGCTCGATAGTACCTGCAGCAGATAAAGGCAAAGGAGGCTAAATCAGACAATGGAATACCTACTATGCCATGGTACAGATGTGTGCTACTCAAGATATAAAGTTCTTGGTGCTCACACTTTCCGGAATATTGGTTTTGTATAGAGAATAGGAGTGTGTAAACCGCTACATCTTTGTGATATTAGCACTGGAATGCAACATTGGTTAGGTTATTGTTATCCGTTAGTATTGATAAGGATTACACCATCCTGTCTAACTTAGACCAACCTAATACCCACAATCTAATCTAACCCAGTGGTTGCACCTAATATTGCACGAACTCCGAAAGGATATTCAGAACTTGTTAAAATTGAATGCGCAATCAATCAGTTATTATGTTTGCATATTGCTTTTATACTAATTTTAATAATTTATTTATTATTTGTCAAAAATTAATGTCATCTATTTACATATTAATTAACTTATGTGAATTATATTTAAATAAAAACCATTTTTTTTGTTGTCGTTTTATTTTCAACAAACGCAGGCGGAAAAAAGGTCTGTAATAAGTTTAATGGAGCATGTGAGTGATTTTTAATAATTTATTTTTAAAAACAATATTATTTATTTGTGCTAAAATACAATACAAGCAATTATTTAAAAACAACTCGAACAATCCCCCAAGCAGACACAAACATAAATCATTTTTAATGATTTTTCATAATGAATTCTATGAAATTGAATTAAAATAAATTTATATATAATTCATTTTGCAAGGAATTAATAACTTTATTTAATTTCGCTAAAATTAAAGTGAATGTATTTATACATTTAGTTTTTTCTTGCTGCTATTGTCCATGATAAACATTAATTATTGTTATATTAAATAGTAATTAAATATTAATTTATATATTTTTTGGCTATTTCCTCTCTAAAGTAAGTATGTATATATGTGTGTATGCTTGTATTTGTGTATTTATGGCAAGCCACTACACACATACTTATGTACACATAGTTGCTTAATAAAATCCAAAATATTTAATCAACAATGAAAAATAGACAAACACACATGAATATAATCTTTCACATACACTCGTACACGAACACTAGTGAAACTAAATTGTCAAAAGCCACTTAATTAACAACTCAATGTGGTTTTATTGGCTTCATTTCAAATACACACGCTCCTAATAATTAGTTTTTATGAATATTTACTTAAAAACTAAACAACAAACATAAATCTAAATGAGTTCGTATGAATTTTCATATTTAGTTATTAAATTTGAATGTTAAATGTAGGTGTGCTGTTTTACACAAAAATTAATAATTTTATTTGTATTTGAGGCTAATTAATTAGTCTTATATGGTTTCTTTCTCCTGCCACAACACCAAACTCCAATCACTTTAATGAAAATGATTAATTAACATTTCCTTCCCCATTGATTTAGTTATTAATTATACTCTTATTGGATAGCAAATTTATACAAGAAATGAATATCCTTTAAAGTCTTTAGTGTTTATAAGGATAAAAAATAAATAAATAAAAAATTAAGTAAATTTCTCTCCAAATTTTTGTAGTGTATAAAAAGGATATAAGTGGGCTTTTGCAGGGTGACGTTTTTTAATGGATTTTTTTGTTTGTTTGTAATATTTGTCCAAAATCGTGAATTGCAAACCAATTTTCAGTGCAATTGAAAAACATTTTATTATGAAATTGGGTTAATAATTTTTTCAATATTTGGTGCACTTTAAATATTAAAACTTAAAAAAAATATATAAAAGATTACGCTGTTTTTCTACATAAATAAATTTTTTATAGTGGCCACTTTTAATAAAATATTCCTTTTGCTAGAAGTAGCAAGAGTATAATTTTCAATGAAATTACACAGATATTTTTGGTATATTATCGCATTTTATAAAAAAAAAATGGTATTAAAACCTTGATATACAAAGATATACACACAGGAATTTGTAAAATTAAATTAAATTTTTGTTATATTAATTAAATTCCATCTAAACCGGTGGATGTAATGTAGATTTTACTGGAATAATATAAAGATTAAAAAAAATATTCACACATATCTACAACCACGGAGATAAACTTACCCGTAATCCACAATATAATTTGCTCGATAGTCAGAAATAATACGACAATGCTTTTACCACAATCAGAAATCTATGAGCATAAATAGGCCAGAAGATATCTAACCCCCGTAATAACATAATAATATTTTTAAAAATTGAAAATTTGTAGAAGAAATTTTACGAACTAAAAATTGTACTACCAAAAAGAGCTTCATGCTCATCACCACCGTAAGCATCTGCTCTGAAAATCATATTGCCATAGCGACCCCATTATGAGGTCAAAAATAGCCTTCGTTTGCCAATTGTCTCACCGTGAGATGGCAAAAGTTTTTAATAGTAGGATAATTTGGACCCCAGGGCACGTCGAAAACACAGGGCTGTTGAACTAGCTTGATGTGGTACAAATTACAATTTTACTTCTTATTGATCTGTACGACAAGGCGTATACTTAATATTATTTACATTTAAATGTCACTCATACGCGTGTTTAACTCCATTCTTAAACTTCAACCACTTAAAAAAAAGAAAAGAATAATTTTCAAGAGTTTCAAAACTGAAATAAAGACAATTTAAAAGATTTTTTTAAAGGCACAAGAAAAAAACACTTTGACAGGAAGAGAAAAAATTGTTAGGAATTAAATGACCAGCTCAGAGCCTGCATTGAAACTTGGGTGTTATATTTGGACAACAAAGAATGCAGAATTGTAAAGGATATTTACGCGTAGCAAACGATTTTAAAAATAATACTTGAATTAGAAAGATTTCAGTCTGTTTTATATTTGATTCTTGGCTTTAAAAAGAGAATTATTCAAAATTGCTTACGACTTTTGTAGTTTAAAGTAAAAGCTTTTGTATTGATTAAAAGGGACGTACGATTTTGTTTTTATCAGGCAATATAATATTAGATTAAAACTTAAAATCACAAAGCTTACTGTAATTTTAAAAGAAAAAGACGGCTTAACTGAAATTCCTGATGAAGAAAACCTATGGTGTTCGAAATATTGAATAAAACAATAGAAAATTAAGAATAAAATTTAATAAAACAAAGGAGTTATATTTAAATTAATTTATGACCTAGAGCCTGAATAAAAATAAATACCATAAGGCCGATGAAATTAATAAATATATATTTAAAATAATAATGACAATAATAATAATAATAATAATAATAATAATAATAATAATAATAATAATAATAATAATAATAATAATAATAATAATAATAATAATAATAATAATAATAATAATACTTAAATAATTAAAAGCCCTTCCAACACTATTTCAGATTGATATACGCTATATTTATATATTATTTTTTACTTATTAAATTTCACAAAAAGATTTATGAAGAAATTTTATAATCCTTAAGATCTCGATAAAATCAAAATTATGAATTGTGTAATTGGAGGTAAGTTTTTTTATTTTTATAGTTTTTCTTTTTTAAACTAAAAACATAATAATAAGCTAGTGCTGAATTTGAAATTGGTAAAATATTTCATACTGTTTGCTTAAGGCCATGAAATGCTACCTAAATACAATATTAATTAAAATTCCTTAATTGTTTTATTACTAGATATTTGTTTTTTGTTTTTTTTTGCTTTTTTGGTCAAGAAAATTATGACAATAACACCAATTTGTAGCAAAAAGGATAAAAATGTTTATGAATGTGTTTAGTTTCTATATAAAATAGCTACAGTTCATGAAGTGAGTGGAAAGACGAAGAGAAAACATAAAATGAATTTTGTACAAATAATTCTATTTATGCCTTCAACGTTTAATATTGTACTGTATGCCTGTGTGTGTGTGTGTTTTGGTTGCTACCCAGTAAAAAATAGGATCATCCAAAGAGTAATCTTGGAGCGCTCCTTTGCGTGTAATGGATTACTCCATAAAACTCCGGACCTCATTGGATTTTTAACACAACATGTCCGCAGACACGAGTACTCCTTTTAAGCTCCTTATGGAGTACTCCCTTTGATCTTGAAAATGACGACAGAGGGAGTAATCGTTTTTGTCTCCTAAAAGAGCATAAAGGGAGTAATCGTTTTTGTCTCCTAAAAGAGCATAAAGGGAGTAAACATTCATATAAATACAAATTTGGTTATTTATTTAATGTACGAAATCTGAAATATATTAAAATAGAAAACAAATAATTAATAAATTTTGCACATTTTTAACAATTTGTTACTATACCCGTAGTTTTTGCTTTTTTAAATCTTTCACTTTTTAAAACTAAACTGACTAAATTGAAAAACAAAACGAAAACGTCAACAATTAACAGTTATGTCAAAGAAAAAAAAAAACAAAAACGAACTGATACATCCCTCATTGATTCATTTGGAGTATTAAGCGAGGCATAAACAACAAAACAAACAAAAAGTTTCGATAGCTCGCTTGTTACTCCAAATGGATGACCAAGTCATTACTCCTTTATTGCTCGATTATGGATTAATCCATATATTTTTTACTGGGTATAGCTTTGGCACATACTCGGAAATATTTTAATTTATATGTGATTATTTGTATTTTTAATTAAAGCTGCGTATGTGTGTGTGTACGGGTATTGTGTTTTTTCTTTTGAACTTGTATCGATTATAAATTGTGGTATGAAGTATATTGAAAAATATTACTCAGTCTTCCCACACGTCACCTTCTCATTCTCTCTCTCTCTTTCTCTCTCTCACTCTCTCCTTTGAGCACACACACACACAAGTACTCCATGACTGTATTTTCAACAAACATATGAGTTGTTTATGAGCTTTTAGAAAAATAGATTATAGATTATACTCGTACATATGTACGTATATATTGCTTAGATTATTTGTGAGTACCTGTCTGTATATTAGTTTGTTTATTTATGTATATGTGTGTTATGTTTATGTATGTGTTGTGTTATTTTTTTATTGTGTTTGCTAGATTTTATGTTTGTGATATTAAAGGATTTTTAATTACAGTTTGCATTTGATGCCTTAAAGGCAAAGGAAAATAAATGAATTTCATTCTAAGTACGCACACGAGCATACAAATCATATTTTCTATAAAAACTCACACACATTCGGTACGATTATCTGTGCGTGAACGTGTTTAGGCCTCAAAGAATTTTGTTTACCAAATTTCAACTTTTCTTTGCCCTGATGGGGGAAATCAGATTGCATTATATATAATTTTAAAAGGCCAATACGAAATTTTCGTATTCAGTTTTTATTATTCAGCTACTGCTCCTTACAAGCAGGAAAAGATCCTGAAGTTACTTTTCTTTTTAGGAAAATATTCTACACATCTTCAATTCTCTTCCTAACAGCCACTTTTATATATATTCGAGTTGTTTGAAAATCATAATATCATCTTATTTTAGTGACTTCTTGTTAAGATGTATATATAATTGTCTCTGTGTGTGTGTGTGTGTATTTATAATATTGTATAGAAAATTAATTAAAATATTGATGTGATTTTTGTTTACTGTAAATACAAATAAGAAAATTTTAAATGAAAGAGAAGAGAGTATAATTTAGATTAAAATTCAAGTCTATTACCAAGACAAATTATTTATATGCAAAACCAAAAATTATGTTGTTTATATTTATTTAGAACTCAATAAATTGTCTAAGTAATACAATATTATTGAAGCAGATATTAAAATATATTTTCATATATTTCTTGTTATTAAAAATAGTTTTTATTTTACTTTCAAAACAGGTGTATTAGTTCACTCATCAATTTAATTTTATCTACATAAAAATTTACTTAATTATTTACTACGATATTTTCAAAGCTTGCAAAGAAATTTTATATCTTGCAAAAGGATATATGTAATTGCTATTTTGTTATTGGAATATTTTCTTAACAAAAGCTTAGTTATGGTTATAATAAAAATAACTGAAAATAATGGATATATGCAATCAATTAAAATAAAAAGGGGTTTCAAGGATTTTTCTGTAGTTTGCAAAAGAAAGCAAATTATTTAAAATCTTAAGCAAACTTTTGAAGAATTTCGTTGAAAGTATAAAATGAGTTTAAGTTATTACAACTGTTAGTAGTAATAAATTAAAAAAAAAAAATGTAAATAAATACTTTAAAATTTTTATTCGAATTTTAACTTTTTCGAATGGAAGTAAAACATTATAAATTTTATGATTTATTTAATACTGTAGCAAGGAAACCTCAGCAGTATAAAATTTGTTGCTTTTTATACCTTTAGCAACAGGTGGAGAGGGTATATATATGTTTGACGTTCCGTTTGTAATTTCTACAACATTCATTTGCAACCTCATGAAATGTATGCATTCTGATTCCTTATAGGTACAAGAGTTGATCTCAATGTGTCCGTCTGTCAGGCCGTTGGATTCTCCACCGCAAGACTGTACGTTTTTACATGCGGGAAACATATTAGCATTTGAAAAGAGAAATTAAACTATGAGTTTTGATCTTTAATAAGCCGAATTCGAAAACCGGGACGTAGTGAAAAATTAGTTTTTGAAAAATAAGAAAAAAATATTGACTTCAAATAACGACTTAGTTTTAAAAATTAGAAAAAAAACATATATAATCAAATGCAATGAGCTTAAATCCAAATACTAGTCACTTTTGGAGAAAATTTTTCAAAAAATCTTATGACATAAACTACAAATAATTATAATTTATAAATTTGTCACTAAAAAGGATATACACGTATGGCCATGAATGTGAATGTGTTCTTGTTATAGTTTTTTAGAGAGAGAGAGCTAATTCAAAATCTTACTAGCATCTAGCAAAATATTTTAGGACAAAGCCAGAAATCATGTATTTAGAAACATTCAATGAATGATATATAAGGCTAAACCTTAATGTTTGCATTTTCAGAATACGAGAGAGAAAAAAAGAAAGATATAAGAAAATACATTTTTCATATTTTTCCCAAGAAGGTCTTGAATTTGATTTGCTATAAAAAGATTTTATGTTAATACTAAAAGGAAAGTAATTAAACTACAAAAATTTTTTATTATAAGAAATAAGAAAATAAAGGTATAATCTGAAGCAAAACTTGGAAAAACTTAGAAAATGATACTCTGCAATTCAGATCACTTTAGCAAAATTGTTAAAGATGTTGCCCTTAGACAAGCAAATTGGTAACTTCCCGTTTATATAAAATGAAGGGAAAATTCGTTTCGTCTATTTCCATTTAAAAACTGAAAATTAGTTTTTATTTTCAATACAAATATGTAAATCATGCACAGTTTGAAGAAAAAGTCTTTTGTGATTTAAGCAATACTTTAATAAAAAAAGGATATAAATAGTTGTATAAGGACTCAGATTATTTTATACTAAAGAAACTCATTTTATTCATAAGAAGGAGATGTAACATTATGTACACTTAATTACGTAAAGAAAAATATAATTCCAGAAAGAATTATATCAAAAGAGAATTAAATATACAATTGGGGGATTGATATAGTGTGCTATTAAGTCATATTGTCATAATGTCTTAATATTTTAGTATAGTATAAAAAATTGTTTTTGTGCTGCAAACAAAAAAGTTATAAAATAATAAGACTTTTAGAACTATGTTTATTGTTTTGTCATAAAATAATGGAAAAAATCTGAGCCAAAAATTAAACGTGTGCGCACAAATCCAACTAAAAAATGGAACCTACTAGGAGAAAAATTGCTAATAGAGATTTTGGAACCCCAAGGTGGTCACTTCTGCGGTTAGTGAGCAAACTAGCAGCATTTATTAAAAACCCTTCCTAAGTTTGTTATTCCTGATCATCATCACCTACAAGGAGATGAATTAAAATTTAAATGTATAAATTTTTTTCATGTTTACTTGGTCCACCCATTATGATGTCCAACATGTAATTTTCACACAAACTGTGTACTATTTTAGTTTTTTCGCTTGTTTTTGGCATTTTCAAACAAAATTTTTATAAAATTTTTAATATCTTTTCTTTGATGTCAAATATTTATAAATATTTTATGTTCACATCAGCTGACCGAACTCTAAAATAGCATACTAAGTTATGACGGGTTGTTCATAGCAGTCATTTATTTTCGTGCTATCATTTTACGACATATGCCTTTACGACTACCGTTTGAATCCCCCAAATATGTAGTCCAAGTTTATGTAAAGGTGTATTTTAAAATTATTTTTTAATTAAAAAATACTTCGAAGAAACTTTTTGTTATTTTAACTATTTTGTAATTTAAGCAATATTTTGCCCGGCAACTATTATTAGAAATGAAATATAATTTGATATAGAAAACAGCGGGAAGTGTTAGCAAAGAGAGAAATACTTTTTTTAAGGAATAAATATATTTCACATAAAGTACTTAATATTTATGTAAAGAAGAATATTATTGTAAAAAACAAAATACATTGCATGATTAAAAACTTTAAAAGAGTTTAAAAAAACTATTGCTGTGCTTCAAGGATCAAATTAAGCTAAAAGTTGTAATCGTGTTCTTCGTAAATACAGTGCACAACAAAAAGGACAAATAATCAGTTAAAAAAATATCATATTAAGAAAAATATCATTATTATATACGACTAAATAATAGCTAAACAAAAAACTATAATAATATTTGAAAAATTGTTTACAAGAAATCTTGTGACATACAATTTCATAAAAATAATAAAGAAAAGATTAAAAATATTCTCATTGATAATGATTTTCCATTGCATTTAATATATAAACTAATTAATCAGTATAAATATAGGAGAGAAAGATTAACAAATAGAATTGCACAAAAAACTTATAAAGGAATGATCTATATACCAGGTATATCAGAACGTCTAAAGAGATCAGGAATATATGATAAAGAAAAATATAGTATGGCTTATAAAACGGTTAACACATTAAACAAATTATTTAGTAGAACAAAAGATAGAATACATAAGTTAGATAGGTCTAATGTTATATACAAAATACCATGCGATGGAAATAGTAGTAATAATTGCGATAAGGTATATGTAGGTACAACAAAGAATAAGTTAAAAGTTAGAATTGCAGGACATAAGTCTGATCAGAAAAATAGAGCAAACAGTTCACAAAGAACGGCATTGTGTTTACATTGTCATCAATGTAATCATTATCGGAACTTTGAAAATGTTTCAATATTAAACACTGAAACAAATTATAAGAGAAGATACTTGTTAGAAATGCTTCACATCATTAATATTAATAATACAAAAAGAATTAATTTTAAGGCAGACACTGAAAATGTAGCGCACAGTTATAGGCACTTGTTACACAAGAAGTAACATCTCATATTATCATTTTATAGTTGTAAATATGTATGTATGTATGTTGGAGAACATTTATATAAAGTATATGTCTACTCCTACATACATGTTTATATATAAGTACATCCATGTTATTAAATAATTACTTTTTATTATTTATATGTATATGTATATGTTTTTTCAAAAAAAAACTATTTATTGTTGTGTACATGTGTGTATATATTTTTTCATATATGACAAAACAATTTTCTCTTTCTTTCATTTTTTGAAATTTTAATTTTTTAATTTTATTATTTATAAAGAGAATTGTCCTGAAGATGATACTCAATGAGTATCGAAATATTGACTGTTATTTTTAATTAAATTTTTTAAAAATAAAAGACCTTAAGCTTAAAAATTAAAAAAAACGGATTATTATAAAAGAGGTCAAAAAATATAGATACATTAATAAAAAAAGAAAAACTGACAAAAACTGGCTCCTTATAAGGAGTCACAGAAATACCACACCGATTGGCCTGCTGCTTTTCTTAGCTTTGGAGAACTCGAAAAGTGTGCCACATGGCGCATTTAATTTTTGATCATAAAAAATGATGCTGTAGAGGGTGTATGATTAATATAAATTTTTATTGCAAAGAAATGTGCTGTCCTTTGTAAAGCTAATGTCAAGAGCGAATTTTTTAATTATTATTTTATATAAACATTGTCATCTCCTTTAAAAATAGTCCTTTATAAAAAAAATATTAAACAAAATTTGTTTATCCCTATTTTTCATTATCAATATTTGCTTTATTAATTTAAATAAATGAGTGAGTTGATGCTTCACATATTTACCGAAAGTATTATTTTATTTATAAACAATAAAATAAAAATTTATTATCAGTTTATTTCGTTGTTATCACTTATTTTCATATTTTTTATATTTATTTGTTTTTTTTTCTTTAATTTTGTTTAGCCATTTTTATTGTGTGTAATTTTTACATACACAAACGCAATTATTGCGTCTAAATACTACAGATTACGTAAAAGGCACGTTCCTTGGATAAAATCATTATTGCCGTCGTCATCATCATCATCGTCATCGTCGTCATCATCAATACTAAACCAATCATCATAATCATCTTTATCAGACAGTTTTCAATGCATTAAAAGGCTTTCATTTTAAAATGTTAGTGTGAGAGAAGGTTATGTGTGTGTGTGTATGTGTGTGTGTGTTAGATCTGTATATTTTCTTTGTTTATAGTTTTATTTAATTCTCTATTATTTTCTTTGTTATTGCTGTTAGATTTAATAATATTAATATTTTGTTGTTCGCTTTTGTATAAAACAATAATAAGCTCCTTAAAGCCATTTTATGTTTATAATTATGTACATATGTCGTATTTTTATTGGAAAAGCTGTAGTTTGTATAAAGGAAGAAAGAATTCAAGTGGTTTCTGAGCGTGGCTAAAGCAATCATTGTTTCCAATTCAAAGGCTTGAGTAGAGTTTAAGATTTTTAATACTGAAAATTATTTTAAATTTCTTTTCAAAAAAGGATATTTATATAGAAAAGTTTTATTTTTAATCTTTAACTGACTTCAAAAAAAAAGGATATTATCAATTCGTGTGCATTATTTTACATTTTTTTATTATTTGTAAACGCATAACTTTACCATTTGTAAACCAATTTTCAAATTATTTAGTTTTTGTTTGAAAAAGTTTGCTTGTAGTTTTTCTAGTTTGGGACTGACATTTGTCCCCATTTATTGACCGATTTTGATAAAGATTTGCACTTAGCTTTCACAGAAGTTTGAGTGGGAAACGGACGGTCCAAGTGGCCATCTGAAAAATGGTGGCAATATGACTGCACAATATTTACGTTTAAAAAAAATTTGGTTTTAAGAAGATATTTCAAAGGCGAGTTGTAGAATAACTTTGTTTTGTTTCTGCAAAAAGGATCTCACTAGAATTAATAAAAAGGTATCCTCTTCTAGCAATGGATAGTTTCAAGCTCAAGATTTGTATGTACATGACTGAGTAAATTTTAAAAACGTTGTTTATTTTAAAGTGGTTTTTGTTAATGTACTAAAAAGGATGTATGCAAAACTTTATTATTTTTGAAAATCCCATATCTATGTATCAATCTAATGAATAAGAAGCACAAACTGCAAGTTGTACGATAAATTTTTCGTTATTAAAAAAAGGATCATCAGAATTATTGTGAGCTCCATAGAGCACTCGTATATAATTTTTATTAATTTTTTTAAATAATAATATTTTAAAGTTTTAAAATACTAATATTATTTTGAAATATTCACTTAAAATATTTAAATATTAAGCAAAGGTGATAAATAAAATTTAAACAAATGCATATTGAGAATTATTTTTGATAATATATATATATACATACTTATGAATGTTTATGAATTATATTTTTTTTCAATTAAAAGCTTAAACTAAAAATTTTGGTATAAACTATTTAGTTTTCGATAAGGGATCTACATAAAGAACTATAATTTTAAGAATGTTAAATTTTTCATACTGGTTGCTTCATTGCCTAAGCAGAAATAGATCGCTTTTTCAAAAAGTTTTAAATAAAAGGATATATGGAAAACTTCTTCCTTTTCAAAAGTTAAGCACAAATATTTAAGCTATAAGATGCATAATCTTAAAAAATACATTTTTGTTGTAGAAAAAATGTAACAACCAAAAATTTTTATTAAGGAAACATTAGTTTCTCTAGCCATATTGTCCTTACGACCTAAATTTGTTTTTAGGAAAAATTATCCACAGATAAGCTCTGATATTTAAGAAAATTTTATTCAAATCATAAATTGCTGAGATGTAAGTGTAGATTAAAAAAATCGAAATATTTATTTATAATAAAAAAATTTTAAATTTCTGACCGAAATTTGGATTGAACCATGGCCAACATCAGAACCCCCACTTATCTACCACATCAGCGACTGCAGTTTGTTGAACAGAGTAGTAATTAGCAGGTCCATGTACTATACATGTACATACATTATATATAAGTTTTACTTTCTTTTGCAAATTTTTTGAGTGTGTGAAAATATACTATAAAAGTATTTATTTATCTTTCATGGATCGTATTCACTGTATGTATTATAATATGTACGAGGCTGGGTCAGTAATTCCCTGATCTTGAATTTTCCGGCTCTTAATTGAAATGGCAACACCGCTCCTATCAAGATGTATCTGTTAGTTGACTTCTGTCAAAATTTAAACAGACTATCGCGTGATTTGAGAAGAAAATAGCAAAAAGTGAACTTCGAAACAGTTGGAAAATAACACGATATGACGTTGGGCGATCAGAGATTGAAAGTGCGAGAGAGTGTGGAAGCCATATGCATATGAAATGGCTCAAAGGTTGCAATTTTGAACGATTACTTGGGTGTGAGAAAGCTTTTCGCAATATGGGTTTGCTCATAATCGCAATTGTGTGACAAATACGCAGCAGTGTTTGTTGTTGTTGAACCGCAATATGGAGAAGTTTTTGCGCCGTTACGTAATATTGGACGAAACATAGATCCCAGATACCATATTGGTGATATCAGCGATGAAACGGGAGTTAAAATAGTGGGTTTCTCGGGAGTGAGTCGGTACCAACGAAGGCCAAGGTGTATTTTTTAGCCAACAAAGTCATGGCAACCGTTTTTTGGGATGAACGCCATATAATCCACAAAAGGGTATAATAAATCAATGGCGAATGTTATGAGAACTTATGGTTCGATTTAGTGAGGATTTGAAAAATAAAACGAACACATTTGGCCAAGAAAAAAGTTCTCTTCTCATGTTGAGTTTCCATGGCAAAATTCCACGAATTAAGTTATGAATTGCTCTCCAGATTTTTCATTGAGTCTCTATTTCTTGTCTCCAAACCTGAGGAATTAGCTCGGCAGAAATATATTTGATTCCAACAAAGACATCATTCCACAACCAAAAACCTATTTTGATGACGTCGGCGAATCTTATTTTTTGGAGGTAATAAAAAAGAAAGCACACTCTGCTAAAAAATTTTATGATTTTTTATCCATAAAACTGTGTTGCATACAAAAACTCACGTACTTATTAACCCACTCTCGTATGAATAAAAACAACTTTCGATTTATTCGGTTTATGGAAACCAACAGTTTGCCCACCATTTTTTATTAAGGGCTTTGTATAACTTTCGAATTTCAATATTTCATTTACTTATATTGAAAACAAGAGGAAAACGCCCAATTTTGTTTTATCTTTTGTTTTTGTTTCCAATGTAAGGAAACGAAACGTTGAAGGTTTGAAATTGACAAAATATGGCTCGATGTTTTATAAATAATTCAATGAAATGAAGATAAAGTATACAAGGAGATTGAAAAATGAAATAAAGAAAAAGCTGAATCTTAAAATTATTTTTTAGAAAAAGTTTTGCAACTAAAAATAAATTTAAATGCAGTACATTTTTTTCATATCATACATTGGCTAAGGATACATAAAATCAGGCTTAACCGAATATATCACAGTTACTTGTTAATTTTTTTTGTATTTCCATACAAAAGCTAGATAGAAGTATTTACTTGGAAAAGGATATATAACCAGATATTTTGTTTGTTCTTTCACTACAAATTCGAATTGTTTGTATAGAACATTGGCCAAAATACCGAGTTGTGACTTAATTTATTTATTAAAAATTGTTTTTTTTTTATTCCTAAAAATAATTAATTTTTTCTCAGAACCAAATATATTAATAATTTCCGTTAAATTCTTAAAAATTAACGTTGTTATAAAACAAATAACTTATGTACATTACATTATTTTTGCAAGGTTAAAGTACTTCATTCCATACTTAAAATTAAGTCTTATTTATAAATCTCTCCCCAAACTCACACATTGCATAAGTGAAAGGATAAGCCGGTTTGGGTAAGTGCGTGTTTGTGAATTGCATTTCATTAGGTTGAAAACCAAAGACAATGTAAAACCACATGTATAACTAACTTATAACATTTCAAATGCATTTTGCAAAAAGCATTTGTCATAAACACACTAATACACAATATACATAGCAAATTTAAAAATGCATATGAATATACACATGAATACATACACACAATGCACACGCAAGCATTTTACACGCACACACACAAACACATGCAATGAGATAAAGCACAAATATACGTAAATACAACAAGCATTTAGATCTTTATAAGCTTGAGGAGAAAAGATTTCAAACAAAGGTAGAAACCAAGTTTTAATGTTAACCAATAAAACCAGTTTGCTTTGGCAGCTTCTTCTATTGCATTAGTGTGAGTTTGTGTTTCAGTGTGTAAGTGTATGTGTGTGTGTGTGTGTGTGTGTGTGTGTGTGTGTGTGTATGTGTGTGTGTGTGTGTGCTATCTCATGAATATGGTACACCTTTACAAAATAGTTAGTGTGAGTTTGTATTTGTGTTTAAGATAATAAAGTAAAGCAACACAAAAATAAGTAATAGCTTTATTAACAAGCAACGAAAGCTCAAGAAAATTTACCTTAACACACAAACACACACTCGCACATACATAAGTATGCCCAAGCAATGTACATCCTTGTATTTATCTTTGTATGAGTATATGAAAATTTTAGGCCCAAAAGTAAAATATAACATTTTAACCACAAACTGAGATTATAACCACTAGATTTTCTTAAAATGACAAACAAACTAATGAAGGTAGCATAACTGTAGCAGAGAGAGAGTGTGTGTGTGTATATATATATATATATTATATATACATACACACAATATAGTAAATATGAGAACAAGGAAAATGCATTCGGTTTTCGTATAAATGTTGCTCGTTTGTTAGTAATGCATACAGCCAAGATGTCTTGTTTGGTGTTGCCTGTCGTATGTAAGTTGTTTTTGCTGTTATTATTGTTAAATGTCCTTTTGCACCTTGTAATATATGAATGTTATTGTATTACAAGGAAAGAAAGATAAAAGGTAACATTAACCACAATAGTAAAACATTTGCAAAATTTGATTAAAACTTAGGACTGCAATTAGTATGAAAGATGACGCAAGCGAATAAGGAGCATTAGAAAAAAGGGACCAACTAGTTTTCAAGAAAATTCAAGTTGGGAAATATTAATTATTAAAAACATAATAAATTTTTAAAGAGTTTTAATTATCGCAACTCCTCAGCTTTACATCATAATTATATGTAAAAGGCTGCATTGAAAAAAAGGATGTATGACAAACTTTTTCATTACAATTAATTTATATAATTTCTGCAATCCATATTAAACTATAAAGATGTTATTAAGTTGTGGTATAATCAAATTTTTGTTGAAGGATTCAACTATTTTATTTAAATTTATTGTATTTTTTTTAATGAAAATAAACTGTTTGTAATCGTTTTTTGTCTATTGATCTATTGCAATAATATGTAAAATGCTCAATTGAAAAAAAGGACATGTGTAAGACTTTTTGTGTATAGAATACTTTATAGAATTTTACTATTTCACATTAAACTATCGGGAAGTTTGCAACTTGTAGCATGATAAATTTTTTTATACAATTTTAAATTTAAAATTTTGATGGGTAGTATTAATAGTTATTTTTCAAGTACTCGTGAGCTACTTAGTTATTTTTAGTCAGACCATAAGAGTTAATAGGAAAAAGGATAATAAGCCAACTTGCTTAAAATACGGTCCACCACAAAAATTACTAGAGACAGTAGAAGGACAAATTGTAATATAAAGCACATCAAAAACTTCTTCATGAGTATTTTCACTGCTAAATGAAAGAAAATTAAAAAGTTACTCAAGTTACTAAAATTTATATAAAAAACTATTTTTATAAATTTTTAAATTTTAATAATTAATTATTTGATCTTAAGGTCCTTGGTAATTTTAACAAACATTTATTATTTCTAATAATTAAGTATATATTTGTTAATTTTTTCGACCTTATGGTATGTAATTTATGGTTATTTTTATTTAGGCTCTAGGTCTAAATAAAAATAACCATAAATCTCTATTAATTTTTAATAATTTATTGCACAAACTAAACAAAAAATTCAAATATTATAAATGAATAAAAAAATCTAAATAAATAATATATATAAAACAAAAAATCGTCAATATGAAGAAAATAAAAAATTTTTACATAAAAAACCAAGTTATGATTTCTATCTATGTTATTTCTTTATTTACTAAAAGCCAATACATTGGAAACATATTTTCCTTATCCATTCTGTAAATAATTATTTTCTATGAAGCGTATGTAATATATACAATGTGGCGCCAAGGTAATGTAATAATTTTAAATGGCTGCTAATTAGTTGTGAATGAAAAAAGAGCTCTGTTTTCATTAAAAGTTTATTTGAAAGTTTAAAATTGATGACGTTAATTTGAAAAAAAAAAAAAAAAAAAAATATGACGCTCATATGGCCTTGATGCGAAATTGAGCTTGTATAACGATATTTCTTATCGTCGCTCACAAAATATGTGATTTCTCCTTCTTTTAAAACTTACAAGGGGTTTTGAAAAGCCCCAAACGAAGAAGTCTGGTGCAGATCTAGCGATTTAGTCAGCCACTTCTAATCTCCAAAACAGGAGACTAGTATACCTGGAAATTGGTATTTAAAAAATCTCCATCCTTGCTTGAGCTGTGTGAGCGGTTGCTTCGACTTATTGAAAACAACAATGACACACACCCAATGCAGCAGTTAGGGGCAAATAAACTGCAACGCTCACTAATTACGGTTGCGGCGAAATTTTCACTGAAAATGCCACACTAAGCAGTCACTTTGGGAAAATGCAATGATCCTTAATGCTTTTCATGTAGATTCTCTGTGCCGCAAATTTTGTTACTTAAAACAATTAGTTAAGGAAAAATGACCTTCGGCGCTCACTTTTAATACAAAATCACGCACTTCTTGCAAGAAATTTAATAGAGTATGGCAGTACTTTAACCTTTTCCGACCTTCAGCAGGCAACAATTTATGAATAGTTTACATTTTATAGGGCACCATTTTTAAATCTTTCGCCAAAATTCATTGCAACGAAGAATAAATATATGCACCCCGTCTCGTTACTGTTTGAGAATTCTCTCTGACGTGGTCGACAACAGTAGCGATGATCTCGGTCGAAGGAACAGTACGAGGGCGGTCAAGTTTGCTGGAAGCGCTCAGTTAAACGCTTAATTGTTCGGGCATATGGAACGCACCTAATGAAAAACGACGACAAAATTCACGCTGCGTTAAAACAACAGATAGAAAATTTGTTAATAATTCCATGTCTTCTAGGTGTGTATCGCTTTATGGCTTGTTGACAACTAATTCTCTATATATTTACACTATAAATGTCAAAGAACAGTAACATGATGAAGTTTACAAAACACTTTCTATTGGTAACAATAATGAAATATGTGATAAAGTGTATATAGATATTACTTAGAACAAATTAAGGACTAGAACAAAAGGACATAGAACTGACCAAAGATATAGACACATGTCATTTTCACCGAGAACAGCAATGGAAAATCATTACGGAAATACGAAACATATGATTTTAAGAACATATCGGTTTTAAATATAGAAAATAGTCACAAGCGCAGTTTAAAGCTAAAATTGCTTCAGTTTGATAAGACAGCATAATCTAAGAGAATCAATTACAAACGGATACGGAAAATGTAGTTTAAAATTATAAAAACTTGTTTAATAAAAATTTATATAGACAGTAAACACATTTTTGTGTTTTTATGTAACACATACCTGTAAAAATTCCCTGGTTTCTTCATATTATTAGTTTTTTGGGTTCGTGCAATGGAATTATATAGACAATTTGCTTTTCTTTTCACTTACATTATTAAAATTGTTTATTGGTCGTCAATTAAATATTAATAATTACCCTTGAAAAAGATATCTAAAAGGCATCGAAATATTCCGAATAATAAATACTTGTTAACTTCAATAAGGACCTCAAAAAATGCAATTTATATCCTAAGAATAATATTAATTTTATTATATTTTTAGTATACATTTCTTTTGTACTAGTTCTCCAAAAGCTTTCATTAAAAATAGGATAAATGAACAGTTTTATTCTTTTTTGTATTTAATTCTGCACTTAATCCTACTACGAACTCTGTTTTATTTCACACTTTTTTTATTTTTTTCGTTATGTAATTATATTTGGTTATTCTTTTTAAGATCCTTCATAAGGGGAAGGATATACTACAATATTTTCAGTACTTTGCTAACTCTTTGCTAGTTTAGGTTGCACATCACAGTCCATCGATTATAATCATTTATAACCGACTCACTGGTGTTCAGTTTTATCCTTTGGGTTGCTTTAATGTAAATACTATGGATCCTAACATGATTTCCGAATAGAAGAATTCAATTTCTAATTTTTGCAGTCCTTTAGTCGATTCAAGCATAGTCGATATGACCATGTTACCCAATCTCTTTCTATAGATATAGCTGAGCATCTGCAGGTGATCTACTGCTATCGTCATCCGTAGTTGGCTTCTAAAAAGCCTCAGAATGGCCACAGGTCTAGCTTTATTATATCTAGGTCAGATAAATCTAATGAACATATAGGTGGCGTTTGAAGACCGTTCACTGTAAGCCTCTATACTCATCTATAGTCCTGGGCGTATGAGTGGCTTACAGCTTCCTATCAGAACACCCACTAGTCAGCTGATGGAGCCGTCTTGCCTACGATTTAACTTCTTGGTGATGTTATCAGCTACAGGTTCTTGTACTGACAGCCAGAAATGCATAAACTTGGAATAGCACGCCATCTCATTTAGAGATGTCCGGCTAGATGTCGTGTAGATATGTGAAAATATGTCTACCGCAGTCTTGCTGTCGGTATAAAATAAATTCTTTTGTTGCGTAGTTGTTGATATTTAGGCCCAAAGCATGCTGCATTGAGTCGGGAGCTCACATTTTTTCCTTGTAAGAAAACCCTCTCTTCTTATTTGCATCCATTGGTACACATCTTTAGCACTTCTTCCCGGCGATGAAATTCGACCGTTGTGGGAGAAAAACTCGAAATGCGCACTGCCAGTCTTTTATAAAGTGGAAGAGTAGATGAAGAGTAATCTTTATTCCCAGGTACATATGAGATTCGAGCTCACGAAGAACAATATTATCATTTGGTTAACAATACATTGAATAGTAATTTTTTTATATGATTTAAAAAAATATGGCCTGTGCAGAAAAATGCTTTGTGTTTGTAACGAATTGGTGCCTGTTTTGACTAATCGACAAATAAATTTTAGTAGTTGGTTCCTTTATCATAATCTCTGACTTTGCACTTTGGGCAAATGCAATTTCCTGACTTTCTTGAAATTGGCAAATAGTCTTAAATTACAATTAGCATCGTAAATAATTTTTCTCTACCCTATTCTTCTCAAACAAATCCTAGTTTTCTGTTATAAAAGTTTTGTCAAAAACTCATTTGAAAAACCAATAATCATTATTCACCCGAACTGGCCCCCTCCTGCAAGGCAATTAATAGTTTTCCTTAACGTTTTTATGCTTTCATAAATCTGTCTTAGAAAATTCTTTATAGTTTCAATCTAGTCTTGTTAATTAACTTATAGCATTTTCATAACTTTCAGTTTATAAAATAAATAGTTTTTGCCTTTATTACATACGACCGACCTTATGTGGCAAGCTAGTGTGAGTGTGTGAATGTTTATGTAGAAGATTGTGCCATGTTGCATTAAGTTGATAATAATTTATCATTTCTAACCTAATAACATTGCCTTTAGCAATAAAACTCAATAAATTAATTAACAAGAAATTTATCTAAATAAACAAAGTATATTAAGTTTGTTTAAGAATTAATAATATTATTAAAATGTTGGGAAAAAAATCACTGCATTAAAATTAATTAAAACCTGCATGAATATTAAAATTGAAAAGCTGTAAAGCTAAAAGAAAACAAGTAGATGACAAGGACTTGTATGAAATATTGTTATTTAAAATTATTAAATTTTACAGGAATTTAAAATAAACATAAACCAATGGCTTAATTAATATAGAGTGATAAATGGCAAAAGCGAAGGCTTTACATTTTTTTAAGCATAAAATTTAATTAAATTATCTGTTATAACATTGAGTGCAAAATGTGTCATTTGATAAAAACTGGGTTGATTTAATTAGTGCCAGTTGATAAATAAAATATTTACTTTTAAATTTTTTCCTAAATGCCCGTTACACTAATTGAGTTAAATTGTAAAGGGCATAATAATGCTTTTAAATATATTCTTGGCGTTTTACTTTCTAAATTTTTTTTTTTAATTTTTTGCTCTGTCATAGACAAGAAAAAGCATCAACATGTTCTTTAAGAAACGCAAACTAATTAGTAAAGTACGAACAATTCTGTAAATTAGTGCTTTAGTAAAGGAAGTGTGACGCTTTACGTATTTAAACTTGTTTTTTTTTTTAGCTTAATGCAAGTAATCAAAATTTATTGCTAAGTTGCTGTTTTGTGTTAAGCATAAATGAATGAAAATTCTCATTTAGTTTTCGAAGTACTTTATTTAAGTATGTTTTTAAATCAAGTAAACTTTTTCATAATATCAACAAATTGAATTTTATTGGAAAGACAATTCGATGTCACTAATTATATTTATATGCATCCCTGTGTTCCTTATAGCAACAAATGTATATGTATAGTGAAAGCTTCAAGAGCCGGGCATTCATAGTATGGTATTTTTGTGGGTTTATGAGAAAGGCAAATATTCACTTTACTTTTTACTTCAAATTGATTATTTTGCAACGTATGCATAACACTAAAATAATGGCGAATTAGTTATTTGTTGAAAAAAATTAATTTATAAAGGATTGATTGTTTCAGTTCAACTAGAGCAGCTGGTTTTTAAAAAGGTTCTCTATATTCCTAAAGAAGCGGAGTTTTACATAATCAGCTCTTGCTTTGAACAAGCAATGTGTCTCAATGCTTAATTACACGATGTTATTGAAAGAACTATCCCCACCTACGTCTACAAAAGCTCAATAATTCAATATTGTCATCCTCAAAGTAGACACCTTCGACTTTTAGGAATTCCTTTAGGATGTTTAAATGACATAAAGCTTCCTGAAAAATTGCATACATTGATTATGGAATATCACTTCCCGCTTTAAACTCCTAGGAATTCATCCCAATGAATGAATTTTTTATAGTTTCAACTTCAATTTTATGCCGAGAGGCTGTGGTATTGAATCAATTCTAAGGAGGCACGGACTTAATATAATTTTTACAAAATGAAGTAGCAGAAAGGTGGCATTACTACACCAGTGAATAACTTTTTATTGGTTTTCGAGGCAGGAAGATATATTTAGCCACGGCTATAATGTCCGTTTGTGTTTTCCATATGAAAAGTTATTGTTATCGTCCGCTTATTGAAGCATAATGTTGTAGGAATGCATTATTTACTTGAATCCTAGTTGAAAAAAATCGAACGACAAAATCGGTCCAAATATCGAAAATGATGTCTATTTACGGGAATCTGAACGAGATTTTTTACTATGTTTTGCTTTAATATGATTTTGCCATTGTCGCCTTCTTGGCTGCTGCCTAGATTATATATTCAGATTTATTGCAAATTTATTTGCAGATTTATTTCGCGAACAGCTCAGAGAATATGGCGGTCAATGTGTCATGTTATCTTTGATCCATTGGTATAGATAAGAAAACTAACATTATCCCCAAGAAGTTGAACTGAAGTTATAAAAAAAATTTTGATGTAAAAGTTAAAGCATTTTGACATGTTCGTTGTTTTTTGAAGGAGTGATATATATTTATTTAAAGCACATTTGTAGTTGACAGTCTCCGTTGCCAGAAGCCCTCTGCATTATCATTTGGAAAACTGTTCTAACAGATTTGCATGTTTTGCAAAGCAGAGATACGTTTTTTAACTGGTAACCGAATTAAAATTCGGTGCATGAAATTCAATTCAATAATTTTGTATTTTAATTTTTTTTAATAAATAAAAAGCGTTTCGAGTTCAATTCAGATTGTTTATTCGATATTTTACTTTAAATTTCCCAGCAGTTCACCGGCATATGTAAACAAATTATAAGAAAAAGGGATAAATCTTTCACAGAAATAAATAATCACAGTATGGGTGAACGTGAATATTATAAATATGAATAAATAAACATTTTCTAATAATAAATAACAAGTAATTTTACTTTTTGAACACATCTCGTAAAACGTTTTATGCTCTACAAAAACTATTGATGAGCTCTCGTAAGCATTAGCGATATACTTATAGCAAAGCTTTTAAGACCTGAAAAAATGCATACTTTTGAAATAAGAACACTTAGTATTATATTTCGACAGCAGTTAATAAATACACATTAAGAAAGTTTTGCTTAAAAACAGAAACAATAAACCACTGCAAGGACTTGGTGGCTTCAGGTTAAATACAAGAAAAGGATAGTAGCAAAAAAAAAAAAATAATAACTTTAGATGACAAAAAAATTTGTTTTTAATTTAAGAATAAAATATAAAGCCAAATAATTTGGAAAGTCTTTTTCCAGTTACTAAAAATCTGTAATTTACCGCTTCAACAGAAAATTATTTTTGGTTGATTATCCCATACTAAAAATAAAACGGCCCAAAAACTCACTTGTCAAAATATTAAATGCATATAAATTTTGTAAAAAATTTCTTGAATAGGACGTACCCCTGTCAAAAAAATCTTTAGAATAAAATGCCCTAGTTTGAAATATTGCTAATAAAAATTTCCTCTAGAAAGGACCATCTGCACTTAATATGTTTCAATTATCTCCTTGAAGTGAAATAAAAAATTCCCTTTGTGAAAATACTGTAACACACACATACGACTATACAGAAATATTTCCTCGCACATCAGCCGACGCCAAACTCCAGCCGTAACCTGACAACGTTTAACTACATTGACAGACCCTTCGGTTTGGCCAACTAAAGGACCAATAAACTGCATAAATACCTGATAGTCAGTGTCTCTATGGCAAAAGAGCAAATATAAACGAATGTGTTTAAATAAAACGAATGAACGAACATTAATGAAATTGTAATGAAAATATTTTTGTTGTTTTATATGTTTTATTTTTTGTGTGTTGTTGCTGTTGTAAATTCTGATTTCTACCTTTTGCAGTTTAAGTTTGACCAGAAGCAAATTCACGTGAAAACAAGCATGTTTGTTCATTTTACAAGGACTTAAGTGGCAACATAAGCATATAGATATACTCATATAAATCCTATAGACACATTTATATGTGCATGTATTGTGGGGGAGGGGGAAATTCATGTTAATGTATTTTTGTCTGTCGCATTGCAAGAGATGATACTTAAAGGCATTTAAAAATTAATCTAGTTAAATAACATGCAGCTGGATATTAAAAATATAACGAAAATTTATATGAACATTGTAATGTGGGTGGGGAAGAAGGCTCAATAGGAGGGAAGATTATTTGAAAGTGTCATTTAAATTGGCTAATGCAAGGGCCGAATGTTTCGATTTGAAATTAAATGTGTTTTTTTCAACTTTAGTTACATATGAAAGTGGCGTAAGTAGTTTTTTTCTCTTTCCTTTTTAATAATATATTTAAGGTTTCTAGAAACAAGTTTATATCTATACGTAGGCAAAGATCTGTTAATTTAGCCCCGATGGTGTCCTTGCAATAAACTGTAACTCTATCGCATATTAGACTTTCGCATATTAGAGTTTCGTTTATGGCTCATTAATACAAAATATCACAGAAAATGAATTGTCCTTTTTTGGAAAAAGTAAACTTTGTTTTTTCCATAATGCACACTGTTTTGTTTCATAGCAAAAAATTTATTAAGAAAATTTCATCTGATGTTTATAAAAAGGTCGTTGAGTTAAATTCGTTTCGAAATATCTATTACAAAGACAAGATCTTAGTCGAGTCAGTATTTTTCTTTCCATAACTTTCATTAAATTAAATTAAATTTTTAAATAAATTAATCCAATTATTTTTCTTTTCTTTCAACAAATGAGAAAATAAGATATACAAAGCAATACTTTTTTGTACATGTCCCAGATATATAATAGAAGTTCCCTGAAAAAAAGGACTTTATAATTATGTCTATTCAAAGCTTTTGAAAAAAAAATTGTTTAGTAATCACATTTTTTTTTTAATTTTGTACTCATATATATATACCAAGACCTATGCTCCTCGAGCAGTGAACATATAAATATACATATACCAGGACACTACTATGAGGAACCAAAAGAGAAGTTTATACCACTTTTACAGTAACACAAAGTTTTATTCATGCTTTCTACGGGTAAAAGGACTATTTCTTTTTTTTCAAAAGTACAATTAAGTGCTTCACTTAAATTTCTATTTTTTGAATACCTTTGCTATAATAAAATATTAGACCTAATGGAATTACTTTATTTCGATAAACGCTTTAAGAAATCAGAACTCGGTTAAGGGAATCAATCTTAGCCGAGTTAATTAAATATTCAAATCAAACTCGAATACTGTACACTTTTTAATATATAAACTTATAATATATGGAATGCCTTTCCATGTTCCAGGGACTAGAAAATTCATATAAATATTGACAAATGCGGCACTATCCTATTTCATCAACCTCTTGGAAAGTGTAACTACAATATAAGAAAACACTGGAAGGAGTTTGTAGTTAAATCAATTTCTAATATAGCAAACATATAATCTTATACTAATCTTTAATTAAACCCATACTAACTTATGGCTGCCAAAATTGGTACAATATTGCACCATCATATGTGGAAAAAATGCCAGTTTTCGAACAGAAATATCTAAGAGCATGTGACTTCCTCTATCAACTATTAAGGTGGATTCACAAATTTTCGTTTCGAATGCTCTTTTTTACATGTAGTTTGACGTCTCTACTTTTGAGAGAGAGAGAGAGAGAGAGAGAAAGAGAGAGAAATAGTAAATTTTGTGCGGAACAATTTTAGCTTGAATCGATTTAATTTTAATTTTCGTTCCTAACGAATTGAACTGTGCTGCCAGCTACATAAATCTTTTAACCAAAATTTAACTCAGCTGTCACATGATATTATATGTACATATGTATGTATAATAATATACAAGTATATTTGTAAATTTTTTATATTTATTTAACTCAATAGTTATTAGAACAAACACTCGACTTTTATTCATTTGTATATATTTTATTTTATTAAAATTTGTTTAATTAAAACACTGCACATTGCAATCATCTGCCACTGTGCTGCCTGCTTGTAAAAGTAACACACTTCATTTACAGAGTTGTTCAGCTTTGTTTCTCCAGAACATTTGTTCGAAGTGGGCGAATCGTTTGTGAGCAAACTTTCAGTAAACTAAAATTCGTTCTGAACGAATGGGTGAATTCACCTTAAGCAACTTTAAGTACATAATATATTTCTAGTAAGATGATTCTTTGAAAATAAATAAAATAGATACATAATTTTATAATTCATTTAATAAGAAATCATTTTTAAAGCCATTTAAGTGCAAAGTTAATAACCTTGTTATGGCACCCTGCTAATGTTAATGCAGAATATGTTGAGGAAATTCGCCACCAGAAGCATTTTTATACCTAAATAGTCAAGGTTATATGCAAAATGATATGGGCATTCTGGTGTTATATCACATTTATAGGCGAGCCAATGTTAAAGTTATAAATAGCAAAGAACTTACAGATATTATTAAATGATATGGCACAAGCCTGTACGCAAGGCACAAGAATATGTTGTCTAATTTGAATATTAATAGATATTGGTGTCTAGCCAAATATGGCAGCAAATGCTTTTCTTTCTTCTACTCTTTATTAAATTTCCTTTTTATTTTCTATAATGTTTAAGTGTTCTTTTTAGTTGATTTTTTCCTACATTAAAAAAAATTAAATTATGAATGTACACATTTTTGTACCACAAAACTTAGTTTATCAATATTCTTAGAGAGAACTACGTTTACACAATATAAATAGAGCAGAGCGCTCGAACATGGGACAGTGTACACACTATATTATATTATATAATATACTGTTTCTTTATAGTCTTAATTATTTGGAAATGTTTATTGTTAAATAAACGTAAAAAAGACAATATTAAATCTTTAATAAAGGATATTTTTGCGAATGAATGTTGTATTTTTATGGACGGTTGTCTTTAGCCTATTAGTAGCCTGGAGGTGGAGGCAAAATAGTACCAGTTACTCATCAAGAGGCTTCTTATCATCTGAACTAAAAGAAATGTGGTGTAGTCAAAGTTTATAAATTGATAAAATTTTATGAAAATTTTTTTTTATATTAATTTTATTAACATCTTTCGTGAGTTTCTGTGATTGCGACTGAGTGAGTCCTCTTATAATCACAATGGACGGCCAAAGAGTGAGAAAGCTTTTTTAGTATGTTTTTATTTAAGGAGTGACTGCTTATGAGTAACTGCTTTTCTATATTTTCTACCATCTCTAACTTGTTTTTTATACTCCGCTAATGATTTTTTAGCAAGATGCGAAAATTTTAAGGACAATACAAAACCTTTAATAAAAGTTATTTTTATGAATAAAAATGCTATTTCTTTTTTTATGAACGGTTGTCTACAATGATATTAGTAAAACCCTTGAAGGTTTATTAACAGCCAATGGTTGAAAATAGAATCGAGAGCACAAATGAAACTGGACTTCATCTAAAAGCCATTGAACCAAAACAAAACAGTCCTTGTAACTTAGGCCATATTATTAGTTTTTCGTAGGATTTCGTTTTTTGGCATATTTCTTTTTTTTCAACACTTAAGGGCATATTTCATTGGTCCCTGTGAATTTAATGAAAAAAAAAAAAAAAAAAAAAAAAGATTGGACAACAGTTAAAAAAAGAAGAAAAATTCAATCGTCGCACTCATAACGTTTGGCAATCCAATTAAAGTCATAGTAGTTGACTTTTCGAGGGGTATTTTGCAGCACATTGTGCTTAAAAACTACAACCAAAAATTTTTATGTTTAAAATTTCGAATATGTTACTTTTATATACTCATGTGTATGTGTGTACGTGTTCGTGGGATGTACATACATATATATTTAAAAATAAAATCAAAGGTTAAAAGCATACTCAATATTCATTTAGTAGTAAACTCCCTTCAATTTTTTTTGTTGCAAATACTTTTATTTTGTAGTAGTTTTTTCCTCCTCTTTTACTATTTTTTCATTTGCTTTAACACTGTTTTATTTTGCATGCTGTTGAAAGTCATATGAATTTTCTTGCCATGTGTTTGTTAAACATTGTCGTTGTTGCTGTAGTTGGCTTTCAACCAATATCCTTTAGCTAAAAGGAAATCTAATTTTTGTACCATTTGACAACACTTTTACACATTTTTATTTGATTATATTGTCCGTGATGCAGTGATTGTTCAGAGATATCGTTCGTTTGTTCCCCCTCTACGTTTTTTTTTCTTGTTCAAAAGTTCCTTGCAGTTATTGTTCTTGCATTTATTGGAAAGTATGCATGTACTAATGTATGAATGTATGCAAGTGTGTGCTGATAAAAGGAATTGCTTTTTATTTTTATTATACAAAATAATGTTGGTGTCACCACATTAACTGATACCTAACGATTGTCAGGAGAAAAAATTGTTAGGGATTTATTTAAATGACAATTAAATGTTGATTTCGTTTAACATTTAACTGCACTGTAGTTTTAATTTCATTCCATTTTTTTTAATAACATCGTAATGTCACGTTGTAAAAACTATAATTGCTGCTAAGTGTTAGAAAAAAATTAGAGATATGGTTGGTATAAAAAAGAGGATAAACATTAATTCAAACATGTTTAGAATTATTCCACCGTGGCGTATAATATTTATTTATTTTTATTACAATATATAAAGTTCTAGGAGGTAAGAAAACATAAATTTTTAATAATTTTTATTTTAATGAAATGCAAAAAATGGACTATGTCCAAATTTCGAAATAAGAGTATTGAGATTGAAATAATATTAAGCAAAATATAAACGCTTTATACAATAACGCCAAGTCCTGCTGTATTTTCTTCTAAATTATGAAGAAATATATACTAATATCTATCAAAAATATCGCTTCTAGTAACCATGAGAGAGGCTTTTCGTTAAACACGAGGGCGCATCGATAAGTCAGTGACTTCTTGAATCAAATTAATTGTAGGCAGTGCTACACTCAATTCCATACGTACAATCTTTTCAAAAACATTGAGTTTGCATGACAGAAAACTTTATAATTAAACAAAAGGATACTGCTACGTCTATAAATGCCATTCTTAATCAACTTTTATACACGCATTTAGGAGACCACTGTAGCGCCTGTGAATCTCTAATTTTCAGATACAGCCATTTTACACGAGCGTTAGTGGGGCCACATCACGTTAATAAGATGAAGGACGAATAAATTTTTTTAAACGAGTCAGTGTACCCAACCCATATCGAATGTCTTGTCAAAGACATTAGTAATCTTCATACAAAGTAGTTGAGCTCATATTGCCGCCTTACATTTAAGATCCAGTCACATTATCAGTTTTGTGTCAGTTGCCGTATCCCTAAGGGTTACAGAGATAGAAGCAAAGCAGGACCTTGAACCGACAAAACTGTGTCTTCTTTCTAAAATAATTTCCTTTCATTACGAACTACGAATTTGTATGTGTGTTAGTTATATATAATTTTGTGCGACAAAGTATCATAGTGTCTATGCATGTGTGTATGTGTGTGCATGAGATAAAAAAAAAACAAACGAGTATGTGAAATGGTTTTGGAAATCTAAAACTTTTGCACTTGCAACACATGTTGACCACTTAAAACAGATACATTTTTTTATACAAAATACAGGAACAGAAAAAATTAAATGGAAAATAACGAAATAAATTGGGAATCCTATTTTAAATCCTTATGCCCACAAGCATTTGTGCAACTGCAATTAAATGCAGGGGAAGTTTTAAAAGTGCTTTTTGAGGAGCTTTAAGGCAATTTATCAGACTAAAAAGTATTAACAGAATAAAACCACAAAGCCAACCACCTTATGTACTCTTCTGCATTCATGTCCATTCAACAATAGCGCAAAAGACTGTCGAAGATTTAGGCCATGAGGCAAAATATAACAATCTTGTAACAAACTGAACTGATCTGTAATTATGGGATGTATATAGATATTGAAGAAACAGAACTCTTGATATTAGCTGCATCCAATATGATATGAAGCTCTTAAATGGCGCAGCTTTTTTTAAAGAGTGTATAAGATTCACTGCTTTTGATTTCTTTACTATTTATATCACTCTAATTGAATACAACTCTATTCTATGGACCGGTGCATCGAAGTTTATGTTGAAGTTTCTCGATCGCGTAGAGGAGAGAGGTGAAGCAGCTCATCGGTGACAGCAGTGTACACACCTCTTATTGACTCAATGGAGCATAGATACAGTGTGGGATGTTTTATGGTTATTAAAATAGAATATACGGCCACTTATTTCCAAAACAACCTCTTTTTCACTAACAACTCGTTTATTATATTATGAAAGAGCACATCCATTTGAGGTTGATAAGCCCGTGAATAGCGATTTCCATAGCAGACAAAATTCCTTATTTATCTGAACAATTTGTATGTCAATTAATCTCATTGCAAAAATGGCCCTTATCTTGCAAGAATTTTTCCAACTGCCTTCTTTATATGACACTGTTCCATAAAACACATGCAACAAGCTCTAGTAGCACATCATACGACATGTAATACATTATTCAAGTTTGTGTATTGGTTACAACTTGCACCGATGGCTTTCTATGTGTGTGTGTGTGTGTGTGTGTGTGTGTGTAGGTAAACCTGAGTATGTGTAGATTTCATTTGAGTGTATAAATCTATCTCTGTAACTCGTTAGTTTTATTTTTGGGTTACAACTCTGATTGCTGCTGTTATTGTTGTTGTTGTTATGTCACGTTTATCACTTGACACATGCATCTTTTACAACTATAACAAGGCTTGTTAGTGTCAGTAACAACATCATCATTAACATCAGCAACACAGCCAAAGCAATTGTACAGTTTTAGCATCGTTATTATTTTAGTGAAGTGCGTTAGATGTTTTGTTTTTTTCCTTCCAAAATAATGTATCCTTTTCCTGTGACTCTACACCTTTAACCTGATACTGTTAATTGAGTTTATATATGCCAGACACGATTGATGTCTTTGATGAAAATCGGACAGCAAGAAAATAAAAATAAAGTATTTCATACTGACAGAATTTTTTTAGTTTTTAATTGGTTAAATTTAAAATTTTTAATATAAACTCAAATTTGATTTCTTAAGGTAGATATGGATTTTAATTAATGAGAGTTTAATGCCGATGAATCTTTAAGGTTGTGGCTTTTTAAGGTAGAAAATAATTTTACATTTTATAGAAGAGTAAATAAAAAATAAATAATGAGCTAACAATTTTCTCACATGAAAAGTTTATTATTAACTCGTCATTGCGCTTGATGCTTCAAAATTATTTTTAAAGAACTTAGGTTAGGTTGATTGGAGGGGTGTGATAGCCCATGCCATACGACATACACTTAAGCCAGTGAAGGCTTGTTGTGCGCTCCCTTTCAAACTGCCATAGTTCTGCGAACCTGGGACTGTCAACTTTTTATGCGTCGCCAGGTTGTTCAATTGACCAAGTAAAAGAGCGAAAGCAACGTAATTCTAAGCCTTAAAAACTGCTACTCCTTTACCTTGTATGTCAGAGCCGAAGGAAGAGTTTTGGAAATCATACAAGCAGCAATTTTGGACAAGCTGAATGCCGTTTTTTTCAGCGGGCAATTTTTTAATCCAAACGAAACCACATCTTGGACAAGACATATATAAAACTGGAAGTCCATTAAGTCCATTGCATCGTGTCCGCCAACCCATCCTGTCCCGAATCAGTATCGTTTATGTACTGCCAAAGATTGAAAATATCCCTGCATATACTTTGATTTCGCCTTGCCGAACTAAGAGACACATATGACTACTACATCTGCTACAAAATCTAAAGAAGTTATAGAAAAATAGATCCAAAACCTTGATTACATCCATACAAAATCACTAAGTAGAACTCTCAGGTAAGTATGCCAAATGTTGCACTCTACTGTAATGAATGATTATTCATTTTCTTAGAATACTTTTCATAACGTCTTTGTGGAAAATACAGGAAAGTAAATATACCTTTGAATAACATAAACAGATTAGGGAAAGTATACTAAAGTTCATCTACTATTGTGTAAAATATTTATTTAGACATTTATCTAGAGGAAGAGAGTAGAAGAATATTTTCCCATTTCCAAAATATTAAGGATATTTATTACGACAAGGGAAAAATTTTAATTTTTTCCTAGATTATTGTCTATGCATATTAAGATATGAATATGAGTTTTTCGAAAATAGTTTTAATACGCTATTAAAATCTGATATTAACTTTGTCACTGTTTTCCAAATATTTATAGTCGAATTGTGTAGAAGTTCATCTTACCAAAAGAATATTCAAGGCCTGACATCTCAATAATTTCAATTTTTGTGGTGACTTACCTGAAAAGAAAAAAAGGAAAGATAAACTTTGTTAAATTGGTAATTTTTAGAATAACAAATCATTAAGAAATCTTTTAAATTAATAATACTTAAAAAAAATTTACTTACTGAGTATTTACCAATTAAGTATTTCTGTGCTCTTCGAGTATCATCATCAGGATATTTGTTTATTTTATATAAATTTTAGAGTTATTTTTTCCAATGCTAATTTTAAAATGTATACAAAATTAACAAATATATTGAAAATGCTGGTCGAAGAAATCCGAATTATTGATTAAAAATTAGAAAGACCTTAAGCCTGAAAAACATTGAACTATTTTCCTGATGGATTTATTTAAATGGGAAACTACTATAAAAGGGCAGGGTAATAAGATAATTCGCCGCCTACTAACTGAGAGAGCAACACTGTTCCTGTCAAGAAGCATTTGACTCCTATTACAATTTGAACAAGCTGTGTTTGACAGCCATTGATAACAAATCACTTCGTGATTTGAGGAAAAAAAGAAGGAAAAAGTGAAATTCTGCACCAAAAATTTTAATGTTAAAAGTGGTTTACTAAATTTCGTTATACTCGTACAAACACGAAAGATGCCGAAGGTATTCTGGACGCCCAGTTGAGGTCCCTACATCCGAAACAATTGAAAAAATTTACGATGTAGTATTGGCCGATCAAAGATTAAAATTGCAGTAGACTATGACACATACATATGGCCGAGTGGTTTTAATTTTGAATGACTACTTGGTTATGAGAAAAAAGCTTTCCTTAATATGGGAGCCGCAGTTTTTCACGATGGAAAATATACCCAATCGTGTGAATACTTCGCAGAGGTATTTG
The DNA here is from genome assembly GCA_963681545.1 of Germaria angustata. NCBI lineage: Eukaryota > Metazoa > Arthropoda > Insecta > Diptera > Tachinidae > Germaria > Germaria angustata. Next base: position 88,985,077 of record OY813000.1, on the reverse strand, counting down.
GCCCTTTCGTAATCGTAAACGAAACTTGGATCCACCACAATACACCAGAGACCAAACAGCAGTCAAAACAATGGGTTTTTCGGTGTGAATAGGTACCAAAGAAGGCCAAGTTTAGTATGTCAACTAATGAAGTCATGGCAACCGTATCTGTTTTTTTTTTTTTTTTTTTTTTTTTTTTTTTTTTTTTGGAGTGCATGAGGTATAATCGACATTGACTGCCTTAAAAATGGTAAAACAATCAATGGCGAATATTATGCCAACTTATTGGGTCGATTTAATGAGGATTTGTAAAACAAAGCGACCGCTTTTTCCACCACTAAAATGCAATGGTGCAAAATTCCATGAAGAAGGCTACGAATTGCTCCCTCATCTGCCCTATTCTCCGGGTTTGGCCCAGAGTGGCTATTACTGAAAGAAATAGTTCGGCGTAAAGGAATTTCCTCCAAACAATGCAATCATCTCACATTCATCAGAGAGGGGGGAAAAAACGTTAAAATTACACATACATAGACATAATTACCACTATGTATGAGTATATCTGTATATGAATTTGTGTAAAGCGAAAATAATTTCATTCCTTTTTGTTGTTGCTGTTTTTGCTTTAATTGTAAAATTAAAGCTTCAAGCTAAAATGGAAAATTATATAAAGCAAAGGTTTATTAACTCAGCAGCAGGAACAAACCAAAAAGGATTAAAATCGAAAACGAGAATCAACAATAGATAACATTTTATAGAAAAAAAAACAAACAATATAAACTATTTGTAGCAGCAGCAACATGAACACACCGTCCACTTCCCTACATGAATGTCTTACAAACAACTATGACTTGATGGATTTTTTTTTAATTATATTTGTTTTCATGAGAGTGCAGAAATAACAGGCAGCTTTTAGACAACAAAACACAAAAGCATTGCGTTGCCAAGGGTGATTCTTTAGAACTTTTGATAATATTGGATAATAAAACACATCGCATACACAACAAAGATACACAAGGATACCCACATGCACACACACACATCCAAAAACTTTGTATTTTGTATTGAATACGATGTGCCTCACATCGTTGTGCCTTGTTGATAAAGCAAAAATACAACAAAAAATCCTAATAATCTTGAAGTACGAGAGTACCAGGTCTGACTTCATTTTACTATCACATCACAAATTCAAAAAGTTACCCTACTAGTGTCATGGCGTTTTCTTATAAAAAGTGTAACATTTATCCCTTGCAAAGCAAAAAAAGCATATTTAGTGTTCTTTACTAAAAGGAACTTTATTAGAAAGAGTGTAGAATACTGTTAGAGAATTAAGTAACGAAAATTAAAACGATATATAGAATTTTTTAATAAATTCATCAACAAAATGTAACACTTTTTTCCGAGAAAACCTCCATTAAAAAAATTTAATTTTTGTTAAATAAGACCTGTAGCCTTTTTTTGTTGTTTTGGAATTTTTTGCAACAAATTTTTCAAACTAAATATTTTCAAAGAAGTTTTTTTCGTGCCAAAACTTTTTGCAATGCGTCGCCAAGTCAACTTTGTGGATGTTCAACCATCATGTGTGAAAAATTTTAATTTCTCTATGTTAGTTTTAAAAATTTTAGCAGGAGGGCAGCTTCTTAGTATAAAAAACAGTTTATTACAATTTTAAAATTAAACAGCGATATATGGCGAATTCGTCGCTAGAAAGTCCTTCTTTGGAGTAGCACTCCCTGATCTGTGCTAAATAAATAAAAAATATAAAAATAGGTCGAATTCGGAAATTTGATCGCCGTTTAATTGTGATCAATCGCTTAATTGAGATCAAAAATTTTTGAATATTGCTTTTTATTTGTTTCAAAGCACATTGCAACAGTTAAAAGAAAATACTATTCTACAAAAATCGTTTAAAATTGTATGAAACAAGGATTACTTAAAAAATATTATTCATTTACCGCTGACAAAACATCATGCGGTGTCGCTTCATATCCATCGTTTTACGTTTATGCGATAAAGTCTCGGTTTCCAAAATGAATTCAAAATCGAAAAACATCTTTCACATCTGCACATGTAAAGCATTTTCTACTTCTGGTTCAAAGAAAAAATTGTTTTTATACCGAGGTCGTTTAAATGAAACGAATTCTTTTAAACGAAAATCATACTTAAAGGAAAAACAATCATGGAAATTTTTAATTTTTGTTTATCCTATTTCGACTGAAAATATATATTTTTTAGTATTATATACAAGGTGCAAAAGATTTTCCCTTAAAATTAAAAAAAAAAAAAAATTGTCATTTTAAATCATTTATAAAAATTTATCGCGCCACCAGACTTCTGTACTAAAATAAAAAAAAGTTATTCACTCAAAATAGACCCATGTCAAGTATGAGCTGCTGGTTGTGCTAATTTTATAAACGCATTCTAAGCCTGCTATGATAGAGAATTCTCATATTGTTTTTTTTGTTTTGGCATAAGCGGTTGAATGTTTTTAAACTGCTAAAATTTTACTGACAATTTGTTCGGCAACCGATGAAATGTTGGCATACGAACTGCTAAAGCCACAGCAAACTATTTTGATATTATATATATATATATATATATATATATATATATATATATATATATATATATATATATACATATATATATATATATATATATATATATATATATATATATATATATATATATATATATATATATATATTTATATATATATATATTTAATTATTTATTTTAATTTAGTAATTAATGTATGACTTGATATTCCTCTTGCGTGACTAGGTGATCCATATACCCAGGGGCCAATGTTCCTTCTGACTATAACCTTCTAATATGCAAGAAACTGGCTTAACGAAAATTTAATATTAAATAAATCAATGACCCATCAATAAAACTAGCAATAGGGACTAATTAAATGCCGAACTCAATATGGAGATGTCAAAAATCTGTGCAATAGTATAGAAAATTCCATTAACGCTATCACCAATAATACCCTGGGAACCACAACATCTAAAAGAGAACAGACATGGATAACAGACAAAACACGAGAACTTCGAAGCAAACACAAACACTCTAAATATGAAACATATTGGGAGATAAATCAAGAAATTAGAATCGAAACTCAGGACAATTCTCTTTTTTTTTTAAGAGAATTGTCCTGAAGATGATACTCAATGAGTATCAAAATATCGAATGTTTTTGAATAAAATTATTTAACAAAAAATAAGACCTCAAGTTTGTTTATTATATTAAACAAATTGCGAAAGCTAAACACTATCTTACGATTTTTCGTTCGATTAGTGTTGCGTTATAACGTATCGCTTTTGTAAATTCGACAAATAAATCGTAAATTATAAAGAAAAAGCGCAGAGATGAGCTGTACTCTTGGCTAAAGTAACTAGCGCTTTGCCTACAGTGCTTAACAATTTTGTATTAATAAAATTTTAGGTAATATATTATCTCTCAAGACAAATTAGAATTAAGGTTTTTTCATATCTGTCTTAAAGAAATTTTCATTTGTACTAAGAGTTTTTTATCTATTTAAATATTTTTTTAGGTTGTTAACTTAATTTTACTAAAATATTAAAAGGAAAATTCTTATTACCTTAAATAACGTAATATTTTTTAGTTGAAAAAACTTGGACGTTAAATTATTTCTTATGATTTAAACTCATAATTTATAATGTTTTTAAGTTGTGTAAGTAAATGTAAAAAAAATATTTTTAGTACTTTTCTAACTACGAAAATTTTATGTATACAAATTTTTTTTTAGCTTCACAGTGGAACTTTAGGTAGAATATTTAAATATTATCTCTTAAGTACTGAATAGATTGCATGAAATTAAATTAATCATTTAGTTTATAATATCTATCTGAATTTCTTCTAGCGCCTTTATCATTCGGTCTTGTCCTACGTTTACTTAATTTATATTATTTGCCTCAAATGAGGCAGGCAATTGCATGCAGCAGCAGTGCTGCTTTTTATGTCTTATTGCCAGTTTTGATCAAAGTGGTCTCCGTTTTAACTATGAGCTGATGTTGCCATGACAAATTATCCGCAGTTGTAATAAACAACATTGAGAACAGCCAACAGGACATAATAAAAAAAAGATGTATTTAAACTTTTTTCATTTTGTTTTTATTTTTATTTTTTACCAAAGATGTGGTTTATACCTGTTTTGTTAAGAAATAAGCACTTAACTCATAAGTCATTAAAAGAGGATTTTAAGCAGTAAAACGTCAAAAGAATAGGAATGACAATTCAACTTTCAATCCGCTCAAAAGGATATAATATACAAAAACTTGCTCTAATTCCCCAATAATAACCAAAAATATTTGTACGAAAATTACTGATACGTCTACATTTTATTTATTAGTGTCCATGGAACTGTAAGCAATTATCAGAATAAGGTTTGATCTCTGACCCTCAGCAGACAATTACTACAGCAAAAAGGACAAATTTTCTTTATTATTATGATAAATATGAAACACAAATGTAAGATTTATGCCTTTTGTATTTTGCCTTATTAAAAATATTTTCTTATCATTCTTGGTGTCTGCTGAAAGGGAAATAATTAATTATTTATTTTTATTAAAGGCAACAGGTTTTTATCGATTACTAATTTTTCGTTTTCAATTTTAATTTTCTTATTTGAGTGAAAAATGTATGAATTATAAATCACGTATTTTCTCATTTTGAAAACCAACTACTGGAGTGGAAACCCACTAAATAAAAACTGTATTATTATCTCTAGGTCTTCTTTCAGCATTGAATACATTATTATGAGTTACTTCCCCAAATATACTTCTGTTAATTTTTTTATAAAAAATTAACACAAAATATTGTGTTCTGAACTCAATGTTACAATTCTAGAACTCAATTAATTTTTTAAAATTTTCAAAACTAAAAACGTAAGTCCTAAAAATAATTTCTAAAAACTAAAAATTTATTACTAAAAGTAATATCGCGAATTAAAACATTTCAAAAACATTAATCCAAGTCTTATAATATAATCAAGTGTAGTTTTTATGGAATTTAAATACTACCTTTTGTTCTTGGGACTAAAATTAGTATTAGCAAATAAAATTCCCAAAAGTTTATATAGAATTTTTAGTGCACGAGTTATTAGAGGAATTTCTTAAATGTGTAGTGCTAAAAAAAATTTAAGTATTAAGACATTAATATGAGAAAATTTAGAAAATTCCATCAATTTGCTAGACCTATTTTTTTTCATTATACCAACTGATGCTCAACACATTAAAAAAAATTTTAAATATATTCAGCTGAAAAGCTTTTTAAAAATTATGCTTTAAATTTTATTACAAAAGCGGGGGATAAGAATTTGCAATAGCCAAAAGCTTTGAAATATTTTTAGTACTAAAAAACTTAAGTATGTACTAAAATATTTTAGTAAATCAAGGACATGCTGATTTTCTGCTATAATTGAATAACAAAAGGATCTTGTCAATAGAAGATTTTTTTCTCAAAATAAGTAAGCCTTATTGCCACATATTTTGTTAGAAATTCTAGGACTAATAGATTCATATTATTAATAAATTGAAGTATTTATTGAGTTTGAGGTCTTCCTTTTTTATAAAAAACAATTTATTTATTTTGTTTTGATTTTTCAATATTTCAGCAATATTTCAAACGTCGTTTTTGTTAGAAATGTTAGAAATAATTAATATACCATTGTCACAGAGAATGAATTTTAGAACAGATAAAGATAATTTAGCTCAAAGTTATAGGCATTTAATTTACAAAAGCAAAAAAGGATACTAAAAAGGAAAACATTTTATTAATTTCTGTTACTTAATGAAATATTATAATTTATTATGCATGAAATTTAAAAATGTTTATTAATTTACTCAATTGTCAATATTTTGTATTAAAAAAATATTTAAACTCTTTTTCTTTTGTTTTTGTTTCAAATTTTATAAATATTGTCTTCCTGAACAAAACACCCACAGGGTGTTGAGTTATTGAAAAATCAAAACAAAATAAATATATTGTTTTTTATAAAAAAGAAGACCTCAAACTCACTAAAATAATTAAATTAATTTAAAATAAAAAAGGTCGAATAATATCATCAATTTATATTCTAATTATAAATTTGAAAAATATACAATTAACAATTTTCATAAAACTACCATTTTTAATGTGAGTATAAAATTTTCAATTTTAGTACTAAAATTTTATTACTAAAAAATTTATGTATATATGTACTACATTATTACAGTCAGGTGATGTTGTACGTAAAGCTACGTTGATTTCCTTCCATAATTTAATAACAAAATAATAGACATGGTTAAAACTTTACAAACCAGGTAACAAATTATGATTAATTTTATAATTTTATAATTTTTATAATTTTAACTTAAATATTTTAGTAGAAATTTAAGGTTAAAATATTCAGATTATAAATTTCAAAAATATAACAAATGAAAATCTTCAGATATAGTATAATAAAAATAAGGAAATATTTAAGAGAAGAAAACTTGGTACTTTTTTTTAAAGAAATTTATACACCAAAATATTGAAGAACGAGTACTCAAAGAACAGAATTTTAATGCGAAGAATTTATAAAATGAGAAATATTTGAAATTTTCTTCTATTTGTTTTTAGTAATTTAGATATTAAAATATTTAACTTTAGAATTTCTAATATATAATAATTAAAAAAATTTTCAGAACTTGAAGATAAGTAAAATAAAGTTTTTTTTTAATAAATTTTTTAGATTGCAGACAGATTCTAAAGTAAATTTGTGGAAAAGAAAATTTCTGTGCTAAGATTTCGCAAAATCTTTAGTATCCTGTTATTGACGAAAATAAGTTTACAGCCAAGAAAATTTGTTGGCAAAATTTATATCTACAGGATTTTAGTACAATACAAAACTTATTTCAATAGTTTAATGTTCTGGCCAATTTTTTATAAAATTTGTAACTTTTATTTACAATGGAACGACATTTTTTATAAATTTTAAATTTTGTTACTTCACTAAGTAATTTCAAACTTTTAAATGCGTCTATATAAATTTTAGAAAGCATTAATAAAAAATATAACGATATTGGAGTTTTTGCGCTAAAAACGCAATCAAACAAAATTTTCACATAATAACAGCGTTTATATAGTAGACTTAGTATATAGAATAAATTATTTTATGTTGTGCTAAAAACTTCCAGATATAATATTTTGTACTAATTATTAGTACAAGTTGTATCGTAAATATAAATTTTAGAAATATGGAATGATCGTGTATTGTTTTGCACTAAAATCGCATTTGAATGAAATTTCTTATTTTTAGAAAAAAAATATTAACGCATTTAAATAAATAAATAAACAAATAAATTATTTAATGTTGTACTAAAAGCTTCGTTATATAAGCTTCAGTACTTAGTTTTTTTTTTATTTTAATCAAATAATTTATTTTTCTGTTCAAGTATATTTATTTCTCCCAATTATATGCCATTCCTTTCCACCCTAAAAATATGCTTTAAACTTTCTTTAAAATTTATTAAATTTACCTGACGTTTATATGATAAAATCTAATAATTTTTTTCCTCATTTTTTTGTTTTGCAAATAAATTATGCAATTCCATATGAGACGAGACACTACTTTGACAATAACAACTACATCATAAAGTTTAAGCAATTTATCAGATTCAACACTGTCATGCCACCTTCTATTTCCCCTCTTGACGTTTCTTTTGTGAGTTGAAGTGCATACTAGTGTATGCATGTGGAAAGTGGAAAAATTCGTTGGTTATATTTTTTGTTTTGTTTGTGCTGTAGTAGAATTCTTTCTATGAATTATACCAACATCAGTTGAGCAACCAATCTCATTTGTTTAATACACATTAGTAAGTTGTACGAGCAGCAGTAGTAGACTTCTTAGTGGAAGAGGCTTTAGGTATTTCGCGGCAGCGATACGAGTATAAAGATGAGGACAAGAAAATATTTAGATTTTTCCAAAAAAATATTTTTTTCTTTATATTTACAAAATAATAAAGTAAGACTATTCGGGGGAAAATTAATTACCTTTATTAGCCTTTTATATTGTTACGCTATTGGGTGCTGCTATAAGTTTACTCTTGACTGTTTGTATCTATAGATATTGTACCTTTAATAAATACGCGATATCGCATAATGAATATGATGTTGATGCAGTTGTTGCTATTCCAGTTGTTTTGCGATTTTTTATGGTATAAATGAAGGCGCCATTGGCGGTAGTATGGAGAAATTTATGAATTTTTGAATTATGTATTTAAATTTTTTTGAAGTGGCATCAGGTTCTAGTAGTAGAATGAATAAAGGTATTAATACAACAACTACAAAAATTTATTATTAGACTAGATTACGTGCTGGGATTTATTTTTCTTATTGCATATGGACTTAGATTTTATGTTTATTTATACATATGCAAGCACCCTCGCAGCATTGTAGATTTGAGAAGGGATTCACACACACACACACACAAAACGCAGGTTGAACTAAAATTTTGTTGTTGTTAATTTCTTATCACTATTTGGATTTATCGTTTTTGTTTTAACGGTAGTTCCTTAGGTTGCATTATTGACTAATATTCTAGTCTAAAGAAGCCATTTGATGCTCTAGTGTCCCTGTATTACCTGTTATTATGCCAACTGAACTAATTTCGAAGGTGAAACAAGAAGTCTACTAGCAATCATGTGAACTACTGGGCTTTAAAGCGTTGCATAAACATCTCTCCCTCTCTGTCCTTGCCACAAACAACAACATTAAAACATTCTTACAGACAATGAATGATGTGGCATAACTAATATCTTAATATGTACTATAGTGTATATGTATATGCACCAGCTACATGTGCAACATGTACTACCTGGGCCACACAGAAACGGCAGCAATAACAACTATAAGAACAACAGCGCCAGCCAAAATAAATTTTCACTCAAATACAAGAAGATTTTACGGAATTTCTAACCATATTTGTATGCATGAGCATTGAAAAGCTTTCGCTGAGATTCATCAAAATTTATGTATTTTCCTCTAACTATTATTATTGTTCTTGCCACAATGCCATAAGCATAATGTTGTTGCTACAGAGAAACAACATCAACAGTAAGCAGCAATCTCTGTTTTGTATTGAGTTGTGGCGGAGTTTATTTATATTTTTTTTACTCGAATCCTTACAGTATTTATAATTTGATATGCGTTGAATTGTAGTTTTTCCATCTACTTATTTGTCATAAATTTAAACAGTCTGTCTTATAAGCCATTTTATTTTTGTTTTTCTATTGTTCGTATCTATCTTTTGGTATTTATGCAATTTAAATAATAAAATTTTTAAAGGAGTATAGTAAAGTGCAGGTAATAAGTATTTTTTGTGTTAAAAGAATATGTATAATTGAAGGACTTATTAAATTAAAATAATTTACTGAATCAGAATAATAGACATAGACATGTGTAAAAGGATACCGAATAGAACCTCCACCGCAATGGGGGTCCTTGAAATCATAAATTTGATACGCAGGAAACCATCATCACTAACTGTAACTTTTCGCCTCTTCTCGTAATTTCCAAGAATAGCAAAACTGTAGGAACTAAATTGTAGGATCTGACAATGACTTCCTATAATAAAATCTCAAAAAGAAAAAAATGTGGTGAAATATTTTTGGATTTTAAAAGAGCATTGAAAGTACTTTATATTTCCTGTATAGGAGGTGCCGATTTGGAGTTGGTCCAGTGATATTCGGAAAACATAAAAAAGAAAACAATAACAAATGGTGTTGATTTTGGTGTTCCACAAGCGTGCTGTTGGCTGAAGTACTTAGCGCTTTGACTACAAATCAATTTATGACTGAGAACCTTGGTTCAATTCCTGGTCGAACGTTAGTGTGGCGTTGTATTACTTGTTGTTGGACTGTTTAAGTCACTAAACAGTACCGGTAGCGATTGATACTCTTCTACGCTAATGTACTACTAAATAGTGCCCTCCTCGTCAGTAATATTAGCAGAATCATTGGCGGAGTAAAATAATTAATAAAATGGTTTCACATACAGCTTAAGAAATTTTAATGCGTATACTTAACACTTGAGCTACAACCCTGATATACAAATTTATGAAACACCTAACAGTAGAGTTGTAAAAAAATTAAGCATTCTCTCTCTCTTTCTTTTTATTCGCATTACATCACCTGTACTGCCCCCTCTTCGAATATGGATGAACATGGACGGTATCTCGGAGATAACTAGAAAAATTTTGGTTTCCAAATGCTCTAACGCTATGAAATTATCTGAGTAGACGACACGGAGTCTAACGGCGTCAAATCGCATTATCTTGGTGGCTAATTCTGGAAACTTTTCATGCAATAAAGCCTAATTTGGCCGTGCTATGTGGCTAGTAGTACTGTCTTGTTGAAAACATATATAGTCCAGTTCATAATCTTAAATTGCAATCTCTTCAAATTTCTTTATAATCCCTCCATTTTCTTACACAGTAGGTCGATTATGACCTCCTAATAATATTCGAAAAGCGGCAACATTTTGACCATTTTAACTAATTTTATGTAATCTTCAATATTGAAGCGATCCATATTCACAACAGGCAAATCTTTCCCTAAATAAATGACATTTTAAGTGACATGTATATAACAACTGACAGCCTTGCCAGACTAGCGGTTTTGAAACCACTAAATGGATAAACCAATATTTTAGTTGCTAATAAAAAAATTAAAAAAAAACTATTATTTACATTAATGGAAAAGAAGATATTGATGAAAATACCAATTGTAATCCCACCAAACAAAATGTAATTCATTCCCAGGAAATAGCATTTTCAATGATCCCTAGGATCAACTTCCTAGGAAGTCAAGTTGACAAAAGTGTGACCAAAACCATAAATTGTTTCTACAGATGTATTAAGCTCGTTTGGAAAAGGTTCGTTTACAAAAATAAATAGTTATTTCTTCAAACATTAATGAAAACGATATGTTTTCTAATTAATAAGTGATAAAATTGCTTTTACATTGGGAAAAATAAATCAGGACAACTGGCGAATTCGTAAAGACACAAGTTTTTGTTTGCTTGATAAGTAAACAAACAACATAACATAATAATAACGTAACTTAATAATATATAAAAAAATAATTTAATTAATATTGATATGTTTCAATTTCTTACGACCCTTTTTATTTATGAAAACATATTTACGCATTTGTTAATTAAAATAATTTTTTTTTGACGATGCCCGTCAAGGTTATATTAGGTTAGGTTGATTGGAGGGGTGTGATAGCCCATGTCATACTACATACACTTAAGCCAGTGAAGAAGGCTTGTTGTGCGCTCCCTTTAATTATTAGACACAAACTGCCAGAGTTCTGCGGCAGGATTCGAACGTGGGACCTTCGCACTACGAGTCTAGTACACTACCTACTAGTCTACGAAGGTCAGTTAAAGTTCCGGAAAAATATGGAAAAAATAATATTGCAAATAAATATTTTAATTAAAAAGAGCTGCTGTTAGGATAAATATATTTTCATAATTTAATAAAAAGTATAATTTCTAAAGATCGTGCAAACAAAGTGATATTCGAGTAAAAATAATAAACAATTCAATTTCTTTCTTATAAAAATTCTAAAACTTTTCAAAAAATTTTTTGATTTTATGATTTGTGAAAATTGGTTTTTGGTGCTTCATATAAATTTTGACTTAATAATATGATTTACAAAATTACTCCCTGGATCAATAAATAAATAAAAGCATTAATGAATTTAAATAATAATAATGGAATGCTTCGTTAATTTCTTTTACAAAATTTACTTAAATCAAATTTATCTTGAAGTGAATTCTGGTTATTTTTCCCCCATATTTATTTAATTCAAACTGCACTTTACAATTTAGAAAAAAAAATCCTCGATATCCCCAAAATATCAATTAAACTTTAAAAAATCCCATGCTAAGTAATTTGTCACCAAAGTATAAATTGTAAAGAAAAAAAAAACTGCATATAAAGCTTTAAAAACTTTCAACTCCTTTGAGAGTGTTATATTGTGTCTGGCTGTTTCCCAAGAAGGAGCCAACACACATTTCCACTTTTATTACCGCCAAGAAACCACAGTCAACTTCTTAAACGTTGTACTTTTTCTTATTTTTCATTTAGTTATTTTTTTTTTTCATTTTGAATATAAAACGCAAACCCAAACGGAAATAAACTTAAACTGCAATGCATATTGTTTAAATGCGTGTGAGTATATTATGTATGTATGTGTTAGTGCTAGTATGACGCCTTGTAAATATTTTAGATTTTAGGGACAATATAAACGATTGCGGAGAAAGAGAGAGGTAAGAACATAGAAGAGTAATGGCGAGAAATTTGTATTCGCGTCACGTTAAGCATGTAGAGACCGTTATTCAAGCTACTATACTTTAAGGATTATTTGTTGTTGGCACTATATTTTTGTTAAAGTTTTTGTTGTGTATTTTTAACACTTTCAGCTGTAAAATTAAAGAGGAAGGGAGAAAAACCTTTTCTCCTTAACGGATATAAAGAAATATATAAATGGTCATAAATTTGAATGTTTTCCGTATGTTGATGTGTGTTTAGGCATTAGTTAGTTCCATAGCCAGAGTGACATATACACACAGTGTGTAAAAAAATATTTTCAATGCTAGAAAACAAAAGAAGAAAATACTTTAAAACACATATTTCTGATAGAAACTATTTTATTTAATTAACATGTTTCTATGTGTTAAAAGTTCTTTGTTTTTATATCTTCCCTGCAAATATTTACATAAATATTCTTTAACTTGATATCCCTTCCCTTGTACCAAAATGTCGATCGGAAATTTCGTATTGTTTCGTAGTGTTTTGGTTCATATGAAAAATATACGAGGACAGGTCAATAGATCAGTACCTTTTGAATTTTCCGCCTCTTAACTGAAAAGGCAACACTGCTCCTATCAACATGCATGTGTCAGTTGGTTCCTGTCAAATCGTGAACAAGCTCTGTCATTTTGTTTATGTTTGGCAGCCATTGATAGCAGACTACCGTGTGATTTGAGGAGAAAATGGAAAAAGAATAAATTTCATGTCCTCATTAAGCATGATTTTTTGCTGAAAAAAATTATTACTCAAACCAAAGCTAAGCTTGTTAAATACTATGGCATTTCTGCACCATCAGTTTCAATAAGAAGACCAACAGCATTTGAAATAGTGGGTTTCTCGGTATGAATTGGCGATAAAGAAGGCCAAGGTGGGCTTGTCAGCCAATAAATTTATGGTGACCACTTTTTTCTTTGGCAAGTGGTATAATCCACATCAACTACCTTTAAAAAGGGCAAACCAATTAATTGCGAACATTATGAAAACTTATTGGATCAACTTATTGAGGATTTGAAAAAAAACGACTGCCAAGGAAAAAGTTCTTTTCCATCAGGACAATGATCTGGTGCACTTTCCATGGAGAAATTATAGGAATTTGGCTACGAATGGCTCTCTCATCCAGGCTATTCTCCACACTTAGCTGCCAGTGAATATTTTTTTCTTTCTTTCAAACTTGGCGTAACGGCAAAAGCTTTGACTCCAATGATGAAATCATCTTACAAGAAAATACCAATATTAAAGACCTCCACAAATCTTATGTTAAGGGATAAAAAAATTTGGAGAAACCCACCCTTGTAACCTACCCTTGCATACCTCCTTTTTACGAGGTAAAGCTGATCTATCAATTATATCGTATTCTATGAGCATTTTCTTCCACTCATTCCTAATAAATTTTTAAATTGTAATAATATTATGAAAGCTCTTTATTTTTCAACTTTTTTTTATATTCTAGTTTGAATATTATTTAACCAAAAGGTCTTCAATTGTATTTATAATCATGTATCGATATTTCGAAAAATAGTTTTTAGTAGTTCAAATCAGGGCTACAAAAATAGGAAATACAATTTGAGTCGTCATTTTGGTAAAACTTAAATTTTTAAAAAAAATTCTTGTTACAAAATTTTCGAATCATTTGACGTTATTGTCTTGCTACGTGTAATATCCCTGATATATGGTTCACGTACTTATACTACGGTTTTGTATACTATTTATGGGTGACAGACTTGTGTTATCTATACTAATGTTTTTGTTTTGATACTTGATCATAAATAAAAAGAAAATATATAAAAAGAAAATATACTATAATAAGTGTTAATAAAATAATATAGAAATACAGGCGTTTTTGGACATGTGTGAGTATTGTTGTTAGATTGAATTATATATGGTAAAACATCAATGGATTTACAGCTGACTTTGTTACTGGGCTTGCATAAATACTTACTGAACACAGCTAAAGAGATGTGTTCAATGAGATGCTAAATTTACCACGTTCATGTTCGTAGTATACAAATCAGCTATATACTAGCTTGTTTCGTAGTTTAATTGTGGTTTATGTTGACACACATGTAGTATACTACACTATTGTAGTATACAAATCCAATGTCTGTCAGGGGTATAACCCTGCGACTACCTTGAAAGCATAGGCGTAGCCAGACAATTTGCGAGGTAGCCTGTAGCCACAAAGTATTTTTTCTCGGTGCGTCAATCCTTTAACGACGAAGAAAATTACGATATTTATCACAACAAATAAATCTTTGGAGGAGGGTTATTCCTCCTAGACCGGCCTATATACGCCTATGCTCTTTAGGCTCTCACTTGAAGTATTTATTGTTCTTATTCCCCTTAGAAATAAATTTCATAAGCAAATTTTATATATGCTAACGTTTTTTGCACAAACTGTAGGTATTCAGGCATAAACTTTTGACGATTTTTATGGTGGTTTTTCTTTAAGAGTTTCTCTTATTACGTATTATTTTTTTTAATTTTATGCGTGCATGTAGTGCATTTCTTTTTCCATATTTATTACTTGATTAAATTTTGCGATAAGATTTCTTGGACTATTAACAAAACATTTTGAGTGCCATAAAATAATTTTTCACGAGTTTTTCTCAATAGAAAAAGTCTATTTCTTATGCCTGCTAAGGCTAAACCCCGAAAGTCTCTTTTTTCTGCGCGACAAGTCTATGAAAAATACTTAAGTATTTTATTTAATATAGTGTTTATTACACATTTTATGTTCTCTGTTTTAATAATATTGTTTTGTTTATAACATTTTAAATTTATTATTTTCTTCACAGCGAAAAATTATACAGCGGCCTTCTGTGAGTGGAAAATTTTAATGTAATTTCCGTTGACATATAAATCAGTAACAAACTCTAAAAACTCATTTGATGCAATGCTGCCTCGCAGGCTGGTTTTGTGCCTTTCTTACTCCGTTACCAAGAAACAGAAATGGGTTAAAATCAACACATACAAAAGTGTTTTTTACAAGCAATCTTTTATTCCTTTATAAAAATTAAACCGACAGTGAGTCTTTGTATATCTGAATTCATTATTGTGTAACCTGAAATTTAACTTTTGCTCAGAAAATTGTTTTAAAAGGCTATTTATGTAGATGTCTATCATTTGGTGATCAATCTAAAAAAAATCTATTTATCGCTTTACTGCTCTTTCCCAACAAAGTTAGCAAAGAGCACTAAACTTCCTCCTTTTTTGTTCAAAAAGGCAAACAAATTTTAGATTTTAATTAAAAAAGAAAAATCTATCAGATTTTCATTAGTACAAGACTTTGCATTTAATTTTGCTTAATCTTTCCGCAAACATCATTTCTAGCAGTTATTCTCCATTTTGCATTTTAGATTTTACTTTATTACTTGAGAAGATAAGAAAAAGTTCTGACAAAAATCAACACGAAATAATAAAATTTTTAAAAAAAGATTTTGATATATAAAGTTTTTTTGTTGTATTATATCTTCGAACTATTAAGACGGTCATTGTAGTGATATAAAGAAAATTTAAGGACACCAAGCACAATTTAAAATAATTAAATAGTTTTTTTTTCTAATAAAAAATATATAAAATTTAATTTCATTCAAAAACTAACCACATGTTATGGTCAGTAGTTCTGGATCCATAGGAAAATATATATTTAAAACTAAAATGTATAGCTTGACCGATCGTGTATTATCTAGTGATGCTGCCTAAAAGTTATTTCAATCTATCTACTTCTTGCGAGCCCACAAACGAAAATTTTGTTGATGCAATGGGGGCCAGGTTCTGAAGAAAACTATTGCCTAGACGTCTGAGTCTTATGTTCCTGCAGAGCAGCCCCTTCATCGTCCTGCATTGGCCGTCTTAGGGGCATCCTAAACATTACGACATATGACAGATACTATAATGCCCCGAAATAATGCTTATATAAGGTGCAAGCTGAAGTAGAGGGCGCTGGTGGCTGAGGTAGTTAACGCCTTGAATTCAAAGCAAATAAAAACCAAGAACATGAATTCGACCGCTATATATTTCCAGTCATAAGTATTTCAGATGTGCGTTAGAGTGGCAATGTATTAGTTGTTGTTAGACTGTTTAAGTGATAAAGCAGAGTACTGGTTACTGAACAGTACCGGCACCCATTGATGCTCTATTCTATTCTAATGTACATTGCATGGGACTACTTCGCCTGTAAAGTTAGAAGAATTATCGGCGAAGTAAAACAATTTATATAAAGGTTACCCATACAGCTTAAGAAAGTTAATGCGCCTTCTGAACAGGAGAGGCACCGCTATATTGCTATAAAACTTATTAAAACTCGCATAAGAATTAAGGTTTCTCCTTTCCTCTCCACCACTGCCCCATTCCGCAAAGAAGTAACATTTCAAGTAATAGACATTAATTGCCTGAGTGTTACGTATCTTTATTAAAAAAGCTATCGATTGCTTAGCACCAAAGGATCTTTGAGTTACCACAAGTGAGGTTTGCAGGAAAAACTGAGAGCCGGTGAAAGTAAAATTTAAATCTATTCGTCAGATTTATTAAGGGCAAGCAGATATTCCTTTGGGATTTCTGTCATGTCGAAGGCAGCTTTTGAATTAAGTCATAGACAAATATTGATTAAACTGGTTTCTATAAGGAGTCCTAAGCCAGAAAATTGTTTATTGTACTGGTCTACGATAAGACCGCTTCAATTTGTTTTCAAGCCACTATTATGGCACTTTTTAATGCTTGGACTGACTGAGACTAAGCAGATATAAGCTAGACAGCCGCATTGAGTTGTCAGCAGAAACATCTGGAGTCACTGGACGGAAACGAGTGTGAAATATACTATTTTGTTGCTATTCTGTTTTCTTACTAATCTATTATTTTATGATTTTACTATACTAAGTTAAAAATAAACCTGCCAATTTTTAAAGAAAATGAAAACCTTAAACAAATTTCTCGCGTTCAAGTTTAATTTCAAGTTTTTTATATTTGAAAGCTTATAATAGAATTGTATGACAAATATTTTTGTAGGCCATTTCATCCCGCCATGTTGCTAATTAGGAGAGTTTTAGAGAATACAAAAAAACCCCATGCGTCGAAGACTTACGAGGATTAAAATGTAGAGTCAGAGGTTTTAAATGTTCCACAGATGCGTTTCTTGTGGTGTTTTACATAAAATTGCTGATGTA
This sequence comes from Germaria angustata, assembly GCA_963681545.1. NCBI lineage: Eukaryota > Metazoa > Arthropoda > Insecta > Diptera > Tachinidae > Germaria > Germaria angustata. The sequence goes on along the minus strand of OY813000.1, from coordinate 88,967,572 downwards.
AAATATAAGGGCTCCAATTGGTGCCACAATTGTAAAAAAGTGCCTTCGGAGACTAGTAGCTAGTGTACTAGACTGGTAGTCCGAAGGTCGCAGGTTCGACTCCTGCCGCAGACTCCGGGTGTCTCTGCAGATAAGCCAAGTAGCTTCGCAGTTTGTGTTTGTTAATTAATTAAATATAAGCATGTAATTGCTTCCCAAATATATTATAGGTTTTGACACGTTTCTGATCTTCAAGTTGAAATTCAAACTTTCACGTATTGCATGACTTATAGTAAAATTGTATGACAAATATTTTTATGATGAATTTCAGCCCCTTACATCGCTGTTTAAGGGAAGGTTGTGTCTTCCCTTAAATTTGAGGTCAAAAAACCCATTTCGCAAGGAGCAAGGGCGGTTTTACATAACACTGCTGAGTCCACAGTGTAGCTAAAATTAATGATTAAAAGATTTCTTACGCACACGCACGATAATGATGAGCAAAACTTTGATGGGGGAATTTTAACTTCCCTTAGAATTAAAGCCAGATGCAATCAAGCTAAACCATATTTTGAATACATTTTATCATAGTATGACATTTGTGGGTCAAATTGTATGTCATATATTCTAATATGATGATTATATATTTACATTGCATTTGCGTTTATACGAAAAATATTTTCATTTAGTTAAAAAAAAAATAGTATTAGATAATTTAGGGAATTCTTTTATTATGATAATGAGCAGCTTTAAGCACAAACGAGTCCTTTTTTTCATATGGTCACCTTCAACTTGTCACTTCCTAGAGTTTCCATATTTACGCTTAGCGCCAATTTTCATAACATCGTTAATATGAAAGCACATTTTTTATCCCATTGTGGCTGCTCTGTATTCGTATTTAATACATTTTTAAACATAAGCGTGTGTAGGTATCTGCTCTTGTTTTTTTTATTGGTATAAGTATGTTCTCAGATGTACGCACGTCTATTATATCTACATGTTGATAAGTTTCACCTTCCATAAAGTACGTTCACACAATCATAAAACGTGCCAAGTTTATTAAACTGATAGATGTTTTTAGCACTTGTTATAAATATTATGAACACACCAATACATGTTTCATTATAAGGATGTATGCATACGTGTATATGTATGTATATGTATGTGTGTGGCAAATCGCTATAGAAAAGAAAATTAATATAAAAAATAAAATCGCATATATTGATGACTACTATAAAATAAAATTAACTAAATACATTTCAGCCAAAGTAAAGCCATACAAGATTATGGTCAGTATTTAAAAGCGAACAAAAGTTTACGCATGAAGAAGGTGTTCATAAGCAACGTAAATATTTATGACTTGGTTTAAATGCAGGTGTATTCAACCCTGAATACGAGTATAAGTGAGCAGATATTTGAGCTTTTTTTATTACTATTATTAAGAGGAAAATATAAAATTTAATTATAATAAGTATTTTTGTGTGAACGCAATGAAAACATTTATTGAAGGTGCCAAGGAACGTATAAAAATAAGTAATTTTCTTAAAGGAAAATGAGAAAAAACTAAAAGTGTGCTAAGAGTTTTTGTACAATTTTGGTATTTAGCTAAAAAAAATTTTAAAAGTTCTTTAAGTTTCAGATTTCCTTCCACACCAGCGACTTAATAAACAAAATTATTTGCATTCTTTATTGCTGTATTAAAAATCACCGTCAATCCTAAATTTTTTATTATATTGTTCTATATATTTGCCCAAAAGTATGCAAAATCCCACAAAAAAAAAAACAACTAAATATAAAACTTTAAAACAAATATTAACAATAAAATTTTTGCCGTTGGTGTCCTTTAAGAAAAACAAACAAGCAAACGTTTATCAAGCTTCAGCCAACACCAGCAACAACCACGTCAACAATGTTGCAATAAGCAAGAAAAAAGGAACACACCACATTTTTGCGAGGAAATCTAAAAACAACACCAACAAGAAAAGCCAATTAAAAGCAGTTGACATTTTTCAACAATAATGGCATTTTAACACTTTTCAGTATTTCCGCTGTCGTGAGTTTGAATAATATAGCGAAAGTGGCGCAACAACAACAGCAACGATATCAAAAACATGGTTATATACTTATTTACTAACACTCATTGGCATTTAAGTAGACAGACAAACTTAAAAACAAAATAACGACCATTATCCTTAGTTGTGACAATGGTATGTCATTCATGAGCTCGGTCGCCTAAAGTTATGCTAAGCAAAAATATTTAAACAAAGTATGGCTAAAAATGAGCACACATACACCCAAATACAAAATATTACTTTGCTGAAATTTTTTAATCCCAGCAAACATATGAATGCGTGCTTGATGAGAAAATCCCAAGAACGTTACAATTTGCAAAAAAAAAAAAAAAAAAAAAAAAAAAAATTGACTCAAACATTTCTCCACAAAGAAGTTTTTCTAAATTTAAGAGATTGAGTTTCGTCCAAAGACGAAAACCACTACTGCAGCGTAAATGATACTTTTAATTATACATGTTTTAACTTCATTATTTACTTAATCTTTCTTAACCTCAGCTAAATAATTCTCTCAAGATACTAGCAGAATGGAACACTAAGAGCGTTTGTGTGCCTGTTTACGTTGAAACTAAAATCTAAGCAAACATCAGTATTAGAAATACACACATAAATCAGTTTAAGTTAGAAAAGTAAAACGAAATATTTTCTTGTCTAGCAGAACCAGCTTTTACGCCTGGGATTTAGTCTAAGGCCTAAAAATTATAGGAACTGATGACAGCAGATTTTGCTTTAAAGGCGTTAGATCGCACAATCTAAGCAGATAATTGATCGGCCCCAAACGTGAAAATAACTATTCACCGCCCCTCAATTGGTCAATTGTTTTGCGTGCTGTGTGGAATATGGCATCGTCTTATTGAAATCACATGTCAGCCAAGTCCAGCACTTTTACTTTGTGCAAAACAAAAATTTGTAATCATTGCCCTCGCCATTCACCAAAAATAAATTTGCTAAAAAATCACCCTGTAGTTCTGCATTTAAAAATTTTGTTCGTAATAAGATTATTATAATTGTAGAATTTCTCTTTATGTCAGTTGGGATATCTAATCGCGAAACACTAACAAAAACAGAATTTGTTGAGTGAATGACAAAGAGCTTTTATCACTTCCCATGATAAAAATCCCTCAGATTTTTTGCTAAGAATATATATATATATATATAAAGCTGAAGTTACTTTTTATGCTTTTTAATAAATTTAAGGCGAAATTATTTTTTAATTAAATAAAATTTAATTGCCTTTGGGCCCCAAATAATTAAAATAAATTATTTATAATAAATATTTCAACAACTTAATACTTTCAGGCTTAATTTCGCCTAAAATGATGCATATAATTTTCAATTGCAAAAAATTTAATAAAAGAGCTGAGAACAGGAGTGTGCAACTACTTAAAATGATCCCTGGAATTTCGTTTATTATTGATTTATTTTCTTTTCAAAAAAAGCCTTTACTTATGCAATAGATTTTGGTTTAACATGTTTACCCAAGTATGCTTTGATCTTTAATTAAATAATTATGACTTAATAGTCATTTTTCATAATACTCTGTAGCAATTTTATGCTTTTGAAGCCTTGCATAAAAGAACAATGAAATCTGGCCTAAGGGAATTTGTATTTTTTGCCCGTTTTTAATTTCAACACAAAAACAGACAAAGTTCTTGTCTTGCAAAACCTTTCAGCAGCACTACAGAACATTATAAGCATATAATATGGCGCCATGCTAACGCCTGTTGCTTGAGTATAGACTCTTTATTAACTTTTTTTTCGTTTTGTAAAACGGGTTGACGTTTTTATTTAAAATGCTTGTTTCCGGTGGTTCTTAGGATATTTAAGGCTTTATTGTTGTCTTTGTGTACTGCATGCATTAAATATTTCTTTCTAGGGTAATGCAACAAATGTCATAAGCATTGGCTAAAAAAGCAAATAGATAACTGCTCTTTAGTATTAAATTTGTGGCTCTTAAATATGGTAAAGCTTAGGAATTGTATTCATTAAAAATTAGTTATAAATTATATTTACGCATTTTTTTTTTGCTTTTAAAGTTTTAGTGCATTTCAAATGAGTTTTATGTGGTTTTCATTTTCTTTCCATATTATTACAGTTGAAATCTGTTGCTCTTTAAGCGAAAGCCAAATTTTGTTTAAATACATATTTTTGTCGATGTGTTTTGTTTTAAACGGAAGCCGGATACACATGTGTTTCCGTTGAAAATTGTATTTAAAAATAATAACATAACCATATGTTTGGCCATATGCTAACAATTGAGTTTTGCCAACTTTTTCCAAAATGTGAAAGTGAAAATTAAATAAAATGTTTCACTAAAACACCATAGAGGAAATTTGAATTAAAAAATATATAAGAATAAATTAATATAAGAAAGAATAAATTAATATAAGAAAGAAATTTTAAAAACAATTTTGCACAAGAATATCAATTTACTTTTTAGCCTAAACGCGTGCTTTATACTGCGTTATTCCTTCGTATATTGTCCTCTTTTATCTCTTTTAAATTGTTCTTTTTTTAAAGGTAGTATTTCATTTTCTCTTTATTAGTTCGTATTTTTTTTAAATATAAACTTGATGCTGAAGGCGTTTTATGTTTAATGACACCAATTGTTAAGTCACAAGTGCACAACAAAGCCTTTTTTATTTCGCAATCTATTTTCATTCTTTGTCGCTGTTTCTCTTACTTTAAACGCCTTATTTTTCTGTCAACTCATGCATGCATTTATGCTAAATAACACCTTAGGCTTTGAGTTCAAATGAAAATACAAAAGTGAGAAATAATATAAAAGATTTAATACTATACTCAAGTTATGCAAACATACAAACACTTAAGCCGGAGAGATGTCCGGGGAACAGAATATATGTTTTTTTTAGAGAACAAATGAAATATGAAATAAACAAGATGTTGTACAAAAGAAGCTAACAATGTAAAGGGTAAAATAATTAAACGTAGAGGTTTAAATAACAAAAGGGATGAACAAAAGTATGCAACGTTGATTGGCCACAAGATTATTAATGATAACAAATCCTAAAGATATTTTTTGAAAGGCATACCAAAATCATTTTAATTCAACATTCAAAGTATTCTCGAAAAATTCCAATAACATTGTTTTTAATTCTAATTTTTTTAAGCTTTAATATTTTCTCTAAACCATTCCATTCTACGTGGGCGGGTCAGCAAGCCCTTGACCTTTTGAACTTCCCGACTCTTAACTGAAAGGGCACCACTACCGCTTGATTGCAAGAAAAATTGTAAAAAAGTGAATTTCGTGTGCTCATTAAGGATTATTTGTTGCAAAAACAACCTTCAGTCAAACCAAGCTTGATACATACCATGGAAATTAGCGCACCATTAATGTATTTCAATGGCAAAAAGAGGTTTACTGAATTTGGCCGTACACTAACAGAAGATGTCGGACGTTCTGAACGCCCAAGTGAGATCCCTAAACCCGAAAAAAATTGAAAAATTTTCGATGTGGTGTTGGCCGATCGGAGATTGAAGGTGCGAGATGTTGTGGAAGCTACAGGCATAGCACATGGCTCAGTGGTTTAAATTTTTAATAAACATTTGGGTGTGAGAAAGCTTTCCGCATGATGGGCTCCACCTTTGCTCACAATCGAATCGAATGGATCGTGTGACAACTTTCCAGCAGAAGTGGTTGGCTTCGTTCAACCGCAATATGGGCGAAATTTTGCATCGCTTCGTAATCGTGGATGTAACGAGCATCCATCACAACACACCAGAGACCAAATATCAGTCAAAGCGGTGGATTTTTCGGGGTGGGATACGCAAAGTATAATCCACATTGACTACCTTTAAAGATATAAAACAACCAACGGCGAATATTGCTACAACTTATTGGATCAATTTAGTGAGGATTTGAAAGACTTAAAAAAAACTCCGCATTTAAACAAGAAAGAAATTTCTTTATCACCAGGCCAATGCAAAGGTGTACATATGCGCAGTTTCATTGGCGAAAAATTTACCGTATTCCCCGGACTATGCTCCGAGTGACTACTACTTCTTTCGAAACCTGAAGAGATGGTCCGACGGATAAAATTATTCCACAAACAAATACCTATTTGGATGACCTCGACAAATTTTATTTTTTGAAAGGAATAATAATATCAAGGAAACGTTGGACAAAGTATATAGAGCTAAAAGGAGACTAGTTTGAAAAATAAAATGATTTTATCTAAAAACCTACGTTGCATTTAACAAGTTATGGACTTACTGCGCCACCTTCGTATAATAATAGTTGCAACAAAATATATTTACATATATAACAAATTAAAATTATAAATATAATAAAAGTTTTAATAACAATTTATAGCTAATTGTATAGCTATAGATATAATTATGTGCTTTTAAATAATTAATAACAAATTTCAATATAAGTATATTATGAGGCCCTATGCTCCTTATAGCATATCACAGATGATAACGACCCACTGTGAATGCAGTAATGCATTTTTACCTCCTAAAAGAACATGGGAACATATATATATATATATATATATATATATATATATATATATATATATATATATATATATATATATATATATATATAAGTATTATGAGTTTTCTTTATTTGCAATAGTATTTTCTTAATTAAATTTCTTTTTAGTTCTTTAAATAAAAATCAATTAGAAATTCTAAAAATCGTTAGACTATTTGCCCATATTCACAGTCGTACCCAGGCTACACTGTACAGAATATGTAGCCCCTTAAGTATGAAAATTTGCCTATACCTGCTATATAGTGTATTCTATATAAATATATACAACCTATACGTAAAGCAACAACTCTGCATATTTTTAGGCATTTTTTATACTTTGTGCTATTAATTAATTAAATAGTAATCAATTACTTAAAATGTAAAACACATATATCCTTCAATATGGTGAAATGTTTTCACTCGCTTCCATTTATTTTTATTACTAAAAGAGTTTCTGTTGCAATGTGGTTATATACCCTCGTGCTTATTGAACGGAACAATCTAATTTATTTTCTTTAACGCCTCCAACATTCTATGTCTTTTAAAAAGTTTCTTATTTTTTGTACAATTGTTGCTTGTTCTCTTTCCTTTTGCATTTCATTACTTTTTCATTAAATAAAATGGCAAATTACACGCATAATTTGTTATCAAATACACACAAAAGTTGGAAAATCAAACGTATTTAAAAATTAACGCACACACACACACATATGTATATATACAAATATATAAATTGATTTGTCTCTGTAACCCTTAAAAAGGGAAATTCAAATACGCACCCTCAAGTTTTTGAATACATAAAGGAACGAATATTTCTTTTCGTCAGCAAAAAGTAACAGAGAAGGAAAAAAAATCTGTGTAAGAGGGAATTTGTGTGCTTTATATTCGTTTTTATATCTCTAAAAGCAACAGTTAATCTACGCAAGTGATTTTTCTTTTCTTTTCTTTTACACGTTTTATGTATGTATGTGTAACTTGGAACATGTCCATTCTTGATGATGTTTGTATTTGTGGTGAAAGGAAACAGGAATGATATTAAATCCTCTAGAATTGCAAAACTAAACATATTTTCTGGGAAGTGAGATCTGCGGCAGAACATTTGAAAAACATTTACTTTGAAATCATTACTTTAAACATATCACAATCTTGCTGAAAGCGTATAGCTCTTTATATATTCTTGAGTGCCTTAGTTGTTCTGGTTCGGTATATCTAAATTAAACAAAATTGAATAAATGAAGCAGAAAAATCTAAACATTCTTCCTCCACATACCGTTGGCATTTAGTAGTTTTTTAGCCCCCGCCATTTTACATGTATAGACCTTTTTGCGTTGCTTTATTCTGCTGTTCATGTGTTTTTCATCAAAATGATTAATTACTTTAATTAACACTAACACACTCTATGTAATCTGACAAAAAAATTCCATTGAAAGTTCTTATTTTTTTATTTATTTACTTTTGAAAACATGACCTTTTAACCTTAAATAGGATATAATATTGGATAATATATTCTTTTCGCTGTGAGGAGATATAAATAAATTTAGTCAAACACCTGTTCGCTACTTTTTTAAGGATAATTTTTTAAAAGGAACTTTTTTAACTGGCATTTTCTAAGAAATTATAATTTAGTTTTATAAAAGGTAGTTCTCTTAAAGGAACTTCTTTTTATAGTACTTTTTTAAGAGGGACTTTTTTCAAAAAAATTTTTTTAAAAGGTTCAATCTTAAAAGTTACTTCTTAACAAGTAATTTTTAAAAGATACCTTTTAAGGTGCAGTTTTCTCTAATTTTTTTATATATATACTATTTCAGTAGGTACCTTTTTTGTAAAAGGTATTTTTTAAAGATATTTTTCAAAGGGGCTTTTTCAAAAGAAACTTTATTTTAAAAAGGCTATCTTTGAAAAGGTTTTTTTAAGCTAATTTTTAAAAAGTACTTTTTAAAAAGGTACTTTTTCATAAGGGACTTTTTTAAGGGTACGTTTTTAAAAGGTACTTTTTTAAAAGTTCTTTTTTAAAAAGGAATTTTTTTTAAAAAGGTTCTTTCTTAAAATGTATTTAGAATTTTTTTAAAGGTGTTTTTTAAAAGAAGCTTCTTTAAAAGGGACTTTTAAAATCCACTTTTTTGGAAAAGGCAAGATAAACGTTTTAAAAAGGCACTTCTGAAATTAACTGTTTTGAAAAGAGCAATTTTAAGAGGTCCGTTCTTAAAAGGTTCTTTTTTAAAGTGTAATTTTTATAAGGGACTCTTTTAAAAATACCTTTTTAGTTGGTATTTATCAAAAAAGTAACTTCATTTAAATGGTACTTACGAAAAGATACCTTTTTTGTTAAATGGTACTTACTTAAAAGGTACCTATTTCGAAATATACTTTTAATAGTAATTTCTAAATGACAAGGTACAATGTTATTTGAATGTAAAAGTACGTTTTTAAAATGTACATTTTCTAAAGGAACTGCCCTAAAGAGGCCATTTTTTAAATGTATTTTTGACAGTATTTTATAATAGATAATTTTAATTTTAAATAGATAATATACTTCATCTATTTTAATTAATTCAATTTTTTTTTATATATTTTCACATTTGTTTCTCTGAAATGTACTTTTGTAACTTGGCATCAGTGTTGCCAGAATTCTTCCAACAACAATAGATAAGAATACAAACAGCCAAAAACAAGATAAAATTTCATAAGTATTTAACGGAAATAAATAATACGACTCATATTTTATCTGTTGCGACAAATTAGTATATGTTTAAAGTGAATAATTTGGGTAGAAGAAAGAAATTAAAAAGTTGTTACTAAAATCAAGGTATTTTTTTTTGTTCGAAAATCAGATCATACACAATATTGTTGTTTTATAAACTTTAAGCAGCTCTTGGGAATTTCATAGTCGTAACAGCAGCTGCCGCATATTTTATATGCGTATATATTCGCATAGAAAATATGGGAAAATATTATATTATATGCAGTATGATAAATTATTAAGTTTTCTCCTCAAACTAACTGTTATTATTATTATTGGATGTGTTTAATATTGTTTCTTATTTTGGTCTTAACAAGATTAATTTTGCTGTAATTCCTCTCTATTTCTAGATTTGAACATGATTTAGAAATTAGTTCCTAAAAGAAAATCAAAAATTTCTTTAAACTTTTTATTTCCAATCAGAATTTCTGTACTCGAAAACCTTTACCCAAGACACAATTGTATTTTCTATGTCCATTGACAATAATAAATATTTTGTATATTTGAAGCTTCCTTACAAAATGCTTAAAATGTCATATATTGAAAAATGGCTAAAAACGAAAGTGGCTAATTCACGCCAAGCCTGAACGGCACGAAAAACTGCACAATTTATCCACACAAAAATAGCTAAATTGGCAACACTGCTTGGCATCAGTGACTGTATAATAAACAATAGATTTTTCAGATGAACACAAAACCATATGATCGCTACAAACTGTCAACAATGACTCGTTCTTATTTGGATTCCCTTCTTTTAATCTCACTAGCCATATTAAATGTGCTTCGCTGCAACTATCCTCATAAAATAAACATTTATAATTGCAAGCAGTTATTTATTTATCTGAGGATAATAGTCTATGTCCCAATTCCATTAGTTTTTTTCCGACTTTTCACTACATTTTTAAAGTAGCCAATTTAGAATTTTACTTCTACTTCCTATATCTCAAATCTTTTGTTTGAAAACTAATTTTTCCCCCCCAGGAATAATCTACAGAAAATTTTAAGTGTTCTCAGATAAAACTATTTAATAATTGCAGAGATATACCCTATTCCCGCATTCTTAAAAAAAGAATGCGGGAATAGGGTAGAAAGGTCAAGCGATTAAAAATTTCTTTGCCTTTAACTCATACAACTTTTAACAGTATTTTAAGTGAAATCGTTTTTAGCATATTCGGCATTAAAAGTAATTGTATTCACTGCTGAAATCATTGAAAATTGTATGTACATGCACATGTGTATTTGTTCCCATTAATATTTGTATCATTTTTTACGACATTTCCTAAGAATTTTTTTTGCCATTTTTATTACGAATCTTTATTTAATTTTGCAAAAATGAGCAAAAAGAAAAATATCTGCAATTATTGCTGAGTTGTTTGAGCAAACGTACGTGCGTATACGTGTGTGTGTGTGTCTAGTACTAGTACAAGGTGGCGCAAGAGTTATGCCATAATTTGAATTGGCTACCATTTTTGCCTATGGCGCCAAATGTCACTATGCTTTCACATTTTATGATGTAGATCTACAGAAAATTAGTTGTCAACAAGTCATGAAGCGATGCGCACCTGGACGTGAAATTATATTTATTGCTTATTGCGTTTGACAAATTTTACGTCTGATGTTTTAAAGCAGCGTGTATATCGCCATCGTTTTCCTGGTCGTCGTGCTTCATGTGGTCGAATAATTAAGCGTTCGACTCAGCGCTTCTTCCGAACTAGTTACATTACAGATATCGAAAAAAGTGACGCGCTGTTTGTTCGACCGAAAATAGCGCTACCGCGCCCACAAGCATCACGGAGGTCCGACCACCAAAGTCTATTTCCACTTAAGTAATATATTAACAAACAAAACTTGCGATTCTGGGGCACTGAGAATCCACATGAAAAGCATGAAGAGCAACTGCATCCTCTCAAAGTGACCCTTTGGCGTGGCATTTGCAGTGAACAAGTGATTGGGACTTATTTTTTTGAAGACTTCAATGGCACCAATGTAACCTTAAATGTCGCAAGTTACTGCATTATCATCTTCGATCATTGATGTTTTTAATAAATCGAAGCAATCGATCACACAGCTCAGGCTGGGATGAAGATTTTGAGACACCAATTTCCAGATCGAGTGATGTCCCGTTTTTGAGATTAGAACTGGCTGTCAAAATCGCCGGATCTAAAAACTTTACGTTAACAACAGCAAGCCAAGAGACTTGTAAGTTTTGAAAGCTAACATTGAAGAAGAAATCTCCAATTTGGAGTCAGAGCTTTGCGAGCAACAATTCGAAATGTCGTAAAACGAGCAAAATTATGCACCAACTCGGGAGGTGGTCATTTCAATTAATGTATCAATATTAAACTTTCAAATAAACTTTTTGTTAGAACAGAGCTCTTTTTTCATTTATAACAAATTATGACGTTACTCTTGCCCCAACTTGTAGAAAGTATATTTTTGCTACCTAGATATTACGCACAACAAATTAAATTCCAATTCCTTTTGGCTGTATTTTCAGCTCGATGCCATTATAGAGGATGATTGGAGAAGTCCGCATGGTTGTAATTGTACCTACTTCTTCAGTCTTAACTTCGGACTCTTGGTATGTTGAAATGTGTGTGTGAGTTTGCGTTCGTTTGAAGGTAAGAAGTATTTGAGTTTTATATAATTTTGTATTAAATGTTTTTCTTTCATTTTTATTTTATTTGCCATTACAGACCGGCATGCCAACTGTTGGAGTGTGTTTGAACAGTAAATGTCGGTGTTTGTATATGTGTGTGTATGTTTTTTTTTTCAATTCTTTATACAAGTTGGAGTTACGTTCAACTTGAACTAGAGCCAATATAATTTTTCTGTTTCTTGCCTGCGGTTTACTTGTTCGCACAAGCGTTTATTAAATCTATATAAAAATGTAGTATGAAATGAAATAAGTTCAATTTCTATTTAGTTGTCTTGATTGTTCTACATATTGTATGTCAGTCACGTGTTGCTTTAAGCGTATCGTTCGCTGCCTGTTCCTTTAAGTCATTTTCCCTCTCTCTCTATGATTCGTATTACTTTCCGCTTCCGTATTGCGTACTTTCACTTAAGTAAATGTCCATTTTTTTATTTTTTATTTGATGATAAGACAGAAGCTTAAAGTTGCGTTCACCCAACTTTTTGATTTTAAATGCCACTTTGACTACATTTGTCTATCTACTTGTTGGTGGTTGTCATTGTTGGACATTTAAACGAAATATTCTTATATACGGAAATTGCTAAATTGATGATATTATTCGACCTTTTTATTTATAAATTAATTGAATTATTTTTTTATGAATTATAAAAAACAATATATATTTTTTATGATTTTTTAATATTTCAACACCCTGTGGGTGTCCTCTTCAGGAAATTAAAAATATTTTAAAAAATTTTTAACAAAATCAAAAATAAAAACTAAATATTTTCAATACAAAATATTGACAATTGAGGAAATGAATAAACATTTTTAAATTTCATACATAATAAGTTATATTTTAATTAATATTAATATTAATAATATTAATATTTAATTAAAATTAATAAAATATTTTTCTTTTTAGTGTCTATTTTTGATTTTGTAAATTAAATGCCTATAAATTTGAGCTAAATTAGCTGTATCTGTTCTAAAATTCATTCTCTATGGTAAAGGTATATTAAATATTTCTAACATTTCTAAAAAAAACCTCGTTTGTAATTATTTTCTTTATCTAAAATAGTTGTATTCTCAAAGTCCGGGTAATGACTTTTATTAATACAATGACTTAACAAAACTGTTTTTTTTTTTTTGCAAAGAAATATTATTTTTATGTTTTTGGTCCGAGCTATGTCATGCTAATATTGTCTTTAGTTTATTTTTAGTAGTACCTATATATATTTCTGAACATTGGTCTTTGTTATTTCCTTTACATGCAATTTTGTATATCACATTTGCCATATCTCAAATAACGAATTTGATAAAAAAAAGAAGACCTCAAACTCATTTATAATAATTCAATTAATGTAGGAGTTTCCTTTTTCCATCAATTCCTATATAAAATTGTTCGCTTTTTTGCTGTCGCTATTTAAGAGGTCATTGTAATATTTTAAGAGGATTTCATGCTCATGATCGTTCCCTCTGGCGTAATTGAAATTATTTCTTTTGTTATTGAACATAATTCTAGTAGTATATCGCAAATGTAGTAAAAATAATTTTTTAATACTTAAGGCATATAAAAAATTAAACTGAATTCGAAAATACGTGTTTCCAAAGGAATACTTGCGGAAGTCTACAATGTTTTTCTAATACTAATTTATTTTTTTTACTACTTATTTGTTTTGGCTAATTAGCAGTATGACTTTCTCAAGACCAATTAGTACAACAATAACATGAACTTTTGCAAACTGAGGAAGATTAAAGTAGAGCTGTGAAGCGTGGAGCACAGAGGAATCGATTAGAATAAAGCTGAGCCGAATTAAATAGAGCAGAGTGGAGTAGCGACGCATATAATACAGAAGAGAAGAATATAAGAGAGTGGAGTGAGAATAGTTTTGTTTTTCTTCCGATCAGATTTTCGGAATTTTTAATGATTTTCCCTCATCCGTCGTAACATTTGGTTTGTAAACAGATCGATTTCGACTGCGTGCTATCTTCAGCGTTCTTTTCCTTACTAAATTATTTTCCGGTAGTTTTTATTTTTATGTTTCTATATATTTTTATCAGCTGTGTGCCTGTTCGCTCGTGAGACACCATGCAATTTTATGGAATTTTTAATGTAATTGGAATACTGTAAGTATTCAAGTCTTAGATCTAAGTTATAATTTATTTGAGTCTAGCCAGTGCCAGACAGAAAAAATCCTAGTTTCTATGTTTTCTACTGTTTTATCTTCAGATCTTTCGTGTTCGACTAAGAGCAAGAGTGTCTCTCTTGCTCAAATGAGTGAGACATGAGATATAATATTCGAACCGTTGAAAAATCTGTACAGAAAACAAAACAATATTCCATTGAAAACAGGTAACGAAACAACAAATGACAAAAAATCAGAGAAGAACCCACAAGAGAACAATTAGAAGATATTTATAGTAAAGGAACAAAAGGTAACTATGTGCCAGTTTAGATTGAACGATTTTTGTGGCTGCAATTTTTGTCTTTCCTTCTTTAAAATTGTATTTGCGTTTACATTGAACGATTTTTGTCGCAGATATTTTATGCATACATACATACATACGTATGTAACTTTTGATCTTTTATTTTTTAAGTATATTCTTAAGGTAACCAAACAAGGAATTTGTGTATTACGAATTGCCTAAAAAACGAATCGCAAGAGTACATGCCTATGTGTACTCTTTTTAGTTTCTCTCTTCCCCTATTAGCTCTATTCACCCTATTTACCAACAAACTAAGAATTGCAGCGACAAAAATCGTTCAATCTAAACAGGCACTATGCGACCACGCAATGCAATATCATAAACAAACATAGGAATGAAGAGAGGGAGCGAGGTTGATGAAAGAGTAATATAAGTAGAAAGAGATACAGAGACAGGCACGCGAACAAGGACCAGATATTGACACGACGTAGATCGGGAGGTCTATAGAGATATACGAGCGGACATAGACATACAACCGAAGGAAGAATATAAATACAACAATTTAGTAAGAATATGAACCCTGAAGAGGGCACATAGCCGAAACTGGTCTGTTACCAACCAAATTTGACTTGCGATGAGGGAAAACCATTCCAAATTGGAGTAGAATAGTTTGGAGTATAGTTGAATAAAGTTAAACAAAGTGAAGCAGAAGAGCCATGCTTATAGTGTAGAGCAGCAGAGTAATACAAAGTAAAGTACATTAGATAAGATTGGAGTAGGCTAGAGTAGATCAGATTTCAGTATACTAATATTAAATATATTAGAATAGAGTAAATTAAAGTACATTGGCGTAGATATAAGTAGAATTTGTTAAGAGCAGAATTAAATAGATTACAGTAGATGATAGTACGTTGGAGCAGATGTCAGTGGAATATGTTAAAGTAGAGCAGTGAGTAGAGTAGATTAGAGTATAATAGAGCAGAGTAGATTAAAGGATTGTAGACTAAAACAGAGTAGATTAGAGGAAAAAACCAAATCTGGTAGTCTAGACTAGAGTACAACATATTAGAATAGATAACACTGTAGAGTTGTGTAGAGTTCAGTAGAGTGGAAAAGATTAGAGTAGAGTTATCACATATTTTATCACTAATTGGAAGATTCATAATAGTGCAAGGTTCTTTTTTTATGCAAAAAAATTACGGTGTTAAGTGTAAAACCTTTGCAAAGAAATTACTCAAAGCCCGGTTAAAAAGTTATACGGTCTGGGTTTTTTCTGTCACTCTCTCTCTCTCTCTCTCTCTCTCTCTCTCTATCTTTCCCTATTCCACTTACGCCATAGAGATTTAAAAAAAAAAAAAAACTTTAAAAGCATTAGTCGCAGCAACGTGCAAATATCAAATTTCGATAAATAATTTATTTATCTACTACCAGTTTGCTTTCCTAAAACTTTATTTTGAGTCGTAAGAGAAGCACAATAATTTTTATCGTTGTCGTAGTTTGTACGACTATTTGAAATTAGAAAATAAATAAGTTAAATAAGTTTTTTTAATGGCACACCAACTAAAGAAATTAAATAACATGTAGAGCTCAAAGCTTTATTTTGTTTATCTTTTGTTAGAAGTGTAGGGCTAAAACATAAAGAAAAAAGGAATGAAAGATGTAGATAGCAAAACTTTAAGCTAAAACCAAAAGCCATCAAACCCAACACCTGTGGTCAACACTACTTTTTTAACCAAACTTAAGTAGCTTTTGCTTTTGTTTTTCAAATTGTCTGCATCCCAATGTTCATGAAGCTTTAAATGTACGATTATTTAGAGCTAGATGCCACAGGGTAATTTTTACGCAGTTTGGGTTACTAAGCTAAACTTGCTTTGGTGACTAAAAACAGAGATTTTTCAACCATTGAGCACGATGTGCTCCTGCATGGGCCCGTCTCTCAGTTGTGAATAAATAACGTAGCACCTTGTCTTATTGCTCTGTATGATAACAATTTATCTAGTACCATATTAGTACTCTGATTTAGTCTTAATCATTTCTGTCCCTTACAGTTTCGCCTTAGATCTCTATATTATGGCACTGCTCTAAAAATATCAAATTCATTACAACACATTTGCCCTGCTAAAGGATGATGTTGAAGGATCTTTAAAATAATGGCTTAATATACTTAAAAATTATTTTTAATCATTTTATAATCACGATTCGTAAGTAATAGTTTGTGTATGAAAAGCTATATTCCAAATAAAAATAGCTCACCCTTTAAAAAAATGTTCGCTGTTTTAATTTCATATGATGATTTTTCTATATTTTTGTGTATTTATTCTACTCTTTTCCTTCCTTTAATTTTTAACTCCAACTTGTGGTAGAACTAAGGCTCTTTCTTGTTGTATTGCTGCTTCTACTTGGGTATATTTGGCATATATGATTTATGAGTTCCGTTTCTGTTTTGGCATCACCATTACCATTTTATGGCAATATTAAAAAAAAGTGCTGTACCACTTGTATACATATTTTTTTTACTTTTCTCAAAATTCTATTTCTCTAAATTTTTTCTTTTTGTTTTTTTAGAATTTTATTTACTTTAATGTTTTTTAGTGCTTTGTGACGTTGGCTAGAAGTATTAGCATGCTTGTAAATTTTATATGTGCTTGTCTCAAAACCACTTTAACCACTTTACCAACATGCTTTACATGATTCTTACAACTATGGATTTTAGTTTTTCCACATGCTTCCTGTTTTTTTATATTTTCATTTTAATTTTTTGTTGGTTGTATTTCTTTCCTTTGGATTGTTTCGTCTTCCCTTTTTGGTTTTTATTTATTTTTTTAAGTGTAATAAAAGTAAATAATTTTCAAAATAAAATTGAGAAGTTCTTTGAAATATTTAAATCTATTTATTTTAAAGGACTTGTCAAAAACATTGAATTTTGTTGGTCTATTGTTTTTTTTTTTAACCGCATTTGTATGAGTGATATTAATTAAAAATAAATAGAAGAAAGGCCTGCTATTTTGATCGTATTGTTCTAAGTTGCGTTAAAATGTTTTGATATTTTTTTTGTATATAAATAATTTTAACAATTTCATTGTAACTTAAGGCATATTAGAAACACGTCACTGCAAAATTAATCTTTGAAAATATTTTGAATCTTAGACCAATGTTTGCAGCATTTTTGGGGTGGGTAACGCAAACCCGCAATGAATATGTGGATCCATAAGTGCTTGACTTTTTGAATGAAACACATGCCTCAATTCGTGGCCTAGTTCATTGAATATTGTCAATATGAATATGTGTGCACCCTTGGGTTATAATAGTGAAAAATAATTTTTTTTCTTTGCCGAATACAGCCGTTTACTTGAAATCATCATTAAGCCAATCCAACAAATTGGCATTATATTCGCCATTGATTGTTTTACCCTTTTGAAGGTAGTGAATGTGGATTATACCACATGTACCCCAAAAAAACCAAACCAAACCAAACATGGCTTTCTTTGGTGCCGATTCATTCCGAGAAGCCTACCGCTTTGACTACTATTTGGTCTCTGGTATATAGTGGTGTAGCACGTTTAGTTCCTGATTATGAAATGGCGCAAAACTCGTAAATATTGCGGTTTAACAACGCCAAACACTACTGCGTAGAGGTCACACGACTCCATTTGTGGTTGATTGTGAGCAAATGCGGCATTCATCGCGCGGAAAGCTTTGTCAAAATTGGGACAACTGAGCCAAAATATCTCAAGTTTTCAATCTCCGAACGACCAACATCATATCAACTGCTTCGGGTATGGAGACCATAAGTAGGAGCCCAGAACATCTGGCTTCTTTCGTGCTTGTAAATACCTTTTTTTACCATTGAAATTGATGGTGCAGTATTCCTATAGTATTTATCAAGCTCACCCTTGGTTTGAGTGATGATTTTTTCCGGCTTTTCATCAAACCATGCATTAGTTTGATATCAATGGCTGTCAAATACAAACTAAGTGAGGCAAACTGTTTATATTTTGACAGAATTGAACTGAAACGACTTATGACAGGAGCAGTGTTGTTTCCCTTTGAGTTGAGAGGAGGGAAATTCAAATTTACGGTATTATTGAGCCACCCACATATTTTTTATATCAATTCTAATTTCTTTCAACTGTACAGCATTACATACTACCTCGTTAATTTTTATAGACAAAAACAATATATTAATTTTTGATGACTGCTCATAAAAATTCCTTACTTATATTCTGCTATTGAGGATACGAAATATAATTGTATAACCATTTCGACTATTCGGTCAAGCAATGAAGTTTCCTAAGAAATATATATGCGATTCCTTTTAACATCTATGAGAATAAAATAGCATAAAATTTCAAATTTTTCTCAGTATTATGGTATTGGATGGAGTTTATACAAGGAAATTAATCAAAAATGTTCCTAAGCGGAAACTTATAAATCAAGTAGAAAATTACTACATTCTTACAATGATAGTAACCTGGTTCAGTTCAGGTGGCTGAACACGCCTACTGCAGGACTTTTAGGTTAATATAACCCTGAAGGTACATAAGACGCTTAAAAAATTTATTACGTTTCCCAAAGACACGATTGAAAGACATAGTATTAAAAAGGAAGAAGGACAAATCGTCTTTCAGTTTATGTGCATTTGCCATTCACTAATGATCTGAGGACAGATGTACTAAGAATATTAGTCGTATGTTAGACTGACTGCCGACCACAAGGTGTAGCCGATTAATTCAGCACTGAATCCTTACCGGCACACAAATTGTCAATTTTCCAATTTGTTTCTCCTCTTCTGATAACTTTATATTCATATTGCACAAAGACACCCAAATATAGATGCAACTATGCGAGAACTACCTATTTCAACCCAATGTAACCTAACCTTTTTTGAAAACAAGAAAGCTCTTTCGGAAAGATCAGTTCATTTTATTTGAATATGGAATTGCTCTTCAAAGTCAATTGTGGTCGAATTTATTCCAATTTGAATTCTAAGCGGTTTGGACATTAATATTTTATTTTGGTCTTATGAAAATTTGCACAAATATCGTCATTAACTTGCTATACATTTTAAATTGAATTGGTATTTTGTTTAAAACCAAATTTCACTCATTTACGTCAAGGGATTCACAATAACATGATATTAAAGAGAAGTAGAGAAAAATAGCAACAAGAAATAAAAACTAAGGAGATAAAATAAAATCACAAGATAAGAGCTCCCAAAGTCATGAAAAAGCTGAGATTAGGACTCGGTGCTAGTGAACATTTGCATCATTTCCAATCATTTTAACATAGGCTTGTCATTGCAGGATATTCTCCTTCCTAGTTTCTGCTAAGTGATTTGGAGGCTGTTTTTCTTTTGGAAAGAAAATAATTTTATATTAAATTATTTACTATTGCAATTACTTTCACACCAGGAAAGTGTGAAAATAATTTTATAACTTATTGACTGTTTTGTGAACCACAAGTAGAAAAATATTGTTGAATTCTATGGAATTCTCATATAGTATTTGTTGATTTTTGTATTAGTATATGAATTTGAATGCTAATTAAACATGATTTTTTGATTTTCTCCAATGAAATGCAGGCAGCAACAAAAAATAAATTATATAAACAGTTTTAAGTTTCTTTTATAAGACAATAAGTGTTTTCAAATCAACTTTGATGGATTTGTAGAAATAAATCATATTTTTAATCAAACTTTTGTTAACGTTACTTCCTAACCAATTGAACTAATGTGTTATTGTGTTTATGGAAGTAAGGAAAATGTCGTGCCTTGGGAACCACTTCCATTTTATTGACTGGATATTTAAACCAATAAATAAGGAAGCAAATGTATAAAGGCTCGAAGAAAATTTTAAATTTATTTTCAAATTGTTATTTTATATGTGGTTAAAACGATTTATATCGCAGGTACAAAATATAACGATACACGAACAAAGGCAATGCATTGTATTAGGAAAATTATATAGATTAGAAGATATTTAGACAGATTAATAGACTGTATTTGGTAGCGTTCCATAACCGAATATGACCAGAGCTTTTAGCTTATCTATACAAAGTCTACAGGAGAAGAAGCTCCCAGAGCAATCGAAGGTAACATAAAGAACCCCAAAAGTTTTATGGGGGCATTTATTTGAGAGAAAATATTAACATTTTAATTAATTTTGATATTGTGCTCTATTTTAAACAGCAACTGCTCATTAGAACTATAAAGACGCTCAATTTGTAAACATGAATATTGATGCAAATAATGATAATAACATTTAGCTAAAGGCCGATAAAGTTGTTAGCAACAGGCCCAATTGAATTGTATGTACAACAACGCACAAATACACATGAACAATCACACATACAGACAGTCCCTGGGTATAAAATAAAATTTAACACACATTCAAAATCATGCACACAATTACTAATAATAACGCATACAAATTCATATATTAATAAAATTTCTATATAATTGATAGTAGCAGTATTAGCACCAACACATGCAAATGCACATACACACATACACGCAGCTAAATTAAAGTTCCATTCTTATACACATGTTTGTAATGCGTTTGTCCCCAGATATGTTTTAATTCGTATGTTTATATTATTTTCGAACATATTGCGGTTGCCCTCTTGTCATTATTACTATTGTTATTATTATATTTGCATGCATTTTATAGGAATTAACAAATAATGCATAAACATTCAATTTGTATTCGTATAATGTGGAAAAATTTATACAAATACTTAGAGCAGAGTACCTGTATGTTTGTGTGTGCGAAGGAATAGTATTTTGTATAATTGAACAGTAAATGTTAGAAATATCGAATAATCGAATAATAATTATTTTCTCCAATTGCAATATTATCAGCCACAATATATTTTTTAGTTTTAAGATTTTTTTTATAAAATAAGTGAAAATAAGTGTTTTCTCACCACAAAAAAATTTGTTTCACAAATTTTATAATTTTTTGTTTTGACGAAAAAGGATTTTGTACTATTTAACATCACATATATTTTTTATTTTTATGAGAGATATATTATTTATCCAAAATAAAAGAATTTTTTTTTTTTTTGGTGCATACAAAATGTTTTCCACCACAAAAAATATTGATATTAAAGATCTTTTGTTTTCTAAAATAATGTTTTTTTAATTTTTATTTTTTAATAAATTTTTCTATATATTTTTTAAATTTTTTTATATGTCTGATATATTTTATATATTTTTTATATATTTCTTTATTTTTTTATACATTTAAAAAAAAATTTACATTAATTTTTTACATATTTTTGATGTACTTTTAATTTTTTTTACGTCTTATTTTTTTATTTATAATTTTATTATTTTTTAATTTGCCAATATCAAGAAGAAAGGAAATTGATGTGATATATCTTAGATATTTGAAATATCGAATGATCTTTTTTGTTTCAGAAGGTATAAATTCTATCCTTAAAGATCAAAACTTTTATTTTTTTTTATTTTCTCTGATAATGATTTTATTTTTTATATTGTTGCATTGCATTCTCCAAAATAAATGATTTTACTTATTATGGTGAAAAAATATGTTTTCCACCAGATGAAAAAATTTTTTTAATTAAAGATTTTTTATAAAATATCTTTTTAAATTTAAATTTTTAACAAAATAAAACGAAAAGGATTTTATAAAAATGCTAACTTAAATTTTTTTTAATTTTATGAAGCAAAAACTATTTCCTTTAAAATAGAACGTATTCCGGCAAAGAATTTTTTTTCTTTTTTATATTTAGGATTTTTTGTTTTAACGACATCATTTTTTTTTTTTTTTTCATTTATATAGTTTTAGTTTTGGCGATATAAAAATAAGTCCCACCACAACAATTTGTTTACAAAAATTTGTACACTTTCTTATTTTATTAAATGAAAAATGTTTTCTTTTACAAACAAACAAATTTCTTGAAAATTGTTAGATTTTTTTGTTGCTAGAACTAATAATTACATCCACCACAACTTTTTATCAAAAAACTAAAATTCCCTACTTTCAAAAAATTTCGTCTTCCTAATTTGAGTCTTGATGGTAGTAAGAGCCACTGTTTTGTATTACCTTTAACAGTGATTCGAAACAAATGCGGTTTTTCCTAAATATTTCATTTCTCATTTTCGAAATATTTTCAAATCAATGCAGCAGCTGCCACAAAAATTCAAAAACATAAAAACAAATTTATACAAAATACCAAATAATAATGAATTTTCTATGAAACCATTTATGCACATTCATTGAAATTTACACATACACGTGTTAGTGTTAATTTGCAGATCTCATTGAAGCAAGTGCACACAGACACATACGCAGGTAGATATAAAGAGATATATACCACATTAACCACAAAAATATTATATGTATGTATTACATAAATAAAATTGATATATCCAAGTTAATGGTTTATAAACCAGTGTAATAATAACGCTTCTTTCGTGCAACATGGACATTTTGGATGAAAAGCTAGAACGAAAATATAATAAAAGTTATCGGCATGGCTTTAAATTAAGCCATTCTTACAAGTAGGTAAAATATTCATATCTAAGCTACTGAAAAATAACTTTTTTATATGTCCTTTTTTTAAACTAACAAAATTTTGAATTATAACTGAATCCAGGGCGAAGATACAAAAAAGTTTCGATATGAAACTTACATTTTAAAAACTTAGATCGTATTTTGCCAAGTTCAACGTTTTTTTTTTTTTTGATATTTTGTATTAAAGGATCGATATATAGAAAAAATGGTGTAATGGCAATGCTAGATTTCCTTAAGGGAGCCATTGATTTGGATTATTGGTCAAATATATCTGTAAAAAAAAACTAACATGCTTCTTAGATTTTACATTTATATTTCTTTAAGATTATAAGATTATTGAGTTTTTGATATTTCGCTAATATATTTCGGTAAACATTGCAATTACCATAGCGTTATTATTACCAAACTTATAAATTACATAGATGAGAATAAAAATTAAAAAGAAATTGTTAAGCTTTCCTGAACCACCTGGGCATGTTTTGAAATTGTTCAACCTCATGTGCTTCTATGAAAAATTTTCTAGGAACAAACGAGATTTGTAAAAATGGAATCATACAAAATTTATGCAAGTAACTAAAC
The DNA here is from genome assembly GCA_963681545.1 of Germaria angustata. Taxonomy (NCBI): domain Eukaryota; kingdom Metazoa; phylum Arthropoda; class Insecta; order Diptera; family Tachinidae; genus Germaria; species Germaria angustata. The sequence goes on along the minus strand of OY813000.1, from coordinate 88,944,102 downwards.
AAATAACTCACATTCAATATGAATAAAAATTATTTTAAAATAATTAATTAATATAAAAAAACTTACGGTAACTGCTAGTGTACGGACGTGTTTTTTGTTTGCTCTGTCTTAATATCTCGTATTAATTAAAAACATTACTTGAATCTTGTTTATGTTGCTGAATTGCATTTTTTAATTTGTTCTTCTGTGCATCGTGAAGTATTTTTGCTTTAATCCGCGTCATTTTTGATAGATTTTATTATCTTTTAATTTTATATATGTACATAATTAAATATACATATTTGCAAAAATTACAATTTGTGTTAAACAGAACCTATTCAACATAAATAAAAACTAAACTTTTATATGAACAATAAGTAATGCAATTTGGTCTCTTTATTTCAAACTTGAAATAATTTAAATCACAAAAATATCCAGTTAATAACACTAACAACTATCTTAAAAACAGTAGTTTACACAGATTTCAGCAAGGCATTTGATAAAGTCAACCACGTACTTCTTTTGAATAAATTTCACCAAATGGGATTTACACAAAATTGTTTAAACTGTATTAAATCGTACCTCACTAACAGGAAACAAAATGTGCTGTTTAAAAATGCTATATCCAAGCCAATATCAGTTACATCTGGTGTTACTCAAGGAAGTCATTTGGGTCCATTACTTTTCTCATTATTTATCAATAACTTACCTAGCGCTATTAACAACTCTTCCATTCTCATGTATGCCGATGATGTAAAAATATTTCTATCCTACAATAACTTTGATGATCATAAACTTCTTCAAGCACACTTAAATTCCTTATATTCCTGGTGTGAGTTGAATTTAATGAAACTAAACTTTAGTAAATGCAAACATATGTGTTTCTTCCGAAGAAGCCATATGAACATTAAATACTCTTTGGGTTGTTATGAGCTGGAAACTGTTTCTATTGTCACAGATCTTGGAATTCTAATGGACCCAAAACTAAATTTCATCCAACATATTTCCTGGATTGTAAGTAAAGCAAAATGTCAACTCGGTTTCATCAAGCGCTGGGCCAAGTAATTTGATGACCCGTATATCACCAAGCAACTCTTTACGTCGCTCGTTGGTCCGATTTCGGAGTATGCATCAGTAATATTGGATCCGAAATATAATATATATATTAATGCAATTGAAGCGGTACAAAAACAGTTTTTAATATTTTGTCTTCGCGGACTACAATGGAACCCACTTTGTTTTCCTACGTATAAAGCTAGACTTTCTCTAAATAAGTTACCATCTTTGAGTAGTCGATGATCTATGCTAAATGTAGTGTTTATTCTAAACACAATTAATGGTAAATCGAGCTCTGAATTTTTAGTTGAAAATACATATATCTCTCTGTGTATCTCAACGTCCTACCCGCAACTACTCTCCATTAGATATAAAATTCTTTAGATTCTTTGATCCCTTCGTTAAGAGTTGCAGGGAATTTAATAAACTTTACTCCTATATTGATTTCTCATTAAATGATAATCTAATAAAACGTAATATTTTGTTTGCTTTGAATAATCTCCAATAACTATTATACTTTTAAATTTTGTATTTATAAACAAACTTACATACATATAAAAATATACCTATGTAATCAGTCTGTAAGAATTGTAAATTCATAGACTTGAAATAAATAAACAAATAAAAAAATAAATAAATAAATAAATAATATACTAAATGGTTAAGATAAATAAATTCAATCAGAATTTTATTTTCGGTTTTAATTTCCAAGGACAATCATTGCTACCCAGAAGGAGACTAATAGCATAAAAGTTATACGAATACTAGCAGATTAATTTGTAATCTGCTTAAAGTCCACTGACGATTTGGTTAAGCGACCAATGAAATGTCTGCATATGAACATCTGAGGCCACAACAAATAGTAAAAAATGCTTTATTATAAATTGTTGTATTCAATATTTCTTTTGGTAATTCGCATTAAGAATAAATATTTTATTACCATACGCAACGTCGATGATGGAAAAGTGTTACAAACATATTTTTTTTTGGAATCTAAATCTCTTATTACTTTATATATTTCTATATAAAGTAATAAAAGTGAATTTTCTTATCGACAAATGAAATTTTAATTAACAGTAAAGAAATCAGGCTAATAGGTAAAGTACTAGACTCGTAGTGCGAAGGTCGCAGTTTCGAATCCTGCCGCAGAACTCTGGCATTTTGTGTTTGATAATTAAAGGGAGCGCACAGCAAGCCTTCACTGGCTTAAATGTATGTCGTATGACATGGGCTATCACACCCCTCCAATCAACCTAACCTAAAGAAATCATTACAGGCTTATGATTATTTATCAATCGGAAAGATTTTCTCGAGCAAATGTTTTTTTAATATAAAAGAACTGTGGGAATCACAAGCCATTTGCAATTCAAAAAATGTTGATGAACTAAAATATACATGTGTTTTATAAACTCCGCCTCAGAGCACTTAGAACTGCTTTGCAGGAAGTGTAAAGCATTAATAGGCACTTTACTCTTAAGCAACACCCAATGTTACTATTTAAGAACTGCTGGACGAACTATATTTTTTTCTTGGAAATCATACTTATACATATGTGCATGTGAAAATATTTTTGGTCTATCTCAAATTAAATATTTGTTATAGACAAGCAATTGGTTTTCATTAGTATTCAAATTTGATTTGCTTCTCCCTGCTTCCTACTATCCATTTGCAATTTGTAAGCCCAACATATTTTTAGTCCCATTTTTTTGGGAAATAAAAACAGTCAAAAACAAAATTTGTTTATTTGAAAGCAACAATAATAACAAATATAAATAATACACTTTTTTTTTAAATACACTCGGTAAATTGTTGTGAAATCTAGTTATAAATATCTCTTCCATATTCATGTATAAATGAAGCAACAAATTTGGATTTAAAAGCATATCAAAGGGTACATTGTAGATGCATGACCCATACACATACACACACATATGTGAGTGTCTATGATTGTCTGTGTGCTTCCATATACATATGTATTTCTATAACTATTTTATCTGAGTTTGATCATATTGTTTTACTATATTTCATTGTTAATTGCATAAATTTTGTATCTTTGTAACTCTAACAAAAAAAATTTTATGCTGAAATGTTAATTAAAATTATCAGTCCAATTTTTTTTTTAAATTTACATACAAATACTAAAACATTATTTTTTATTTTTTGGTTTTTGATAGCGTATATGGTTTTAAATGTGTTTTGTTTTTTGTTCTTTTTTGATGATTATTCATTATTTTAACATTATTTTATCTCTCTATGAATATTGTGTGTTGTTTACTTTAGTTTTTGCCCTTCCTTTGAAAATTTTTGCACAGTTTTTCATTGTGTTTTTTTTCTTTTTTTGGCCTGAACTGCTGTGAATTTATTATCTCTTCCAAATCAGTTCATTGTATCGTATTATAATACTTTATTATCTCAAAGTATAGAACCGAAAAAAATTAGATAAATTGATATTTAAAAAAAAAAATTTTTTTGGTTGAAGGAGTAAATTAATATTTAATTAGCTTCAAAAATGTGATGTGCTAATGTTTGTCGGAAAGAAAACTTACTATACGTATTAAACATTTTTTTAATTTATAGTTTAATTTATGATGAAAGCCCTCCTACCAAAAGAAACATTTATTTCTTTAGAAAATTCTTTATCAGAAATGCTAAAAAATTATATTGAGAAAAATATGTACATTCAAGGAAAAAATTAGATGAAAAAAGCATAAAAAATCATATAAGAAAACCTTCTCCCAGCTGATAATCAAATTTAACTTTGCTGGGTTTTTCAAACATGAAAGAAACGCAATGGTCTTTTATTATTCACTGGGTGAAAAATTATTAATTTAACACATTTTTCAATTAATTAATAAATTTTATTTCTTGTCTATAGTAATAAGTAGACTTTGACCATCATGCTTGAAATACGTTCTACATCCTAAGCTTTTATACACATTCTAATATAAAGCTATGGTTACGAACCTAATTTTCTATTGCACCAAAATAAAGCTTTACGTTCTTTTAATACAATAGTTTTTTGTTTTTGTAAGGAACAACAATTTATAAGCACGACTTTATTTGTTTGTCCTTATATTTTGGAGTTTATATATAAGCAAGAATATATCATAAAAATTTAAAAAATAATTAATACATTATTAATGAAGGATCTTTGTTTTGGTTCTTATATCCTGGTCTGGCACATGTGTTTCTAATTTTTCAAAAAATTTAGTGATGTTTCACTAATGATATAGCATAAGCCACAAGGAACAGAGCTCAAATCCCCTTAATCAAATTGAATGTATAGAAAATAAAACTAATTATAATTTACTAAACAAGTAAACCATTAATTTGGAAGAAAGCACTTTATTAATTAAAATAAAAATTGTAAATAAAACATTTTTTAATTAAGAATACAATTGATTCATAATTTTATTACAATAGTTCCGTGGTTTTCTGAACTTCCTGCCACTTAGCTGGAAAGGCAATAGTGCTCTTGTCAATACGCATCTGTCAATTGACTCTACCGAATTGTGTTTGACAGCCATTGATAGCAGACTACCGCGTGATGTGAGGAGAAAAAGGGGAAAAACTTAATTTCGTGCGCTCATTAATCATTATTTTTTCGCCAAAAAAAATCTTCACTCAAACCAAAGCTAAGCTTGAACAATACTATGGGAATTCCACTCCATCAATTTCAATGTTAAAGAAGTGATTTACTGAATATCGTTGTGGCCGTACAAGCACGGAAGATGCCGAACAATCTGGACGCCCAATTGAGGTCTCAACGCACGACACAATTGAAAAATTTTTCGATATGATATTGGCCGATCAGAAATTGAAAGTTCGGGAGGTTCTGGAATCCACAAGCATTTCACATGGATCCGTTCCTTATATTTTTAATGATGACTTGAATGCAAGAAAGCTTTCTGCGAGATGGATTCCGCATTTGCTCACAATCAACCAGAAACGCAATCGTGTGACAGCTTCGCACGACTGTTTTCCGTTGTTCTACTGAAATGTGGAGCAGTTTTTGCTCGGTTTCATAATCGTGAACAAAAGGTGCATATAGCATAAAACAACTAGAGACAAAACACTACTCAACATAGTGGATTTCTCAGATTAAATTGGCGCCAAAGAAGGCCAAGGTTAATTAGGCAGCAAATTAAATCATGGCGACCGCTTTCTGGGATGCACACCGCATAATACCCATTGACTAGTCATACCTTCACAAGGGTAAAACAATTTATTGAGGATTTAAAAAAGATCCATTGCATTTTACGAAGAAAGTAGTTCTTTTCTACAAGGACAATGCAAGAGTGTACACATATTTAGTTTTAATGGCAAAATTCCATGAATTATGCTAGAAATTTCTCTCTCATATGTGCTATATGTGGCTATAGCCCTATCTCTTGTTTCCAAATTGAAGCAATGGCTCGACGGAAAATTATTTGACTATAACGATGAAATTATCTCACAAACAAATGCCTATTTTGATGACCTCAACAAATCTAATTTTTTTGGAAGGGGTACAAAATTTAAGAAACTTTGGAGAAAGTGTATAGAACTCAAAGGAAACTATATTGAAAAATGAAGTGGTTTTTATCTTCAAATTTGTGTATCACGCAAAAAGTCACGGACTTATTGAGGCATCTTCGCATTTAGATAATATTATGTTAAACTGAAACTTAACTTTTCCGAAATATCAGCGTCAGTTTTTTTTACTCTTAATCGAGGCTATAAGTCACTCATTAGCTGAATTTATCACATCAATTTCTTACGTTTTTATGTGAATTAATAGCTGACATAAAAATATCATGAGAACATTATTGGCAAAAAATTTTCTTATTATACTGAAATGCATGGTTTTTATCTATATATATAAAAATAAGTCCGTATATGTACGTCGACGAACTAATCATAAACGCGTCGAGCGATTTCAACCAATATATACACTACGTAGGCAGTGGCCCATATATGGTTTATATGAAGTTTGGTTAAAATCCGATAACGCATGTGTGTGCGGTGCGTATGTGAAGTGACTGTGTTTTTGGGAACAAAACCAACTTTATTAAAAACAAGTGTGTTTCTTTTCTTATTTTGTTTTGCCGTGCGAAGCAGGCGACGGGCCCGCTAGTATTATATAAGAGAAAAGCTAAAATATATACGATTATAGTAAAATAGAACCATATACCTCCTGATACTTTTTAGACAGACAATAATATCAATAAATTTGTTAATCAATTTTGTTTTAGTACATGATATAAATATTCGTTTCATCATATAATTAAAGTTGAGAGAAAGTAATTCTAGTAACTGACAGAATTATGATTCTGATTCCTGGACGGTCTACTTGCTGACTCTTATTTGGCCTGCTCTATTAATTATCACTTCTTTCTATACCAGAAAATTTAAGGATAGTTTTTACTTCAAATGAATTTCGTATTTAAAACCTTTGAATACAAATAGCAAAAACCATTAAATTGTTTTTAATTCTAATTCAAATTAATTATCCTTCTTTTCTTTAACATTCCAGGGCTTAATATACATTTGTGTAAATTCACCTGGCATTCTTTAGTTATTTATCTTCTTGCCAGCAATTTTATGGTTTAATGTTTATTTGTTAACAATTGTTTAAATGTTGTATTGTCTTCTTGTGTCTTATAGAAATTTACTAAGTACTAACAAAGAAATTATTCAAAGAAGTAAAAAATATTATTTCTTCTAAAGCAGAGCATAAATAAATTTTAAGAAGCTTAACACTGTTGCTTACTCAACAGTAAACTGTTAACACCTTAACAAAAGGAAATAGAATGCCAGGAAAAGTATAACAATGGTGACAGTGTAGGAGAAGTAATAAGGATAGAAGTGGAATTTTCTGTATAAAATTTAGTTTAAAAACAAAAACTGTTGACTGCAATATATGGTAATGATAGATTTTTTCAAATAGAATAATATCAGTAAAATTTTATTACCAAAAAAATTTTATTTGAAAAACCTCTATATGACCAAATATCATGTCCCTTCCGTAACTATGGGTACTATAGATATTGAGGAATTCGAAGCTCTTGACATTCTTGTATGAAAATCCAATGTGATTGAGCATATTGTCCATGTTGCTAAAAAAGCATTCAAAGGCCTCAGTAAGTGACGCTGTAAAAAACACTTCACTTTTTCCGATCTCTTCACTATTCAAACCACCTATAGCCGCCCGCAGATGGAATAAAACTTTTAATACTCGTATGGTCAATTTTAAAGTTACTAGAGCGCATACGGGAGCAGCCAAAAAGCTCATTATCCTTTTAGCCGAAAAATTTGTATGTGGAGTAGGCTCCCTGCGCAGTTAAAGCAACTGATACATTTATAGAATGTTATCTCATGAAGTCGAAGCCAAAGAAATTCAAAATTTTATATTTGAACTTTTCAAACAAACATGAAACAGAGTTATGGCTGCGATGACCGATACAAAAGTGCCAAAACTGAGAATAGTTAAGGGTTGAGTCAATTTTGCTTGTAATGAAATTTGCCTTTAATAAAATTGTCTCAATAAGACAAAAATATCTAATATTGTTAAATTAAATTAAAATTGTGAAGATAAAATTATGGTTGCCATTATCGACATAATGTTGTTAAGACACATTTAAATCGTACATAATGAAATATGTGCCAATAACTTTTATATTTATGTAATGCTAATAAATCAAGTTAAGCGAATATAAAGTTTTCTTCAATTTGGCTTTAAATAAAAATATTTTATTGGGACAAAAATATGGTTACCATAAATAAAATATTTTTGTTAAGACATAATTATACCACATGTTATTTAAGCGGTTCCAACAGATATAATATTTGAGTAATGTTATTTATTCACATAAAAATCATTTCTGTAGCGCATTTGGTAAAGGTCTACGGTGACGCTAAGATCCTTGAGCGATTGCCTCCCGAGATATTGAATCTCCGACTATATGGTTCTTCAGTAAGGTCTCAATGAATCGTAGTCATGTCGCAATGACAAGCCCTCAACTGAAATGATCAACAGGAACCAAAGCGACATCACCATATTTATCGCATCGCTATTGGGTCACTAAACGTTATGCAGAAACGCTATGAGCCTCGGGAGCCCCTGCAATGGATTTTACCATTGCCGTAGTGAGATATGTAAGAACAGACGATCTTATTTCTATACGTATCGTATGGTATGACATTTTCGGGTTTCTAGACAACGCAGTGTGGATCTAGTGCCATTCTCAAGATCTGGCATTGAGTCCTGAAATAGCTAAAGTGACTCGGGGCATTAGTAGTTTTTGTCAAAACCGCATCACTGGGTTCTACTTGACTTCTCTCAATATATCGCCTTCTGAAAGTATCCACGTAAACCAGCCAGCAAACAAAGCCAGCAAGTTATATTATTAAAACCAACTAAAGGCAGAAGCATTTTCTTCAAAATATGTTGTTAATCAAATTATTGGTCGAGTACGATGACATGATTTTGTTAAGACATATTGGATGGCTAACGCTGGATGGGGCAAGTAGTTCCCCTTCAAAATAAATGTTGGTTAATAAATAAAAATAATTTAATTCTTAAATAAGAGTACACTGACATTGGTTTTTTCTCATGGAAGTTAAATATTAGCAGCCTGTGACAGCTGCCCAGACCGAAGAGCATTTCATTAATATAGTAATTGTTTAGTCTCGTTGTAGAATAATATATTTTTTAAAGGCTTGACTTAAGTAGGTCCCTAGATATATTAGAAAAAATTTTAAGGTTTATATAAATTTTTATGAAAAGAACAAAATTAGTATTACTACAAAAAAAGATGTAAGTAATATATAGTTAGATATTTAATTTTTTAATGACTGCCATTAGTTTGTGTCCAAAATTAAAGCTGAATTGTTATTTTTTTTTTGGCAACAAAACAGTAATTAAAGCCTTATCACCAAAACGATTTAGGGTACATTATTTCGGGTTTTGCATTTTTGCTAACAAGCGATCATTTAAATCAATTAAAATAATTTCTTAACTGGGGGAAGTGGATTAACATTTTTTTTTGGATTTTCGATTTTGTAGCAGTGCAAATGGTGCAACTTTATGCAGAGGCAGTTAATGAATACATTGGCTAATACATTAAAGTTTTATATTTGGCCCCCACATTCAGTTCGCGTTAGAAATAAGTACGTTGTGAACGAATTTAGTTATTTGAAAATATCTATAAATTTATGAGAGAAAACTCAATTCCTGGTACACAGAATTTAGCCTTTACTGTATTCAAAATATTTACAACCTGTTTTAACTAAGAGCCTTTAGCTTAAAAGTAAAATAAAAACTCCACAAATATAAATATGCAAACCTCCTTCTTCGAAACTTTAAAGTTCAACGGACCACCCCTTTAAAAAAAGCTCCTGAATATCATGGACATTAGCAGAGGAAAACAACAGAAGCATCATATAAATACCTTTGGGAATTATTACAGTCATTGTTAAATTCTATAAAAGGAATAGAGTTTATTATTTTGTCATTGTATTAAAGACTACTTAAAACACAGACACACCCACAGATACAAAAGTATAAAAACAAAAATACTGGTATAGTAAATAACATTGTTGCACTGTATAAAACAGTTGCACATGTTTGAAAATATGAGAAACATTTAGATGAAAAAATAAATACATTTTGTATTGTATTCAAATGAATGGCATGAATGCCTGAAAGTAAATTTAATCCTTGTCTTTTAAAATTTTGCTATTTTTTCTCGCACTCTCTCTCTCACACACACAACGCACATTGTGGCATCACAGCTTTTATTTATCTGCAAGTAGAAAAGCAGAACTCAATTTTTCATCTAATCATCACACAAAGAAGAAACGAAATCTTTTGTTTTTGTCTATCAGAGGAAAAGTAAATACCTTGAGAACTTAACAACAACATTTAAATTTACATTTTCTATAAAAATAATAATTAATTGTTTTTCTGTTTATTTTAGTTTTTTTTCATACTTCGGAATTTTCGTTTGTGCAAAATTTTAGACAATCATGATTTAAACAAAAAAAATCTATCGTAGTTGTACATTAAATGCTTGAGCATAGAAATGTCAGATTAGAAAGAAATTTTAAATAAAGCTTTTTCTTTTTTTATAACCCTGAATGGCAAAGGAAGGGGCAACCAATTGCAGTTCAAAGTATTTCGAATAACTCACTTGCCAGTTCCGTTTAAATAAGTACCAGAGATTAAAAGGTATTTGCTTTCTATTGCCTTTCTAAGTTATTTTGCTACAGGAAAATTTTAAAGCAATAAATATTGATAAGATGATGATAATTATATTTATAAGATCTGTATTGTACTTTTTTGTTTTGTTTTCGATATTAATAAAGGATTAGTGTTCCACGGGCTTAGAAAATGGCCAAAATATTTATCGAAAAAGGGAGAGAGAGGGAATATACTTAAGCAGCTTTAAAAACTTATACAAAATTGCTACACTTGGCACTGCTAAATGAATATTAGCCCCTTATTAAGATAAAACATACAATTATATTCTTTTTGATGAAAAGCAAAAAAAAAAAACAATGATGTTCAAAAAAATTTTAAATTTAACAAAATTTATAAATTTTTTTATATATTGTGTGAAATTTTCTCTGAAATAAAGTACAACGAACGATTTTCGAAGAAAAATAGTGTCAGCCAAGGACGAGTCAAGCTCGGTCCAAAAGTATTCAACTTAATTGTTTACTAGGCTAAGAAAAAATTAAGATTATAATGTAAGATATATGATTTAGGGCACTTTGTAAGAATGTCGAAATATCAAAATTTACCGAAAGGATTATTATTTTATATTGCCTTCTTTTTTCAATGTTCATGCACGGATATGAACGCTTTCTTCAGTATGTGGAGAAAGTTTAGTCACTTGTTTTTTTTTCCAAAACAACTGAGTATTTTTAAATAAAATTAAAATAGGCTATTTACCACTGAGAATACTTTTCATCTAGAAAGATTACAAGCTTGCCTTTAGTCACGAGTTTTGTTTTCTTATGTGAAAATATCAGCAATTTTAAGTAAAGTAATGTTCTAATGTACGTTTAGAAGAATTAGTATTTCTTTATTTTTTAACAATATCGAAAACATAGTTTTCGCAGATTTGTATAATTATAATCATGTTTCTATTCAAAATTGTGTCAACTGGAATTGCTAGAAATTTGTACAAAACGACCAATAGACTTGCGAAAACAATATAAACGTCATTGATTGAGTATGATTTCTTTCTTCTGCATTGGGATGCTCAGGAAGAACCTTTGAATTAAAACTTTCATTTATTTTAAGTGTTTGTTGTTGTGGCTACTATAGTTACCGAGCCGACGCATATTTGTCAATTATATATATCATCCCAAGTAGTCACTTTCAATCGACTACATGACTTTCTATAATATTGAACTACGTTACACGTGTTACTACCAAAATCTGATTTTGTAATTAAACAACGTGCCTGAGTGTCCGAATGAGACTAAATATGTATATTATTCGTACATAAACTATTATTTTAACTTTTATGAATTACAGTCTTTTATTTTCGTTTGTAAAAATTCATTCTAAAGATTTCCTGGAATTCTCAAATCAAAACAAAAAAAAAAAAAAATATATATATATATCAAAAATATTTCAGTTATTTTATGTGTGGCTGAAATAGCCAAGGCTTCTTCTTATGAGCATGCGATGCATGGGGAGGCCTGTGTTCAAGACTCATATCAAAACAATTAAATTTAATATTCCAATAAAAGACAGCACAAGAAAGCACATACAAATTTTAGTATTAAAAAGTGTTACATTAAGTATGTTCCAATATTGCAGGACGAAAGGTCAGCCTGCATACCAAAACAATGCCAAAAATATAGTCCAAGGTTATTTTTGCCTTAAGTCAATTGTGAATTAATTCTTGAGTCAAACGTTTCCTATTGGATTGACGAATACCATACTTTTCGTGCTTTTGACACCACCTTAGACTGGTTTAAGCACCGATTTCTTGATTTTCTTCTGAACGTATTATTTTGCGCATATTATCCTTGCATGATACAAAAGCGTATTTCAAAATGATAATATCGAACAAATCCTTTATTACAAATGATGGACAAAGTAGCAATAATATACATACAACCATCGGTACCTATAAACTGGCGGCAATTATGATTTACAATACACAGAAGCAGTCAAGAGGCCTCCAAAAATTGTTTTGTTCTGCTATATAGGTTGGAAATAAAGTTGAATTCTTTCTTAACTAAAAAAAATTACGATCATTATCCTACCAATGTAAACTAATATACAATAAACATTTGTGTACTACAGAACTTGATTTAAATTACGAAGTATTCGTTAAAAATATGAAATTTTAAGTTTTCGATCGATATATGAAATTCTTCCTGGTTCCTTTGCTGTTCCTTAATTAAGAGATTTATTAGTTAAGGTTTTTGAATAAGTAAAAAAATGTTGTTGCCTTAATCTCTCTTCATTTTAATTTATAAATTAAATTGAAATAATTATTAATAAATTATTCGCGATATTCTACCACAGCAAATAAAAACTTTTTTATAATTTATTAAAACAAGTTTTCCATTATTTTTTCTCTTTGTTTGTCATACACGCGTATACTTAATATTCCGTTGAAAATTTTCAACACTCATACGCTCCATCAATTTTGTAATTGACAGTTTTTCGTTTATTTTTGTATTTGTTTTATCTTACTTTTTTTATATTTATTTAAAAAGAAAAATAGCTAGACAAATGATGTTGGGAATATTTATTTATAATAAGTTTTTATTTAATCATTTTCATGTGAAAAATGCGATTTTGTTTATTTCAATTTGCTGTAGTTTATTTTTTTTGCTTCTGTTTCCACTAGCTGGCATTTGACCACAAAAAAGCATTGAAGCGTAATGACAAGTTGACATCTCCAAAACAGCATGAACATGAACTAAGCATGTTCATGATGATAACAAAAAACAAAGACATACTTATATACACACATTGAATATTTGAGGCAGAAAAGGCATAAGTGCCATTTAAGAAATTTTGGAGAGGAGATGTCTTTAGAAAAAATGGTAGCACTAATACCTAATTGATGTTTAAGGCTTTATTGCACTCAGTTTGTGTTTTATTTAAGGTACCATAACTATATAAATATATAAAAATTATAAAAAAACAAATATAAAATATAATCAGCAAAAAACATATTTAAAATCAATATATATTTTTAATTCATAACAAAATTCAGTCAGTTTCACCAGCGATTTCATTGCTCATGAGGATTATGTCAAAAATTTAGCACATAAAATAACGCCACTTGCGTGGTTTTTAGCACTAAGGACTCAATATACATACATATGACACACACGGCCAACATTAATATTCAGTCAAAATTCAAAATAAACACTATAACCAGTGGCAATGGCAGCAGCAAAAACATCAGCAGCAACAACAACAAATGTTAGTAACTAACTAAATTGCAATAACAATCAAAATTCGTGTGATTTTGATAAATTTGACAGTTTTGTGGGCGTTTATGCTGACAACACAACAAATACAATCATCAGTATCAAATAGCAAAAACATTAGCAACAACAGCAGATATATTTATAAATCACACGAGGTGTGTTCAAAAGGCAAGGTAACATTTAATTTAAATAAAAATAGTTTATCATGTTGACCTCTTTAACGTAACCGCTCTCTATTATAAAATAACGTTGCAAATACTTTTTTAAATCCCGTATAGATTTCTGAAAAGAACTTATTTTTATAGTCCTAAACAATTTCAGTGATTCCGTTTATATACCCTCAATCGTAGCTAGTATCTGATTTTCTGTTTTTTAGTTTGAGTTCAAGAAAACGTCTCAGGGGTCTAAATCTGCTGAACACGATGGCTGAAGCATGACTGAGCCAGTTTAATGAACATTTATACAGGTTAGAAATTTGCTTTGCTGATTAAAATATCTACTAGACAAATTTTCAATTGATATGGAAATACGAGGGTAGGTCAAAAGGTCAGTATTTTTTAATTTTGCCGCAAGATAGGTACCGCGTTTGCTTACAATCGACTATGTACTCTATCGTGTGAGAGCTTCATAGGACTATTGGTTTTGCGCAATCGCAATATGGACTTGCTCTCACGCCAGTTCGTGGTCGTGTATCCGCCACACAATAAGAGTATACCAAACAGCAGTAAACATTCTATGAATTAGGCTACGGACATGTGTGTATATACTATTGTCTAACTTATCACTCAGTTCCACACTGGAATATACCACCATAAGGTCTTGTGTATTGAACTTTACAAATAAATAAATAAATATATAAATAAAAGACTTAGCCCCTAGTGACAATTTCTTACTTCTAAACTTAAAGAAATGGCTGAGTGGAATAGTATTTGAAATCAACGATGAAATTATTTCACAAACAAATGCCTATTTCCATGATCGATGACAAGATATATAGCCACAAAGTGTATAGAGTAGACTTCACTTTAGTGCAACTCCATGTGAATGTGCTATTTTGCATATTGTCATCTTATCGCTCTTTTTAAAATAGCTTGTAGCACGCATTTTAAGTCAAAATAGACTTACTCTCCAAGTGCTTTGGATCTTTCGATTAATTTTTTGCAAAAAAAAAAAAAAAATTAAAAAGCGAGAAATCTCCGAACACTCTAATCTTTTGATTTTTAAGCCTACAAGAAGTTAATGAATGCTATACATTTGTTTACATATAAACAGGACGAATGGGTTAACACTGAATAGGATAGTCTGATGCGGGTATTTCACGAAATCATCTTAATCTTTAAGGCCAGCTCTTATAAAAGCCCTTTGAGAAATAAAATGATATCATAAAAATGGCATCTGCTGGTAAAATGGTACGAATAAGTTATAAATAGAAAATATAATTTCATATTCAATAGATCAACTTAATTTTTAAAACTGAGAAGGTTAGAAAAATCGCTAAAAAAAACCACGACAAGGGTCAAATAGACGTAAACATTGTATGGAGTTTGCCTGATGTCTCTCCTCACTTACTAATTTTAGTAAATTATTATTGTTAAAGGTTACTATTTCCTTAACCTAAACCTAGAAAGTGGTGGTGCAAATGCTACCCACAATGCTGAACAGCAAACCGTCATTCTCCTTAGTCACGTTGCTGACATAGCAACGTTCTATAGTCGTGCAACAGAAACTTTAGCTGTAACTACATAATTATGCAACTCAGATTTTCACATATAATCAAACAAAACAAAATTTACATTCTTATTGTTCGAAAGTTCGTTTGTATTAGTGTGTGTGTGTGTGTGTGTGTGTGTGTGTATGAGGGTAACAGTTCAATAGAATTTCTCTGTATTTATATCTCCCTTTATGTTGCATTGCGTTAACGAGATATTGGTAAGTTGCAAGCAGTCAAAAGATGTGTTTCCGGTTAACCGCGTACATGTACAACCATTTTCTTTAGCTTCCACGACTGCTACAGCTACAATTAAATACAAATTTATTTTCACACATACACTTATATCACACTTTCATATTTTCATTGTTATATTTCTTACATTTTATTGCTTTGAATTGTTAATATTTCTTTGAGTGGTTTGGTAAAAAGTTGTTCTAAAGTTGAAGAAAAAATCAAAGTTTTTGAATAACTTTTGCATTAAAATTACAAATAATGTAAAATGTTCTTTCTCAAATAAATAAAGGGCTCATAAGTTTTTGGTTTGATGGCTACATGCGCTTTGAAAAATTTAGAGATTCAAAGAATTATAAGAGGAATTCTTTAAACTACTTCTTTTTTAAAAAATAAAAATGTAAAATATTAAAAGCCATTCCATTTCACTCAATAAGATCGCAATGAAAATACGTCCTTTAAAGGGGATCAGCCTTCTTTATAAGAAATTTGGCCAATCCAGAAAAAAATTGTAGTACATTATTTACTATTGATAATATACTTGACATCTGGAAGGAATACAAACTTGCAATAGCCACGATTTTTTTGTGAAATCAAAAAACCGCAAATTGAAGGAAAATAAGAATTTCAAGTAAATTTAAAGAAATTAGTATTTTTAGTAAAAAAAAGATGTTTGAAAAATAATTTTATAGTGACTTGAATATTTTTTTTAAGAGATATTCAACTAACTTGACTTTCAAAAAATTTAAAAATGGGCTAATGGATCCTTGAGAGCTATGAAAATGTCATACCTTAAGAGTCATTAATATCTTTTTCACTGGATAAGTAATTCAATTTTCGTTTAGGAAAAAATTTTTTTATAAAAAAATTATTAACATTTACAAGAACTAAGAATATTCCTTTTACATAAGAAAGTGCAAATTCTGGCTATTGTCAAACTTGTATCGTAAGACAATTCACAGTGGCAAATGTTTCACTCGTATCTCGTTTAAATACAAAATTATTTTCTTGCAAGAAATACCGCAATTATTCTTTCCTAACGCACTGAAAATAAATTGCAATTTGATGGTTATAAATCATCCATCTTGCAATTACAAATTCATGTTGAAATCGTTAAAAATGTTTCATACTTTCTCTAGTTCTGGAACACTTTGAATTTTCACAACATTCCTGAAAGGACTTTTCTACTGCAAGCAATATGGGAAACTATACATCAAAAATCTTTTCAAACTTCAAAAGAACTGCAAAATACTCATCTCCGTTTCCTTTTAACTGGAAAAAATCCATATTTATTATTGGACTCTATATTCTTGCATGTATTTGTGTATAAGTGTAAGTGTAAAGCAATTAACTGGCAAGTGCCGGTTGTTTTTCCCCTTCTTCATGTGTATATATCATCATCCTTGTGTGACAAAAACCACATTTTAATATTTGTATGCAACAGACACAAGCAACTTTCATTTATTCATATGAACAAATATGAATGACTAGTCAAAGGGCAAAGGGAGAAAGAAGGCCAGGGAGAGAATGTCCAGAGCCCTTTAAATATCCTTGTACAAACCAAATCGATCTATTATTTTATAAAGTAATTGAATTTACCTGGTTCAGCAGCCGCTTAATTTCATGGAAAATGCTTCTAAATATTAAATGTCGGTCTGCGTTAAGATACCAATGAGGATAAGGTGTGCGCAGGCATGGATGGATGAACTATGTGTCAGAAGGATAAATGGAAAGTTCTTACTTTATTACTTTCTTGAAAATACTTTCAAGAACTTTTTAACCGACTTTCGAAAAAGCAGGAGGATACACGTTCGCCTATATATTAATTTTCTATGCTTAACGATTTCTCCGTTATATGTGGGCCGATTTTCATAATAGTATATAAAAGGGCCTTCCCAAGGGGTGGTCCTATTATCTGCAATATATTATGGGAGCAAAGAATTAAATGATAAAAAGTGGTTTATTGATTTTTGTTGTGGCTGAACGTTTCGGACGCCCAGTTGAGGCCTCAAGATAAGAAATAATTTAAAAAAATTCACGATGTGGTATTGCCCGATAGATGATTGAAAGTGCTAGATATTGTGGAAGCCACAGGCATGCTCAGTGGTTTCAATTATAATGAACACTTAGATATGAGAATGCTTGCCGTAAGATGGGTGCGCGTTAGCTCACAATCGAATTTTTGCGCCGTTTAATAGCCCTAAACGAAACATAGCAGAGACCAAATAGCAGTCAAAACAGTGGATTTCTCGGATGTGAATCGGCGCCAATGAAGGCTAAGCCAATAGTCATGGTGACCGTATTTCAAAGGGAAAAAGCAATCAATCGCAGTTATTATGTCAACTTATTGAGTCGATTTAATGGGGATTTGAAAAAACAAATGACTGCATTTAGAAAGGAAAAAAGTTCTTTTCCACCGGCACATACATCTACAATTCACATGGCTAAACTCCATGAATTAGGGTGCCAACTCAACCACCCTCTCCTCCAGACTTGGAAGAGATAAAAAAAATTGGAGAAACGTTGGACAAATTGACAAAGTGTATAGACCTCAAATGAGACTATGTTGAAAAGTAAAATGATTTTTTTTAATCAAAAAATTGTGTTTCATTCAAAAAGTGACCGCCACCTTCTTGTCTCTAGTTTCTATATTCATTAAAAAATCAGAAACTTCATTTACTTTTGAATATTTTTATTAAATAGTAAAAAATTTCATGTACGAGTTACTCGTACATCACCACTATAAATAAGGGCCTTGGACTCTAACCAGTCTCTTCTAACCAAAGCCTAGAATCTCATCAGAAAAAAATCCTACATTTGGAAAGATGTCACTGAGTGTGTGAAACTTTTTAAGATGCGAGAAAATTCGATTATTTAGTAACTAATTTGTATTATTAGGTATTGTATTTACTTTAGGATAAAACAACTTCTCCACCGCCCAAATATCAGACAGACAAATTGTATAATAAAATCTGCTGTAGAGCCAGAGTTCAAATACGTTCTCAAAGGAATATGATTTCTAATAATTTAACTTATGCAATCATTTAAAAACACCTTTTTAACAAACTTTTTTAACAAACATTTTCCGAAGGACCTAGATGGACCAAAGTCTATTTCACATGCTAGTGGAACTGCTTTAAATGCGAAGATAGCAATTAGATTTTCGAATAATATATAGTGAATTCGGAAACTCGTAAAGAGTGCAAATAAAAAAGTGGCCTTTGAAAGATTTGCTGGAACAGTGACATTTAAAGGGTATGGCATTTGGGTCTTTCTTAAAAGAATTAGTAAGAAGGAAAGTAGTTTTTGATTTTTAAATTTATATAAAAAGTGTAATGTTCTAAATATTTCTTAATTCAGAAAGAATTCAACGTAAAATAGTTTTTCAAAGTTACCAAGGAAACTACTACCTGCATAATATGTGTATTTATATCAACTTTATCAATGTTCTGGTGTGCGTAGAATGGAAATAAAAGTAAAATTTTCCCGTTGACTTTGCAAACATTACCTCAAACATTAACATCATATTTATCCAAAAATTTAGGTATAATTGGCATAATAATGTGAAATAAAAAGTATGAAGGAACTTCTAACGCTTTATATGACCACTTGAATAATATTGTATTGGTCAAGCTAATCATTTAGTTTTCTGAAAAATGAAGCTATGGCTGTCTTTCTACCCCTTTCGTTGAAAATACCTTTGGAAAAGTAATTGAAGGGAATTATTAATATCCAGTTAAGGTTAGTTGTAAGAAAATGACCAATCTAAGCCATAAAAAATCTTTTTTGCTGTTAGAGAAGGCTCAACAAAGCCTTTTGATGTTGCAGTGGATCTTAAGGTATGCTCTTAATTAACAGCTTATTGCTACATCATTTGCAGTATGTTGAACTAAGTGCTAATTACTGTATTCCTATGTCGTAAGCGGTCTTTCAAGATTTCTCTGAAAGCTACGAATATACCAAAAATGCCTTTGTTTGCTCGACAACAAATACACAACGCAGCATATCCGACATCCAAAAAGCTTCTAGGTTGGAATGACTCATAAAATTGATGAAATATGTTCGATATTGGCTATCGGTTTGGATGCCGTCCAAATAACTATTAAAGCAAGTTAATTTAACTTAGTCAATAAGTGGAAATTTCAGTTATTTGCTGACATTTCTCTTATGACTTCAACTCACACGTATATATGTATCTAGAAGTCTAATATATATTCTCTTTTGGATATCTCTTACCATCTACACGTGTAGGAACAAAATTCCCTTAATATTAAATACCATTTACTATGACTGAAGTCGTCGTAATATGCCCACCTCATTTTTTTGTAGGCCCTTTTTTTATTCGACCCGTCAATGTGTTGTTTACATGTAGTTGTCTATCGTGTATTCGTTCATATTTGTTATTTTGTTGATTGTGTGTGAATCATGGCATTATACACATGGGTGATGAATGACTCTTTTAATTAGTTGCTGCAGGACATGCATGTTTTGCAAAATGAAATGAGTAGTTTTAAGCACAAAGAAACTGACTAAACAGAAGCCAGCAACAATTTAATATTTATCAAGCGTTTGTATCGTATTTTTTCGTTGCTATTTTTTGCTTACTTTTCGTAACACTAAAAGATAAAATGATCATTTATTAAATGAAGAAGGATTTTTTGTAGTCCATATATTTTTTCCTTTTTGTAAATATAAAGAAAAAAATGCTCAAGCAGTAATTAAAGATTTGCTTTGATATTTTTGAATAAATAAGGAAGTGGGAAATTGCAGAAAATAAAATTACACAAAACAAATTAATTACGTGAATGCGATAAAGAAGTATAATTAAATCATTTAAGTTCAGTAAAGAAGAATTAGGTAAATTTTAAGACAGAGCACTTTGTTACGAGGAGTATGGAAAAGGCATATAGAGACAAATGTATCCGCCAAATTTAGATATTCTGGAAAATATCTAATACGAAAGGCATGATAAAATTATAGACGACTAGCCAAATTGTACCATGATATTTTAGCCTTGAGTATTAATGCAATACTTCAATAGACGTAAAGGTTGAAGAAAAAAAATTACCCAAAGCTCTATTTATTTTGGATTAATGCGGTAAAAAATTTATATAGAGAAATTATCTCCTCTAAAGCCATATTTTGATTACCCGAGGTATGCTCTATTATCTCAGCTGCTAGAATGGGCCCCCATTATTTAAGGAACCTTGATATTCTGAGCAAAATATTTTTCCTTTTTTTCGAAATCCTTTTTAGGTGTGATTTCGTTTTGAATCTAATATATGTTTATGAGATATACGAATTTGAAACATAAGACTCAAATCATTTGAAAAAGGTCCTTAAGTTTATTTATTCAATACGTTTTAAACGAATTTGAAATTGTATATTTTTTGAAATCAAATGTTTACTTACAAAACTTAATTTTCATCTTCTAAGATATATATTATAATGCCATCAAAAGAAACTTACCTAAAAAGAGATTAGAAAAAGATTGCAATTAATATTTATTTAATTGTAATATAAAATTTCATTAGCCTAGAATATATTATATATGCAACGACTGCTGCCAGAAATGAAGATTTAACAGCATTTCGGCCCTCAAATTGTCAAGTTGTAGATTTGAAGATCTTTTTTAACCAAAAAATGCAAATTTCCCAAGACTTGTGAGACTCAAGACTTAAGACAATATATAATATGTGAACGAGGGCAGGAGGGTTTAATTTAAAGTGCTAAATTTGGCTAATGAATCAAGTAAAACGAGAAATCATTATTGAATCACAACAAATCGCATCAATTTTGCACACAATGCTGCAAATAAAAATCGGAAGGGATATAAATATAAAGGAGTCAGAAAAAAAGTTATTTTTCCCGCGCTATTATTTTATCCTTGATTCTAGGATCAAATTTTAGTACCTACACTATATGGCATATGAGCAATATACAAAGTAATCAATATTACTCATACGCACAAGCGGTCTTTTTTATCTTATTTAAGCGGAAGGATTAAAAAAATTTCTATTAATTTAAAATTAATAAAACTAAAAAAAAGCCTAAAGAATGAGAGTATTCTAAAAACGGTGGAGCTGTTCAAAAGACATTTCAGAGAACGAGCCAGCAATTATAACACAGGGCAACACGAAAAAAATAACCATATACGGACACCACTACGTGATAAAAGACTAAAAAAAAGACCCGTGTCTCCCAATTTTTCCCAAAGTCATGCACTTTTTTTTATGGGCCGCCAAAGATTTGGGGCCTCGGTATCATTTTCGCAAAAAAGTGATCATTTTCTCGGGCTCATATCTTGCAAACCGTTCCGAATTTCGATTTACTCTCTGAGCCAAACTGGTAGCTCTTGTCATAAAGAACAAGGAAACAATCAACTACAAAAATTTACCTAAGATCTCAATAAACAAATTTCTACAACATATAAACTTCCTGGGAATAATTCTGAACACCGTTTTTTAATTTCATTTGTTTTTCACTTTTGCGGCTACCTAAGCGCTACCTAAACGGTGTTCAGAATTATTCCCAGGAAGTTTATATGTTTTAGAAATTTGTTTATTGAGCTCTTAGGTAAATTGGTAATTGCTTGTCACTCTTTTGTATAGCGGCGTTATGAAACACTACACTTTGTTTGCGGACAAAGAAATTGTCGTTTTGGAAGTCAGCCATTATCTTTATTGAGATCCCACTAGTGAAATACTGGTAGGCGTGGCTGTCATGTCATTGATTCTAGAGATGCCCCACTCTTATCGGCCAAAAAAGTGTATGGCGCATGAGTAATATTACGTATTATTAATACTCATACGTACCATGAACTGAACCTTAAATTCCCAGCAGATTATATAAAAAACGAAAATGCCACTTCAAGAGTTTACGACCGAATGTACTTTTTAAAAGGAGTTAGCAATTATATATTTACAGCTTCCGAAAACACATACGATCTGAACAATTCATCACATGTAAAATATTACAATTCATAAATTTTTTAATTTGTATAGTCACAAAAATCATTACATTCTCATTGAGTTAAATCATTCCTTTCAATGATAACCCGTTTATATTACACCGAGTCCATGACTTCTTATGATATGCTTATGACGTATTCATCTGAAAATTTTATTAGGTGTTAATTAAACTCCAGTTCGTAAATTTCAATAATAAATAGCTTATTTATAGTGTTTGATATAAAACTATTTTCTTAACAAATACAAATATTTAATTTCTCTTTATGATGGATTAAAATTCACTTAATGACATTAAATAGAAAGCTTTGTAATAAAAGGCATATATTAGAATTCTTTGGATATGAGAAAATTTTGCCCTTAGAGAGGTTTTAAACAAGACAATATATTGCAATAAAAAGTCCGTGTTAAAAACATTGAAAAATTGTTGATCTTTCATTACTTCTAGATCACAAGTTTTGGATTTTATTAGCTCCTATGGAGGTCCTTTTTTAAACAGGTGCAAGCTAACCACCTTTAAAATAGAATTACCAATGTATAGCATTCATATTTTCATATTAGTTTTATGTTATGTTTTTGTCTTCCTAATTAGTTGCTTCAAAGGAATTATTTCAAAATAAAGAAACACATTAAAACAATTTGAAGATGCCCGTAAGGTTACAGTAATTACTTCAATTTCAACTACATATATCACATCACAAACTTTCCTCTTAAAGTATTTCTGTCTACCAAATTTTCATATACGGAAATACTATTTTTTATGACAAATCTTTTTTTCTTTAATGAATTTTTTTCTTTTTTATTAACAAAAAATATTCTTTTACTTTTTTTAACAAGGTTTTTTAACAGTTTTGTATTTTGAAATTAAAAATGTTGTTCATTTCTTCTGTTTTTTGCCTGTTAGTCCTTGTTTTAATAAACTTATGTACAAAAATTCATTCACACGCATACACACATGTATGTGTGCCCATGTATTCATATATTTATTATTAACAACAAGGACTGTCCAGCTATTTTTTAAAGCGTTAATATATTTTTGTCCTTATATGTACAAATAAGCTTGTCTGTGTGATTTTTTTTTGTGGGTTTATAACCACATCGTCAAAAGATTCACATGGTTGACTAAGAAAAATTAATTTAAAAAATATTTTGTTGATTTTACTTAGCACAGAGCCGAATAAAAAAGAGAACAACAAGATAAAATAAATGAAAATAGCAAAAAATACCAGCTCAGAATAAAAATACATAAGAAATATTTTGCATCGTTGCATAGTTTTAATAATTTCATACACATCACTACAGTGGTGCGCAAATAAAAAGCAGACATATGACAAGGTTAACATGGGTGACGAAAAAAAAATTTTTTTTCATTCAAAAAGAAGAAATATTATTAAGCAAAGGAGCAATAATACTCCACATAAATATAGAGACAAGTCAAGCATCTGGAAAATAATGGTAAATTTTGAACTAAAAAAAAGCATATACATAAAGACAAAGTTAGTAATAACATTGATAACGTTAAGTTTATTTTTAAGCACTAGGGGCAGTTTTTAAACAAAAAATATTTTTTAGTTTTTATTTCCATTTCGCTACACTTTGTGTAACTTCTTCACGGTATATCATATTCTCTGAAGAAGTTACACACAGTTTTTCATATCCAATATTTGGTACTGGATATAAAAAAAACAATTTATGTTTAAAAACTAAACCTAGTGCTTAAAAATTAAATTAATATTAATAATAATAATAATAATAATAATAATAATAATAATAATAATAATAATAATAATAATAATAATAATAATAATAATAATAGTTTAATGGTAATAATAATTTAAATATAATAATGATTTAATAATAATAATTTTATTATAATATTATTTTCCTTTTATTTTACGTTTTTGCAGGTTTTAGATTTTTATAATTTTTATTTTTGCTGTAGAAAGTTTGCTATTTTTATTGGCATTTTTTTATTTTTATCGTATAAATATAAAGAATGATCGCTTTGTCGCATCTTTTTATACTTAAACTGTAATAACGGGTGCACCTTTGGCATCTTTGTACTCGTATGTTAAATTTCTATGAAGAGTATTCTTCATAATAATGATTTTAATTCACAAATGTTTGATTTGTATACATTGTTATTATTTTCTACTACAATATTTATATAAATTTATTTTTTCCAGTAATAATTGATGTTTTTTGAATTTCATTGCTCGTTGCTTGTGAGCAACGATACATCATAATATTGGCTCAGTCCCCCATGTTTACAGAATTTGTCGTTTTACAAATTTATCCTGTTCCAAAAACTGAAGACACCTAAAAAAAACGGAGATGTAGGTCATATCCCAAGAGCTTCATGCTATACCAGGAGGTGCTTCTCAGGGATACTTCCATGACGGGAGGGGGAATATTTTGAATGTTGAACAATAAGAAAACATTTTTGTAAATGCATTTCCCTTAGGTATTTACTTTCCATGTTACGCAGCCAATATTGAAGCTGTCAAGCTTTTTTATACAGGAGTATTTCGAAAAACTTCCTTTTTAAAAGTTTGTTCTCATGGTTTGTTACATATTTTTGCCTTCAATTTATCCGCAACTGTTTTCACCCCCATATACGGTAAAGTAAGAAGAAGAACTGTGTTGCAAGAATACTTTAAACGAAAGCAGCGTAACAACATTAGTTGTACAATTAATGATACAATAAGTGAACGAAATGACAAACACACTCCAAGTGAGAGCACAAAAATCCCTAATATTGTTAATATTAAATTTGAAGTTTATGAAGCACGCATAAGGCAAATATCCCTTTATGTGTTGCATACAAAAATTGAACAACTTTCTAGTATTTGCTGTCATTAAGTGCATCATCTACATCATGCAAGCCCTTTTAAAGCAATTAGTTTAAATAATGTTCAAAAGTTGAAAGACTCCTGTCTTCAAAATTCATTCGATTGAGCAAATAAAATAAAATGCTTGAAAAGGAATTTTGAGATTAAAAAAATATATACATTTGAAATAAAAATCCTTACATCAGCCTTCAAGAATTCACACAGAAGATGATTACAAAAACAATTTTGCTGATGCTGATGTATGCGACTAGTGTGTAGCGAGTTTTAATTGAGTGCCAAAAGCAGTAGTGCATAATACGTACGTGATGATGTGCAACTGAGGAAATTACAAGACGAAAATTAATGACAGTTTACCGGTTGCGTTGCTTGTATGTAAAATTGTGTGTAAAAATAGAAAAAAGTTACAAAATTATGTGAAATCCGGCGGAGAAGAGAACGAAACTTTTGAAGTTTTAAATTATGTTTGTTTGTTGCACACATATCACACACACACACAGACACACGTAGACACACATTTTTTGTGTGATATCGCTCTGCATTATGAACAAATATGTGTGGGTGCATACAACGAAACGTTTATGTCTAACACACGTTATTTAACGGATATCCGTTAGCTTTAAAATGTATTTAACTTTAAAGTATCAATGTGTGCGTTAGAGAAAAACATATACGGAGTTATACAAAAAATATATAACTAAAAACAGATTTATAAAACATTTTAAAATAAAAATGTTTTCGCACAAAAACATAAACGTTAAAATAAAACCAAATTTATATTAATTAATATCGGCCGTTAAAAATACTGATGACCAAGTTCTTGAGGTAAATAAAACACCATCTTATCTCTAGATCCCCGTCTAGACTTGCAATTTTGTTGCAGCAATTCTTGGTTGTTTTAGGTGAGTGAGGTAAGAAGCTTGAGTTTCATGTTCTCTGCAATTTTCTTTTGCTTTGCAATTCTCACTATTCAACTTGATGTTTGGTGTTGTTGTATTTGACGTTTTATTTTATTTATTTTCATTGTTGACGTTTTAAACCAAAGAAAAATTAAGAAAAGAGAAAAGAAGGCATAAGAAGTACAAAAATTGTAATACTAAATTTTTTCTAATGTAGATACTAAAGCATGAAACAAAATTGCAAGTCTGGACGGGGACTAGGCAATCTGTTAATAAGTAACAAGTTTTGTTGAGGGAAAACATAAGGACTCCTAAACGCAATATGCAATTTAATTTTATTTAATTTTTCGACATTAAAAAAAACTAGTAATAGGTATGTTTATTTACTTTCCCAGTAACAGAGCTGTGAAAACTGCAATCAATTGGCATTGAAATCAAAGTGATTTCAACCAAACTGATTTCATTCTTTGATTTCAAAATGATTTCAGATTTCAAAATGAAATCTTGGCAAAATTGCAATATTTTGTGATTGCAATAATTTCGAAATTATTTTTTTTAGAAATCATTGATTGCAATTAATTTAATTGCAATCAATTCGATTGCAATAAAATTTTTAATGAAATCATGTGATTTCAATGAATTGCCCTGAAATCACAACTAAAGTGAAAGTTCTGCGAAATAATATACACTTGGAATCTAGAATCTAGCGGTTTCCACTAGAATATGGGGGAAACCTCAAATTTTTGGTGGAAACCACTAGATTTTAGTGAAAAGTACTAAGTTTATACTAAGTTTTAGTATAACACAACAGATTCTCGTAAAAACTTCCACTTATATTTAATCAGAAAAATAAAAGTCAAAAAATATTTATTAATTTTGTGAAGTTATTTAAAAAAGTCAGAACAAACATAACATGAAAAAACCAACAATATAAAAAAAAATTATATTTACCAATTTTACAAAACTAAACTTCAAACAAAAATTTCCATTGTTGGTAATTCAAAATTATCAGTCATCATTTTTAGAAGAAGGAGTTTTATTTGAAGAGAACGAAGATTTTGATTTTGATTCTGATTTAATTTTGATTGCAATTACTGGATTTGATTGCAATTAAAGTAATTGCAATCAAATCGATTGCAATCAAATTTGATTGCAATCAATTAATATATGAATTAATTTCAAAAAATTGATTCAATCATTTTTGTCGTATTGATTTCATGATTTTTAATTGAAATCATGAAATCAATTTAGGATTTTGAATGCAATCAAAAAATTAGCAATCATTAACGAGAAATCATGTGATTGCAATTAAATCGATTGCAATCGTTTACAGCTCTGCCCAGTAAAAACTTGTACGGGAGATTATTTAGAATTTTAAGAAAATTACTACTTATTATTATTTAAATTCTTAAAGACAGAATAAAGTAAATGAATGACTACCAACAATTTGTAACTAAAATAACCGCAATATTTGATTCATTAGTAAGCATAACTTCAGTATGGCGTTGTTACTAAATTGAAGAGAAATTTTAGTTTTCTTTGCAAACGCTCCTTTTGTTTGTTAAAATTTTCGAGGCAGCATCCACTGTTCTCAAGGTAAGAGGGTGGTCGCAAAATTACTTATAGATGTTATAGATGGCGGGAGTAGTTTTAAAACAAATTTACTCTGGTTAAATATGGCAATTATCATGAATGGGTTAATTAATAGGCGCCACGTTGTTTAGTATTTTCTTTAGATTCACCTTTATGTAATTCAATTGAAAGGTAATGTTCCAACCAAAATTGAAGGCGAGTTGGTTTCTGCTCTAAGGGAATCTGCTCCTTCATTTACGACTATAATATGGTACATTGCAGAGTTTAACATAGGCCGTACGAGTTGCTAAGATGAACACCGTGGCGGTCAACTAATTGAAGTGTCATGTCCATGCCAGAAACGGTGCAGAAAATTGTCATCTAAAAGTGCATGAGCTCTCTGAAATAATAGTCATTTGAAAAAGTGCTATGCATGGCATATTGAAGATAATTTATGAGAAAGCTGTGCGCAAGCTGCGCAAGTTGCGCGTGTACTTGAAAAAATGGCGCCCTGAAGATGTTTTAATAAAGTGTTTGGCAATGTTTCAATAAAGTCAAGTTTATACGTCGATTCGTAACTATGGATGGGACATGGCTCCACCTCTTCATATCTGAGACAAAGAAACAGTCAAAGTGGCCTGGAATGGGGGAATTGTGTCCGAAGAAAGCAAAAACAGTTCCATCTGCAGACAGTCATGTCATATCGTGTTTTGTGATGCGTTATTAGTAAAGGATTTAAAAAGGCTTTAACAAAATTTCGTAATGCAATTTTTCCTTTGAAATAATGTTAATAAATTTTTCCGTATGTTTTTATTAAAATTTAAAACAAATCCAAAAATTAAAAAACAAAATACAACACAATGAAAAAAAATTATAAAGGAATTTTAGCACACAAAATTTAAATGTTTAATTAGACAAATTTTTTCATGATATATGTCATAAAAAACCCTTTAAAAATATTTTAATACTTTTTTTTTCTTACTGATAAATTAAAGAAAAATTTCCTAAGGATAACTTTGTTAAAAAATCGTTGTAGAAATAAAAAAAAAATAAAATCAATATTCATATAAACAAAAAGTCGTTTTATAACAGAATCCTAAAGGGACATTTAAACATTTTAAAGGCGCTTATTAAATATGTTTCCTTTCAAGAAAACATTGCAAAAGCTTTCTTACATCATTCAATGAAAATTAGGTTCACAGTAAAATGTAATACAGTAAGATTTTACACAAATTTTTCCGATTGAATATTTGACATACATTTCTGTTTTTGTGAGTTCCATATAAATATCGTTTAAGAGATTTCCACAAGTTTATCAATTAAGAAATTTTTAGAAAATTAATTGAGCAAAATATTATAATATTTAAATTGGATAGTAATTCCTATGGGAGTAAATTTTATAAATAAAGTTAAATATGTGAAAAATTTTCTTAACGAGAATTTTCTTGATCGATTTTTCAAAGAATTTTAAAAGCTTTTATATCCATATTAATTTAAATTTTTTTTTACTATTAAATAATAAGTTTTAAATAAATGTCCCCAAGAGAAATAAAAAATCAAGAGGAAATCAATTATATTTGTTCGTAATAGAATTTTTTAAAAAATTTCCTCGAGGGAAGATTCGTACGAGTTTCCTCGGGGAAAATGTTGTGAAAGCTTTAGAGATACTTTTTAAAAATTTCTTATAGAAATTGTGAAATTTTTTTTCGGTAATATTCACATATTTTATAAAACTTGTTTTAAGGTAAGTTTTAGAAATTTTGTTATTATATTTATAATAAAATTTTTCTTAAAAAAAATTTAATGAATTTTTGTTAGTCTATGTATTATTCATTGATATTGATAATAATTTCTTTATGATATAATTCAAAGAAATTTTCTTGATTAATGTTTCTATAAAATTGCATACATTAATCAGAAGAAAAGTACAACAATTTGTTGGAAATATCTTTATAAATTTTCAAAATTTTTTGCAAAAATTTTTTTACAACATTCTTGAGGTATATCTGCACCGGATTTTCTTGAAAGAAGAATATAGATAAATTATTTTGCATTAAATTTTGTAAAACAAAATTTAAAACTAATTTTTCGAAATACTTTATACCACAGTTTATATCTGTATATCCAATAAACCAGGGTTAACCCATGAATTTCCGTAGATGTTCATTGTAGTGTTTTTTGCATAAATTCTTTTTGCCATGTCAACAATAATTTTCTTTTATTATATTTTGAAAAGGTCTCTTGTCAATTCTTTTACTTTATGCCGCACGTGACACTCCTACACATATACCAGGCCTACACAACCCAGCAAATATAAAGGCTTTATTTCTTTTAAAGACTGATTTGAAATCAAACTTTTTCTGGGACGATAATCGGTCAAAAAATTTTTCAAAAATAACTTGAGAATTAAAGCGTTCTGAACAAAAGGGAGAGTAAATGCTCTCAACTTGCAAAATTAATTTATTCTCAAATGTTTTTCAAATGTGGATGTTGATGTTGAGCATAAATGAACTATAATTTGTTATATTTGCTTAAGTATTTTTTTTTATTCCTACTCGCTGATTGAGGGCAGGTCAATTATTTTCGCCTCTTGTCTGAAAGAGCAACACTGCTCTTGTCAACAGGCATTGTCAGTTGACTCCTGGCAAAATTTTGAACGAGCTGAGTAATTTAGTTTATGTTTGACAGCCATTGAGAGCAGACCATCGCGTGATTTGAGTATAGAATGGAAAATGTAACATAAATTTTAGCATGACTTTTGCAGAAAAAACCAATGCTAAGAAGACCAAGGTTGGTTTGTCAGCCAATAAAAATCATCGCGATCATTTTGGGATGCCTGCGATATAATCCACTTTGAATACCTTAAAAAGGGTAAAACAACAATTAATTGCGAATACTATGCCAATTTATTAGGTCGATTTAATGAGGCTTTGAAAAAAGGCCACATTTGGCCAAGGAAAAACATAGTTCCACGAATTAGGCTACGAATTTCGTTTCCTTATACACCCTATTCGCTGGATTTAGCCTTGAGTGACTATGTCGTGTTTTTAAATCTGAAGAGATGGCTCGGCGAAAGGGGGTTTGATTCTAACATCTCACAAACAAATACCTATTTTTAAAACCTCGAGAAAGTGTATACTGCTCAAAAGGGACTAAATTGAATAATAATATGATTTATTTATCCAAAAACGTGTGATTTATTCAAAAAGTCCCGAATGTATTGACTTGCCTTCGTAATAGGTTTAAGTGAATTTCAAATTTTAAACTCAAACAAATGCCTGGCGTTGAAAAAAGTTTGAGAATCAAGCTTTATATCGAGTGATAAAGTTATCTTTTGATTTTGTGTTTGTTGGGAATATATAAAAATTGAATGTAGTTATAAGTTTCCTTGACGTTTTATATTCGATAATATTTTAACAATGTTTATTTTTATAAATATTTTTTTTAATAATAAAAAGAAGAGAGCTGTTGCTTCCATAGACTTTATTAATATTTTTACTGGAAATTTTCGCCATGTAACAAAAATCGTATGACAGCTTGTCAAGAACAGCAAAAGTCATTGTAATCCTGTTGTCAATGTTGCCATTAAAGTTATTGCAGCAGAGAGTTAAAAACAACACTTGATACAAATTAAATAATTTTTCAGCCAGCAATTGATTGTTGGAAGGAAAAATAATGTATAAAAAATTTATAGAAAAAAAGTGTTTTGCTAAAAACAATCATCTCTACCTACTGGGGCACTTGTTTTAATTAATTTAGTTTGATTTTTTTTATGTTTTCCTTTCAGCCATTTAGTGTTGGTGAAAAGGCATTTTCTATTAATATGCAATAGAAAACGTTAAATCAATTTTCTCATTTAGTTGACGTGTCCGTTTTTTTTGCTGCCTCGGCATTGTTCAATATTTTACATTTAATTAAGTTTGCAACGCTTTTGTTAAAAAAAAAATGTAAGTGTTTGTGTGAAAATGTCAATTTTTCTAATTTGATGCTTTCTATGCTGAATTTGTTGATGATGATGTCCTTTCACATATTTTTATGCATTTTTGTACTAAAGGGATTTCTGCCCTTGTTGTTTTAGTACTTTGTGATTATAATCAAATTCAGTTTTATTCATTTCATTTGACAGTCCTTTTTTTTGCTACTAAGTTTATCACTATTTTTTCTTCTCTCTATTACCAGACACACATACACACATAATATGCATATAATGATGTAGTTGTGCACACAAAATTTCCATATAACGTATCCTTTTGTATTATTTTCCCTTCTACAACACTGCCGAGATTATCAATGTGCATTAATCAACTGAAGACTAATTAAAATGCCCATTGAAGATGGAATATATTGATATTGGTAATGACGGCCAGGACTTGCAGAGTGATGGTTTATTAACTGCTGATATTGCTTGTTAATAAGTAAACAGATTTTTTTACGATCTTAATTAATATGGCTAAAAAGCAAGTGAATGTTTCAACAGTTTTAGTAGCATAAAAAATATGTTTTTAAAGGATATTTAACATGCGCAATTTCAGTAGCAAATACTAATCAAAGGAAGAAAAAACCAGATATTTTTTACACAAGCTTAAGCTGCATAAGTCCGTTGAGAGAAACGCTCAAAATCCTTGAGGGATTTAAAAGGTTTTGCTATGAAAACCCTTGCAAAATTTATTTCAGCTCAATTTCCCAAAATTCCTATTTCATGGATGTCCTTAAATCAATATACACATTTGACTGCAGCAAAAGTATCTCACAGTTTAGAGAAATTCTTAAGAATCTAAAAGAATTTAGAATACATATCTTAAAAAATTATTAAATAAATAGTTCATATAAAGATTTGTTTATTTTATTTTTATTTACTTTGAAAAAAGACCATAGTTTCTTCAGCATAATATCGAAAATTTTCAGGATTATGTATAACTTTCTACGAAATTCTTCAGAAGTACAATTCCAAAAAGTTCTTATACAATAATTATACCCTTATAGCAATTTATATTAGCTTTTTTTGGAAACAATCTTGCAAAAAATTGTTCTATGAATAAAAAAAAAAAAAAAACATATTAATAAGGGTAGGAAACTTTTACATAAGTGACCTTTAAAAAAATCTGCCGTGAGTTCGACTACTTAATTTGTTGATTCAGATTGTAAATTTGTTTCATATTATAATTTTTATTAAGGAAGCTAATTATTACACTAGCAGAACGGAACTGTATTGTTTTCGAGAGTCACCATTTGTATGTTTTTCTTTTGCCACTTTTTAAGTGACTGGCACTATGAAGAAACATCAACTTAACGCTCTTGGGTTTTTGACAGCAATACCAATGTGTCTTAACACGAAATTCCCATGTTATTTAACATTTTTTCTCCTATACTTCCTTATCGCTTAATAAACAAACCATGGGTATTGTTTATAAAAACACTAGAAAAGATATAATTCTTATATTTTTTCGTCATGCAAAAAAGTGGTTTAATAAAGTGAAGCATGAAAAAGCTGGTAGTGATGTTGTGGCGACCAACGACAACAGTGCTGTTCCGTTCTGTTTCTGATTAGTTTCTCCTACTTTCTAAAAAAAAGAAAAAAAATAATGTATCTATATTTTTTTACCTCTTTTATAATATTAATTTTATTATTTATAAAAAAGAGAATTGTCCTGAAGATGATACTCAATGAGTATCGAAATATTGATTGTTATTTTTAATTAAATTTTTTTAAAAAATAAAAGACCTTAAGCTTAAAAATTAAAAAACGGATTAGAAAAAAAAATAGTTATTAATTTAAAATCAAAAATTTAGTTATTCAACTCGATCCAAAAAATTAATTTTAATTAAAAAATATTTATTTATAAATAAGTAATAGGAATTCCGTTGGCTTGTGTGTCAATTTATACAAGCCATGTGCCGAGCTGAAGGCAACCGGACGAGACACAGGTTGAGGATAGTGAACGACCTTTAGCTGCGAATATGTGTTTTTGACTTAGTCTCAACATCGACAACGTGAGTGAGTACTACCTTTCAATTTCTACTTCTCGATCCCGAGATCCCTCAAACATCTCAGTGTCGGTTCACCTAAATGGTGCGGCTGCAAGCGGACGTCTCTACTTATATTACTCGGTTCGCTATTCAAACATCGGATATGTGCAACCAGTCTGATGCCTAAAATGGGAGCTCCATCATCATCACATGCTCATCCGAGATAACATGATTAACGAAACCTCAAACAACATAAACGAAGAGGCCCTATGCTCTTTTTTGAGAGCACAATATACAAAATGAATCATATTTATTTGCAGTCATCAAAGAAGTATGTTTTAAGAAGCCCCGTTATAGAAAAAAAATTTAATACTTGCAGAGGTACTTATCAACTCGTGTAAGACGAATTAACGAATTTGATCATCGCCAAAGCAAATTCTTTTGTGCTTGAAGTAAGAAATCATATGGATTTTGTTAGTCAAAGTAGAATAAGAAAAATTATTTTCGTGAATATTACATAGTCTCATTAAAAAAAATGGAATGTGTCCACGTTATAAAAACTCGAAATCGATTTTGACACTTTAGTTTGCCTCCTGCACTGTTTATCCTGCAAACAATTTGAAAAACATTGTTGGGAAAAATAGAAACAGTCTACAGAACCAGAATCTACATTTTCTAGATCTTCCATTACGAAAGATGGTTTATTTATAACGCAATGAATTTCACGAAAAATTCCTCTTTTGTTTATTAACTTTTGTAATTTTCTATTACTCAGCAGCTTGTTATTTATTTAAAATATGAGCAGTCACTTGTTTAGGGGTGCTGTTTATTCCAAAAAACTGTTCCTGTGAAGAAAGTTTTAAATTGCAAAAAATTTTGTGGATTTCTTAAACGAAATTTTTTTCCTACAGTATTTGAGGGCACATTTTTTCTTCAAAAAGTTTTTGGAAAGTATTTTAAAAGAAATTTTTCCATCTGCATCGCATTAATCCTAAAGACAATTTTACTCTTGAAATGCATTACGCAGAAAGTAGGAAAGTAAATCCCGGGGAGGAAGATGGAGGGAGTAGTGTTTGTGGACATTTAATTTCAATTGTTTCCATAAAGACCTCTGCAGGGAGACCATTCTACATACGAACTGTGAAAGGATTTCATCTATAATGGGAATTGCGATTCACTGGTGCATCATCCATAATTGGATGTTTTGTTAATGAAGAGCGGGTTGTTCATAAAAATAAGAAGGATTCGAAAACAAGTTCTCTGATTTTATTAGAGCAAATTCCATTGCAGTAAGAACGTGTAACAAACCCTACGTTGAGTCGATTCTCCAGTGCGTCACTAAGAGTAGTCTACACCACTGTTTACGTTGAGCTTCTACGCCCTCTCCTATAGCCAGTCTAATGACTTCAAAATGAACTTTGAAGCACCATTCTATACATGAGAATTGCATTCCATATTTGGACGGACATATACAGATCGTATAAATAGTAAGGAGGTCAGAGGGAGTGAAGTATTTCTAATACTATTTCATCGACATGAAAAATGTGCTTAGTCCATCGGACATTACGCTGGATAGTCATGCCGAGAATATAAAAGAAGCTTCTAGTTATTCAACATGTAACACGGCAGGGTTATTATGAACAGCAACTTGCGGTTGATAAGAGAAAATTTTACAACAAAGTTGATAAATCGGTATTACGAAATGTCGGCGGTTGAAAAGAAATATCGACTCAAATTTTTCAACTAGCAAACGTAGAATTACTATTGTAAATAGCTATTAACGAAAAATTATTCTCTTTTGTGCAACTACAAAATAGTAGGAGAAAAATATTCAACCGAAATGTAAGTTGTAAATAAATAGTAAAAAATACATAAATATCGTTACAAATAAACATATACGCACAGGGCGCGTATTATGAGCAACAAGAAGCAAATCCGGATATCGCGACAGGGCTCTACTCAAAAGCAGTTAGTGAAAAAAATGGGAGGAATATGGGACAGAGCTAAATAGTTTAGGTCCACCTGTCAGAAATACCAAAACAAGGTAGCGTGTTTGGAAGGATGTGAAGTGCAAAACGAAGAAAAAAATCCGAAAATAGACGGGAATTGTGTGCAACAGATGGTGGTCCTTGCGACCTTAAAACCCTGAACGAAACCGAGGAAGCGGTGACAGCATTGTTAAATATGACTGCTTGCATGGAGGCGCCTGGTAATGAATTCTCACAAATGCTTCTTTCGAAAGCCGAAATGTTGTTGTGAAACCGCAAAATTTCAAGCTTTAGTATTTGATATTTGTTCTAAAAACTACAATTACATACATATCATCATGCAATTCTAGATGATTAGAAGCATCGTCTCATTCTTCACAATTCACATCGAACCTCTTCTATTGAACTCATTTTGGAAATTAAATTTTCGTTACTAATTTTCAAACGAATATCGCACATTCACTCCATCTTATTTGTGTAATTTCCGAGCTGTCATTTCAAATGCACATTCACAGTTGTGAATTCGTTCTTACTCATTCAGAAATTTATCAAGTGGTATTCGTAATAACTATTTCAACCTTAGTTGACAAACTTTTGCACTTTTCAACCAGTTGATGGTTGCTGTTCATAACAACCCTGTGGGTCTTACGAGGCTTAAAATCGACCATATTTGCATGACCCCATACGGGAATTATAACCAGATTTTGTATTATTCATACTCTGACTCATGGAGCCAATCTCTACGCAAATTTAATATGAAAGCTGCATCATCAGAGTAGATGTGATTGGAAGTTTCTCATAGAAATTTATGAAGAAAAACAAGAAATAGGGTAGAACCCGGAATGGAACCTTACGGTACCCCTTAAATTGATCTTGAACTTGTCCACAACAACGAATATAGTGCGATCCCTGAGAAAGCTCGACATAAATCAAGAGAATTCTTCACCGATAAGTTTTGACACAAGAGCTGCAAGAGCAGCTCTTCTGGCAACCGCCTTACTTTTGTCAAAATCGTGAATGAAATTACACCATTTCTTTAAGAGGAATATCAGCAATTCTATTACACTCACAAGATGGAAGTTAAGCATACTTTTTATTTTTTGTCTTTTAATAAACTTAGTTTAATTCTTTAGGGAAATTTTGAAGAAACTACTTTCACAAAATAGTTAGGGATGATATGTCACAAGGTTTCTTTACCAGTATTATTTAGAAACTTTAAGCCAAATTCCTAAGGAAATTTACTCTTCAGTTCTCATAGGGAATATTTTCTTTTTCTGAAGAAAAATTTTACTTGAATTTTTGCCTGATTTGATTGAGCGAACCCATGTCAGTTGTTAGTACGATATCCTATCTAATTTTTAATGGCAGCAGCTGCTTTTATTGGCAAACTTTTTATTTGTGTTATAATATCCTTGTTTAATACTTTCATATTCATAGAAAATTATTGAAGTTGACATTTTTCGCATTAACAGGACATTATTATAAACTGGATGTGACACACTATCAGCCAAATACAGTAAGTATCCTTGCGTTTGGAAAAGTTTTCATGTTTAAATACATATACTCGTATATGATGTAGTTTTGCATTTGCGATTTGACAAAATAGTTTATACTTTTTCATTTTTTCAAACAAAAAACAAATGACACACATAAGCATAAAATCTAATTTCATTACTTAATAAGAAAGTACTTTTATTTTAAATAAATAGTATATTTAAGGATACATAGGGGAATACATAAAAGCATATGCAGAAATATTTATACACGTTAAAGTGGAGCCATAAAGGATCTTGGTGTGAAGAAAAGAATTACCAACAAATTGAAAAATCTCTGGACAATAGTATAAAATAACAAATATTCACATAAAGGACACACCCATTTCATGTTTTAGAACTTGCATACTGGGTTCAAATGAAGTTGAGAGTCTAAAATACAAGTGAAACATACACACAGTGTGTGTGTGTGCATTTATAGGTTTGTAACCTAGAATATAAAGAACAACACGATACTGGTACTTTAGAAAATGTTGATGTGTAGGTGTTAGTTTCAATACAAATGCATGTGTTAACGCTTAAAGTATGTAAAGGTTTATGTCCAAGGCAATAAATTTTTATGCGCTTAAATGCACACATGTGCATAACACACACACACACACACACACACACACACACACACACACACACACTCACACACACATACATACATACATAGAATATATACATATACTTGCATTTATGCTGCCAATAAAAGCTTTATGTGTGAGTGTCAGTCGATTAAGCATCAGATCCACGTTATAAAAAGGCGACAGACAAACAACAAACAAATGTTTACAACAAGTGACACAACCAGGCGTTGTCATGTGTATTTCATTTCAGTTTCAGTTGAAATGAAAACTACAACTTCGACACCAACTTCCATATTAAATTTTTCTCTATACAAAACTAAAGATCCTTTTAAAAAACAAACAACAACTTCACTCATAATAATAACAATGGCAAATGCAGCTGCCAAATACGAAAGAGCATTCAACTCGATTGCAGCTTGAAATGACCAAATTCAGTCACAGTTTCATATAAACGTTTGCTCGTCTATTGAGTTTTTTTTATATTAAAGTTTTATGATTTTCTTTTTGCATTAGTTCTTTCTCATGGCTGTTACGAGTTGTTGTTACTTTTTCTAATTCGAATCAATTTGCATCAAGAGCCTCATTTTATTCAATTACGTTAAATTTTGTAGTTTTTCATTTCTAAATCGGCATCTGGAGAATACAATTTTATTGAGGGAAAATATTTAACATGAAATCTAGCGGAAGGCTAAACTGCCACTCACACATGATTGGCAATAAAATCAACACTTACTTGTCATCAAGAATATACGAGTAGTTTTGAAAGCGAACAAGTTTAGTTAGAGAAGAGAATATTGTATTGAAGATGGAATTTTGCATCAGGAAAATAGTTTTCAAATTAAATTTTTGCTGGCAGGAATGTGTGTGAGGATAAATTTCGAAATTTATAACCCTAGACACGAACCAGTTGTGATTACGGGGCTCCGTTAAGCCGATAACAAGAACTGTGGCATTACGGTTACGCCATCTGCTACAAAGCAAACAGTTTATGACAGAAATATCTTAGGAAATATTTGAATTTTTTTCGAGAGCCAGGTGGCACTTCTGTCTCTGAAATATTACCACGTCTTTATTAATCAAGCAATGTAGAGAAGGGCTGTCTACGATCGGCCACCTTGGTAATAAACTGGCAGATGAGGTAGCTAGATTGGGATCTGCTTTGAACATTTCAAATGCAGTGTCAGTTGCAATTCCGCGGTATCGTTAAGCTTTTCCTGCAAAAGGCTGATTATAGATGGCATAATCTCGACACATGCATAAATAATCTCGGTAAGATAATGCGACTTTCCTACAACATAAAATATACGAGTACAATACAACTAGTAAACCAGGATCGTTAGGATACATCGGAGGCTATCGATATTAACGGGTCACTAAATGTTAAAAATACTATCCTTGAAAGGCCCCAGCAGCAGTTTTAAGGATATAGTCTTTCACTTTCTCTACGAATGTTCTATATTAGCAATCGAAAGACAAATTCATATACAATCTTTGCGAAGTATTATTGTCTAGGCGAAGTGACTTCGTATTATACTTTACGGCAACAGGATGGATCTAGTGCTATATATCACAGGACCAACAATATATCTTACATATTGCTGAGGTGAGGTCAAAAGGGGGCCTTTAGACTCTACTTGAGTTTGAACGCTTTAAACCACCAGCCAAGTAACCAAGCGATAAATTAAAGGCAAGTTCTTCCTACCTGTAAACTTTTTCGCAAGGTCTTGTAGATCTGACCAATTAAGCGAAATTGAAAATTCATATATAAATTTGTTGCCATGGGCTGAAAAATTTTGCTAGATCTACCCGACTTAAATCACAGAGTGCCTCCCAATGAGTAAAAAAAGAATATGATTTTCTTTTCGGGGACATTTAAAAACAGTTTTCTTACTTTTTTGTAATTGTCCAAAAAACAATTTCATATATTAAAAATTATTTTTATTCATAAATTTTTCTAAAAACATTTTTTATAAATTTTTCTAAAAAACATTTTACATAAATTTTTATAGAAAATTTTATTTAATTTTTCAAAAAAATCTTAATTTTTTTTAATTATTAATTCGGGTTTTATGAAAACTGACTTATATTT
This sequence comes from Germaria angustata, assembly GCA_963681545.1. Classification (NCBI taxonomy): domain Eukaryota; kingdom Metazoa; phylum Arthropoda; class Insecta; order Diptera; family Tachinidae; genus Germaria; species Germaria angustata. Next base: position 88,904,215 of record OY813000.1, on the reverse strand, counting down.
AGTAAATTATTTATAGCTCTTTTCTGAAAATGTGACACAACTTCAGTGACTGGGAGATACGAAGAAAGAATTTCTTTTTTTGTATACTCGTATATTTTATATATATTTAATGTTCTGTGCAGTTTGCGTAAATTGAGAAATTTCGTCTTTTATTAACTTTATTTTTATCTAGAAGTATTCCTGCTTCAACAATAATAAAAGTTTATCGCGTGCAACACAGAACTCCTCTGGTTTGCAATGCAATTGTTTGTCGCTTTTAGTTGCCACGTTTTTGTTCACTACTTTGGACGAGTGTTGAAAAAATAGTGAAATTAGAAAAAGTCCTGCTTGGCTTAGTGGACAATATCCTGTTGCCAAGTAATATTACTTGTGCTGTTTCATTATTTCGTTTGCATGTGTTTTGGTTTCCTCTCCTATTCGGTCGTTAATAAAGAACTTTTCCATTTACTGCTGGTACTTATTGTTTTCAATTTAATGTCATTTTTACTAGTTGTCGTTGAAATTATTGTCAGTATTACGATTACTTTTAGTATTGTTGTAGCAATTGCAGTCGTATGGTGCCTTTGTTGCTGCTGATTTTGCAGGACATGTCAAATTACAAAATAGTTTTTTAAACTGTAAATGACAAAATGTTAAATAGAGTCTTATTTTATTCAATATTTCGTTAGGATTTTATTAAGATATCTTATTATTTTTTTTTTTTTTTTTAATTTGGATTCGTTGTTTTCTTAGTGTCTTTCCAATAAGGATACTCATTTTATGAAATTAGATTAAAGCAATAAAATTAAAGGTAAGTATTCAATGTAAAAATCTTTATGGCAAGAGTGAGATTTTTTGCTTGAATAAATATAAGTTGTCGATCGTCTGCAATAAATCTTCCATTTACTTGATTTTACGATGCAGACCTTTATATTTCAATTCTTTGTGGCCACTTTTATTTTTCTTTATAAGAAATATTTTCATTTACCTTTGGAAACTTCAATCGACTACCATTTTTTCCAATTTAATATTTACATTTTTTTTTAATTCCACCCTTCTTTATTATGTGTTTACAGTCATAATAACCATTTCCTTTCCAATTTTCAATATCGGTGAGCCTTTGAGCTTTTGAAAATTGCATAAAAAGCACCAATGGCGATTTATTTTTAATTGCACAATGATGTACAAAAGCGCACAAACAAATCGAAGGCTTTTTTTTAGGGTAAAAGTAAAACAGAAAAATAAGAAATCAAATAAAACTGTAGTTCATAAAATGAGAAAATGAAGAAAAATCAACCATTAAAAATTGTATAGGGAATGCAGTCTGAAAGAGCTTTTCAGGCTACTTCTTCAATAACGCTTAAAGCACAATGTTATTTTGCCATCTTTTTTAATTTTTTTATAGGTTTTATTTGGCAGATGAATTTGATTTTCCAATTTTTATGGGAATTATTTTCAAAATCAAACACTATTTGATTTGTTTGTTTCACAGTATTTGGGAACTACATTATCATTTAAAGGTAGTTTGTGTTAATCTGTGTTTAATTAAGTTTAATAATGAAAGCCTTCGTAGACTAGTAGCTAGTGTACTAGACTGGTAGTCCGAAGGTCGCAGATCGGACTCTTGTCTCAGATTTCGGGTGTCTCTGCAGAGAAGCCAAGTAGCTTCGCAGTTTGTGTTTGTTAATTAATTAAAAAAAATGGATAAACGAATATATTGTTATACAAATATTTTTAGCCGATTGCAATAAATCAGACGAATTTTTTTTAAACTCTCGTCACTATTTTTTTGCCCTTGTTAATTTGCAATAGCAAATTGACATAATAAATTTTATTGGAAAAAAAACCAAGATAAACAATTTCTCTTGGGAAAATTTTGTTGATATAAATATTCTCTAAAGAACTTCTGTTCAGAAAAATTTAATAGAAAAAAATATTTTAAATTTTTTGTAACAAATTTTGTATTGATAATTTCTATAAATTTTCTATACCAAATTTTTTTAATGATAAATTCTGCATAAAAAATTTTGTCACGACAAATTCATATTGCTTGCCACAAATTTTCCTTAAAAAAATTTTTGGCATGATGAACTCTACCAAATTTCCGTAAAAGTGAATTCTCTAAAAAAAGAATTTTGTCATTTAAAAATTTGCCTCTGTATTTTATTTTACAAATGCAAGTAGCAAATAGATCAAAGGATATATTTTTATTTTAATAAATTTAACCAATTGTAATAATATATCTGAAGAACTTTTTAAATAAACTTTCTGTCATCGCAGTTTTCCTATAAAAATTTTTGGCCATTGTAAATTTACTAGTTAAAATTTTATAAAAACAAATTTCAAGATACAAAATTGTTTGTAGAAAAATGCAGTTTTGTTATGATAGATTTTTGTTGCGATATATTTGCTATTTAAAATTTTATTTCCTGAATTTTCTGTACCATATTTTAGCCATGGCAAAGTTTTTATAGCAAATTTGTATTGAAGAGATTCCCCATGAGTGGAAGGAACATATATAATTTCTCCACATTTTTTGGCCGCTTTATAACAATTTTGAATAAAATATTATTTAAGCTGAAGGTCTTGTTTAGTCGTTAAACAATTTTATTTGAAATTATCAATCGATAAAATTTCGATACTCATTGTGAATCATCGTGAAGAAAGTTCTGTTTGTTTAATAATAAAATTAACATTTTACATACATATAAATTAGAAAGTGAAATTTTTTTTCATATAATTTTTTCACGTGTACACAATAACAAATATTTAAAAAAACATATGTGCTGGCTCAACATATCGTAATAGAAACGAAGCATGTTAGCAGTCTAGCGATCGAGGCCAGAGTGTTCTAGACTGTAACGCTAGTCATTGCAAATTTCTTTGGAGATTAGTTTGCGGCGAGCTACAAAGTTGCGCGAACAACTTTCATGATATAGAGTTCCCATGGAGTATGGATTTCGTTTTTTCATGGGTACAACGGGCCATTACTGGCTCACCTGAATGTTCTTTTGACATAACTGACGGTCCAGTTCCGTCGTCCTAACCAATCCTGACTTAAACATTGTTTCAAATAACTAACCTTATAATAAATTTTCTACAGGATTTCAAAAAATATTCTATACAAAATCTTTGGCATAGACAAGTTTGACGTCAACATACTTATATTCTGTGGAAAATTTCTGCTAACCACAAATTTTCTGTAGAAAATATATGTCAAATTATTTACAAATAAAATAATTTTAATCGGGCAAACCGATTACAGAAAATTTTTGTCATCACCAAATTTTTGTTGAAAGGTTTTACCATCCATCTGTGAGGTTTTATTAAATATTTTTTCCATCGACATGTGTTCTATAGATTATCATAACAATCACATACTTTCAGTGTAATATTGTTCTTTTATTTTATATAAAGATTTTGATTATAATAAATATTTTTTTCAAAACATTTTAATATAAATTTTTTTAATTGTTGCCCTAACAAATTTTTTTATAAAAAATTTCTTACAAAGAATTATCTGTTTAATATTTTTGTATTAAGATATTTTCTCTATAAAATTTACGTCATAAGAAACTTACTCTAGAAAATTTTTGTCACAATAAATTTTTTATTAAAATGGAAAATATTGCACAAGGAAAATTTTTTTTATCGAAAAATACTCTATCGATATTTAGGTTACAGTCAGGCACGGCGAATATAACAAGCAAGCAGTCGTCGTGTGTTAGTTATTTTATTATTTTAAAAACTATTTTTATTTATGGAAAAATAAACGAAACATTTTTGACAGAATTCGCCTATGCCGCCTTGACCATTTTTTTTTAATATTTATTGAGAATCGCCGCTTTGAATTTATTTACCAGTTTGTGTACTTTATTTTCTGAAACCTCATGAATAAGCAGCATTTAAAAAGCAAAAAAGAGGCGACCATATCCCAAAGCTTTACCACTGATGACGAGGGTTTGTTCATCCACTTTTTTATTTGAGTTTTTTTTAATACAATTCTATGATAGTCATTCATAATGCCACATATAGCCAACGGAGGAAGTTAGCAACGTGTGCCAATGACTAATTATAAAATGTTTGATTTCCCCAGATGACAACGATTGGCTATGGAAGGAGGAGGAAGTAGAAAAAAACAGCAATTTTTGTACAACGGGAATACAAAAAAAGGATGATGGAAAAAAATTAAAAGCGACCATGAAATAATGTTAAGCTTCATAAGGTAAGAGTAAATTTATGTTAGATAAACCAAAGAAATAATATTTTTTATAAACACGATAAATATGGTTAGAATTGGCAAACAAGTAATTTAGAATAATTTATAAAATAAATTATATTTTCTTCTTTAGATATTTTAATATCAAGGCGCCGAAAAGTGAGATCCATTAGGGGATTTTGAAAAGTTTCAGTAGCAGATTTATTTATATTTCAATACACTAGACATCATCAACAAATTCGTTTCTATTCTATCTTCGCATCTTGTACTTTTCTTGAGGACACATTAGTGGCAGCCATATCTATGTGCTTTACTTGTTAACAGCTGCTTCAAACGAACAAACGTTCACAATATTGAAGTTGATGAAATAAAGCATTTGTATTTCTTATTTCTTTATAACACTCAATACGAGTATTTCCTCCAACTCCTCAAACCTTAGCAAAAAAAAGAACTTTTTTACCTTAAATATTTTCTTCATTTACTTATGCTTTGTTACTTTTATCATCATCATCATCATCATTATAATCATTATCATTTACATTTCGATTACTCAATGGAATTGCAACAATGTTCTAAAATTTTCTTTGGCATTCCCTTTGCAACTCTCTGCCTTTTCTCGTTGGTTATATATATACACACATACATAAAAGTATTTATGAAAGCGGAGATGTTTGTGTGCGAGTGTCATTTGAAGAATTTTTTATAGAACTTAGAAGAAATTTCTAACTGAAGCTCTCTTCACTGTATCAATTTTTAGAAAAGTTATAGAGCGTATAAGAAGTACAAAAGGTATAAGATGTGTAAAATATAAAAAGAATAAGAAGGTATTAGAGAAAAATATACGTACAAAAGGTACAAGGGCGGGTCAATAAGTCCGTGATTTTTGAACTTCCCGCCTCATAACTAAAAGCGCAACCGAAAAAAAGCATTACTCAAACACCGCACCATCAGTCTCAATGGTACAAAAGTGGTTTAGTGAACGTTCTGAAAGACTAGTTGTCGGTCCGTACGCCCGAAACAATTGCAAAATTTTACGATATGATGTTAACCTCTAGGAGATTGAAAGTACGAGGGAGATTGTAGAAGCCAAAGGCATATCACATGACTCAGGGGTTTCAATTTTAAATTGTTACATGGGTATGAGAGGACACAAACGACCACAAACGGAATCGTGTGGTAAATTCCTAGGAGCGATTTTTGTTGTTCAACTGCAATATGGTACATTTTTTGTGCCGTAGATCGTAGATCGAATAGCAATAACCGACCCTTTTGAGGGTAGTTAATTCGGATTTAGATTAATAATACGCTTTGTAGGGTGTTTGTGAACATAAAAAAATCAAACATTTCATAATAAAATGAAAAATCTAATACATACTAATGTTTTCTTATTGTAAATTCATACATGAAGTTGATGTGATTCCCTGGTATGGCTGCACATAATTTCGCACATTAAAAAATCTATATAAGTATATATATATATATATATATATATATATATATATATATATATATATATATATATATATATATATATATATATATATATATATATATATATATATATATATATATATATATATATATATATATATATATATATATATATATATATATATATATATATATAGAAAACTGCTGCAGACAAAAAAGCAAGTGGCATGAGTTAATGAATTATATGATGTGCATGGAATTATAAGAAAAATACACTCAGAACATACACAATAATGACACTACAATAACGACAACGACAGTAGCAAAAAAAGCTACCGCCGTACCAAAAAGAACTAAAAGAAAAAGACAATTTTGCGGATTACCCCGGGTATGTGAAAGCATATGAATGATTTGTGGTTGTTAGAAATGAAGGGAATCGAAAAAAGTGTGCGGAGAAAGGAAAAGGATGTCGTGTAGGAGGGATTGCAATTTGAAGTAACGTAATCAAGATTTTATTCGTGTTACTTGTGCTGATGCTGTTGCTCCTGGCTTAGTGTCGTATATTATATGAGGAATGATTTGGTATTTTGTTTTTAATTTTATTTGATTTGAAATTTTTATCTTACGGATTTCTCTGTTATTAATCACATCAAATCAAAACTTGAAAGAAAATGTTGCCATAATGAGTTTTATTTTCATTTATGTAATTTATTTAAATTTTTTCTTTTTTGTAATTGCTTGCTTCAATTGAGATTTACATTTGGAAATGTTAGATGGAAAATTGTTGGCTGAAATGAAATAGAAAGAATGTTGCAAAGTTAGACGCCTAGAGACATAAAAGGAAGATCTCAACAGCCATTCAAATAAATAAAAATATTTCTCATATAAAGTTTAAACAAGACCATCATGTAAAATTCCTTAAAGGCACCATGTAAATAATTTGAAATAATTAAGTATTCGATCCTGTAAAATTATTGTATTTTAAACAGGAATTTGCTGGCTACTTGGAGAACCAACTGCATATATAAACTTGACATTCTCAGCAAGGTTCACTGAATAGAAAGTATTGGGTTTCGAAGTGGCACAATATCGATCTTCACCGACAGCTGCAAAATAGACACTGATACTGGTAACCGTCATATACTGCGATGGTTTTGGTTTTTCGGTATCACTCCAGTTACTTCCAATGTATTCCAGGCGGAGATATACGCCTTAATAAAGGCTAAAAAAAATTGCAGTTAGTATGGCCGCTATCAGGGCTCTTAATTCGAAGGTTATTAACAATGATACCTCACTCCTTTTGAACTTTTTGTATCACAGACATCTGTCCCAAAACAGAATGTAACTCTCATGTATGGGCCGGAACTTCAAATTCTATTTTAGCGTTACTCGAACCAGTGCAGGAGGGGACGAAGAGGCTCATCGGTGATTGTAGTGCAGCTAACACTATTAACATACTGGATCATCGACTCAATGTGGGATGTGTTTTACTGATTTATAGTTCTTGGAATGGAATGTGTTCTGATCAAATCATAAAAATTTTTCCCAAAACCCACTCTTGTTTGGGAACAACGCTTTCTTTATTAAAATCATACGCATTACTGAGAAAATTCAGTCTTTATTCGAACTGTTTGTGTGTGGAACGAATTCTTGCAGATATTTTTCCTGTCACTACAAGCGCGGAAGAGTTCAAGTAGAATGCCCACAAACACTACTCCCTCTATCCACACCACCATAAATTGTTTTCCTACTACCAGTAGAGTGCATTGCATTAGCGAGGGCCCTTCCCAGAGTACTGGTCTAATTAAAAAAAATTGTTTTAGCAGAACAATTTTCTATTGAAAAAGGACAACTTTACACAATAAATTATGTTAACAAGACACTGTCTTACAGCATAAGTCACTTTGCTCTATAAAAAATTTTCTTAACATTCAAAATTTATACAAAAAATGTCTGGAATAAATATTTCATTTAAGTAATACAGCAAGTTTTTGATTTTAATTTAATTTCCTCGTTAAAATCATTCAAGGAAACTGCTGTCTCATTAAGTATTTCGTATTTTCTTGAAATGTTCATGTTGTTGCAATTTTTCTCATGTTTGAAATTAACCACATTCATACGTCTGACTTTGTGGTTAACAATGTCATCATATATGCGTTACGGTCATTAATTACCTTCATTCACATGCCTTGTCAACATCTTCAGTTAGTAGTTGGCAACCGAAAAAAGCAACAACAGCAATAATCAAGGACAAAGGAAGAGTTGCAATTGCAAAAGCCATGATGATTGCAAATATACCCGTACAATAGTTGCATGTGGAGGCCAAAATAATTTTACAAAGAATAGATAAAGCATCCTCTTATAAAAAAGTCAATGACATTTTGACAAAAAAGTCACTCTACAAATAAATGACTAGCAAGAAAAAATGTCTCCCTTTCTTGAGAAAAGCCATTAAATACATTAAGAAGCGAATAAATAAAATTCAGCATATATTTGAAATTTGTTGTATGTGAAAATATAACAATTTGACACCCTTTGATATTCTATGCAATCCTTAGTCGTAAGGATTTTTGTATAATTTTATGTATTGTTGCAATCATCCTTGTTGCACGCACGCTATACTACTATAGATGGGAAAATAAGCAGAGGCCAGCCACCAAAACAACCAAGAGATAGACATGAGTGACTTCTAGCGATAAGAAACAGTTGCATACAATTTATGATACAACACACGCTCATACCTGACATGCAATAGAATACAAAGCAGCAGCAATACATTGATATGACAGTGTGTGTAATGTGTGTGTGTAAATACATTCACACAAAACCTTGTACCACAAATGTGGGCCCTCATGCCACCTTAAGGAGTGTGTTTAAATGACACTTTGAATGCTTTAAGTTTCTTAATTTGAAAAAAGTTAGCATAAATGTTATACTTAAAATAGGGAACAGACATCTCGACATTAATTTCGAATTCGGAAATAGACAATATTTTCATATTTTCCCTAATGTTTAAATTCATAACAAAAATATAACTTTCAGAATTACTTCAAAATCAGAGATTTCTTTAATATGAAAAAACGAAGAAATTGCAATTTAAAATTTAGAATTTTGAAATGCCAAGCACCATATGATATAACTTTGTGTTATTGCGAAAAAAAAAATATATCTATGCGTTTTTGGGACTTGTTCGAACCTTAATCATCAACTAACTTTCTTTCATACTGAATACGTACCATTCGGCGCAAGAGTAACGTCATATTTAAAAATGGTTACCATTTTGTTATTAAAAAGACCTCTGTTTTTATTAAAAGGTTATTTAAAATGATAATATTAATTGCAAAAATCAATATCCCTTAAATGTTCACCTGCCGAATTGATGGGCAATTGTGCTCATTCTACGGCATTTTGAATTGTTGCTCGCAAAATATCGAACACTAAGTGGATGATTTCTTCTTCATTGTTAGCTTTCAAGATTTGCAAGATTCGTGGTTTGTTGAGCTCAATGTGATATTTTAAAAAGCCTTAAAGGAAGTTAGATGTGGAAAATTCTTCAAAACGGGAGATCACTCCACCCGAAAATTGGTTTATCAAAATATCTATCATTGTCTAATCTGTGTGAACGGTTGCTAAGACCTGTTGAAACCAACAGTGATCGAGATCCAATGCAGCAACTGGCGGAGAAACAAGTAACGCTTAAAATTTATTTAAAAAAAAAATGGGTTAATTGCTTTTCCAATGCCAATGCCGCACAAAACAGTCACTCTTCAAGCACTTCATATGGATTCTATGGGCCCCAGCAAAGCAAATTTTATTCGTTAAATTAACCGTACAGGCTTCGTTGCTCATTAAGATTGATACGAAATCAACTACTTATTGCACCAAGTTAAATTTTGTCCGACCGTCAGCAGTCATCAATTTCTGAACAATTTGCACTTTGTAGGAGAACCTAAATTTCACCAAACTTCGCTGCAAAGAACATCTGCTGAGGCCTATCTATGTGCATCATAGTTTCGTTTTTTTTATTCTCTCTGAGGTCGTCGGCAACAGCAGAAATATTCTGTATCGAAGGAGCAATACATGAGCAACATCTCTACGATGTACAACGGCACGAGGTGCTCAGTCAAACACTTAATTGTTCAACGACGAAATACAAGCTGCGTTAAAACAGACTGAACATTTTTCAAATAAGCAGTAGCAATATTTCCACGTTCTTACGTTGTGTATCGCTCCATTGCTTGTTGACAAGCAGTTATCTATATATCTAAATCATAAATGGTAAAGCACAGTGACATATGACGCCATCTGCCAAAATTTCACCAGATTTGTCATTGAAATTTTTTTCAAATTACTTTCGTATAACAGCTCAAAGAATTTAGACAGGGAAACACTAATGATATAAAAAAGTTCGAATTGTCATTAGTACAATATCAATTAGAAGCCTCTATTAGATTTTAGATTGAATCATAATTGAAACAAAATTGCGCAGTATTCCTATTATAAGAACGGCTTTCAAGGCCCCTAACGGTAATATCTATAATACGTTGTTTACATATACTCGTATTACATGACTTCCAAATATTTTCATATGTAAAACTTAGTTCGCAGGTTCAAAAAAAATTCTAATTAAAAACACACCTTAATTTGGTACCTTTCAGTAAATTCAAAAATTCGAAATTTACTTCGAATATTTAAACTTAGCTCAAGATGCCAAAATTTTTGAATTCTTCTCTTTGATAAAACCAACATAATAATTTTTTTAAATCAATTAGACGGATATTTCGAACACACATACGTTGTACAAAATGGAAATTTTTCCCACTAAAAAGTTAGTAAAATCCATCTCTTTTAGAATTCATTTGATCTTTAGCATAAATTATCTTGTTAAAATGGCAATCCTAAGCTTAGTTTGACTTTTTTACTTTCATAGAATATCAAGCTGAGCTCCCCTGGAGGTATAATTTGATGTGTTTTCATTAGACCATTATTCGGCGCCATCTCTACAAACCTTCTGGTATAGAAATGAGAAAATTTAGCTTTTTCATAAAGGAAAATGCATTTTCAACTTCAGTGAAGCAGAAACTATACTCACACCCACTTCCTTCGACATGCAGGGACATGCCGCACAATGGGTAAGAAATTTTTTTGGATGAAAAAAAAAATTATTTCTCTTAATGATATTGTATAAAATTAAAGTTAAGATTTAAAAATAAGTGGAATGGATACTACTTCCGCAATACAGTGAAGAGTATCCAGATTTGTTAACCGATTTTATAAAGAAGGAGATTATCAATTCCTGTATCTTTTTTTACTTTTTTAATGTTAGTACACGCATAACTTTATCATTTGTAAACTGGTTTTCATTTTTTTAAGGATTTGCTTGCAGTTAGGTCCTACAATTTTTCGAAAATCGAACGGGCAATTTACCCTACCGAAATATTGATTTTAGCATAGCTCTCATATTTATAGGCCAATTTTCAACATAATAATTTTTTTGAAGGCTTTAATTGCAGTCAGGTCCCATAATTTTTTCTCGGAAATCAGACGGGCAATTCTCCCTCACGAAATACTGATTATCGCATGGCTCTCCTATTTATAGGCCGATTTAAATAAAAAAAATTTATTTAAAAATGTGGCTTGCAATTCGGTTTCATAGAAATTTAAGTAGAAATCACACGGATAAAATGGCCGCCCGAAATATATATTATAACATGCGGCCGCCTTGTATGGACCTATTTCAAAAAAATATTTGAGTATGTATTTGAAATTTTTCTGGAAGTAAATTATAAACAAGAAATGGATTATATCGGTTTCTAATTTAACCATTAGTTGCTTCACTTTCGTATGTGTATGTTCTGCAAATAAGCTATTGGGTGATTAATCTATAACAAAAATTGAATATTTGTTTATCAATGAGCAGTAAAAAGGTTGTGGTGTTTTGTTTTTGACTTTCAGCTCTCAAAACATGGCTAGAAAGCCAAGCTTTCGTTACATATCATCTGCTGTTTCGATTTAGGTTTAAGCAGCTCTCAACTGGCGCCAATTTAATTAAAGTCGCTGGAGTCATTTGATAGATATTGTTACCGAAAATTTTCGAGTATGGCCTAAAAATCTTGCAAATCTAAGCTCCAAAAACCGAGTGCTGCCAGTTAAATATAATCGGTTTGTTTATTCAAAAAATGCTGTCAAAAAATTTCGTAACCAGTGTGTTTTTAATAACTACGAAAATTCGTGTCAAATCGGAAACAGTGTTTTTAAAAATAACTCCAAAAAATAAACTACAAATCAATGTCATAAATTCTGTTACTTTTTTAACTCTTAAGACTGGTACAAATGTTGTAAATTCTATTCATATCGGGTAACTAGTTTTAAAGATGTTGTTTTCGAAATGTGTTGGGAAAAAGGAACTACTAAAAATATCAAAACAAAAAAATTCTTGTCAAATCATATTCTTAAATTCAGTAATTTTTTAAGACAATGTTAAAGCCGCACTATATTTTTTTTCTAGAGGTATCATCGTTGAAAATGACAAATCCGAATATATTCTTCAACTCGGTTTTAGAAATTTAGTAACTTTTTTGCACTTTTAATACTGCCTTAAATGTTGTAAATTTTATTTTGATTACCTACAATTGATTTTAGAGATATTGTCCTAATCTTTAAAATAAATCCAAAGAATTTTATCAGATCAATGTAAATTTCATATAAGTCGGTCACTTAATTCTAGAGACGCTGTTGTAGAAAATCTGGAAAAATAGTGCTTATTTTATATAACTCCGAAAAAAATTCTTCATATAGGTTAATTGCATAAGCCCAGTCGTTTTTTTTCTTTACTTTTAGGGCTATAAAAAATTCATTAAAGTTCAACTAAATCCATTAACAAGCTCTGGAGATATACATAGATATCGAGATTTTTCAACTCCGAAAATAATGGCAAGTATTGGGTTTTATAAAATCAAAAAAATGTTAACTTTTGAAATTATTTCGAAAACTTAAATAAGTAAGTTGCTTAACTGGTTTTAAAGATATTGTCCAAATTTTTGGATAACAGTCCTGTCAAAAAGACAAAGGAATCGTGATTGGTTTCTCACTTTGTGGATTTTAAGAAATGCATTTAAACTGATTCGTTTAATAAGTTTAAGAGATGTCCTTGTCGAAATATGACATTACATTACAAAAACCATTATTAAATCGAGTTAGATATTCTCAATGTGAGTTAGATATTCTCAATGAAAGATGTCCTTATAAATTTTCCGATATAATTTATACTTCACACAAAATTTATTATTTTTTTTTTACTTCCTGGTCCACCGTGTGCAACACTTTCGCGTTTCCAAATATTTCTGTTTGCCAGCGTCTCACTGTGTATGAGTATTTCTGTTTCTGTTTGAGAAATTGTAGTCATATGAAGTGTTATGTGACTAGAAGTTGCGGCTGCAGTAGGTGGATATAAGTGCAAGTATGCATGTTCATGTTTAGTTGATATTTGTCGTCTTGACACCCTTTTTTGTCAGTAATAGAGTGGCTGCTACATTCTTTGCTGAAGCTGTTTCTGGCTCTGTTCTTATTTAAGTTGTTGTTGCTCTTGTCGTTCTTTATGGTGTTTGTGTTATTGTTATTGCTTTTGGGAAGTAGCAGACCTCTTCTTTGTTGCTATTAATATTTATGCTATTGTTGCTGTTGTTGCAAGCTGTATTTCAGCTAAAGCATTTGTTAAGTTTTTGGACAGCAGTGGCAATTTGCGTGTATTTGACTTAAATGACTTTCGTATGTAAAGCGTTGCAAGCATATAAATACCAAAACTACACTATACACGATTTATACACACTTTGCGGATATATGCATTCACAGTCATTTACTTATACACTTAAATATGCAAAAGCACACACCACCTTGAAAACATGCATGTCACTAAGTACAAAGCAGTGCTTGTATTTGAAAAAGAATATTGGAGAGATTCTTAAAGTGTAAAAGAAATATGACTTAAAAATCAACTTGCTTCACTATATAAATATTTGTTATCTAAAGTTTTATTTTATTATTACTTTCCTCGCATACTCGTGTTAGAAACTAATTCCAACAACCATAATAGCAAACTTTTCTTACATTCTAAAAGCCCTTCTCTCGCAGCCTTCCTACCTTCCTTAAATGTGTCCATTTGTTTACGAAATTTAACTTAGCTCTAAAATAAACTACACTTGGACCTGAGTTGCATTCCCCTCCTGCTGTTTAATGTTGTTTTTTGTCAAAGGTTTTTGCGGTTTCAGTGGTCTTTTGTTGCAACTACTACTTATTGTCATGCCAGTGTTCTTCTAAACACTATTCATGACTGTTTAGCTGTGTGGCTTTTCTTGTTTGTATCCCCTTTAAATGTCAATGTGTTTGTATGTCATTTGTTCTCTTTTATTTTTTCATTTCCAGAGACACCAAATCTCTGTATGACAATCTGTATACGCATGTAAGTATGTATGTGATACACTCCAGCCACATAAATTAGTGGATCTTTGGATATATTTTTTCTAGTAATTTATTTATTCATTCATTCATTTTGTAAATTGTGAACTTATTTTTGTTGCACGTTATTTAGTGTATTTGCTGCTTTATGTGCTTGATTTTCGTATTTGTATAGTGTTTTGTTTGGAAACCGATAAATTTTCTAAAATTGCATTCTAATTTGTATTTGCAACAAATTACTGGGTTGATCTCTCTGCCAGTGTGTTGCAAAGGCGTGGTGTTCATATGCTGTATTTGTAGAATGTTTAACTGAGGAAACGAATTAGTTTAAATTTATTTTCGCAAGCAATTTAAGTGAAATTTATGGTAAAAGAAGCTGGATATTTAAGAAATTGTTTAATGGTTTTTCAAGCACTTAATATTTTAAATGCTTGAGAAAAACAGCAAATATTCTTCAAATTTTCATTAGTTCATATAGCAATGAAAATAAATTCGAAATTAGATGACTCTATAAATGTTAATTATTAAACACCTGTCATGACATCAAATCAAGATTGTTCTATTTTAAGTATAGAAAACTAGAAAATAAATTTTCCTCAATGTGAAAACTGTTGGCGTATGATGAATACCTGGGAATTAAACAACAATCATACGCAACCTTTTCAATTTTAAGATTCTATGAAGGCTATTAAAAAATTTAAATAGGATATATATCCAATCCGATTTTTTTAAATCGTCGTAACAAATCATCTTTTCACGGCCTTAAGCCGTTACTTCGTAGTAAAAAATGTTGTAATAACTGAAATTTTTTTTATGTAGACAACCATGTTCTCAGGATAATATACAAATTTATCTCATCAGTACATTAAAAAAAATTGTCTTCTTAAAGCATTTTACGAGAGAATATGTTCTTGACAACACACATTTTGTGTAGAAAATTGCATTTGGAGGATAAATTCAATAGAATATGAATCATATTCGTCCTTTAATTTCTTTCATTATTAGCAAATAGTACTTGGTTGACCAAACTCTACCCGGAGTTCATGATTTTTTTTACCTTCACTGAGGGCATATTTCTGCCCACCATTGTGTTTAAAATATATTCCATTTCATTTTAATATTTTTGCTCAGAAAATCCTTTCATTTGGTATTCATTTCAATGAAATGTTTCAAATCCGCCGATGTAGGGCGGCAACCATTTGGAATTTTGAATGATTAAATTTTAGTTTGAATTTTCTTTTAAGAAAACCATTACATTTGATACCTAAAATTGCTTTAAAGAATTTGTTAAGCACACGGGGACGATACCAAGTGAGATAAATTTTTCGTACCCGAAAAGCTCTAGACGGTAAATATCAGGGACATTTTTAGAGCCATTTTCGAGAAACAAATTACATATAAATACACAAGAATTTTCCATTTAAAGTTATTCGATTAAATCAGAACGGTATTCATAGGATGCTTCTCTAAAAATTGCCTTAACACAACTATTTTTAATAGAAACTTGTCTAAGGTTGATACTTTTGTATAGAAATTTTTCTTTAGAAGGTATTCTTCTGTAGAAAATTTTCTATAGAATCCATTTTTCTGTTGGAAATTGTATAAGGTATGCATTTTTCGTTGGACATTATCTTAAGAGGTCATCTTTCTATTGAAAATTAAGAAGGTACTTAAGAAGGTATTTTTTATTAAAAATATATTATCTTAAGATGGAATTTTTCTAGAGAATATTACTAGAGAGTGTACTTTTCTGTAGAAAGTTTCCTTTTAGCACTTTTTTGTTGTCCTTTGTATGTTAAAAAATCTTCTTAAGAGAGCATTTTTCATTAGCAAATTGCTGAAGAAACAACTTTTCATAGATAATTGCCAAAACACATTTCTATAAGAAAAATAACATTGCAAAAAAATGTTTGGATACCAAATTATCTTAACGCAGCACATACTATAGAAAACAGTCGTCACAGGACAAACAGTTTTCAATAAAAGATTGACTTAAAAACGCATTTTTATAAAAAAATTAAAACTTTCATGCCTACGGGGTCAATGGTGAACAGCACTCGACTTGACTACGGCGCCGTAGGTGCCATCGGTGAGCGGCGACGCAGCAAATAATAAAAGTACATAATTATATGAAATATGGATACTGATAAATTTTTTAATAATAACATTGTTACTATAATGGGCAACGTTGACCCCATCAGGAAATACAATTCAAGCATGATTGTTTAATTAATTTTATTTGCTGCAAATAATATTTTAATACAATAATCTTAGCAAATGAAAGATAGCTTAGAAGTCAACGTATTAATTATCCTGAAAGGACTATTCTAAAAACAATATTCTTTTCTGTAGGAAATTGCCTAAGGGAGGCACTTTTCAAGACAAATTGCAATCTTTTAGAGAAAGTTCTACTGGAAATTCACTTTACTACAGAACGTTGCCTCAAGAAGGATCGTTTTTTTTTTATTATTATAAGAAATTATTTTCTGTCGACAATTGACTTAAGGAAAAACGCTTTTCTGAAAAAAGTGAAAATTTCTCTCTAGTAAAATATCTGTGAAGCACACCTTTCTATAGAAAAGTATTTTAACACGACGCTGGAATGCACTTTTAATTTTCGCAAAAAAACTACTTCTCCCCGAAGAACATTTTTTGCTGTGAAACACTATTTAATGTCACGGCCGCAGGGACCAGTGAGGTTTCCGTCTAGCTCGCTATTCTGAGAGCAACTCTCAGCGGGTACCAACCCTTCTCACTGGGTGCACCGTACACCAAAAAAAAAACATAAGCTGAAAATTAAAACTAAATCAAAGTTATAAATGACGAAACACCATACACTATATACAAATAGATTTTCCGTTAGTTCATTGCAGCCGATGTAGTGCTTCTATAGTGCCCGCCCAACCATGTCACCATTTATTTCCTCTGATACTTCTGTTGGTGACCCACTTAAAGAAAATTATAAATTTTGTCTTAAGAATTGTCTTGAAAACACCATTTTCTATAGAAATTTGTACCACTAAAATAATTTTCCATAAAAATGTTTCTTGCCAAAATACTATTCTAAAAAATTTTTCTTAAAATACACTTTTCTATTATAGCAAATCGTCTCAAGAGAAAACTTTATTAAAGAAAATTGTCTAAACAAGAAATTTTTCTGTAAAAAGTAATCGTATGGGAAAACTCTATTCGCAGTAAAATGTTTTGATGTAATTTTTCTACAGAATATACTTTAAAAAATTGATCTCTAGAAAATTGTCTTGCGAAAATAATTTACTGTGTAAAATTTACTTATCAAAACACTTTTCTATAGAAAGTTTTTTTTTCAGAAAATTATCTAAAAAAAATATTTTTATATAGAAAACCGTTCCAGCAAAATAGTTTTGTAATAGAAAAAAATCCTGTTAACAGGACACTTGTCCTTAAAAATACAACTTTCTATACAAAATTTTGTATAGAAATTACATCAACAAAACAATTTTCTATGGAAAATATATTTGAACTTTTGTATTTGTTAAAATTTAAAAAAGTTCAAATATTTTTTGTGCACAATTCCGATAAATTGCAATAGAAAATAATTTTATTAAATAGTTTCTTAATAGAAATTCGCTTTGAATACACTTTTATCTCAAAAATGTTGTTTAAAGCGAAACGTTTTATAAGAGAGATATAGATTAGTCGACTGCCGACGTACTCGGACGTGTTTTTTCTTGCTCCGCGTTTGATATTTTAAAAACTGTACTTGTCAAGAATTTTAAAATAATACATACATATGTATATAGTATATAAAAACTGTTTTCTTTTCGTTTTATACATATCTTTTCGTTTTATATATATACACATAATATATAAATAAATACATGCAAAGTGCATAAAAGTCAAAAGTTATGTACATATGTATGTATAATCCTCTGTGCTAACATAAACATACAATAACATCAACAACATCAACAACAATAACAATTTTATCTTCTTTTAAATTCTGTTATTGAAAGTAAATCGTTGCCATCTATTTAAATTTTTGTTTGTTTTACTCATCTTAACTTTAAATACCCATAAATATTACTATGGCTTGCTTGGCAAAAAACTGTCGCGTTAAAGGTGATGATGATAGAATGATTGTTTGTTGGCTATGTCACGAATTTTGTCACTTTAAGTGCAGTGGTTTATCTGGACTAGTAGCTGAAGCCATTACCAAGAACAATGGACTGTCTTGGTGTTGTGATAGCTGCAGGAAAGTTGGAGTAGATTTTTACCGTTTTTTCAATAATCAGAAATCAAAATTTATTGAAATTCAAAATGAAGTTTCTAAGCTAAATGATTGTATTGTGGCTTATGGTAGATTGTTTAATGAGTTCACATCTCTAGACAATTTGAAATCCCCTCCGCAACCAGCTCAAAAACGTCGTAAATCGCCAAGAAATAATAATAATAACAATAATAATAACGAATATAAGGAGAAATGTGATGAGCAACCTGATTCTGAGTGCAATCCGACAACATCTGTGACTAAAGTTTGTGATTCATATCCTTCAATAAATATTGAAACTAGTGATGATTCTCAAAGCTATGCTGAAGCTGTTGTTAACACTGCTCCCAAAAATGATCAGTGTTCTAGTGGCCGTGCCTTACAACTGGATCCTGACGCAACTGTTTATGCTTCGCTTCAAGCAGTGGAGCCAAGAAAATCGATTTTCATTTCTCGTCTTGCAAGTGACACATCACCTGATTCTATTATTTATTATGTTAAAAATAAAATTGGAAACGAACCTGATATTTCTGTACAAAAATTAAATTTTTCTGAACCTAGATCTATATCTTCATTCAAAATTACTGTTACGGCTGATATATACAAAATTTTAATTCAACCAAATTTCTGGCCAGTACATACTCTGTTCGTGAATACGTGTATCGAAATAGATCACAAAATGTAGGTGTAATCCCTCAACTTCAACCTAATGTGTCAAAAAACTAAGTTCATCTACCGATTATGTTTCTTTTGTTTACCAAAATGTACGTGGCTTGAGAACAAAACTGTCAACCTTATATATGGAAAGCTTCAACATTGATCATCATGTCTTGGTTTTTACAGAAACATGGCTTAATGAAAATATTTTAAGCTCTGAAATTCTCTGCAATAATTTCAATATTTTTCGCTGTGACCGTGGTACCATAACTCCTGGTGGTGGTGTACTTATCGCAGTTTCTTCTATTTTTGCCTCTGAGCTTGTAACTTTTGATTCATCGTATGATATTGAATTTGTATCGGTTTTAATAAAACTTCACTGTAAACGAGTATATGTATCTTGTTCGTATGTGCCACCTTCTTCTCCGCAGATTGTATACAGCAAACATGCAGATTCTATTGCTGACTTGGCTCGTTGCGCCTCGATTGGAGACTCTGTTCTTGTTTTTGGAGATTTGAACATGCCTTCAGTTAACTGGAGATATCTGCAGGATGATAAATACTTTGTTCAAATAAATCAGTGCTCAATCTACAATGATTGTTTAAACGTCTTTTATGACCTCAGCCTGTATCAAATAAATGGCATTACCAATAACTGTGGCAGAATATTAGACCTAATTTTTGTTAATGAACAACAGAATTGATCTTTGAAACTCTTCGTAAACCCGTCGAACCAACGCCAATTAAAAATCAAAAAATATACTCGTTAAAACATACTAATTACGATATGTTAAATCAGTTGCTTATTGACACCGATTGGCACAACATATTAGGATGCTGTAACGAAGTTGATCATATGTGCAATACCTTTTACAATAAATTGTATTCTTTCATTGATTTATTTGTTCCAAAATCTATACCTATGCGAAGAACTGGTCCACCTTGGAATAATAAACGTTTGGCTCTATAGAAAATACAAACAATCTGGTTCCTCTGTTGACTACATAAGGTACTCTACCAGTCGCGCTATCTACTCCTCGCTTAATAAATCATGTTACACCAATTACATAGATACTATGAGATACAATTTTAAGCTAAATGCAAAATCGTTCTATAAATTTGTTAACTCTAAGAAAAAAACAAATAACCTCCCCTCTACTCTGAAGTTTCAACAAACGGAATCAAGCGACGATCATATCATTAGTAATTTATTTGCTAATTTTTTCTCTACAACTTATTCAAATGCATCCTATGATGAGTCGTGTAATTATCCATTCAAAATACGCGCCAACCTATCAGTATCAATTCCATTTACTGATATTCCAACAATCACGAAGGAATTAAAAAGTCTTAAGTTTTCGTTCAACTCTGGTCCTGATAAAATACCAAGCAACATTTTAATCAATTGTGCGGAGTCTTTTGCTTCCCATTTAGCACTTTTATTTAATGCCTCAATCAAATATGGCAAATTTCAGAGTGTCTGGAAGAACTCGTTTATTACTCCATAGTTTAAGGCAGGAAATAAAGCTGATATTGCAAATTATCGTGGCATTGCAAAACTGAGTGTTATTCCAAAAGTATTTGAAAAAATTATTACCGAGAGCTTATATTATAAAGTAGCAAATTTGATTTCCCCCTTTCAACATGGGTTTCAAAAAAGATGTTCCACAACTACAAATCTCCTTCATCTTACGACTGTTATTTATCATGGATTTATGCAACAAAAACAAACTGATGTAATATATACTGACTTCTGTAAGGCTTTTGATAAAGTTAATCATAAGCTTTTGATAACTAAACTACACTTACTGGGTTTTACGGATAATAGTACTATATGGATTTATTCATATTTAAGCAATAGAGTTCCTCAGGGAAGTCACCTTGGTCCACTTCTTTTTACATTGTTTATCAATGATTTACCAGATGTTTTTCTTTCATCCAAAGTTTTGATGTACGCTGACGATGTAAAAGTTTTTCACTGTTATCGTCAAAAATCTGAGCAACAACTACTACAAAATGACTTAAATCGTTTTACATGTGGTGCAAAATTAATCACATGGAACTCAACTTTAAGAAATGCAAATACATGCGCTTTGTTCGTAATTGTCCCATAGCTGCTTGCTACTTTGTTAAAAATTATCGGCTAGAGTTTGTTGATAATATCACGGACCTTGGAATTTTATTGGATTCAAAACTCAATTTTATTCCTCATATAAATATGACGGCAAACAAAGGCAGAGGTTTATTAGGTTTCATAAAACGATGGGCTAAAGAGTTTAATGATCCATACATTACGAAAAGTCTCTATACCACGCTTGTAAGGCCTGTCCTGGAGTATGGTTCGGTACCCTATTTATAATAAACATTCTGACGCTATTGAATCGGTGCAAAAACAGTTTTTGATTTACTGCCTTCGTGGACTAAACTTTAATCCTAGAAATCTACCATCTTATTCTGCAAGGCTTGCTCTAATTAAGCTACCATCCCTTAAAAGCCGTAGGATCGTGCTGAACATCTCGTTTATTCTGAACATAATTAATGGCAATGTATGCTCTGGATTTTTAATCAACAATCTAAATTTTAATGTTCCACAACGACCTTCACGTCATTTAATTCCTTTATCGGTTGTATTTGTTAGAGCTAACTATGCTAATGCTGACCCACTGAGAAGAATGTGTAACGATTTTAACAAATTTTATAAATTCATTGATTACTCTACATGCCCTACTGTTATAAAAAATAATCTACTAGTATACTTAAACTCATAACTTATTGTAAATTTTAAATTTTGTAATTATTTTAATTTTTGTTCAATTTTGTTTAATGTCTATTGTCTTGTTAACATACATACATATGTACTTTGTTAATTTATATGTCTGTAAGGAGTATTTTCCATAGACAAATAAAATTAAAATAAAATAAAATAAAAAAATAAAATAAAAAATAAAAGTCAAGCGTGAGAAAATAGACATGTCGACGTAACTCTTTACGTCATGAAATATTAATAAACATCTTTTTAGTATTTATATATTTCCCAATTACGTTTTGTAGTTTAGGACATATTTATTATAAATATGTATTCATATTTGAGAAATGTTATGACATATTTCTAGGGAGATCCTGATAACACTATTATTTATTATGGGAGGAGGCATATCTCATTTTAAAGACAACTCATCATAGATTTTTGTTCTGTTAAGACTTTTCACCGAAAACGAAGTGGCTTATAGAAAAATTTATTTTGAAACATATTTATATTTCCAAAGTAGGAAAACATATTTATAATAAACATTCCGTATCATTGTAGTCAAATTAATTTTTACAGCCTATATTTTTATTATTAAACTAACCAAAAAGCTTTAATATGAATGCAAAAAAACATTCCGTTTAAAGTTTTCAATAACAATAATAAAACAGAAATTCAATAATAGACCACAAACAACCTTTAAAATATCAGTGACATCCTGCAAAGGCAAACTTGCACCACTGATGACAATAATGATCCTGGTCAACAAGAACGGCAACATTGTTATTACCATCAACAAAAACATTATCCCTTAGAGTTGATATTTTAAACTGCATGGATTGTGTTTCTGTTTATGTTTGTGCAACTGTAGTCGGTGTTGTTGTTAATTTAATTTACATAATGTTAACGAAATTGATTGAATTGAATTGTGAAATATTTGCAATAAATTAAATTGCCATAAACATGCAAATGATAGAATATATATATACATATTTTGTTGGGTTCAATAAGTTCGATTGATGTAGCAGCAATTGCTACAAGATTTTCTACGAAGAACTGACATTGTTGACATATTTTTGTCGCTTCAGTGGGAAACTTGTTGTTCAACAAAATGCAAAAACCATGTTCAACACTTGTTTTTATTTTGATCATTTGGGATTCGAGCTGTTTTTAATACAGGGGAAAACTAATAGATCTTATTAAAAATACAATTATAATAGAAATTTGTTGTTAACAGTGCAAGAGTGTGTTTATGTGCCTGTGTTAGGTTAGTGTACATATTTATGCCTCTTGAAATAATCATGCTTCAACTGATAGCAACACAATCGAAATCATTATTGCTAATATTGATGCAATTATATATTGTTTGTATGTAGATATGCTAATAGACATATGTACAGTGGGTGGCAAAAGTAATGAACGAGGAAATAATTCTTTAAAATTCAAGGCAGCTGCAGCAAGCAGTTTTCTAAAGAAAAACGAAGTATTCTAATCACTCAAAAAATATTCTTTAAAGAACTGTCTAAATATATTCTGAAATAATAATCTCATTCCAATTTTATACTTATTTGAAGCCTACAAGGGTAGGTCAATAATTCCATGAATTTCGGAATTCCCCGTCTTTTAACTGCAGGGGTTACACTGCTCCTGTCAATATTTGTAGAAACCGCATCATTTAGTTTGTGTTTGATAGCCATTAATAGCAGACTACAGCCTGGTTTGAGGAGAAAACTGAAAAATGTGTGCTTATTAAGGATTACTTTTTGCCAAGGCTAAGCTTGATAGACACTATGGGAATTTTGCAACATCAATTTCCATGGCGAAAAAAGCGGTTTACTGAATTTCGTTGTGGCCATACAAGCACGGAAGATGCCAAATGTTTTGGTCATAACAGTGAACGAAACGTGGATCCACCACAACACATCCGAGACAAAAGAGCATTCAAAACTGTGGGCTTTTTGAGTTGGATCGGTGACAACGACAACCAAGGCGGGTTTGTCAGCCAATAAAAAGTCATGGCGAATATGTTTTGGGATGTACGCTTTAAAATCCGTATTAACTACTTTCAAAAGTGTAAAACAATTAGTAATGAATATAACTTATTGGATCGATTTAATAAAGATTAAAAAAAAACTACCGCATTTGGCCAAGAAAAAAATTTCATTTTCATCAGGGAAATGTGTAGAGCTCAAAGTAGACTGTACTGAAAAATAAAATAATTTTGTATACATAAACCTGTGTCACTTATTGACTCGCATTCGTATTATTATTATTATGATATTTTTACTTTTCAAGAGTTTTTTTTAAACGCCATAAAAAATGGGTAATTTTTGATTTCAGTCCGATTTTCAAAAATTGCCATATTCATTTAAGTTCCAAGGAAGATTTTCGGGCGATGATGTCTGTGTAGTTATATGTATAAAATTGCTGTTTACAAATGTATTATTGAAAATAAAATAAGGTGTGTTGATATGAAGATATGCTGAGTGCCATTGTGCACCATTCTGTTGACACCAAAGATTAAACAAATTCATATCTTCCAGTTCAGGCCATAACGAATCGGTCATCTTTGCTCTGTAGTACGCGGCTTTGAATTGATTGAAAAAATATCATTCAAGCTATACCGCTAACAGAAAGTTTAAGAAATATTACTGCAATACTTGGTCCAAAATTTCAGCACAAATTGAGCAAAACACAAGCAGGAAGTCCAGGGAAGGACCAGCAAGGGCAATTATATTTTTTTGAAAATTTCCTATAGATAAGTTTTCTTTTTAATAGTATTTGCAACAAAGTTTTTCTATAAAACAATATTTGAAGACACTTTTTATAATTAATTCTATATATATAAAATTGGATGTGTGTATTTATGTATGTAACGTAATGGCTGCAAAACGGCTTGGCCGATTTTGACGATATTTTCAGGGAACCTTTAGAATACTCGGGCGGGTGACACTGTGAAGTCCGATTTTTTATTTTCGGTCTGTGGGCGGAGGGGCGTGACAAAATCCAATAATTCATAAAATGAGAACGGCTTGGCCGATTTCTGTAAAAGTTTTTGTCAGTTGTTCGTATTTTCGAGGAGAAGGTTTTTATGGAAGAAAATCCCTCCGGAAAAGTCGGAAAATTGGAAAAATCGAAAATCGAGTTTTTGTATGAAATTTTGTTTGAAATTATTCCTTAATGGCTTTTCAAATGAAAAAATAGAAATTTTGTCTGAAGGCTTAAAATTGGGGCGAGGCGAAGTTCGCCTGGTCCGCTAGTTTTCTATAGAAAAGCTTTTACAGGCCCTGCTATAGAAAAACTTTTCATAATATTTAAAAAAATTAAATTAAATAAAATAAAAAATAAAAAGATTCAATATTATTATTAATAATAATATTTATCAAATTTGTTATTCGAGATATTCTCCAAGATACAATCTGATTTTCATTCACATACTCGTGCTACATTATATAAAACTTCTTTCTGTTGAAAAATATGAAAATACATTTCCTATAGAAGTCTTTTTTTATTATTATTAATATGTTATTGTTTGTTGTTGGCTTAGCTAGGTATATGCCTGCATTTCAAAAAACAAAAGGACGCAAGTCAATTATAATTGTTTGTTGTGTTGTGATTGTACAAAAGCTTCTATAGCTATTTATACTTTTGTTTTTGTTGATTACAAATAGTAAAATATGATAGAGTTCTGATAGAATTCTCATATATATTTGTAATTGTTTGCATAAGTATACGAGCTTTGAATGCTTTCAATCATGATTTGGCTAAAAGGGTACTGATGATTTGGTTAGCGCCAATGAAATGCAGGCATATACCTAGCTAAGCCAACAACAAACAATAACATATTAATAATAATAAAAAAAGACTTCTATAGGAAATGTATTTTCATATTTTTCAACAGAAAGAAGTTTTATATAATGTAGCACGAGTATGTGAATGAAAATCAGATTGTATCTAGCTACATAGAATTAATTTCTATTCATACTGCAACTTTTGACTGTTGTTCAGTAATTTTGATTAAGTTAAAAAAATCAACTCTGCTGCATATGGAAAGAGAAAAATTTGTTTAGAACTATCGATACATCATATACTTAACTTAGTTTTTTAATCAGAAAAAATATAGATCTCCCGGGTTTTTTTATTATTGCCAAGCTGTCAAATATCTTTTACAGCATTAAACATAAATAAACCATAATAAAATTATGTAATTTAAAAACTAAATAGAATATCCATCGCATATTCTAAGGGCTGGCGGAATCTCCAGCCTTGGTAAAAATATCTAAATTTAATGTTAGTTTTCCACTTAGAAATACAATGTATTAACTTAATTTCACTTCATATTTTAAGATTCAAGTAAGACTTTAGTTGCAACTAAGCCAAAACTAACCAGATTATAACTAAAAATGAATAAGACTTAAGTTGAAGCTAAATATGATTATGAATATGGATCATTGAAAGCAAATATTTATTTTGATTTATTAAAACAGGACACATTGTCGACTTAAACTTTCCACGTTTTAGCAATTTTTTAAACATTGAAATATGTTTTCTTTTTATTTGCTGATAATAATAATTCAAAGCTCATTTACAAGTTTTGCTGAATTTACAAACAATTTCTATGGATAGTTAATACTGGCAAACTGGCCTTCGTAGACTAGTAGGTAGTGTACTAGACTCGTAGTGCGAAGGTCGCAGGTTCGAATCCTGCCGCAGAACTCTGGCAATTTGTGTTTGATAATTAAACGGAGCGCACAACAAGCCTTCACTGGCTTAACTGTATGTCGTATGACATGGGCTATCACACCCCTCTAATCAAGCTAACCTAACCTGACCTAATACTGTCAAAATAAAAATACTAATGAAACATATTCAGGTATAGCTCGGATGAATACACTACAAGAATTTCGCTTCCGAATACAAGATAAAATATATTAAAATTATTTATGTATAGATTTGAGTCATTGGGTGAACTTCAAATGAATTATTTAATTTTTTATTTTTTAGTTTTCGTAGGCAATATTTAAGCAAAAAAATTTAAATAGATTCTTGTGTTTCTATAAACATTACCTAAACACTTTTCCTTAAAACACTTTTCTGTAGAAAATTGGCATCTATGAATATATGCAATTCTAACAATATAGTGTCCTTTTTACACGTATCGCAACAAAATTTAATTTTCAAAAATTTTTCTATAAAAAATACTTTCTTTAATCACCATTCACAAGAAAAAGGTCTTCCTTAGAATCTGTCGTATAGCGAAATGTCATCTTTAGACTTAGTTCTCCGGGTAGATGTCTTTCCTCACCACTTCTATATTCTTTAAAAATAATTAAAAAATTAGAAATAAATGTGCAAGTTTTATAACTTCTAACTAATGCTTGAAGTTGTTAGTATTTTTTGTCCTTCACTGTCTTGCGAATATATTTTACGCTATTGTACTTTTATTTATTGTATCGTAAAATGTAGATAGAATTTTCTAATCAACATGATTGTTATTTTGCATTATCTCCAAGGTATTTTCTAACAACAACTGCAATTTAATAGATTTTAGCTTAAATAATAAAAGTAAAAAGGATACTATATATAATTTTATATAAAACACATACTCGTATACAAGGTGCTGCAAGCAATAGTAATGTCCATTATTTAAAATGGCTGCCATTTTATTATAACTTAGAAAAAGAGATCTCTTTTCATAAAAAGTTTATTTGAAAGTGTCAATTTGATGACAATAATTGAAAAAAAAACTATATCGCTGAAGTGTTTACTTCCCGAAATGATGCGTAATTGAGCTCGTTTTAGGGTATTTTGAACTGTTGCTCGCAAAACAACTGATACCAAGTTGGCGAAATCTTTTTCAATGGAATGCCTAAAATGTTTATCAGCATAAATTTATTTGTAGTAGAGCTACGAGTAACGACATTGAAAATTTTTCAAAACCAGTGTATTTTGAAAAGTCGCGTCGCATGGTTTTTCATCTTCTATGATTTTTTTTATTGAAGTCAAAAATTAGAAAGATTCTCCAAATACACATACGGCGCGCCGCAGCCCATTATCCTACAGAAGATCAGTCAACTAATTGGCTGGAACAAAAACCGAAACTGTTAAAAAAGGGTGTCTGGAAGCCATATGCTTATTTGATTACATTTTTTTAAACTCCGAATTTTTCCCTTAAATTAGCTTTTTCAACTCATATTCTGTTTTTAGCATTTGAATCGGTGTTAAATACCGATTAAATGGCTTGGAAAACATCGTATCGCTTCTTTAAGTTTACTCCGAAAGTTCTTTCCTAATTAACCTTGATATTAAAGAGATACTGCAAAAATTACATTTTAAATGATCCAAATTTCTCTTCTTAGTTTTTAACAAAATTCCCGTCATCATGCGTCAAATTTGTTTTCTAAACAGACTGGTTTCGGCTGTGTTCTTTTTTAACTTTTTTATCACCAGCTTCCACAACAGGACATATGTTAATTATTATATTTCAATGTTGTGATGGTTAAAATATTATTCATAAAAATGTATTAAGTATTTTTAATTGGCTATTTTGAATTTCTTTTAGCTCCTCAAATTTAACAAGGAGCCTTTTGTAGAATAAATTTTTTACAAATATTTGATACTTTCAATTACGAGTACATGTAAGGAGCAGGTAATTTTATGTACAAAACACTTTCTCAATTCATTTCGTTTTTTATAAACGCCTACTTAGCTGCAATTAATTATCATTTCATACAAATCAATTTAGTTAACATTGACTGCCACCCATAAATTTCAATTCCATACATGAACATTATAAATGTAGTGGTAAGAAAGCCACTAACTTACACTCATTAAGTTGCACGCACTTAACAATGGCACATATGTTTAGCAAAACGAATGACACGCCAAAATGTCCAAAGGGAAATTATATGTATAAATGTTCACAAACACCAAGACGATTAGCGCTCGCATGCAGGAAATACACACTTTTATACCTACACACACATAAACGTTTGCATTTAAGTATTTGCCTAAATGAGACTGGAAATGAAAATTTATTTATATTAAAAATATATGAGGGAAATTCGCTAAATGGTTTGGTGTTGCCTTCAAACCTAAACACGCACTGGACGTGCGCGATAAACTCTTTGTTATGGAACATTTCTGTCCGTGCATAAAAATAAAATGCAGCACGCAATTAATCGTCTAATCGAAATTGATATTTTCTTTGCATTTTATTAACAAAAGAAAGTTATTAAATTTTTTCTTAAAAGATGTTTATAAAATTAAGTCATATTAGACAAACAGGCAGAAAATATTTGTGAAATAAGAAAATTAACAAAATAATACAATATATTAATTTTAAAAATTTATCAAACTATTATGAAAAACTTTTCTTGCGGCAGGACGTACATAAATAAATATTTTTTTTCTTCATTTCGTAAGGCACATTAACAAAATCGTTTATCCTTAATAGGGAAGGTTTAAAAAGAAAAAAATTATTCCTATTACCATAAAGAAATCGAGTAGTTTTTGTCATATTAAGCAAAATATTTTAGGACTTCAAATTTTTTAACGTACACAGCATATTAAATTAATAACGTTTTTTCCAAAAAAAGAAGATATCGATCGCTCTTAAATTTTTTCTAAATTACTTTGTTAGAGGATTGAGTGCCATTTCCTTATAAGTTTGCTCTAATCATAGAGCACTAGATTCCATTTTTTCTTTGAATGGGTAGCAAATTTTATACTTTTATTAAAAAATAAACCACCATAAAAAAGAAGTGACAATGTTCTAAATGAAGAAGGGAAAATTTAATTTTAAATTAAATTATACTGCCGAATATAAATTTAAAGTTTTTGGTTTTACTTTTAATTTGATTTTTACCCATAAAAGTTTTATTTAGCATTATAAAACAAAATGTATCAATGATATGGCTCCTGTATGGGAAGAAAAAAATAATAATAATAATAATAATAATAATAATAATAATAATAATAATAATAATAATTTATAATAAAAATTAAGATTAACGTAGTGAGACGTAGTTTGGTCGCAGCGAATTTGCAATGTTGTGACATAAAAATATTCATAGCAGCATATCATTTTATGTCATGAATTATTTCACTTGAATATTTCCAAGGCAGGATATACATTAATGCCCTAATTGATGTTATTTTTTAATGATTGTACACGCATAATTTTATCATTTGTGAACCAAATTTTCAAGTTTTTTTTTTTACTTGGAAGGATTTTTTTGCAGGTTGGTCTCATAATTTTTTTTCCAAAATCGGATGGGAGATTTTTTTTCCCAAAAAAAAATAAATATCGCCTAACTTCTCCGTCCGACCAATTTTTTAAATAGTTTTCTTGCTTATAGATTACTTGCAGGATTTTTAATTTTTTTGATAATCGGATGGACAATTTTCCATTCCGAAAAAAATTACTATCGCACAACTTCTCCATTCATTATTTTCTTATTTGTATCTTGATTGCTGGAGTTTGATTTTTTTTATTTTTTTTATTGGCGGACGGCAAGTGTTCCCACCTGAAAAATTTACTATCCATTTTTGGGCCGATTTAAAAAAAAACTTTTTCTATGTAAAAGTGTAGGTTGCAGTTTAGTTTCACAGAAATTTAAGTTGAAGTCGGACAAACAAAGTGGCCGCCCGAGATAATGATGTAATGTAATGTAATGGGGGTTTGGCCCAGGATGGCCTCTTGCACTGCGACCATTGTTGATCTATTGTACTTCCCCTGTCCTTAACAGTCCAATACCTTCGCAAATATATAGAGTCTTGTGTCTTTTTCTGTGGCCCAATGCCCCACAAGTTATTATCAAGTGTTCTATCGACTCCTCCTCCTCACCGCAAAATCTGCAGATGTCCGTGTCAGATAAGCCCATTCTGTAAAAGTGGGCTTTGCTGGTGTAATGGCCTGTGAGCCCTCCTACCAGCGTCCGTAGGCTTTTCCTGTACAGTCTTAGAGCCAGATCCGCGCTCCCAGCATCAAAGCGTAGGAATTTCTAGGAGTGACATAATCCATTGATGTCATTCCAATGTTGGGTAATCCTGGACGATGTCCATTTTGAAATCTCTCCCTTAAGGAGATTTTTGTTGCACCCAAAAGAGGGGGTGGGAGATAATTATTACAACGCAACTCCAGCATTTTTGGAACTATTTAAAAAACATTTATATAAGGAGATATTTAAATCTATCCTGGGAGTAACATATAAACTAGAAATGGATTATATTTGGTATTAAACTAACCCATTAATGCTTCAGTTTTGAAATCTATTCGATTCGCTCTTTGTATTCAAGTAAATTTTTTCTTTGCCAGAATTATTAGTATTGCTAGACACAAAAATTTTTTACAAAAATTTTCAATTCATTGCCAACTTAATATATCAAGTTAGACAGATAAGCAGACAAATTAATTAATGTGAAAATTGAAGAAAAATGCTATAAAAAATATTCAAATGGGGAAACGATTTCAAAGATAGAAAACGATTCCAAAAGACGTGTTTCATAAAGAAGGAAGCAAAGATGAAAATATAGATGTGCTTTCCTGATGCTTTTCGGGACAAAGCCATATTTACAGTAAGTATTTTTTCATGAAATTTATTGCCTAAACTTTATATGCCAATATAATATAATGTTGCAAGAAATCGTATGAAATGATATGTGCTGGTAGTTTTACTACTCTATTTGTTTCAATGTCCCTATTATATGCGAAAAAAGAAGTTGTATGCAACAAATGTGCATTAAAAATTAATTAAACAACTGTTTATCCCATCTTAAAGCCAACTTCTAGTTTTAAGATGGGGTGAACAG
Source organism: Germaria angustata (assembly GCA_963681545.1). Classification (NCBI taxonomy): domain Eukaryota; kingdom Metazoa; phylum Arthropoda; class Insecta; order Diptera; family Tachinidae; genus Germaria; species Germaria angustata. The sequence goes on along the minus strand of OY813000.1, from coordinate 88,872,667 downwards.
TTTTTTATTATTACAACTCCACATTAACCTAAATATTAGCCATTCTTCGGCAGCTCTGCTTGCACCTGAATTAAAAAATAAATTGATTTTTAGGGACTATTGAATGGCAGTATCGTTATGATTGCCAACTTGCTTTTACCGAAGTTAAAAAAGTTCCCAATAAAAATTGTTAAGTGGCAAAATTATTTCTCTGCTTAGAGAATACAAATGAGGTTACTTTTTGTAATATAAAATTTATTACTATAAAGCTTTTTTTTTTATTGTATTTCATATAAAAGTTTATGGAGAAGTGTTTTACAATGAGTATTAAATATAATGCGAACAGTTAAAATTTTTATGGTAAGACATAAAATGTTTTGTAAATTTATTATTTGATAAGATTACAAGGCTGGTCCTTTAAAAAAAACTGGTAATGGAAATATAAATAAAGAGATGAATAAATACAAAATTAAAATTTCAAATAATTTTTGGAAATTTCCAAAGCACTTTTGAGTTAAAAGTAGTAATAGTTTAGTAACGTTTTCTCGAAATTTTTATGTCCATAAAGATTTTTAATCTATTTCTAATTTTCCCTTGCTGGGATAACTACCTTGTCGTGGTGTGAGGGCTTAAGTGTGGGCTGAATTGCACACCTCTTCTGAAGGCGAACGAGGGTCCTCTATAGGATCCATAGTTTAACTGAAGAAGGCGGTGGGCATAAAAGCCTGCATACTAAAAGTTATCCACCCCCAAACAGAGGTGTTACGCGACCCGTGCCTATCTGTTCTCTTTGCAGTCGGGGGCATGAGACTGTATTCAAACGGAGCTTTGCTGATACCTGGGCACCTCAGCAAATAGACTACGCCCCCTCCACGTTATCGGGGGCTATGACGTGGAGGAGATCCCTTTCCCCTACACTCGTGGGACCAAGTATGAAAAAAATTATTCCAAATAACACAGAAACGAAAGATACAACGATGACGACAATGGACACACAAACGGACAACGGAACGGAAAATCGGACAAGGACAGCGACACCAAAACGAGAGGAAGAGGTGGTAATACCCGGGGGTGGACTTAAAGCCAACCCAGCCTTCAGTGGCAGGTGGGAACACCTACTCTGACTCTCATGACATAAGCCAGTCAGGTAGAGATTCTTCGCAGAATCTAGACAGACTGGTGGATGAGGTGAGCGACAAAATCGCGAGCCTAAATACTGGAAAAAAGCGGCTCTCTGGGGCTCAAAGGCGAAAACTTGCCAAGAAGAACCAGGCAGCAGCTAAAAATGCGCAAGATGCCCTAAAGGAAGCATCGGAGACTCCCTCCACCTCGGTAGAGACTGGTAAGAGGATCCGATCTCCAGAAGAGCAGAACATTGCGGAGCCGAAGCATAAGAAAAGGTGCTCCTCGTCGACCAGTAAGTCGCCAAAACCGGGCGTCTCCCTTCTTAAAGGAGTCTCTATGAAGAATCCTTCTAGTAAGGGGGTCAAAGGAGCAGCACTTACTGAGAAGGCGGGCACGTCGGTGAAATCTTCCGCGGAAGCAGAGAACGCCAAAAAGCGGAATCTCTTCACGCGTAAGAGGAAGCTAGACGTAACTAAGGAAAAAGAGCCGCCATCTTACGCTAAAGTAGCCAGGAGGCAATACAGGGACAATCTCCGCTACGCGGTCATTGACACCTCACGTCCGACTGGCAAAATACCAGAAAATCAATAGCAAGTGGTTGAGGATCTGGTAAATAACGCGATATTGGAATACGTTATGGCAACCGATAACGGATCTCCAATAAAAATAAATAGCTGCGAGTTTCAAAGGGGCGTACTGTTGCTAAGATTAGCATCGCAGACCTGCGCAGCTACCCTAAAGAAGCTGGTAGAAGGAATCCCTCCGCCATGGGAAGGCTGTAAGCTGGAACTGGTGGAAGGGAGAAATATACCAACTCTTACCAAGGCAACCTTCTACGTCAAAGGATGGGGATGCAAATTCAAATCCGACCGTGTTTTGGAGGTTATTGGTAAACAAAACAAAGAACTGGCGGTAGAGAAATGGGAGGTGTTCCACAGAGAGGAGGACCAAAATGGAACTCTTTTTGTGGTGGGCATCGACCAAGGATCTATTTCCAGCCTTTCCAAATCTGAAGGGAAGGTGTTCTTTGTGTCGAAAGCTGTATATGTCAAAATAGGCAAGTCCTGTATCGGCAGCCAGGGGAAAACCACCCCCAGCAACGACAGGACAAGCACAGTACAGGCTGCAGCTAGCCAAAATCAGGCGGGTGTCTCGGAGGTCCAGACGGCCAAGGAGGAGTTGGAGCAAAATATCACCAACTCCCAAGAGGACCGCCTATTAGAAGGATGATGTGGGAGGTCATCCAAATTAACCTCCACCGGAGCGAGACGGCAACTCACGCTTTGATGGAGAAAATTAACAAAGGTAAGATTCATGTGGCATTAATACAAGAACCCTGGACGACAAAAAACAGGGTTAATGGATTAAGCCATGTAAACTACCAATTATTTTATGCTAAAACAGGGAATCGTCCGAGGACCTGTATTCTTAGTCACAAAAATTTATGCTTTCTTTTATCCACAGAGTTGTCAACAGCAGACGCAACAGTACTGAAGCAGGGAAATGGAAACATATGCCTAGCATCAGTATACTTGCCGTATGATGCACCGACACTACCACCAACGTCGGAATTACAACACTTGGTAGAAGATTGCAGAATAAAAGGTAGGAAAGTACTAATCGGATGCGATACTAATTCGCATCATATTGCATGGGGTAGTACTAACATTAATAAAAGGGGACAGGCTCTTTTAGAATTTCTAAATACTAACGATCTATTAACTGTTAATACTGGTAATACGCCTACCTTTATTAATAGAATTAGAGCGGAGGTATTGGATGTAACCATATGTTCTGAAAACGTAATCGATGAAATTGCTGAATGGAGGGTTCTGAACGAGCACTCATTCTCAGATCATCGTTATATTATGTTTAAAATTGCAAGGCAACCGCCAGAACCTATAACCTTTCGAAACAGGGCTAAAACTGATTGGGCAAAATTCGAAAGGTCACTTGATTCTCATTTAGGGCAGGTTTCTTTCAATCGCCTAGAAAGAGAGGACATAGACGGTAAAGTCAAAATCATTACGGACGCTTTAGTTGAGTCGTTTGAAGAGAGTTGCCCACTTCGGGAAAGAAAATCCCCATACGAAAAACCCTGGATGACAGGGGAGATTCGGGCAATGGGGAGGGAAGTCCGCCGACTCTATAATAGAACGAAACGTAAAAGATTACCAGTATATTGGGAGGATTATCGTGATAAACTCCGAAATTACAACAAGAGAATAAGAACTGCTAAACGTACATCCTGGAGGCTTTTCTGCGAACAGGTGGACAGTGTAAGCGATGTTTCTAAAATTAAAAAATTTTTGTCAATAGCCCACATCCAGGCTGAATCATTAGTGGATGAATCGGGCAGGGCAATTGAAAATGTGGAGGAAACCATTAAACTCCTCATGGATACACATTTTCCATGCAGCCCGGCCGAACTTTCGGCTAGGCTGGCCGATGGGAGAAGTGGTGAACATGAGGTGCCTATTATCAGCGATAGGATGGTTATGGAAGCGATAAAAAGCTTTTCTCCATTTAAGGCTGCGGGTCCGGATGGTATCTTTCCGGCGCTCCTGCAGAAAGGGATGAATTTAGTTTCGTCACATCTTGCAGGAATTTATAATGCATGCCTAACACACGCATATATTCCAGTAGGCTGGCAGGAAGCGAGGGTAGTGTTTATCCCCAAACCTGGCAAGCCAAATTATTCTTCACCAAAGGCTTATAGGCCAATAAGCCTAACTTCCTTCTTGCTGAAAACCATGGAGAGGATAATTGACGACATGGTTAAGGGCAGGATCGCAGGCCATATGCTGAGGTTCAGGCAACACGCATATGTCAAAGGTAGATCAGTGGACACTGCATTGCATAATGTGGTGTACTTTATAGAAAGGTCACTTAGTGAGAAGATGTACACACTCGCGGTTTGCATTGACATTGAGGGGGCTTTCAACAACGTGCACACCGACACACTTATCCATTCTCTGGACCAATTTAATGTCAACCGGGCGATACGCGACTGGATTGGCAATATGCTAAGGAACAGATGGATTAATTGTGAGGCGCACAATGTAAGTATAAGAAAAAGGGTACAATGTGGAACTCCACAAGGGGGGATTTTATCACCCCTTCTCTGGACCACAACAATACATACCCTTATTAGGACTCTGACCGATGAGGGATTCGAGACAGTCTGCTACGCAGATGACGTCATGATACTTCTGAAGGGAAGGGATCCAAATCATTTGTGCAGGAAGGCCGAGGAGGCATTAACCCTGGCACACAACTGGGCTCAACCAAGAGGGTTGAACGTTAACCCAGAAAAAACTGAAATTGGCCTATTTACAAGAAAGACAAAGATAGCTCCATATGATGAGCCGCGCTTTCTTGAAAGGACAATAAATATTTCCGACAGGATGAAATATCTAGGAGTCGTTCTCGATCGGAAATTAAAATGGAAAGACCACATAAACGAAAGAGTCAAAAAGGCTCATATATGTTGGTCAATCTGTAAACGGGCCATAGGCACGAGATGGGGGCTGAATCCAGAGATGACACACTGGCTTTATAGTAGCGTTATCAGGCCGATTATGACCTATGCCTCTATAGTGTGGTGGACATCGATGGAATATAAATGCAACATCAAAACAATACAGAAAGTTCAGAGAACCTGCTGTCTTGGTATAAGTGGGGCCTTCCGAACGACATCAACAGGTGCGATGGAAACAATATTATCTATCCAGCCAATCGATATTCGTATAAAATACGAAGCGGCTCTAGCAGCAAAACGATTAAAGGTGATGGGTGAGTGGATCGATCAGGAACACGAAGCGTATCATCAACGAATCTTTACGGCCATAGGAGAGTCCATACCGGAAAGTGTCGCAAATGACCGCATACCGGAGACTAGACTAGAGGCCAACTGCGGAACATTGATTCCCGACATCCATTCCTGGTTGACCGACCCTTGGAACCAGATCCCCATGGGGCTTCATTGCTACACAGATGGATCAAGGTCGAGAGGGAAAACGGGACTTGGTGTTTATATAGAAAACACCACGGAACTGTTTTTCCGCCTGCCGGACTATTGCACAGTTTTGCAGGCGGAAGTTCGGGCGATAACGGAGTGTATCAGGGAACTCAATGTAATGAGGAGGTCAGGACTTGTGAATATATTCACAGATAGTCAGATGGCCATCAGAGCAATCTCAGAGGAACGCACTAAATCACGTACAGTTTGGGATTGCAAAAACGCCATTAACAGTTACTCGACACATGGTGAACTGCGCATCATATGGGTGCCGGGGCACGCGGGGATAACTGGAAATGAGAGGGCAAACTCACTTGCTTCTAGGGCAATAGAGTTAGGTAATATAAGCTTGGAATGCGCGAAACCTTTCGATGCAGTTAAATCAGAGCTAAAGACTTGGGCACAAAGGGCCCATTCAACTCTATGGAATAACGGAACCATGGGAATCAATACAAAAATTCTATGGGGAGATCCAGACGAGAGAAGAACGAGGGAGCTGCTAAGACTCAGCAAGCTCGAACTAAGTAGAATAATGGGAGTGGTCACAGGGCACTCTCAACTACTGGCACATCTTAAACGCTTGGGAATAGCGGGAGGAGATGAATGTAGAGCATGTGGGGAGGAGAGCGAAACATTGGAACACTATTTGTGCCAATGCCCCGCCTTCTCACAAATAAGGTCCCGATATCTTGGGAGTGACATCTTACCGGACATAAGCCGATTACGGGGAATATGCTGGAGGAAATTAAGGAACTTTGTGAGTGACACGGAGTTTCTCTAGACCTTTGGTTCAATATCTTATGGTTAACTCAAGGTTAACTCAAGGGAGCGCACAACAAGCCTTCACTGGCTTAGGTGTATGTCGTAATGACATGGGCTGTCATACCCCTCCAATCAACCTAACCTAACCTAACCATTTCTAATTTTTGAATTTTCATTTTTATTTAAGATTTTTTGACATGTGTTATCTTTGATTCTTTACAATGTTTTATATTTTTTTTACTATCAACCTCATGTCATATCCAGAATTTTATAAAATTTGTTTTAATATTATAATTGGGTGATTTTTTGAACGTTTGGGTTTTGAAAATTTAAAATTTTTAAATATATGATTGGGGTGATAAATGAATGCCTGCCAATTACTTTTTGAAAATTATTTCATGTATATATTGTCCGATATTATGCTGATCCATCAGTGAGCTTCAATTTCGGCATACTTTATTCAGCATTTCGGCTTCGGCCGGCATCTCGCCAATGGCAGCTGTAATGCTGTCTTCGAGAGCTGGAATTGTAGCAGAATTATCTCTGTATACGAGAGACCTGACGTATCCCCTAAAAAGTGGTCTAGTGGGGTCAAATCGAATGATCTTGGCGGAAAATAGACTTTTGCAAAACGTGAGGTTAATTTCTCACCAACCTTGCCTCTCAGTGGCACCGGTTTGTTGAAGGAACATGTGTGAACAATTCCAATTCTTTTATAAATATCGGTGATAATCGCAAAGTACCCTACTCCATTGACTGTAACCTTGTGATTTTCAACGTTTTTGACAAAATATGGTATAATGAAGCCTACGGCTCATAAATCGCACCGAACAGGGCATCTTTCAGTGTGCGTTGGCAGCTCTTGAACTGCCTCTATATGCTCTTCATTCCAAAATCGGAAATTCAGTTTTATGACGTACCCATTTAGCCAAAAATGAGCTTCGTCACTGGAGACAACTTTTAAATAGAAAAATGAATCTTCATTCAACTTTCATATATCCCATTCACCAAACAAATGACGTTGTGGTACGTCACATGGTTTCATGACGAAGTCTTAATGTAAAATCTTCCAGGTGGTCGAATAACACAAGCCCACTTGTTGACAACGATGACGAAATGACATATTGCGAACTTCACTGGCCGATATGGTTGCAAATATTCTCCCCAGTACGCACTCTTCGCACACGGCTTGGTGACTTAATGTCCCGTTCGGTGGTTCGATTATGACGACGATAAATTGAACGTAATTTACGACACACATTTCTCATACAGCACCAATTTTGAAATTAAAATTCAATGATCTGTTTAGTCTATTTATGCTGAAGTGGCAAACCTTATTGAGAATTTCGGTATTGCATCTTATCACGAATATTTTACATACTGAAAAAACTAGTAGCAAAAGAATTACCCGATATCATGACAAGAAGTCGGCTACGGAAAATTTTAATAGTTGTTTATAACTCAAAAGAATATAGAACTTCTTCCTATTAAAATATTTTTTCGGATGCACCTATAAGTATGCAACAGTTAAAGCGCTGTAACATATACAACTTTTTTTCTGTGATGGTTCCTTTTTTCTGCATAAAAATAATAATGAAAATGTCACATGCACATTAAATGACACTCAAGGTGTCAAGCGTATTCATCAAGTACTCCATGCTGAAGTGCATGCATATGCATGGTTTTATATGTTTACTTCAAAAAAAATTTGAGTGCGTTTGAGTGTATCTTTAATATTTTTAATGCTGAAACAAATTTCCGGTAAAAGCAACAAATTTCATAGCATATTCTTACACCAACATAAACAGATATTTTTATTTTTTATTATTATTCCTTTTTTAAATACAAGTGAATGTATGTATGTGAGTTTGCTTAAATCTTGTTTGTTTTGTGTTTAAACAGTTTTTTTTTTGTATTTTTGATGTTATGACATGTTGCTGATTTTGTTGTCGTTTTTATGCAGGAAAGTATGAGCAGGAGATTGAAAGGGTGTTTGGCTGGTTGCTGTTTGCAAAAAAAAGGGCAAAAGGTGCTGTTGAAAACAGTGTTTTAATTGTTGTTGCACAAACCAAAGACAGTAAGACAAACGCTCGTGTTAAAGGAAGAGAATTCCATAAAAAACATCACTCATCAGCAGGACCATTTTTTTCATGCTGATATTTGCCTTTTCGAACAGTATGGGGCAGATGTCTCTGTTTATATTTGCACATTTATTTCTTGTGAAACTGTTTATGCTGCAAAATTATGATATTGTTAAACTGCCTGTTGTCAGCCTTTTTTGTTTCTATGAATATTTCATATAGAGTAAATTTGATTTCTTAGTACGAGGAAGATGTCAAAGCATTTCAAATCAATATGTGTCACTTTGAGTGACAGGTTATTATTATAAAAGGATATTTGTATTTTTAGAAATGAAAATTATCGCACATTGAATTGTCCTTATATACCTAAAGCCAAAATTAGTAGAATCATTGTAAAAAGGAAGGTCTTCAGGGCAAATGTATGTAAGTACGTGTGTATATCCATAACTTTAAAGATTTGATTTCGGCTATAATTTTGTTTAAAATAAAGCAAATTTTCGCCAACCGAAATGTCACATTTGTCATGGGCCAGGATATCTGTTTATAAAATATTAAAATTTTCTAACAGTCCTTTTTAACAGGGGATGTCAAAACGTAGGGTAGAAATAATTTACATGTCCCTATTTTGATCTTAATAAATGCAACTCAGAAATGCTTCAATTTTTTTAAAGGGATTAATTTTTTTTTAATTTAAATTTTTTTTATTTAAGTATATATTTGTTAATTTTTCCGACCTTATGATATGTAATTTTTGTTTTTATTTTTATTCCGGCTCTAGGTCATATATTAAATAAAACTCTTTTTTTTTTTTGTTTTATTTAAATTTTTTATTTTTTATTCCATGTTTCGATCACCATCGGTTCTCTTCTTCAGGAATTTTAAGTAAAGCAAATTACATGTGATAGTTATCAAAGAACAAATTACAACAAAGATCAAATGTGTAAATCATTCTGACAAACACTAGCAGAACGGAACAACATGCTGTTTTCGAAAGCCGCTACACTTTCATCATCAGCGTTCTTGTGTTTGGTCCACTTCTGTGGTGTCAGTTGATGTATATTTCAGCTATTCATACAAATCTTCACTGTAAATGTAATACGAGAATTGTTTTTTTTTTTTTTTTTTTTTTTTTTTTTTTTTTTTATTCATCGTATCATAATTTGTGAAAACTTTTTTTGTAATGAAGAGCCCAAATTACACCTCACTAACTTACAACAGTCTTACCATTGTTATCTATTCTTTACCAACCATACACATGCTTATTTTAATTTGCTTATTTTATTTTTTACTTATGACAAACATGTTTGGTTTGTTACTATAAGTATGAATATTTTATTAATTTCATATTGATGTTCTTCGGTGTGCCCTCCGTTAGTTAAGTATATATTTGTTAATTTTTCCGACCTTATGATATGTAATTTTTGTTTTTATTTTTATTCCGGCTCTAGGTCATATATTAAATAAAACTCTTTTTTTTTTGTTTTATTTAAATTTTTTATTTTTTATTCCATGTTTCGATCACCATCGGTTCTCTTCTTCAGGAATTTTAAGTAAAGCAAATTACATGTGATAGTTATCAAAGAACAAATTACAACAAAGATCAAATGTGTAAATCATTCTGACAAACACTAGCAGAACGGAACAACATGCTGTTTTCGAAAGCCGCTACACTTTCATCATCAGCGTTCTTGTGTTTGGTCCACTTCTGTGGTGTCAGTTGATGTATATTTCAGCTATTCATACAAATCTTCACTGTAAATGTAATACGAGAATTGTTTTTTTTTTTTTTTTTTTTTATTCATCGTATCATAATTTGTGAAAACTTTTTTTGTAATGAAGAGCCCAAATTACACCTCACTAACTTACAACAGTCTTACCATTGTTATCTATTCTTTACCAACCATACACATGCTTATTTTAATTTGCTTATTTTATTTTTTACTTATGACAAACATGTTTGGTTTGTTACTATAAGTATGAATATTTTATTAATTTCATATTGATGTTCTTCGGTGTGCCCTCCGTTAGTTAAGTATATATTTGTTAATTTTTCCGACCTTATGATATGTAATTTTTGTTTTTATTTTTATTCCGGCTCTAGGTCATATATTAAATAAAACTCTTTTTTTTTGTTTTATTTAAATTTTTTATTTTTTATTCCATGTTTCGATCACCATCGGTTCTCTTCTTCAGGAATTTTAAGTAAAGCAAATTACATGTGATAGTTATCAAAGAACAAATTACAACAAAGATCAAATGTGTAAATCATTCTGACAAACACTAGCAGAACGGAACAACATGCTGTTTTCGAAAGCCGCTACACTTTCATCATCAGCGTTCTTGTGTTTGGTCCACTTCTGTGGTGTCAGTTGATGTAATTTGGGCTCTTCATTACAAAAAAAGTTTTCACAAATTATGATACGATGAATAAAAAAAAAAAAACAATTCTCGTATTACATTTACAGTGAAGATTTGTATGAATAGCTGAAATATACATCAACTGACACCACAGAAGTGGACCAAACACAAGAACGCTGATGATGAAAGTGTAGCGGCTTTCGAAAACAGCATGTTGTTCCGTTCTGCTAGTGTTTGTCAGAATGATTTACACATTTGATCTTTGTTGTAATTTGTTCTTTGATAACTATCACATGTAATTTGCTTTACTTAAAATTCCTGAAGAAGAGAACCGATGGTGATCGAAACATGGAATAAAAAATAAAAAATTTAAATAAAACAAAAAAAAAAAAGAGTTTTATTTAATATATGACCTAGAGCCGGAATAAAAATAAAAACAAAAATTACATATCATAAGGTCGGAAAAATTAACAAATATATACTTAACTAACGGAGGGCACACCGAAGAACATCAATATGAAATTAATAAAATATTCATACTTATAGTAACAAACCAAACATGTTTGTCATAAGTAAAAAATAAAATAAGCAAATTAAAATAAGCATGTGTATGGTTGGTAAAGAATAGATAACAATGGTAAGACTGTTGTAAGTTAGTGAGGTGTAATTTGGGCTCTTCATTACAAAAAAAGTTTTCACAAATTATGATACGATGAATAAAAAAAAAAAAAAAACAATTCTCGTATTACATTTACAGTGAAGATTTGTATGAATAGCTGAAATATACATCAACTGACACCACAGAAGTGGACCAAACACAAGAACGCTGATGATGAAAGTGTAGCGGCTTTCGAAAACAGCATGTTGTTCCGTTCTGCTAGTGTTTGTCAGAATGATTTACACATTTGATCTTTGTTGTAATTTGTTCTTTGATAACTATCACATGTAATTTGCTTTACTTAAAATTCCTGAAGAAGAGAACCGATGGTGATCGAAACATGGAATAAAAAATAAAAAATTTAAATAAAACAAAAAAAAGAGTTTTATTTAATATATGACCTAGAGCCGGAATAAAAATAAAAACAAAAATTACATATCATAAGGTCGGAAAAATTAACAAATATATACTTAACTAACGGAGGGCACACCGAAGAACATCAATATGAAATTAATAAAATATTCATACTTATAGTAACAAACCAAACATGTTTGTCATAAGTAAAAAATAAAATAAGCAAATTAAAATAAGCATGTGTATGGTTGGTAAAGAATAGATAACAATGGTAAGACTGTTGTAAGTTAGTGAGGTGTAATTTGGGCTCTTCATTACAAAAAAAGTTTTCACAAATTATGATACGATGAATAAAAAAAAAAAAACAATTCTCGTATTACATTTACAGTGAAGATTTGTATGAATAGCTGAAATATACATCAACTGACACCACAGAAGTGGACCAAACACAAGAACGCTGATGATGAAAGTGTAGCGGCTTTCGAAAACAGCATGTTGTTCCGTTCTGCTAGTGTTTGTCAGAATGATTTACACATTTGATCTTTGTTGTAATTTGTTCTTTGATAACTATCACATGTAATTTGCTTTACTTAAAATTCCTGAAGAAGAGAACCGATGGTGATCGAAACATGGAATAAAAAATAAAAAATTTAAATAAAACAAAAAAAAAGAGTTTTATTTAATATATGACCTAGAGCCGGAATAAAAATAAAAACAAAAATTTTTTTTATTTTTAAATTATTTTTTATTGACTTTTCTAGAGAGAAGTCAAAGTTGTAAATGTAATGAGGTACAAAATATTTGTCTCTTAAAAAATAACAATGTCTGGGAATTTCATTGTTGGCTGCAGAGGACATTTTTTCGAAGAGTCACTCACACGAGTAAGAGGTTTGTAAGACAAAATTTATACCACCATAAAACTACAAGTTCAATGAACTACATTAACAAATTGGTTATTTTTACCAATGATAATAAGATCAGGCAAATATGTCAAAGATTTTACGTCAGTACCTGCCCGAAGGCCTTACCTGACGGTGCTCTTCGCACTGGCTGAATAAAGCCGTTCACCACCGTCCCGTCATCCCTTTCAGAGGAACATGCAGGGTGTGGTGCCACATGTGCCCCTAACAGGGACGACTTGGTAGCAAATTCTGTACAGGCTGCAGAACCATGTACAGACACTTTGCTGAAGTGTTGGAGCTATCTAACCTCCTACTACCCCAATGGCCCGGCAGCAAAATAGTGCCCCCATCTTACCTGAGGCTTCGCCAACCGCAAAACATCAGGGTAGCTTTGTCGAATAGCAACAACACCTAGAGATATATGGCCTGAAGAGAGCATCTACAATCAGTCACTAGCACCTTTTGCAGACACATTCATCTGACCCATAACTCTTCCCGCGTATCTTTGGGTTTTAACCACAGCCACCACGAATAAGATCAGGCAGTGGAAAATTCGTATAGAGTTGTACCGTCCAACTTTTTATGTTTATATATATATATAAAGTTCGGTATTTGGTTTCAATATCAGCTGGGCTAAGGAATAGTTCTAATTTTGCTTAAATTCTTTCAAGTTTCAAACAAGTTTTGAGAAACTTCTATCATTTGAGACCAACTTTTCTTTATTTAATTTTTTTCTCTACTCCACTCTACAACAAATTTTGGGTAAAAATTACTTAATTTGGTTTTTCCTTGCAATTCTTCTTATTATTATTTTTTATTTTACGTTTGGCTTGCCTGACATTGACAAATAATGAAAATTTTGATAAAATAATGCAAAAGGTGCTTACTTGCATACAAACTCGCAGTAAACTTGTAAAAACAATACCAATAGAAAAGCTTAATGTTTACAAAAAAATTAAAAAAATATATATAAAAATTTGACGCGTCCATTGTCACAACCTGCCTGGAACATACAAGCATCATTACGGCCAAAGGAAAAAAAGGAAGAAAAAAAACAATCGCATAAAAAATCAGCCAAGCGTAGTTTTTCTTGTGTGTAAAACCCTTCGCTCGTTCCCATTTCCATTCTCGTCACAAGCTTAACTGCTTTATGCATGTGTCAAAATTGGTGCCACATTGTCCGCAATTTTGAAAAAAAAAAACAAAACACTGGAATAAAAAACATTGCAAACAGGAAAAAATCAACACAGATGATGGCAAACAAAAACATGGGGGAAAAACTAGAAGACAAATGTTTGAATATCACACACAAGCGGAGAACAAGAATACAGCAAACACAAAATTCATTTGCTCAGGTAAAACTGTCAGTGCAAAAGACTTTTGCAAATCATCACAATAAAAACAGAACATACTTAAGCTTTAAATACTATCCTGAGTTTTCCAGTGCAGTAACCGAGCGATTTTTTTTCAATTTGGCTTCAATTTGTTTAATTTTGTGGTGTGGACACCAGTAGAATTTACTTTGTAGCCCTACAACAAATAAGTCAATCAGAATTGTAAAGATGGCAATTCAATACAAGGAAATATTTATCGAAGAAGTCCTCTAGATCATTAAAAAAAATTTAATCAAAAAATTTTCATGAAATAAATAAATAATTTTTTCTTCTTATTTTCAGACAAATTGGTCTCTTGACAATAGAATATTCGTAAGGTCGGCAGGGCAGACCGCAAATATTTTCTAATGCGTCATAGGATACCATAACACACCTTATGATAAACCGGAAGGACTAACTACACCATACACATTTCTAAAAGCATAATAGATCAGTCAGTGACACCTATAGTAGGGACTTGGAGTAATTATTGAAAAAAAGAAAAAAAAATAAAAAAAAAATTTTCTAAAAAAAATTGGTCCCCTGTTAGAGAAATTTTCCAAAGAAAGTCTGCCTGTTTAAAGAAAATTAGTCTCTTACTAAAAGAGTTTCGCTGATGAAAATTGGTCTTTCCATAATAAACTTTTTTGAAAGAAAATTGTTCGCTTTCGATAGAAGTTTTCTATACAGGAATGTATTTTGACGAGAAAAACTTTCTGCAAGTCTTTTATCAAGAGGTATTATTCACAGAAATCTGGTCCCTTGATGTGGGCTATATTGCAAAGAGAAATTTTTTTAAGAAAATTAGTTGCTTAGCAAAAAACTTGTCATCTTAAAAATTTGTCTCCTGAGAAGAAAAACCTTCCATGGCAAATGTGTGTTTTGTCAATAGAAATTTCCTATAGAAACACAATATCTTGGCATAGATATAAATAATAAAATAAAATTTTAGTAATAAAATAAAAATGAATTTAGTAAAATTAATTTTTTTACAATAAAATTGGTTTCTCAGCATAATACATTAGTCGCTAGGCTATAAGATTTTTCTAAAGAAAATTATTCCAAAAAAAAAACTTCTTTAGAAAAATTCTACCGACCAGCGATCGATTTATTATGCAGAGCAACCAATTTATTTAAAAAAAATTTTATTTAATTCAGTATATTTAATTTTTCTTAATAAAATAGTTCAGGAAATATTTCCTAACAAAAATTTATCTCTAGGCAAAAGTTTTCAAAAAAATGCTCTGATTGGACAAGAAAAATTCCCAAAAAAAAAAAAGAAATTGGTCACTTGAAAAGAGAGATGCTTAAATTGGCCTCTTGGAAAATGATATTTTCTCTAGAACATCCGTTTATTGGCAAGAGAATTCGAAAGCAAATTAATGTGTCGGGGCACAAGAAATATTTTAAGGAATTTCGTCTTCTGTTGGGAATAGTTAGAAAATTTGCATACTATTAGTTCATCGCCAAGAATATGTTTGTATATAGAAAAAATATCTCTACAAGAATATTTCCAAAGAAGATTTTTTATATAAATTTTCAAACTTGCAAGAAAAATTTTCTAAGAAAAAAATAACTATTAATAAGAGAAATAAAAAAAGATGGTTTAAAATACCTTTTAGAAGAAAAAATAAAAAATACCTTTTAGCAAGAAAAATTAAAAAAAATTGCTCTGTTGACAACAGAAATTTTCCAATGAAAAATTGTCTTTTGCAAGAAAAACTTTCTGTAGGAAATTGGCTATTTATCCAGAGAAATTTTTTTATAGAAATTAAGTCTGCTACCGTAAGAGTTTTTTAAAAGAAAAATTTATCTCTACAAAAGAAAATTTCTCATAAGTCTCCTCTTAGCAAAAAGTTTTTAAAGAAAATTGGTATCTCATCAAACGAAATTTTTACCGAAAATTTATCTCTAGGAAATCGATAGCATTTTAAGAAAAAAAAACGTAAGGAAAATTTGTCTATAGATAAATAGTTTCTCACAAGGGAAATACTAACGATCACTAAGCAAGAGAAAACGTTTAAGGAAAGTGATATATTCTGAAAAAAAATTAATCTCTTAGCAATTGAAAGTTTCTAAAGAAAATGTCTCTGTTGTCAAGAGATATTTTCTATACAGTTTTTTTTTTTTTTTTTTTTTTTTTTTTTTTTTTTTTTTTGGGAAAAGCATGTGCAGTATAGAAATCTGGTGTCTTTAGAGAAGATATTTTTCTTGGGTAAAATGGGATTTTTCCCAAAAGGTATTTTTTTATAGAAAATTTATATTTTCTATAAAAATTTCTATCGGATAGATAAATTTTCTCTAGAAAACTTGACAAAACCTTTAAAAAAAGCTGCATCATACCAATTTAATAAACCTTCAATACCACATCACTATGAAGTGAATAGCAAAACAAATTTGTTAAAATATGTTAAACGTCATTTTACTTAGTTGCGCTCGTTTGTTTTCCGATTTCTTCTTCTCCACCACTTTATGGTTTTTCCTCAATGTGCTTTCTTGTTTGTTGATTATCAAAATTATAAAGACTTCTTGCCGCTGCTACATCACTTAATTCTTTACTTTTCTTCTTCACCACCACAACAGTCATGGATCTAAAGGTGGTGTGGCACGTGGAGAGAAGAAAAGAAAAACAACAACAACATGATAAGGGGTTGTCTTAAAAGAAGTGGCGTTAAATACAAAACTAAATGTACGGGAAATATTCTATTTGGAAAATATCATTTATTTAATGGAATGTAAATTTTCAGCAAAAGACCTGTTTGTCTTATTTTTTTTTTTTATAAGAAAGAAAATTTTCTAAGAATATTATTAAGTGTTTTTCTCAAGATTAAAAATAGGAACGGTGGGAAGAAAGAAAAAATGGTTTTATTAAATAAGCTCTGCGATATTCCGAGATCATATTAATGATGGATAATGCCTTAAAGATATTTATTTTTTAAATGGTTTTTAATTTAAAAATATCCTTAGCATGAAACTTAGTTCTCTTTCATATACTTGGATATTATTGTTGTTTCTTTATTAAACAAATTGCCTGTATAAAACTTTCGGTATTGGAGCCTTCCAAATAGTAAATAAATAAACAAATAATATATGAAAATTAATTCCACAGTCTTATTGAAAATTAAATTGGTTTTTGTAATCAACTTAAAATGTTAAAATTACAAATGCTTAAATTTTTTGCTTTAGTCAAATGAAATATCAGAAGAAAAAAATTACTAAATTTCTAATGCTGAGATTGTATCTTTTTATACACTGGTGAGTTTTAAGTTGTTCAAATACATAAATTTTGTTTACTGTAGACACTATTCAATCAATTGTACTGATTCAAGTATGTGCAGGTAAGTAGTATAGTACATCCAACCCTGCTCTTAAGACTTGTGTTGCAAACTAACAAAAAATTAGTGTTACAATGCGATTATACTGTTGCTGTTGCCGGGATTGGACAACAACTCATCAATTCAATTGAATTTGCGTATGCTTCGTCTGTCATTGGTTTTAAGCATAAACACACAAACAAATAAGCCATTACAAGGTGTTGGTGCAAAGTAATTGTCAATAGTCAAAGTGTTGGAAAAATAACAGCAGACAACAACAACACTAATGCACACACTTGAGTATTTGTTGTGGTTTATCTAACTAAATTTTACCTTGATTTTATATGATTGCTTTTCAATTTTTGTAAAAGTTGTTGTCGGTCATTCTCATAAGCTCTGCAACCACCCTTCACACACATGAGTCTCGAAATTTTAGTTTGAGTGTCAATAATTCTTTGTGTGGGATTTTGAAAAGAAAAGTATTTGATTGACTTTGCGGTTGAGTGAATTTTATTTAGTGCTGAAAAAGCATCAAATGTTTGTGTAATTTTTGCAATATTCTTAGAGTTGCTTTATTCAAATGTTTGTTTAAGACCACAGAAAATTTATTGCAAATTATTTAAATGATTAATTTAATTAAAAGAAAATATTATATATTATTAAATGGAATTAAAAAGCCGCGCTAACAACTATATCCCCTATGGCTTGTAAAATTTTTTTATTGAATATTTTACCCTCCACACTTTTTCATAAAAGATTTGCAAAAGAATTTTCCATCCAAAAGTTTTTCCTTGCAAAACAAAATTTTAAAAGGATATTAGTCTCATGGTAAAAACATGTTTAGTACTAGAGTAGCCTGTTTTTAGTACAGTTTTTCATTCTAAAACTTTGGGTTAAATGATAATTAGTATTTTATGCAAAGGAAGTATCAACTCATTTCAAGAAAAGTTTTAAGGAAAAATTTTCTTGGCAAATTTTAGAAAATTTTGCTAGTGAAATTTTCCAAAGATAATTGATAATAGAAATTTAAAAAAAAAATAATAATAGAAATTATCAAAAGCCAGTTATGGGAAAAAGTGGAAACAGCAATTTTCAAGAAAAAAAAATTCGAAAAAAAAAATTTGAAATAAAAATTTTCGACAGAATGGTGGCAATAGAAATTTACAAAGGAAAATTGGTAATTAAAATTAAAAAAAAAAATTGGCAAAAAAAATTTTCGAAAAATTGACAATAGAAATTTTTGAAAAAATTAAAATAGAGGTTTAAAAAAAATTCAAAATAGAAGTTTCCAAAAGAAAATTGGGGATTGAAATTTTCAAAAGAAAAATTAATAGAAATTTTCGAAAAAAAAATTATTATAATAATGTTTAACAGAATAGTGGCAATAAAAATTTACAAAGGAAAATTGGCAATAAAATTAAAAATAAATTGACAATAGAAATTGAAAATAAAATAAAATAGCAGTTTTCAAAGAAAAATAGACAATAGCAATTTTTGAAAATATTTAATAACAGAAATTTTCAAAAGAAAATTGGCAATAAAAATTTTCAAAAGAAAATCGACAATAGAATTTTACGAAAAAAATATAGAAGTTTTCAAAAGAAAATTGGCATTAAAAATTTTCAAAAGAAAATCGAAAATAGAAATTTTCAAAATCTGCAATTGAAATTTTTAGAAAAAGATCTGCAATAGAAATATGCTATGAAAAGTTTCCACAGAAAATCGATCATTTGGCAAGAGAAGTTTTTTTTTTTTTGATCGGAAACTTTTTTTCGATCAGTTATTTTTTACAGAAAATCTACTTCTTTTCAGTAGCAAATTGGTCTCCTAGAAATACCATATTTTAAACAAACTCCGTCTTCTGCAATAAAACTTTTCTATAGAAATTTCTTCTCTCGGTCTTTTAGCCATATTAATTGTCAAAAAAATTATCTATTAGGAATAAATATTTCCCATAGAAGGGAAGACACCGGCTAAGAAAATTTTTTAAAATTGTTATTTAAGCATAAAAATTATTGTAAGAAAGTACGCTCTGAAAAACTTTCGGTAGAAATCTAATCTATTGATGTGTAAAATTATTTATAGAAAATTTATTTCTCAGCAACATAAATTTTCTTAGCAAAATTTAATTATTTGCAAAATATATTTTTATAGAAAATTGTTCTTAATTATTTACGTATTAATTCAGCTTGTGAGGCCTAATACATTGTTATGTCAATAAATTTCTTTGTTCTTTTTGAAGAACTCCTTTGATGTATTTTTTTTATGGTAGATTGATCTGTTAGCAAGAGAATTTTTCTGAAGGAATCGTTCTTGTGGCAAGTAAAATTTTATAGAGAATAAATACTCTATATTTAAATTAAAATAAAAAAAACTTTTATCAAGAAAAATTTCCCAAATAAAATTCTTCATTCATAACAGAAACAACGTAAAGGAAATTGGTCTCTTAAAAAAATTGGAAAAAGGATTAGTACTTTAGCAACAACATTGTCGAAAATAAAGCTATTTCTTAGAAATAAAATTTTTTTTCAGAAAACTTTTTATGTTAGGAAAAAACTAACTTATGGCAATAGAAATGATTTCGGGAAAAGAAAATTTTGCAAGAAAACATTTTCTTATAAAACAATTAGTCACTTTGAAAGAGAAAAATAAAAAAAAATTTTAAGAACATTTTTAATTTTTCAGGAGAAAGATTTCGTAAAAATATAAAACATTTCACAGAATATCGAGATCTTTAAAAGAAAAATTTATGTCAAATATATAAAAAAGACGGAGTTTGAAAATTAATTTCTTTTCAAGGGATTTTTTTAAGTTTTTTACTGAAAATTCTTTTGTAAATAGGAATAATCTTTTTAGCAAACTCGGCTAATTTTTTTGAACGTTATGACTATATAAAACTGATCTCTTGGCAGGAGGAGTTCTTTAGAGCAAGAGAAGTAAAGAATAAATTGAATATGCATTTTTATTTAAAAACAAAATATATATATATTTTGAACTTACCCGTTTTCAAGAAAATCAACATTTAGAATTTGTTAAAAATAGTAAAATATTTACCTGAAAATAAAATTAAAAATATACATATTAAATGGAGTTCTTAAGTTAACTACTTTTAAATTTAAAGTATATATTATTTAAAAAAAATATTTACTTAAACTCAAGAGAAAATAAATTATTCTCAAAGTTTTGTTTGCATATTTTTCTTTATAATTACTGTTTAATATCATCACTTTTCTGGCCATAATTGTCTTGTTTTGGTGCTGTTTTTCTTGGCCAACATCATTAGCCAGCCAAAGTAATTAAAAACTTTAATGAAAACAACATCGTAAGCAAAATACAGGGAAAATATTGAAAACTAATATTTTTTCTTGCACAAAGTATATATTTTCTCTCATAACTTGACATTTTACAGAATGATTAAAAAAGCGAGGAAAATTGTGTTGTTTCGCGTTTCCACTGAACTGTTAACAGAAAGGGGGTGGAAAGGGACTCCGAAGTGTAAAATAAACTTTGTCTAATTTATAATGACAACACTGCAAGAAAAAACACTATAATTTTAGTTGTTGGTGTTGATGTTGACAACATCACTAGCGACAAGCTACTACATCTGTATCAATATTTGAGTGATAAAGTTTGTTGATGGAATAATGTTTTTTTTTATGTTTTCTTTCAAATGTTCGCCTTCGTTTCTCTAATGAAACACCTGATGCGTTAAAGTCATACATCAATGTTGTCAAATGCTTAAGTTGAAATCAAGTGCTTGGCAAGAGGATGTACTTTATATTTGTATTTATGTATGTTAGACCTTTTTGATTTTTATTCTCTTTTTGCAGTCATGCAAATAAAGTAAATGCAGCAAAACATATAAAAATTAATAAAAATTTTTATAAAATTATATTTTGCGAACAGACTTTTGATGAATCAGAAATTATTATCTGGAAGGAAAATAATTCTCAATATCTGATTTCTTTTACAATGATTAGAATATTCCATAGAAATACGAGTATATCAAGAATTTTTTATTCAACGAAAATCATCGAGGTATTTTGAATAAGAATTTTTTTTAAGTTTCTACAGAAAACTTTTTTGGCGAAGAGCTTAGTTTTCTATAGGAAAATATTTTTTAGGATATCCACTTTGTATAACAAATTTCTCAATTTTCGAGTTTATTTTTTTAATAGAAAAAATATTTTTTGCCAAAGAACAATTTTCACCACAAAAAATCATCCGCCATAAATTTTTTAGCAAAAAATATATTTTTTTTTAATTCTTCTGTAAAGTCACTAATTTTCTTTAAAAAAAAGTTATCATTGTAATGATCAAATTTTCTTTAAAAAATTTCTCTTGCCAAGAGAAAGAACTTTCATCTTGACAAGAGACTGATTTTCTTTAATAAAAATATATAATTATAGATAATTTTTTACATAAAATTTCTCTTGCTGATAGAAAAATTCTCCATAGGAAATTCTAGTCATTTCCCAAAAAATTCTAGTCATTTGCAAAAAAATAAATAAAATTTTCTATATAAAATTTCTGATGCAAAAAAAAAATAATTTTCTTTTGCCCAGATGCCAAATTTACTTTGGCAAATTTTTCTGGTTAGCAAAGGATTTTCCGTCAAAAATTTCTTTAACAAAGAAACCAGCTTCCTTTAAAAAATATCTCTTGAAAACAAGGTATTTAAAAAAAATTCTTGCTTAGCGTGCAATTTTCTGTACAGGAATTCTCTGAAAGTTTTTTTATGCGTAAATAATTATTCTGTAGCTGATTTTCTTTGAATAACACCGAGACGTATGTATAACCTTGGACATTTCTTTGATGCACGGGTTAATAAATTGAACACCAAGCTATTATTATGCATGAGATTTTATAGTTGTTATTGCTCGTATGAATCTAATGTTTTTTTTTACTGAAGGGGGAAAAATTCCTTATTTATTACATAAGAGTACATATATCTCAATGGTTCTTATGTTAAATATCCTTGAACAGAAGTAAAAAAGGAAAGACGAATAAATACTGTAATAACAGCAATGATAATGCCACGCTTTCACACACATCATTCTAAGAATAAATGAATAAAACACAAAATGTAAAGCTGCTTTAGCCAATGATGACAGGAGTTATGGTAAATTTATAACGAGGGTAGTTGCAACTAACCAGCCAGAGACATTATCGGCCTGTGTTCTCAGTGAAGCTTGACGTTTTTATCCTCGTTATCTGCTGCACTTATTTAAATATACATATATGATATGCATATAATGTATGTGGAACTTTTTTTTGTACGTTTTAAAATTGTAATGCATTTAAAAGAAAATTTAATGCATTTGCCACATGCATTAATCACTTTTGATGCTCAGCAGTCAACACACTTGTACTTTAATACACACATACACACAATCATACACTGACATAATGCACATCATGTTGTAGTTGTAACAATAAGCTGCATATACACAATTATACAACTGCAGTATAGCATTTTGTTGTTACTTCAGCTCGTTGTATTGCTGTAATGGTAACAGCAAACCAACATCACATAGCCAGCCTTGTCATCTGCAGCATATAGAAGTAACACTTTTTCCATTCCACATTTTTTATTCTAGTTAAAGTAATTTTTCCATACATACTTTAGTATGAGTTAAAAACGTGCCTGGACTGCTTAAGCTACTGCCGATGATGATGATGATGTGCACGAAAATTGTTACTTCACCATCTCGTTCTCACCGTCACTTTGATACCCTGTATCCCAACCTGCGGTCTGTCAATGATTTTGGTGTTGCACGGTTATTGTTTGCAACCGCAGGGTGCATTTTTGTTACATGATCAAAATTGCAATTTCATTTCATGTGCATGTGCTCGTGCTCGTGCTCATAGTCTTTCGCCACTGCTTTATGTTTCTGTTACACGTGAAAGCTTTTAATGATGTTTGATGTCACTTATGGGCTCAAGGAAAAGACCATGCAATTGAAAACGAATAATGGCAAAATCATATATAATCGTAAGAATATGTAAATGTTGCAAGACAAATGTAACACGGAATCAGTTTTTTTCTTTATATTCCATTAAAAAATTGGCCATGGGTTAAACAAAAAAAATTAATTACTCAGTTAGAGAAGATTTGCCATGTTTTTAAGTTCAACGATTTACTAACATAATTGTTAAATTTTGCTACATCTTGTAAAGTACCTTCAGGATATTACATCTAGATTATAATATAAGAAAGTACAAAATTTGAATTCACTTAGATTTAGATAAAACAAAAGAAGTCATTAACTTGTTGGGTATGTGAAAAAAGAGTTTCAACAAAGATATAACGATGGCCAGAGATATTCACTTTAATTCTATTTGGAGACGGCAATTTAGTCGGCAATTTTAAGACAACATCAATTTAATACAACAGCAACGCAAGACAACACCACAAATCCCGACGACAAAATTAAAGGCAATTAGCGTCAACATAAACGTCAATTTTGCTTCCAGAATACCATACATATGGTAAAAATTATTGATAAATGGCAATATTGCCAACCGAAATGTCGATTTGCAACAGAAAATAAAAAACGGCGTTGTGTTCTATTGCCGCCGCCAAGTAGAATAAGGGTGATGATTGAACCTTTTACCTTTAAGATATTTGGCAATTACAATTTTACATACAAAATACAAAATATATTTAAAAGAAAGTGAATTCTAAGTAAAATTTTTACCTTTACAAAGTTCTAGAACTCAGAGTTGAGGTTGAAGCTCCTCAAGAGATCATTTTGAGAGTTTTTCATATTTGAATTTTACATCTGATATGCCAATAAGTAATGACATTCACATATCAACGCTGGCTGATGATGCAACTTTACTAAACGTTCATAAAAACCGGCAAGAGGCATCACATAAATTGCAAGAATACGTTTCAATGTTAAAATAATGATTAATGAAATGAAGGATATAGGTGAAGAAGCATTTACTTTATGAAGGGAAACATGTCCCCCCATACAAATCATTACGAAACACAGTGAAATCAAATGCCATGGAATTCAGCTTGATCGCCGTTTAATATGACAGTCACACGTAAATATTAAGTTGATGCAAATATAACAAAATGCTGCTAAAACTAATTGGCTTATGGGAAGAAATTCAACACTAAGTATAGATTACAGAGTTCCTCTATACAACTCGATTTTAAAACCAATATGATGCTGTGGAATTAAGTTATGTGGCACCACCACGACATCTTATATAAAAAAAGTTTAAAGGACACAAAACAAAATCGTCCGTACGACTATAAACGCTCCCGGGTATGTTAGAAATTCCCTCATATATCCCTCATTTATTTATTCATTGGTTAAAATTGTACTTCTAAAACACGTGACAGCATACACTTAAGGTGAACGAAATTTTCGTTCGGAACGCTTTTTTTATAGGTAGTTTGACGTCTCTATTTTTGAGAGAGAGAGAGAGAAAGAGAGTATATTTTGTGTGGAACAATTTTAGCTTGAATTGTTTGAATCCACCTTAAGAAACTTGAATACCATCGCAATCCACTCATCCGTCACATTCTAAATTATAGTGGTCACAGTCGGCTTAGAAGGAGGGACAATCGCGCTCTAAGTCGAATACGAGAAACTTAAAGATGTTCCTCACAGTAGTTACGAAAACGATATTTTTTAGATTTAGTTCTCTTACAATAACCTAGTTGAAGATTCAATAAAAATATAACAATACATGCTAAAATAGTAAGATGTTTCATGTCCTGTCGGTTTCTGCAAGCAAATAAAAAAGGTCTCACTCCACGAGTTTATCCTGCAAATCATGTGTGTTAAGATGAGTATATATTTACATTCATATATGTACATATATACATAAAGTTTTTAAAAAGGAAGTAGGTCTCAGAAAGTTTTGACTTCGATGTATTGCAATTGCGCTCAAAGCGTTTTAAACTTAAAAAATTTAGGGAAACCTTTTAAGCAGAAAAAATGTTTTTTTTAAAGACAAAAGAAAAAGTAGAAGCAAATTTCATTAAAAAAAATCTAAGGGTTAAAAGTTTGCAAATTATTTTCCCAGATTATGAAAATTTAGTACTAAAAAATAGAAGCATTTTTAAAATTGAAAAATTAAAAAAAAAACTACTGAGGAGCTGTAGCACAAGTTCTATTTAGACTAAAAATATTAATCAATTTGATTTTTTTTTATTTATAAAGAAATATTTTTTTTTTTTCAATTAAAATTTTGTTTTGAATTTAGTGGCCATTCCCTTACTAACGAAAAACAACTGTAAAATACAAATTTTTATAAACTACTGGTGAAAATTTTTAATAAAATTTTATAAAAAAAAAGATTTTTAGAGTTTATCTTTCCTACTTCTAAGGGCACAACACCAATGACATGTAAGTTTGATTTTGCTATCTTGCTATTCTTTTGTCTTATTCTTTAACTTTTAATTTAAAAAAAACATGCAGAACTTGTATGCACATCCGTTTTTTAAATGGCCAAGATCGTAATTTTAGTAAATCAGTACCAAAAAAACCAATCAAAATATTTTAGTACCATAAAATATAAATAACTTTAATCGAAGCAAGTCTTAGAAATTTGCTATAAAAATGTGTCTGCTACACAATTAGAGTATTAAAAATCTTTCATAACAAAATTTTTATTTATGGCCTAATTTTATAAATCAACACAAATTTATACGGATAACAAAAGTAAAATTTTAAAAATTTAAATTTTCTTGATTTTTCACCGAATAAACATGCATACGTATGTGAAATTATGCTTTGCTTTGTCTTTCAAAAGTTTTTGAGTTTTTATGAGAAACAAAACGAATTTTCAAAATTTTTTAAATTCTAATTCCGTTTTTAATGCAAATTTTGGTTTGTTGATATGATTCTCAAATAAATTGTAATAAAGAATTATATATTTTATTTCATAAACGAGCTTTAGATCTTTTTATAAAAAAAAATTTATTTTATTTCAATATTTCCACAGCTCTTTGGCCATCTTCTTCTTTTTTTCCTGAAGAAGGCGCCCAAAGAGGCCTTGAAATATTGAAATAAAATAAATAATAGTGCAACGCAATAAGTGCAGGTTAATAAGTCAGTATATTTTTTATTAAGTTTTCCAAGGATTGCATTATATACATAGTTATAGTTGGGGACTCATCAGACTACTGCAAGATTAGTTCAGGGATACCACAGAACTCCGTTCTAGCTCCTACCCTATTTCTTACTTTTCTCAGTGAGCTTCTGTGGTAAACAACATCTATTCGTTTGCAGATGGCATTTGTATTTGTCATTTTCGTTTCTTAGGCAGTAAGCCAGGTCCGTCGAAGGTTGGCGCCACGAAGCAAAATATGATCATGATCTTTTAACAAACCGTACTTGTTGCAAATCTTTTAAGATATGATATTCATATAATTAATATATAAAATTATTTTACAAAATGTGTATATCGATTGATTAACTTTTCTTGCAGCTCTTGTTGCTGTCATTACTCTTAATGTCCTTATGACATCGACTCTGCCCAAATGGACAATGAGCATGCTTGCAAAACATAACCTAAAATCTTAATACCATATATAAAATAAATACATTAAGTTTTACTAACAGGTCTTGCAATACTTGGCTGCCCTTTAATTTTAGAGAATTTGCCCTTCAGAAATAATTTCGTTTTGCATTTGAAAAACTCAAATATTTGCTTATTTCTACCTTGAAGCCAGCAGAAATACAAAGTGAAAACTAAAGCAGATTCTTCACATCTAAAATTGAATTGAATTTCTAACTTTGCTGCAGGGCTCCATACATCTATGCATACGAATATTAAAATGTTTCCCCTTTTGCAATTGCAAATAAAATACAAAAAAAAAAAAATATAGAATATATGAAAGTAATAACCGAACATGACATAAACATAAAATGCAACAAAATTTTCATCACCATCACCATCACCACCATCATCACCCACAAGATTTTACTACGTTTATCAGGCTTTAATAAACCCTGAGAAAAAACTTTAGATTAAAAAAATAAAACTTAATACTGCGGCAGAGGCAAAAGCAGAAACAGATGGGGTTGTACGAACGAATATGATGCTGATCATCATCATCAATATTTATTTAATTTTTTTTCTTTTCGCAAAAATTGATAAAGTTTCACATAGATATTGATATCAATTTCTTGGTAACCATGTAAACCATAAACTAATATTTTATGAAAGAATGGAGGAGAGGAAAAAAACTGTTCCATGATTCTTAGAAGAGTGTTTCTTTCTTTTACTGTTTGATTTTTCTTCATTTTCTATTAATAATGTGTGTAGTTGAGCGCAGGCTAGATGCAATCGTATAGCGAATTTTGACATGAAATAGTTTTACATGTTGTAGTACAAACTTAAAAGCAAATTGTTGCTGCTTCTGTTAATGCAAATTTTACATAAAATGGCAGCACATGAGCTTAACGAAATCATCAATTGAGTAACTCAAGTAACACTGGCGTTATTATGCAAAACCTTATGGATGGGAGTAAAAAAAATGCACGATTGAGTATGGGCATATGTGTATGTATGTGAGTGCATTTACAAACAATTTATATGTAATTGTGTTGCATACAAAGTATGTATTTTTGTTCTACTGAAACATTTACAGTTGAATGAATTTTACAAATAGTTTTATAAAAGTTTTCTGTTCCCTTTTTTTTAGCAAAGAATAGAAAATGAGCAGAGAGAACAAAAATCATTCCTTTTCAATATCGTATAACGATGGTTACTGCAGAAGTTGGATTAACTAGATAAAAGTGAAGAGATTTCTGTTTATGATTGGGGGACGCCTTAAAGACTTACATGAAAGTGGCCTTGAAGGTCAACGTGATGCACACAGAAGTCTAAGATTAACACGTAAACTGGCCATTTCCGTATTAACATCCGGGTGAATCATTATGTCTGCCAAAACCCCTTCATGATGGACGCAACTGCTAAAGATAGCTGGAAGTCTGTGAGCATCGTGGCTTCCAGTAGTCATACACTTAGTACTTAACTGAAGAAATAGAAGTGTTTCAGCTCTACCGCAGCATAAGCAGTCAGAGAAACTTCTTAACTGTATATAGTAGAAGAGCCCTCATCTTTAACCAACCAATTTCTTTGCCCTGTAAAGGATTCAACCAAATGATTGCTAAAAATTACCTCAGCTTATTTATCCTTTTGAGTGTCAATTTTAGTTTAAAATATTAATAAAATACACAACTACTGATAGAAACAGGCAACTGAAGCCGCTATACTATTACAGTTATCTGAGGCCTCTATGCAAAATAGTTCGAAAAAGTAACTGTTTGGTAAAAGTCGGAAACGGTTATACAATAGTCAGCCGAATCAACTATGCCTAGGTTGCGATCTGCCAAAACCACTGTGTCAAACAAACGAAGTGGAATTTTGTACCATATGAATTGCGCCGTATATACTTATGTAAATAATTTAGTGAACCATATGAGAATTATTACAAATTACAAGATATGACTTAAGTTCATAATTATCTACGTAGACGCCAATATGAAGTACTGGTAAATGAATATTCTTTTTTTAATTTTTCTCATTTTGACTGGTAACTGCATTTGATAGTCAATGGATTTTTCCCAGCCGCCTTTAAAGCCAAGCTTGGAAGCCATATTCCACGTATCGAAAAATTCTTAAGTTTTCTAATCACTCTCTCTGTCGCTGTATTTATTAGCAGTTTGCGTTGTAGGATTTATATGAGTAGTTCACCTTCCATTTTTTGTAGATGTTAATGGCTTTCACCATGTTGATAAATAATTGTTCGCGCCCTATCAATTTAAATCAGAGGCCAATGTTTTAAGATTTTGAATAGATCTACCTTAGAATAACAGACACACAAGCCTCAGCTTCTTGTAGGCATAAATTTAAGAGATAATATTTCTTGCTGCTCACTTTTTTCAGATGACATTATAAAGTTTTTGTCATCATCCTTAGCAATCTTAGCGGAAGAAGCGAATAACGACGGCTTCGGGCTTTTTCCCCGTTTAAGCACTATTATTAATCTATACATAACTGTTTGCGGAATGAGGACTTCTAAAATTTTTGTACCAGGGAAAACCGATTATAAATATTTATGAAATAAATTTTATATCAATATTTATCAAATTCGTTATTCGAGATATTCTCCAAAATAACAATTTCTTATATTCTATTGTTTGTTGTTGGCTTAGCTAGGTATATGCCTGCATTTCATTGGCGCTAACCAAATCATCAGTACCCTTTAGCCAAATCATGATTGAAAGCATTCAAAGCTCGTATACTTAAGCCACAGACTACAAACAGGCATATACCTAGCTAAGCCAACAACAAACAATAGAATATTGAAATTGTTATTTTGGAGAATATCTCGAATAACGAATTTGATAAATATTGTTATTATAAATTTTGTTTTTTCATTGCCTTATAAATACTTTCATTAGCTAAGCCAACAACAAACAATAGAATATTGAAATAAATTTTATATAATATTTTGTCCCATTATACTTTTATAAAACAAAACTAGTTCTTATAAATATATCTGGCTTATCTATATTCTGAATATTTAATGGGTAAATACTTGTACGTGTACTAGCCGCCATATCAAGCATCTTCTTAAATAATATTCCCAGCCAACTCTTTCCTAAACGATAAACGTTTGAATATGATTAAAAATTTAAAAATAATAATAATAAAACAAAGCCTTAAGAGCAAAGCTTTCTGAAAAGAAGACTTTTTTAGAAAGTCATTTATTTTGAACTAGCTTTCCCTTACAAATGTGGAATGCAGTTTGAGGTGGAACTTAATTAAAAAAAATATTAAATTGTTTAATAAATTATAATTTATTTTTATTATTTTTTCTACAGTAGTAACAATAATCTTTGATCGCCATATTGTTAAAATGTTTATAACTTCTCCCTTTGGAAATCCTTTCTGTTCAGAATAACATTTGATAATAAATTGAGAAGACAGCATTTGTCAAAAGATTCTATTGGAATCAATATCAACCTGAATAAAAAAACTCAAACCTCTGCTTGACTTAGAAAATCTGTGATATCAAATGGTAAACCACCTCAGAGTGCCTTGACGTCCAACAAAATTGATCATAAACTGAAGAAGACTTATATAATAGTGTGCTACTTTGCATTACTAAGTCATGAAAATCCACGAGTTTTGAAGAAGATTTGTCCAAGGATATTGGTAAATCCCATATATCCTTTTTCAAAATTGTTATTCAAATCTAAGTAAGTAACAAAAATTAGCAAATATTTACCAAATATCACAAAATATAGCTTATAATTTGGGTGGAATATCTTTTCCAACTCAGGAGCGACATGCGTGCTTCCCATGGGTCTTTAAAATATTATGATTTAAGCTTAACTAACCAGCAAGGAGTAGCAAAATAATTCTAAAATATATATAACTCGCATTTAAAGAGCAACATTTTTCTGAGATCTGAGCCAGGGAAATTTGTGATTTAAATAAAAACAAGGAACAAAGACTAAAAAAATGGTCCATTGTAACAAATGTAGCTTACAATGTATGTAAAATATTTGTATGAAATTCATGCCAGGATATATGTTCCTTTTATACGGATATTTTTTTTAGCAAAATGAAGGGTAATATCTAAACCAAGCTACTAAAAATTAAAAAATATAGATTCGTCACTGTTATCCTTTCATATGTATTTTAACTAAACTAAGATATATTTAGAAAAATATAACAAAGGTGACAAATAAAGCTTATAATTTCCTTATAATATTTTGTTATCATCACTGCAAGTTCACATGCAGCTCTTTTTTTAAGTAGACATTGAAAGTATAATTAAACTCTGAGTCCTGGTCATGTTCCTTCATCTCGGCAAGGATATATACACCAGCCATAGATTATTTTTTTGAAATAAAATTGCTTAAATGTCTTAACTCAACTCTCCTGATATTCTTTGAAACAGCGAAGGATGATTTTTGAAGAATTTTATTAAACAATTTTACAAAATTAGAGACATTAAAAAAAGAATGTTGAAAAAACATGGTTTTCTAGGATTTAAACGCCACAAAAATACTTCAGCTTAAAAACCAGTTTTTCAAAATGTTAAGGAAATTTAAAATAATAGTTATAGAATTTTTTTATGTATTAAAACAAGTTGTGCTAATATTTAGGGATCGACTTACGGAAAAATTCATGATTTCTAAAAATTCCATCAAAAAAGTTATTCGAAATGCTCTCATATATTTCTAGTTATTTTAAAAAATACATTTATCAATAATATAATGAAATACTCCTACAAAAATATCAAAAATTTCTGTGAAACGCTAAATTATTCATTTGAAAGATGGTCATATGTGTGTATAAAAATTCGTGCTTTAATTTTGGATTATCAATACTAGTGTCTTGGACTACGTATAAAATTACAAGGAGACAATTTTATTAATACATATTTTTTCTACATTCCATCAAAGTTAAAATTTTTTCATTCATATAAATACAAAATTCCCATTTTAGGGAATTTTAATAAAAAAATGGTTGGGAAAGATATAAAAAAAAATTACTTTGATATTGCGTCCAATAATGTCAATTGTGAAGTTTGCCATTTCGTTAAAAAGTTTAATTTTCGCGAATAATTTTATTTGTATTTGAATTTCGAACCTTTTTAATTATGAAAATTCTTTTATAGCACATTTTTTTAATATTTCTCCAAAACTTTCAACTTCGTGATGAAATTTGTTAGATTAATTAAGAATTTAAAAAATTAATTGAGTCTATTTTTTCAACATTTTTGTTCTAATGAGCTTTAGGTCTTTTTATAAAACACAAAAAAATTTATTTTATTCAATATTTTCACACCTCTTGAAATAAATTGGTTTGATATATATCTAATCTTAAAAAGAAATATTTTTTATTTTTTTCGAAATTTTGCCAGAACTTCGACAGACATCATCATGAAAAATTTTATTTTAATTAGCAAATGAGGATGCCAGTCAAAGTTTAGGCGAAGTGTTGTAAAAATAAGTGAATCATATTTGTCTTAATTAAACAAACCTGCTACTAGAATAACCATACGAGAATTATTTCATCTGAACCAAATTATTACTTTCTTCAAATACAGCAAACTCTTGTAACAGCAAAATGAATTTGTTATAAAACCAGATACGATGCCAGTTAAAGTTTAGACGAAATATTTTGAAAAAAAGTGAATCGTACTTCTCTTATTTAAACAAGCCTGTTGCTAGAATAACCATACGAGAATTATTTCATCTGAGCCAAAAAAATCAAATTTTGTCTACTAAAATTACTTTATTATATTACTTTATTATACAACCTGAAACTTTTTTATTTGATAGTTGTTTACGAAGCACTGTGATTTGCTTTGAAAAACATTTAGCAAATTAATTTAATAATGAAAAAATCCTTTTTTAAACGTTTGACTTTATATTTTCTGGTCTAGATTTTGGCCGTAAACATTTAATTTTACGCTACTCAATCTAGCTAAGGCTATGCAATTTTATGTATTGGTGCCCAAATAAACTAACGAGTTGGAGGCGACTGGGAGAGAATTGATTGGAAATCAAGCTTATAATGACTATTGGTACTGATTCCATTTCGGAATTGTAATACTACAAAAACACCTTTTCCAAACATTTACCTGCTACAAAGATAATCTAAATATTCTAAAAATTTGTGATTAGTTTAAAGCATATTTTTCAAACCACCTTCGTTAAAGAACCCATAATATTCTATATCTATGTTAATGTTAATATTCTTCTGATATCAATTTTTTTTACTTTTTAAATCCAAAACAAAGTTGCTACTTTTATGCGCTCAAGCAAAAGTATGCATATGGTTTGTTAAAATCATAAAAATCATATTGAAATAAATCCCGCTAGTTCTTCCAATGGTCCGTCCGCTTATTGCTAAATAATTTTTTAAGAATGATGGAAATGGCATCAAATGGTGTTCTACTATCCTTGGAATATCTATGGTTTTAGCTGTCAGGGCTGTCACTTTATTAACTCTTGTTGGTACAAATGGCTTTTATTGGTTTTTGCTGAAGTATGAGTATTATGTGGGACGCAGTCATGAAGATTTTATATATATATTTTTTTCAAATGGCATTGGCGATGTCGTTTTTCGATACAAGAATATAACTTTTTACACGATTTTCTTGACTCCTTTTTTTCCAATACATAAACTTGCAAGGGTGTCAATAAGTCCTAGGCTTTTTGAGTTTCCCGCCTCTTATTTGAAAGGGCAGTACTATTCCACATCACACGTGATTTAAGGAGAATATAGAAAAAAGTGAATTTCTTGTTCTCATTAAGCATAATTTTGTGCGGAAAAAACCATCGGTTAAACCAATTTTAAGCTTGATAAATGCGGTGGGATTTCTGCACCATCAATTTCAAGCACGAAAGATGCCCAACGTTCTAAACGTCCTATTGAGGTCCCGATATGGTATTAGCCGATCGGAGATTGAAAGTGAGAAAGTTTGTGGACGCCATATGCATTACACGTGGTTCAGTGATTTCAATTTTGAATGAACACTTGAGTATGAGAAAACTTTCCCTAAGATGAGTGCCGCGTTTGCTCACAATCTACCACAAACGCAATCGTGTGAAAACTTAGCAGGAATATTAGGCGTTCCTCAAATGCAACATAGGCACGTTTTTGCACCATTTCGTAACCGTTTACGAAATATAGATCAGCCACAACACACCAGAGACCGAACAACAGTCAAAACAGTGGGTTTCTTAGAGTGAATCGGCGCTAGAGTAGGCCAAGGTGGATTTGTTAGCCAATAGTCATGGCGACCGTTTTTTGGAATGCGGGCAGTACAGTCCACATTGAAAATCTTCATAAGGTTAAAAAACAACCAATAGCGAATATTATTTCAAATTATTGGATCGATAATTTAACGACTGCATTTTGGCAAGAAAAAAGTTCTTTTTCACCAGGACAATGCAAAACAGCACACAAGTGCAGTTTCCATGAAAAATTTCCATGAATCAAGCCACGAATCGCTCCCTCATCCACCCTGTTCCCCGGATTTAGCTCCTAGTACTTCCAAACTTGGATGATCTCACAAAGAAATATATAGTTTGATGATAAAAACTATTTGAAGAAACTTTAGCCAAAGTGAATAGAGCTTAAAGGAGAAAAATGCTGCAATTCCGTCAAATTTCATTTATAAACAGCCGATCTCTGTGCCACCTTGAATGTATTTTTTTTTTCTTAGGAAAAAGAAAATAATTTCCTTTCCCCATTGAAAATGGCAGAATAGTCTGTGGCATTCAGAGATTAAATTAAAAAAATTAATTAATAGAATAATAAGGACGAATAAGTCATATACAATACAGTGCGGACAATTTGTGCGTTGCAATAATCGAGGAAATGCGTTGATCCAAAATTGCTTTAATCGAGGTTATAGTGTGCCATGATCTAGCCGCTTAAATTTTGGGAGAAGTGGTGAACATGAGGTGCCTATTATCAGCGATAGGATGGTTATGGAAGCGATAAAAAGCTTTTCTCCATTTAAGGCTGCGGGTCCGGATGGTATCTTTCCGGCGCTCCTGCAGAAAGGGATGAATTTAGTTTCGTCACATCTTGCAGGAATTTATAATGCATGCCTAACACACGCATATATTCCAGTAGGCTGGCAGGAAGCGAGGGTAGTGTTTATCCCCAAACCTGGCAAGCCAAATTATTCTTCACCAAAGGCTTATAGGCCAATAAGCCTAACTTCCTTCTTGCTGAAAACCATGGAGAGGATAATTGACGACATGGTTAAGGGCAGGATCGCAGGCCATATGCTGAGGTTCAGGCAACACGCATATGTCAAAGGTAGATCAGTGGACACTGCATTGCATAATGTGGTGTACTTTATAGAAAGGTCACTTAGTGAGAAGATGTACACACTCGCGGTTTGCATTGACATTGAGGGGGCTTTCAACAACGTGCATACCGACACACTTATCCATTCTCTGGACCAATTTAATGTCAACCGGGCGATACGCGACTGGATTGGCAATATGCTAAGGAACAGATGGATTAATTGTGAGGCGCACAATGTAAGTATAAGAAAAAGGGTACAATGTGGAACTCCACAAGGGGGGATTTTATCACCCCTTCTCTGGACCACAACAATACATACCCTTATTAGGACTCTGACCGATGAGGGATTCGAGACAGTCTGCTACGCAGATGACGTCATGATACTTCTGAAGGGAAGGGATCCAAATCATTTGTGCAGGAAGGCCGAGGAGGCATTAACCCTGGCACACAACTGGGCTCAACCAAGAGGCTTGAACGTTAACCCAGAAAAAACTGAAATTGGCCTATTTACAAGAAAGACGAAGATAGCTCCATATGATGAGCCGCGCTTTCTTGAAAGGACAATAAATATTTCCGACAGGGTGAAATATCTAGGAGTCATTCTCGATCGGAAATTAAAATGGAAAGACCACATAAACGAAAGAGTCAAAAAGGCTCATATATGTTGGTCAATCTGTAAACGGGCCATAGGCACGAGATGGGGGCTGAATCCAGAGATGACACACTGGCTTTATAGTAGCGTTATCAGGCCGATTATGACCTATGCCTCTATAGTGTGGTGGACATCGATGGAATATAAATGCAACATCAAAACAATACAGAAAGTTCAGAGAACCTGCTGTCTTGGTATAAGTGGGGCCTTCCGAACGACATCAACAGGTGCGATGGAAACAATATTATCTATCCAGCCAATCGATATTCGTATAAAATACGAAGCGGCTCTAGCAGCAAAACGACTAAAGGTGATGGGTGAGTGGATCGATCAGGAACACGAAGCGTATCATCAACGAATCTTTACGGCCATAGGAGAGTCCATACCGGAAAGTGTCGCAAATGACCGCATACCGGAGACTAGACTAGAGGCCAACTGCGGAACATTGATTCCCGACATCCATTCCTGGTTGACCGACCCTTGGAACCAGATCCCCATGGGGCTTCATTGCTACACGGATGGATCAAGGTCGAGAGGGAAAACGGGACTTGGTGTTTATATAGAAAACACCACGGAACTGTTTTTCCGCCTGCCGGACTATTGCACAGTTTTGCAGGCGGAAGTTCGGGCGATAACGGAGTGTATCAGGGAACTCAATGTAATGAGGAGGTCAGGACTTGTGAATATATTCACAGATAGTCAGATGGCCATCAGAGCAATCTCAGAGGAACGCACTAAATCACGTACAGTTTGGGATTGCAAAAACGCCATTAACAGTTACTCGACACATGGTGAACTACGCATCATATGGGTGCCGGGGCACGCGGGGATAACTGGAAATGAGAGGGCAAACTCACTTGCTTCTAGGGCAATAGAGTTAGGTAATATAAGCTTGGAATGCGCGAAACCTTTCGATGCAGTTAAATCAGAGCTAAAGACTTGGGCACAAAGGGCCCATTCAACTCTCTGGAATAACGGAACCATGGGAATCAATACAAAAATTCTATGGGGAGATCCAGACGAGAGAAGAACGAGGGAGCTGCTAAGACTCAGCAAGCTCGAACTAAGTAGAATAATGGGAGTGGTCACAGGGCACTCTCAACTACTGGCACATCTTAAACACTTGGGAATAGCGGAAGGAGATGAATGTAGAGCATGTGGGGAGGAGAGCGAAACATTGGAACACTATTTGTGCCAATGCCCCGCCTTCTCACAAATAAGGTCCCGATATCTTGGGAGTGACATCTTACCGGACATAAGCCGATTACGGGGAATATGCTGGAGGAAATTAAGGAACTTTGTGAGTGACACGGAGTTTCTCTAGAACTTTGGTTCAATATCTTATGGTTAACTCAAGGTTAACTCAAGGGAGCGCACAACAAGCCTTCACTGGCTTAGGTGTATGTCGTAATGACATGGGCTGTCATACCCCTCCAATCAACCTAACCTAACCTAACCTAACCTATATTTACATTTATATGGTCAATGTGAATTATAACATTAAAAGAATACTAAAGGATAACAGGACACTTGTAGTAATAATCCATAAAACTGGCACCTTTTTCTGCTAAATCACACACCTGACTATTTTATCATTCCCCATGATCTGCGGGGCTTTGGTATATTTAAAAAAAGATATAAAATTTTAGCAAGACATTGAAAGGTTTGTTGTAAACTACTTTCCATGCAATTACTTGCAGGTCGTTGTTAATATTGTTGCCATAGATTCAGCTGATATTACCGCTGCTGCTGCTGTAGTTCGTAATTCTCTGCTATGATTATTTTTAGTTTTTTTTATCCCATCACAATGTGCTAAATGATATTGATGGTTTTGTTTTGTTACTTATGAACGATAAATTTTTGTGAAGAAATATCTTCAGAAATATAAGCACGTATTCGCATGTATTCGTATGCATGTGTGTGAATTATAGTTGTGATTGTAAACTGCATGATAAGCTAAAGTTAAATGTGTTTGTCCCTGATTTTACTAATACAATGATTTATCTTTTGGAAATCATTTTTAAAGATTTATTGAGAGATGGAAATTGGATATACCTTGGTGGTATTAGAAATACAGTAGGGGAAAGAAAATATTTCTAATACACTCAATGACAAGTCGGACTAAGTATTGAAAATCCTTCATAATTTACATAAAGAAGGCTGTTGATATAGTGGTTCTCTTAAACAGCACAAAATAACTGCGGAATCGGCTCCATCGGTAACGTATGGTAGATTATAGTTTCCAAGCCGACGTTCAAGACTTTCTAGCCGTGTGTTATGACTCGTGATGATTTTGATATCATCATGGCAAATAGGCCTTTAATCGTTAAAACGTTGAGTCTTGCAAATTATCCTAATGGCTGGTATTTTAAATTGAACTTGTGAAAAGTTTACAAGTGTAAGAAGGACGCCTGATTTAGTTTTTAATAAATTCTAATTACGAGGAAAGTTTCGGTAAACTATTGAAATAGCTTTCTATGTTTCAAAAACTTTGCTTTAATTCCTCTAAATAGAGACAATAGAAACAATTTGGGAGTACTCATTAATTTTAAGGTCTTTAAAGCTGAATTGCATACGCCCACATGTTGAATATATTTGAAAAATTGCTTCAAACTTTCAGAATATTTTAATTATTTTATAGTTTGTTATAATCTTTAAGGAAAAGAGGAAGTATCATATACATAGGAAAACGTTAGACAATATTGTTTTCAATATTTTGACTAATTCCCTTTTTATTTGGTACATATATTGATTCAGAATATAACAATGAAAATATAAAAAAAGGCTATTTATTGTGACTTAAGCTGTCTGCATGGAACTCTCCAGTAGTAAATGAACGCCCTCGCACTGTCTGGTTTCTGTAACTTATGAAAAGTACTCGGATGTAAAAACTTTCAAAAGCTTTTTATATCACCGTGTTTTTTGAAAAATGTTTCATAAAATAATGGAATCAAAACTATGAATTGTGGAAAAAATTCTTTTCCTACTCACACTCCTTCATAATTATGAAGGATTGATATTTTTTCGACTCGAAAGTTTCTGACACGTGTAATATCAAATTAAAAGATTATAATGCTTCCCATGAGAAAAACAAATTTGGAACTTTACCGAGAATGATCCTGACAAAAAACCGACATCAATACAAGGAGCCAATCGAACAGATTACAAAAATGTCAGCCGATATAACCCATTTTATGATTATATTTTACTTGAAGTATCTTCTTAAATAAAAGTTTTCAACATTTATTCCGTTCGCTTTCTGGGGAAGCATACTGCAAGCTACACTTTCAAATAAACCGGACCACAAATGGGGGAGCTAATCCGTAAATAAGAGTTCGGCGGAGGGGGGTTAATCGCCCGTCCGATTTTGGAAAAAAATATGGGACCAAACTACAAACAAATCCCTTCAAACAAAAAATAATAATTTTGAGAATCTGTTCAAAAGTAGAGGAGTTATGCGATAATCAAAATTCCGGGCAGACAGATTACCCGATTTTTGAAAAAAAAAATAATTTATGACAACACAAACCCATTCAAATAAAGAATAAATGACAAAGTATACGCTTATACAAACATTAAAAAAATGTAAAAAATTAACACAAATTGATAACCTGCATTTCTTAATTCGGTTAAAAAGGGGGAGAGTAACCCCGCTTACCGTAACTAAAAAAGTTTTTTTAGTGACAAAAATCAAATTTACTGTAGAAACCGAATCACAAATTCATTTGGTTCAAAAGCATGTATGGACTATTGTTTATTTCCTTCTAGATGTGGTTTAATCCTGTATAAAGACTTTATTCAAATTAAATTAAATATTGAAAAACGAAATTTTATAATTAATTACTTTTAATATGCGTATGTAACAAAGAAAACGAGTTAAAATCAAATGTAAGTGATATAAAACACTCAATCTAATGCAAATTTATACAAAAAGATTTGTGTTAAACGTATAGAAAATTGGTGGAGAAATAAATTTATTTTTCCAGTTTTTGAAAGGAGTTCTATTCGATTTTACAATGAGCAGTTTATTTAAATTATTTTTTATACGAATGCCTTAACATGACCCAAAAAAAATTATGTTGGAAAAATTTCAAAGGACTTTGGATTAGAACAGAGTCTCGAACGTCTTTGTAGTACAAGTGAGATATCCTGAGACATATAACCATATGACTATACTTAATTGCAGGTGTCCATAGAGTACGTATTATTTAGTTGAGGGTATCTTTCATAAAATATTTAGGCAAGAATAGTAAAAATTTCGAAATTGTGCATTTATGAAATGTAACTATATTTCTAAAACTAGGGGCGCTGGAGATGATTAGCTATTTCCATTTAAGAATTTTTTGGGCCTGATTTTCTTGCATTTTTTTAATTTAAATTTATTAGGCATTAATTTTTTAAGGCTTAAATCAGCAACAAATTATTTTATCAGGCATTAATTTGTCTTAGGATTAAATCAACCAAGCTGCAGAGCAGATAGCAGTATTTTTAACATCTTATTTATAAATAAAGCCATTGTTAATTTAAATAAACAAATGATTGTGTCTCAAGTACATGTTAAACATTTTTATATATTGGAAAAAAGTCCTACTTATAATGTTTTTTGCCGAACTTTGCTGTGATTGTAATAAATTTCCTTTAATTT
This sequence comes from Germaria angustata, assembly GCA_963681545.1. Taxonomy (NCBI): domain Eukaryota; kingdom Metazoa; phylum Arthropoda; class Insecta; order Diptera; family Tachinidae; genus Germaria; species Germaria angustata. The sequence goes on along the minus strand of OY813000.1, from coordinate 88,832,617 downwards.
TCTTTGTAAAAATAAACATCAAAAGCTTTTCTTTTGATCATGTGTGATTTCTTATTGCTGTGCCTTTGAAAATTTTCTTAATTTTTTTTTTTTGCTTTGACAATTTTAGCGATGCATACGCACAATAAAAAGTTTCTTGAGGACTCCTTTTCCTTTTGCAAGTACAAAACTCAAACATACGCGCACATCCACACTCACACATACTAGGGTAATTTTTGTATGGCCATAAAGTGGCGTACTCCCAAGCACATAAATACACTCACAGAGTCACAATTAGATACGAATGCTTATTTGTGTACACTCCCAGATAGATTTTTGCTCCTTGACAATTCCCTACATCTTCATTCTTGCAATTTTAGCATAGGAAGGATTTTTTATTAAGATTTGCACACATGTACCTTAAATCACTGAGTAAATAAATAACATAGATATAAAGTTATATTGGGTTGTAACTTGTCACCAGCTTATGTAGTTTTTTTGTTTGGCAGAGGGTTTTACTAAAATTCTTTTGGTGATGCGGTGCTTCTTAAATAAGAAGTTTTTTGTTACGAAAAAATAACACAAAAACTACTCTTGAAATCGAGTGATTGAAAAGTAACCCGTCACTATTGGGAAACCTTTAAGAGCAAAAGTTATGCAAAGAGTGTAGTGGATCAAATATGGATGGCAACCGAACTTCAGTTGGGTTGCTAATAAGCAACAACAGGCAGAAGACTGTCCTGTCAGATTTTCATGCTCTACATTATCATTTTGTATTCTGCATTAGTATTTTAAGCAGAGACATGACATGATGTACTGGCCAAATGGAAAATTTTTACCACTGCCAGAACGAAGCTTACTATTGGCTCAATGAGTGCGTCAACAAACAGAATCGCCAGAGGCAGTTCAAGAGCTGCATTGTACCCTAAGCGATGTACTGTTTATTACGGTTTTTGGGCCGGCCGCATCACTGGACCGTACTTCTTTATGAACGATGAAAATTACAAAGTTACATTCATCGAAGCAAGGTACCGTGTGCTGATTACTAACTGCCATTGGTACCTAGTTATTAGAAATTACAGAAAAGAATTATAAAGTATTGTGTATAAAAAAATTATTACTTGCACAATAGACTCATTATGCTACATTTTCAAGTAAAGACAGATCCTTTTCTATATGATAAAATAAGCATTTTTTGTATCGAAATACCCGGCATTGAAAGATTTCGCTATCACCAGAAGTGTTAAAAAAATGTCAATACAGAAGTACTCATAATAAGGCAGCAATTTAATTTCCAGGGGCAATTTATTATCAATTCCTGCGAAGGCTATAGAAGTGTGTAAATTTTTTTTTTCATATAAATAAATACACCAGCAATTTTTTTGCTCTCAAAACCTTAAAAGAGACAAGTATTTTAAACAGCAACAAAGTTTTCTTTCCTTTTTAATATTAAAAAGTAAATAAATGATTTAACAAAAAAGATTTTTACCTTTGATGGGAATTGCTTTCTTAAAGAAACCCACTGCAAGTGTTTTGTATATGGTATATTCTCTTTTGAATATGTGTGTGTGTGTGCGTGTGTTTGGCTGTTGCTCCTAAGAGTGCATGCGTATAGCAAAGGACGTACTTATGTATGTGTGCTTTCAAAAATATATTTAATAAATACTTGTTCGATTATATGAAATCTTATTGTTTATTTTCAATATTTGCTGTTAAGCAAAAATAAAAAAAGTTTCAATAATTCTTTATTTGGAATATGATAAGAGCATAAATCCAATACAAGTTTTGTGTCAATATTTCGAAAATAAAAGTAATGGATTATGATTTCAAGTCTTTTCCTAGGGAAAATAATGAATATTAAATTTGTAGATAAAATGGAAAGCAATAACGATTACTTTTGAACTTTGGAAGCTGCCGATAAGATTATTAAATATTTGATAATTCTACTATATCTCTGGTAAACTCCTTTCGATATTATATACCATAAAAGAAAATTTAATTTATTATTGTTTGTATATGGCGATACCACAACACATACTATCATGATTAGGGTATCTTTTTTTAGCACCGTCCACGTCTGCGTCCAGTTGAGTTGCTCTGTTATTCGAATCGACGTTTGCTTTTGACTTGCATTATCAATAACATACAAATAACACATCATCTAGTTCAAAGGACCATAAAGTTATTAAATGTGAGTTGTGGTTGTTTGGCAATATTTGCTGATTGAAAACTCATGATATCTCTTTTCATAGTAATTGTGATTATTAAAGTTTACAATCGCAATTCAATTCAAAGGCCCATAAAAATTTTATCGCTACTTTCAGTTGTAACTATTTGGAGTCGCAAATCCAGGCTTTGTCTTAAGCACTAGCAGAATGAAGAACTTTTTTACACATACCACTTCCTCAGGATATGTTATGTGTTCAGTTTTGTCCAATATTAAAATTGTTTTTTCCAATATTAAAATATTCTGGAGAAAAAGCATTTTCGGACACTACCAAGAATAGTAACAGCATTGCGGAGGCCTATGGCTGAATCTGAATCGCAGGATAATAAATTAAAATCAAAAGTTGGAATTTTAGATTCTGTTTGATTGATGGTGCTAGGACACAGTGTATGGACTTCAATCATATAACGATAGTTCTTAATATACTACCACTACCGTGATACGCATGTATCAGCGTATTTAAGTAGCAAACGCGACAGCTTGGGATCTATTGAACGTGATCCTCTCCATACACTTGAGCGATTTTAGGAAGTAAAAATTTACACCAGCATGAGTTTGTGAAAATCTAACATCAACATCATCAACACTGAGCTTATAGTTGTCGTTGAAGCATCATGAACTCTGCCGATTACCATATCAATTTACACTAATTGAATACGGTTCGAAGGACCAACACCAAGTTGCTTTTGTACAAAGTACCCACGATGCACTATTAACATTTTCAGGAGAACAGTATGCTGCATCAGGAATTGTCTATAACTGAGTTAGAGTCATGAACAACGCAGTTAAACTTGCGATTGAAGAGCCATGAACGCTGTCAATCATCAAAAATAGTCACCGCACTGCAGAGGCATATACTGAATCTAGTTCGAAGGACCATACACAAGTTACAATCAAAAATTACAATTCTGGCTTCTGGTTTAATTAATGTTGCTACGATACAGTTTATGCACTTTTAGTATGTGATAATAGAACAAGTTCTTAATATAATACCAAAGCATATTTCATCAGAAAGCGTCTCACTTTGGATGTACAGAGCGTGATCATATTCTTACACTAGACTTATTTTAAGATGTAAAACTTGCTCTATGAAAAGTTTGCGAAAATTTAATTTCATCAACGCGGCGGTAGTAGTTGTGGTGTAACCATCATGAGCTATGCCAGTTACCAAATCAATCTACAGCATCATTAATACCTTTAAGTGAATACGGTTCGAAGGACCAATTATAGCCTTCAAGATGATGGGACTTTATTCATATCCAGCAGACGGAATATACAATTTTGAGCCAGCAAGTATTCCATCACCAAACTGGTGTCTAGACATAAGATGGAATATACAATTTTGAGCCAGCAAGCATTCCATCAGCAAAACTGGTGTCTAAACATACAATCATACTTAGTATGCAAAAAGTATTCGTATTTTCATATCATAATATATTTCATAAGGAAAACTGGTCGTAAAACATAGTGCCCGCTAATACTTAGTGTGAGTTACGACAGCAATATTTTCAAAAAACTTAGCTAACATTGTTGTTAACGCCTCAGGTCATTGCAAATTCCAAAAATTTAATACTAACAAACTTGATTAAAAGAACGTCAGAGTCTGTAATTAAATATTGTTAGAAGAGTCATCTGCATTCGCACTTGTCTCTGTTTAAAGACTAAATTTAAGAGCCAACAGAATAGCAAGATAGCATTCGTGATATTCTGGAATTCGTTTAAGTCTAAAGAGCTTCATGAGAACGAATTAACTTTGAACTAAATCAATCGAAAAGCAAGGAAAAGTTTTTCAAAATGGTAAAATTTTGAGATAGCAGACAATTTTACTATCAGGACTGTTTGTACTTTCGGATGAAGTAACCGTGAGATCTTAATATTCAAATTTAATATTTGGGATATTCTCCCCAACTAATCGTTTCAACAACCAGTCTCTCTATATGCTGACATTTCATTAGTTGCATAAATACACTAGGCTGAATGTTTTCAAACGGTTTAAAGTTCACTGAAGATTTGGTTTAACGACCAATGAAATGTCGGCATATGCACAGCTAAAGCCAAAATAAACAATAAAATTTTGAAGATCTATGAGATCATTTGAACACAATATTAAGCCATCTAGCAGCTTTACAAAAAAAGTGCATCCAAAAGCACTCCGAGAGTGGTTCCTTCATACTTTATTACATCTCCGGCTAGACTTCAGGAATCCTTACTAAGGCAAATTGTATTACGACTGCAATTTTGATTGAATTTAAATATAGTATTTGAAAATGTATCGCTTATAATTTTGTGAATTATAAAGAGCACTATTTAATTTTATGATTCCAAGCAAAGACTAAAAAGGATATTAATTATATTTAAAGAAAAATATTCATATTTAATTTAAAAGAATATTAATTTTTGCTCACTGTGTGTTTATTATTAATATTTGCTTAACAGCCGATTGCAACAACTGCTGTAACACAGCAAACAATAATAACAACATCGTTAAATACAATAGCAACAGTGGCAGGAAGCAATAGGCATATATTAACACGCATACACACATAAAAACGCATATGCACACGCATTAATAAAGTGATCTCCAATAGCATATTCTTTAGCTAAAGCGACAGCCTCATCATCATCATCAATATTATTGGCCGTGGCTGTATGTTGTATCAGTGCAGAAAATTCAATATTTACTTTTAAGTTTTACTTTTGACAATCATGTTTTGTGTATATGTATGCGTGCATGCATACATATGCTCTTTTACGCATACATACACTCATGGAAATATATAAATTAACTTTGGTAAAAATATTCCTAAAAAATTAATTTTTCTTTTGACAAAATATTTTATGATTATACTTTTATAATTCCGATATGTTGTGAGGGAGTTTTTATATAAGCAAAGGAGCTTGACAGCTTTTCAAACACAATGGTTTGTGTCAACTGATGGGTTCATTAGTGCCAACAAAATGGGGGCACATACACAGTTCAACCCAAGACAGTGAGTGACTGCTTTTTGTTCGCACTAGTTCTCTTTTGATATCTTAATTTTTTAAGGTGTATAAACTGATTCCACATATCAATTGTTGTTGCAACTACTTGTCATCGATTGCACATTTAGTTTTCGTTTTTGTCCAATATAAAAGTAACAAATAAGCTCACACAAGCACACACTCACACTGATTATTTCTGTCTCTTTCATACGAATTTCGAAATAAATGCAAGCATGAATTTAATAAATATATGCTTAAATGGGTGTACATGTGTGCGTATGTGTGTATGCGTTCATTGCATTCCCAATGATATGATATTTCACTTATTTATTGAAAATATTTCGTTGGTTTGTTTGTATTTGAATACAAGTATCTGTTTATACATGTGTACGAGTATTTATTATGTGCAAGTGTATGAGTGCGAGTTTGTTTATAAGTATATTTTGTCGTGTATGTGTGTGTGTATTTGTGTAAGGGAAATTTCATATTAATGAGACTTTAATTAAATTTGTTCAAAGTTTAAAACAAATGCTGCTACCAGATGGCTTAATGAGAAAATGGCAAAATTTTACCAAACATTAATATATTAATTAATAACTTCGGGTAGGTGGCTAGAGATAAATGATATGGGCGAGTCAAATGTGGGATGGAAAATAAGTTTTATGGAAAATTCGATGAAATACTTAGTAAAACGAGTGTAACAAGGAAGGTTTCCTGATAATCTAGCGTAAGTAATAAGAGAAATGAGCATAGCGATCTTTTTAGTGCTCCTTGATCTATTTGAATACATCTTATTAGAATACAGCCAACACCTAAAAAGTGTAAAAAATAAACGCAATATTTTCGAACTAGCTGGTCATTCATCCCGGAGGTGGGCCCTACTTGTAGAATGCATTGTGCTGAAACTAGGAGAGAGGCATTCGCACATTCGAATTGAAATAATCTTTTCATGAAGATCATGTTCAACTAAAAAGTCAATATCCGATGTAAATTTGGATGTAGATTCCACAAATTCAAAAAATCGTATAAAATAAAAAACTTTAAAAAGTTTCTTAGAAAAATACCGCTGGAAAAGTAATAACGTAACCCATATTATATATTTATGTAACACTCCCACATGCAGTTAACCCAAACGCAAACTAAATTAATTCAGTTAAAAGCTAAACAGTTTATAATTACATCAATTTAAACCAATTAGCATTTATTGTACAGGGTGGGTCAGCAATTCAATTTTGTTTTCAATTTCCCGCCTCTTAAATGAATGGACAACACTGTTTATGTTAAGCGGCATCTGTCAGTTGACTACTGTCAAAATTTAAACAAGCTGCGTAATTGAGCCACTGATTGCACACTACCAAGTGATTCGAGGAGAAAATGGAGAAAAGTGAATTTCATGAACTTATTAAACATTATTTTTTTGCAGGAAAAACCATCACTCAAATCAAGGCTGAGCTGGATAAATGTTATGGGGATTCTGGGCCAACAATTTCGTTGGCGCGAAAGTGCTTTACTGAATTTCGTAGTGGCCGCATAAGCACGAAATATGCCGAACGTTCACTACAACCAGTTGAGATCTCTGCACCTGAAAAAATTTGAAAAATTCACGAAATGGTATTGGTCAATCGAAGATTGTAAAAGCAATAGAAATATCACTATGGCTCACTGATTTAAATTTTCAACGAGCACTTGGGTATGAGAAATCTTTCGCAAGACGGGTGCCGCAATTATTTGCAATCGGACGCATATGGTTAATCTACTTTGACCACTTTCAAAAGGCTAAAACAATCAATAACGATTATTATACCAGCATAATGGGTTCGATGTTATTTGGACTTGAAAAAAAAAACATCCGTATTTGTCCACCCTGCATGATTATTTGTTGTTTCCAAGCTAAAGAAATGACTGGACAGAAAGGGATTTGTTTCCAACGATGAAATCATCTCACAAACAAAAAACTTTTTGATTACCTCAACAAATCTTAAAAAAAGACATTAAAAATCCTGTAAATGTTGGGTAAAGAGTATAGAGCTTAACGGAGATGTTTGTTGAAAAATAAAATTTTTTTTAATAAAAAATACCAGTGTTTTATTAAAAATACCCCCCAATTATTGGCCTACTCTCGTAATAAAAAGATATGAAACCAAGATATGAAGAAGAGGCAGCTTTTGAAATCAATAGAAGCATGTCTGTTATGTATTTGAAACAATGGGGTGTGGTAAGATTATTCGACACAGTTTTCTCTATAAGCAACCGAATTTAGCAATAAACATGTACGAGTATTTATTTATAGGACAAGTGAGGTTTTAATAATTATTTAAGAATAAGAGTTCATTACAAGAACAGGTAGCAGAGCAAGCGTGAAGGCAGTTGCACCAACTTAATCACAATGCCTTCGTAGACTACTAGGTAGTGTAATAGTCTAGTAGCCCGAAGTTCACAGGTTCAATTCCTGCTGAAGCCTCCGGGTGTTTCTGCAGACAAGTCAAATGGTAATTTTAGATTATATAAATTTTCAGATCAGACAAATTTTACTTATATTTGCAAGAACTTTTTTAAAAGTTTCAAGAAACTCTACATCGGGAAGGGGTTGGTTTATTTTTATATAATGCAACAATAATAAATGCTTACTCAACAGTACCGAGTCCTATAGAGAAATGCTTTTCAAATGTTATCAAATATTTAAAACTATTATTGAAAATAACATCCATCGCATTATGATGACGATTTATTCCAACTATTCCAAATTCCAAAAACTACTACCTCTTCACAAATATTTATTTAATATTTAACAATGATAATGAAACTAGATGTTTGTTTAATTCCTTTTTGGATTAATTAAATTCACATTTTGGGTTAAATAAATTGTCATGAATCAAAACAAAAAATTATTTTTAAAAAAATAATTAAAAAAAGGATATTATTGCCCACAATCGCATAGTTTAATAGTCAATGGGCCTTCTCAGTATTGAAGAAAAATATTTGGACCGTGCAATTAGGATGGAGGTAATTGCTCGATGGAGGAAGTTAACGCAATTCTGGGACAACTTGTAAATACTCCGGTAGACATTATTAATCGCTCGTGCATACCTTTACCCGACACAAGGTTTAGTAAAAAGCTCTCGGATGAGTTTCCCACGTTAATGGGCAACAATTAACAGCAGATCATTTTCGAGATCAACATATAAGGACAGATCAAAGTCTTCAATATTTGTTTAAATTAAATGTGTTACAGCCTAAACGAATGACCATAAAAAGGACATTAAGGTTATTTTAATTTTCTTACTTAAAAAAGAAAATAAAAAAGAAAAACTTTACTCATGTCAAAATATGGGATACTAGAAAAGATTTATTATGACCGCTTTTAACTACTTTATTTGCCCATGGCATCTTTCTGTATTCAGAGCTTGAAGTGAAAAACTTTTTAGGAGGCCCCACATCTTTTCTTCTTCTAAACTTCGACTAGAATATTCTCTAATGAATTAATCCAAGTTTATCTAGTTTGAAAATCTCAATGTTGCGGAATTTGTTTGTACTGATTTAACCTTTAAAGATAAAGCGTACCATTTATGATACATTGATAACGTGTCAATAATATTTTTTAGCTTAAAGAAAAAATGCAAAGAAGTTAAATTTTATTCCAAGTTTATATAGAATCTATAACGTCCCATAAATGAAATATTTCACATTAAAAAATTTCTTCCCGATTCTCTAAAAAAAAATAAATTTTTCATTAAAATTTTAAGTGGATCTTAAGGATTAGTACGGCATAGAGCACGACACGACTCACACACAACATAAAAAAGCATCTGCCACCATCAAGATTATGTAAATAGAAATCTGTCCCCATTTGTAAGAAACCATGCTCGTAAGGATACGTATTTTGGATTCGGTGGCCTCAATGATGTTAAAAGTATGGTCGTTAAAACAATATTCTATAGGACCTAATTGAACTAAAAAATTTTTTTGTAAATATTTCTCATGATATAAAACTCCCCCCAAATTGGCGATGTATTCATTTATTTTGTTTATTGAAAAGCCTGATATAAATGTCTTTTTTAATAAAATCAATGTGCGGCTTTTGCTTGTATGGTTTATATGAATTGGATATTTGTGTGTTTATGTGTATGTGTGTGTTTGCCTGTTTTTATTTGTTTTCATGCCATATATATTTTTTTTATCTTTTCACAATTTCATTTATATATTTGTTCATTCAATCGTTCGTTTATACGTTCATGTTTATTGCGTTTGCATAGAAATTGCATTTAAAAATTAATTTTATTTAAATTAAACCCATGTCAGAAGACATTAAAACGAATTCTATCCTTATTTCCTGCAGGTGTATTTGTGTATTTTTTTTTAATATATTTATTTTTGTGTTCGTATCAATAGAAAACAAATTTTTATTAAATATTTGTGCAAATTAAAAAGAAAGATCATAATCAAACTTTAATTTATAAACAATTTGTTTGTAAAATTTTATAAAGGGAACACACACACACACACACACACACACACACACACACACACACACACACACACACACACACACACAGGTAAATAAAAGTACGTGGTAATAAATTGTCATTTATTTTCATTTGTTTGTTGTTTTTGGTTGATAAAATTATTATCGAAATTGATATAAAAATTGTAAATTAATTAAAAATGACTCATAACGTTCTTGTTTATTAAAAAAAATTATAATTGACCAAAAGAACTCACACAAAGAAAACCATTTTTATACGTCAAACATAGTTTTGGGAAATTTCATTAGCGAACAAATTTATTGCCCTATTTAAGAGTTTTTATTTATGAATACGTGTATTCTATAACAAATATATTTTTAAATAAAATATGCTATTGCAAAAAAAGCCGCATAGAATGAGTAACTTTTTGTTAGTGAACCATAGATTTAGGCGTAAGGAAGCAATCTTAGCTTCTTAAATAATTTGAGTTTTCACAAAAAACAATGTTATTGAACACATACATGGAAAGAAAAAAGCTTTTATTTTGAAGCAAAGATTTAAGAGCAGAAAAACGCTAATTCCTTTTCGTTTAGAAACGTATGTATTTATTTCTTTTTATTACTTTCCCTCTCCTACCCTATTTATTATTTTTCTTAATGACTTTTAGGTAAAACTTCCAACCTTATCTACTCCTTTGCAGATGACAGCAGCATAAGCCATTTCTACTAATTTGACTATAGGTCAAGTCCGTTGGAGATTAGGGCGATAAGGCAAAATATGGATAATACCTACGCTTAAGCAAGATCTTATAAAAATCTCTGAATGTGGATATACGAATCGAGTCCATTTTAATGCTCGTATGATCACGCAAAAACGTATGACAATACTCACTGCTTCATTTATAGTTATGGGTGATATAAACATTGAGGAATTAAAAGCTCTTGAGGTTTTTGGCAGGAAAATTCAGTATGATGTTCGCTGATCGCTAAAGCAGCATTCAAGGGCCTCGACTTTTTAAGACTGTGTAAGATATACTTGACCAATAGTGATATCCTTTCGATTTATACCACCTATATACGACCGAGAATAAAATACAACTCTTCCGTATGGGCCGGTATATTAAAGTCTATTTTGAAACTACTGGACCGAGTACAGAAGAGTGCGACAAGACTCATTGGTGACAGTAGTGTAGCTAACTCTATTGACTTACTGGAGCACCGGGGCAACGTGGGATGTGTTACGCTGTTTTATCGTTATTAGGATGCAATGGGCTCGAATGAAGTAAGGGAATGTATTTCCGCGACCCTCTTATATATGCGAACAACACGCTGCTCATTGAGAGCGCAACCACTTGTTGATATATCAGCGAATCGCATTACACAAATAATTCATTCTTTGATCGAACGGCTCTTATGTGGAACGAACTCCCTTGAGTTGTGTTCCCTGCCATACCTAACGTGGAGAGGTTTAAATCGAATATCCACAAGCACTACTCCCTCTTTCCTCCTTAACATATCTTATTTTCCTAGTACCAGCATGAGTAGGTTTTGTCCCCTGCGTACAAAAAGTGATTTTTTATTTGTAAAGTATAATTAATTTTTTTAAGAAAAATTTTTTTTTCTCTGTTATATGCATATTTGTATATTTTTTTTATTAATATAGTTTATAATTTTTTATGTTAATAATAAAAAATCGGTTATAAAGAAAAAATTTATTAATTAAGCATACTTTCAAAAGTATGAAAACTTTTTGTTCAATATTTTAATATTTTGTTCATCATTTTGTTTTATATTTTTCTATGTATTTATTTTTTTTTTATCGAAATATATATATATATATATATATATATATATATATATATATATATATATATATATATATATATATATATATACTTATATATATATATATATATATATATATATATATATATATATATATATATATATATATATATATATATATATATATGTATATATATATATATATAAATTTTTTGTTTTTTTTTTGCATCAATGTGTTTTTATGCTTTGAAATTCTCCATAATATCAAATTTTCCAATTAAAAAAATTCATACCAGGAAATATTTTCGTTTATTAAACAAAATAAGTAAAACTAGATTTATATATTATATTACATTAAATTACAAAAATTAAATCTGTATATTTTGTAATTAATGCTTTTTAATATAATTTAAAAATTTTTTAATAAATAACTTTTATAAAAAAATCTTATAAAATGGTAATCTTAGGAGGAGAAAAAAAATTTTTTTTCTTTGTACTTGAAACGTAATAATTTTTTATTGTTTACTTATTCTAACAATTGAAAACTATTTCATATTGTATAGTTATTTTTTTAATTAATACTTTTTATTAAAAAAAAACACTAACAGAAAACATAACCAACACGTCAAACGTTTTCTAACTGTCAAAAATGTTCATGCTCATACAAAATGTATAAAGTAAACCTAATTAGCACGCCATCAAGCTTTGCGATTGAAAAATTTGATCTTGTTAGTGTCTAAGGCATTGTAGTGAAGTTGGCTGCTGAAAGTTATTCTCGTTTTTGTTGAGAAGTAATGCCAATTTAGCTATTTTTAGCTACCGATTTTATTTATCTATATATTTTTAGCAGATTTCATTAAACAAGATGAGTTAATGTTCATGACACAACTTTGACGTTCTCATCCCAATATGTAATTTAAGCTTTAAAGCTGATCTGGAATGTTCTACAAGAAGAAGCTTTTCTTTATGATGAATAGTGTTAGGACTAGAACAAAGTTTTGTTTCTTATTTTTGGCATGTAACGCACATAAAAGTAAATAAAACCTTTAAACCAAAATTGTGTAAATTTATTGCCTTAAGAAGCTTAAAGCTTCACTAATGGATTATTCAAAGCATATTTCTCTCCGAAGATTGAAAATTTTTTGTCGCTAAAATATTTATACTAATATTTATTTTGGCTTGGGTGGCATTTAAGCTGATTTTTACCTGCTGTGGTTTGTTTTTTTTTTTCAAAACTAAGATATATATATATATATATATATATATATATATATATATATATATATATATATATATATATATATATATATATATATATATATATATATATAAATATAGTTCATTTTTATTTTGCCTGTAAACTCTATTACTCCTAATTTTATTACTTCTTCATTTTATTGTACTAATTATTGCTATTCTCTTTTTGAATTATAAAATGACATTGAATTGTCATTGAATTTAAATATTGAAACATACTTCTGAAATATTACGGCCATTTTTATAAGATTCATTCTGAAAAGTTTCATGGAAGAGTGAAGTTGTTAAATAAAGAAACATCTTTTTTTCAATTTCTAAAAACGAGTTTTTAATTATTTGGAAATAAATCAGAGATTTCCATATATATATATCATATGTATATATCATATGTATATATATATCATATATCATGTATATATCATATGTATATATCATATATATATATATATATATATATATATATATATATATATATATATATATATATATATATATATATATATATATATATATATATATATATAAATATATATATATCATATGTTGTTGTTTTTAGGAATCACTCGATTGTTTTTGGTTCTGTTTTCCTTGTACTTTCAATATAATCATCTATTGGATCAACCATAGAAAATACCCTTTTTAAATCCTTCTTCCGCATCAATTTATATCCTGTTATTTAATGAATAATGCATTCATATTTTAATCTAATTGCTTTCAAAAATGTTCTATTTGAAATTTTTCTAATTGCTTAAAAGTAATTTTATTTTTTCATGTAAAAAGTGCATAAAATCATATTTTTCAACACAATATTTATTACAACATTAGAATGCTTTTAAGTCTTTCAATACTTCAAATGAAAAACTAATTTAATTTAAAATTCTTTAGCAGCAGTTTAAACAACAGCAGCAACAGAACTGTTGATTAAATTAAAATTATTTTTTGCAGTTGTTGTTAAGCAACTATTATTTAAACAGTGGAGAACAAAGTAATTTGTATTGACGGAAGAGAAAAATTCAGTTCAATTTTTAAATAAGACAAAGATCATTTATTGGATTGTGATTGGATTTACACTGATGTTGATTATATTGGTCGAGAGGGGTGCATAATCCAATATTAAAAATCCCTTATGATCCCTATTGATTCACTTGTACATACATTAATATTTTCCCTCAATCACAATTCTTTTGAGCGCCACTGTATATTTGCCTCTATACCTAAACAACCGTATGAACATAATAGAAAAAGAGACACATACTCAAATTTATCAAATGCCAACAAAAACTAATCCATCAAAATGACATTTTGTTTACGTAAACAAATGCATCTGTATATGCACACAACAACAAACTCACACTTAAACTCATAAGGAAACACATAAAAACACGAGTATAAATTCCGAACAAAATTAAAGAATAATATAAACTCCTTTACTCATCCTCAAGGATTTTTTATTTTTCTCCCCACGTTGTTTGTTGCAGTTGTTTAAGTGTATTTATTTGCTTTTATTACTTCAAAGTAAAAAGGCAACAACAAGAAAATTAAATAAAAATAAAAATTACACTTGGGTGCAGTTGCAATAACAACAACAAAACTGCAACAAGCATGAACAACAAGAATTCTAATAAAACGGATATTAAATAGTTGTACAGAGGGAAAATTATATAACATATAGACGTAGAGAGAGAGAGATAGAGAGGGATATGGCAACAGTAGAAAATATTAGGGATAAGATAAGGTATGGGTAATATTTATGAGAGTGAAACAATATAGTGCAAAACAAAACAACTCATATGAGACTCTAAAGAGGTGCTGTAAAAGCCAAAAAAAACTTTGTTTCCTTTTTCAAATAAAAATACACACAAATGCACCCAAGCAAGGAGAGCTCTCAAGGTAATTATATCTTTTATATTAATTATGCAACAAATGTGCAATGGCGAAACATCAGCGAAATAACAAGTCATTATTGCCATCACCCAAAGTCAAGAAACAAATTTACCCGCGTTAGAACAAAGTTATAGGGAACAACAACGTAATACATTAATTAAAAGGGCAACCTAGAATTAGAAAATGAGGATATTCATAAGATACATAATCTTCGGGGAGATTTGTATAGACAACGCTTAACCCTATAAGAGCGAAGAAGGCGTTTCATAAAACATGGTATGATGCACTTCTCTCAAAGCTCAATATTTTTAGTATCGATGATAACAGCTCGAGCTGTACTGAAAAGCGTCGTTCTTTCTCCTACTCTCTTTCTTATGTTTATCAATTACCTTCTCTATCAGACTTCTAACACTATATAATCTTATGCAGATGATAGTAGCATATACCATTAATATTCCTAGACCGAAACTGTGAGAGGTTGGGGCCATGAGGCAGAATATAAAAGATCCATTTAGTTGCGATATTTTAACAATTTCTGAATAGGGTTATACATACAGGGTAAATTTTAACGCTCTTAATACTTACTGTTGTATGCTTACGTAAAAATGCACGACTCAACATGCCCCTTCATCTGTAATTAAGGAAAGTAATTGATAGTGTAATGTATTACATTAAAAATGCTTTTATTTAGAAATATGACTTTTTATTTCCAAGTCAACTTAAAAACTATTTCTTATTGTAAGTATTTTATTTTATAATACACTTGATATTCCTGAAATATCCTACTTGATTATGATATGAAATAATAAGGAAAGTAGTTGTATATGTAAGCAAGTACAAGTAGATTTTAAAGTGACCATATAAAGTTATATACTTTACAGATAGTTTATCTACGTGTAAGCACCAAGAAAGCCAAGCTAATCAAATAAAATAATATACCAAACCCCTCCTCAGTGTAATTTTGAGCAAGAAGCAGACTATTATAAAGGATGTAGAGCAGTTTTCGTATCTTGTTAGCGTAGTGGCAAAAAACGGTGGACCGAATGCGACGTACAAAACAAAGCTAGACATACAAACCATAAATTTAATAAGGGCCTGGTCAGTTCAAAATATTACCCAGCAAACAAAACTTAGAGAGCATAAAATCGACCGACTAAAAGGCTCCGAAACTCGGAAAGTAACAGGCGTTATACATATCACACGCCAGGTATTTATCAATAAATATCTCCGAAAAATGTTTTTATGATTATTTTTGCTCTCTACCGTCTCCAATCTGGAATTAGAAAAAAACGGAAAAAGTATGCTGAATGGGACACATGCTTCTTCCGATCGTGAATGACATAGCGAAAATGGCTTTTGAATGAAACCCTCAGGATTAGGCATATCGAGGAAAACGTGGATGAGGTCTTTTCATGCAGAATGAAGATCTTTGGCAACCTCGAAACAGATTAAACACATAGAACAGGACAGACAGTAAAGAAGTGTGTTTTGTTCCGTCCTATGCTACGACTAGGAGTCGTATTTCATTTTCTTATCTTTATGTAGCATAAATTCCGTTGAAAATTAAAAAAAACAACTCTTGAGCTCTATTGGATTCTAACTACGGTGTACTACCTGGATTACCTGAGAATATACATGACAAAAAAATCGTATGTCACTACTAAAAAAAAAAATCAATTAACATTACAGGTGTGCCGTAAAGCAGACTACTAGTGTCAGGATCGTGGGGTTAATCCTCGCCGAAGACTCTGGATACTTCCGCAGGCAATCTAGCATAATTTCGAAGTTGTGACTTATTAAAAAAGATTTTTGGACTAATACTAAGATTTCTTAGCCCTATTAAGATGTCCTGCTTCTTTTATCTCCCTCTATACCGAATCAACTTCCTAGATTAACCACGTTTTAAGGCAGTAACATGTATTTGTTGTTACTTCATCCTTTGTTGTTATTGTTATTGCAATTTTTTGTTGTTTACAAACGACAACATGTTGATTCTTCTATGTTCTACCTCTATGTGTGTGTTTAACTGTATGGATGTGTGCGTGTGAACATCTAAGAGTTTCCTTAATTTGTTAGTAGGGTGTGTGTTTCATATTTTTTTATCAACCAAAAACTTTTTGCCAATTGCAGCTGCTGTTGTTGTCAATGTTCTTAACTTCATATAAATTTATTGTTGGCATTGTTATTGCAACTACTATTCTTGTTGTTCTTGTTGGTTGAATTCACATATTTTCTTTGTCATACACATTTTCAAGGTAAACAATATATAGGAACGCTAAAACAAAAAAGGAATGTTTCCTAATTGGAAAAATAAGGATAATACTTATAATAATAATAATAATAATAATAATAATAATAATAATAATAATAATAATAATAATAATAATAATAATAATAATAATAATAATAATAATAATAATAATAATAATAATAAATTCTATGTCATCATGTACAAGTTTTAAAAAGTTAAATAAATTTACTAAAATTATTTCGGGTATTTCCCTAATTAAACTATTAGCGGAAATCACTTGCGATTGTAAACTGTTCTTTTACGCAAGGTCTAGCAAGTCTAAGATATATGCTACAGTTTTCTAAACTATTAATATTCTCGGTAAGAGCGCCCACAAAGTTTTATGGCACCAGCAGTCATAAATGTTGTCGGGAGCCTCACATTGAATATGAGAATGGTAAGAGTGTAAAAATTTCAATTTTAAACTCCAATAATTAAATTAACTCACTATAAGTTTTATTCAACAAGCAGATTATTTCTTGAGTTGACCATTTTAGTGACTACATTTTCAAAAAATGTTTGTGTAAATCTCAGGATGCATCAATATAATCCCCCGCAATGGTGTTTCATTTTTAATTAAATGTCAAACGTAAATAAAAATAGATACAAAAATCCGTAGCATCGTTGACTTGGAAATATACTGTCATTAACATAGAGGAGTATCAATCACTACCGATAGTATTCAGTAACCAGTGCTATGCCTTTATTACTTACAATAGTCCACCTACAACTAGCATAATGCCAGACTGGTGTATATCAGACAAATTCATGATGTTGATGACTTGTCCTGAACAGGGATCGAGAACTCGTGCTCTCAGTAATAATTTGCTTTATAGTCAGCTGGCAGCAGCTTCATACCGAAAAACTACTTTTTTTATTTGTATAATATACATACATATACAGTGAAGTTCAGCTTTAACAACTTGTAAGGTCCCATCAGCTTTGATCAAATATTAATCGACATTATTACGTTTACAACGATCTTTCGCTTGTAGCAAATGCAAAAACGCTTTTAGGTTTTTACGTTTATAACGAACAATTTTTTGTTTTCTACGTTCGCAAAATTTGTTTACTAATATTCTAATTTAGAAAAATATTTGATAAAACTTTTTTAGGAATTTATTATTGGTTGTTGGGTTAGCTGAGTTTATGCGTGCATTTTATTGGGGCTAACCAAATCATCAGTACACTTCAGCCGAATCACATTTGATAAGTATTCAAACTCATATACTTATGCAAAAACCGACAAACACTATATGAGAGTTCAATCCTAATTTTGTACTTGCGAATTGCAAAAAAGTATTAAAAAAAGCATTAAGGCCCAAGACAAGTACAACTAATAGACAAATAGAACACAACAAACAATTATATTCAAATTGCGTAAACAAATTAAAGGACGTAGGTCGAAAACAAATGTTTGGTGTGCCTTTTTGTACAAAAGATTTTTGAAACAATTATACTTACGGCCATTATAACACCTTGGCGGGAAAGTAGGCATTAATTAAATGTACCTTTAGCAACAGTGAACAATAAGCTGGCCTTATTACAACTTCCTTGAAAACAATGTTTGATAGTACGTCTATGACTACTTTTGAATGGTTGAATAAATTCTTTAAAACTATAGTGGCAACATCATACACATGCACTTCTTTACTTTTGTAAAAAAAAAATATTTTTAGTTAATATATTTCTTGTAAATAAAAAGTAAATGAGACGTAAAATGAAATGTCATCCTCCAAGGAAGTTTTAACTCAATCGGTGAGAAAGAAGTACAAAAATATGCGGCTGTTGATAAAAAAGTAGAAAGTATGGCAACTTATGAAAATGTGGCAACACCAAATGCATAAACCTTGCGATAAAATCTAGAGGTAGTACGAACTTGCGTTTAACTTGTTGCTCATTTTAGGTTAAAGTAAAGTTGTAATAATGAAAAGCTGTTTATTCGTCCGATAAAATCGAATCCCAAATTATGATAATGGTACGTTCGCAAGTACAATAATGTAAGTATATGAGTTTGGTAGCTTTTCGAACATGATTCAAGTAAAAAGTAACGATGATTTTATTAAAGACGTTAAAAGGAAGACATATTAATAAATACAATAAATTATTATTTACATATAACAAGTTTGCACAAATTTTCATAAAAATTGACTCTATATTTTTGCCCCGATTACGGTTTACAACAGTTGTTACTTTAATGTTGTATTCTTTTAAATGCGATTATGGTTTACAACTGTTGTCAAGATGTGTTGTTCGCACTGTCATAAATCTACAACAGGTTATTAGGTGTTACAAGTTGAAAATCGAAAATAGAATAAAAAAATGTAAGTATGCGTATAAAATTTGTTTTGCAAAGCATACAGAACTGTAAAAAATAAAATAAATAAATATAAAATAATAAAATAAATATTTCTTAGCAAAATTGCAAATAAAAAACAAATGGCAAAGTTGGTTGAGCTGATGAAAGTTAATCCAAATACTGGGCGAGGCAAGTTGCCGTTTGGATATAACAAAATACAGCGTAAGGACAAATGGGATCGTTTTACTGAACAATTAAATGGCTTGGCACAGCCAATTAGAAATATTAAAGAATGCCAAAGAGTTAGTTAGTGCTCAGTTTTGTATCAAAAACAAGAAACTATCCTTGTTTATCAGGAAAATTTTTATAAAACTATAAAGTATTTTATTGTAATCAAGACAATGTAATAACTTTTGGTTTTATAAAAATTATACATACATACTTATTCTACATATGCTAGTTCCAATAGATTTAAACTGTTCCGAATTATTTTCCGGATAAGTGCCATTTTTGTATTTTTTTGTTGTTCTTTTATTTATTTTTAACAAAATATACGCTTCTTTAATCTCTCTTTAACAGTCTTTGATATGTATTTTTACGGAAATGTGTACTACAAATAAAATGCAACACTGTGACAGGAGCAACACCTAGATGTTGTAAACCATAACCAAAAAAAATTAATGTTGTGTTGTAGCCGAAATAACACAAAAACAAACCTACTTAAGTGCAGCAGGCTATTTTTACATTACAGCCCTCAGAACTGCATTTACTTATGGAAAACAGTCCCTGTAAGTGCAACTTAAATTTTGTTATTGTTTACGTCTTTCTTTCTGTCACTCTCTCTCTCTCTCCCTCTCTTCAGGTTTTTGTTAAGAGATGTAGTTTCAGTATATAGATCAATTTTCGCCAAAAAAAATCCCATTTTAACAATATCTTTCGCAAGATAGGTGCAACTACTAAAATATTTTATTACTATTTAAAAATTTTTGTTACTCCTTATAAGCGTATTTTAATCAGAAATGCAGTTTAGAACATCTTGATTGTCATAGAAAATTTTAAGAGAGATTGTCTATAAAAAGTCTGTTGAACACATTTAGTTTTTTTATTTAACTTTGTTTCGATTTGCAAGAATTTTACAATTTAGTGTCAATTATAACAACCAATGGTCGATTATTGCAGCTTTCTTGCAACTGCAACATTCCCGATTTTCTTCGGTTACAAAAACTGAGCTCATACTAAATTTGTTTGTTTATTTGAAGGAAAATACTTTGTTATAAAAAATATGAAAAGTAGGCTAAAGCTTACTGAACCATGTTGCGGCAGTATCAGATTTTTAGGACAAAAGTTTACAAACAAACAGTTTTTAAGTATCATGAATATTATCTTATAAAAAAAAATTGAATGAATGGTTGATAATATTATATTATAATATGATGGATATTTTGAACGGACGGAAAAATCCTAAATGTTGTTTGTTAAAAAACATAATTTAAATTATAATAAAAATCTATTTTCTTCTGATTGTGGAATAGTCGTCAGGTCTGCATTACAGAGGTACTAAATATTATTACAGCCATGAAGTGACAGTTCATCCACATGAAATTATTGTAGCGTAACAAATTAAACTGTTACTTCTCAACAAAATTGGCCTTAAACGCCAATAGTTTGGAGGCCAGTAAAATAGTTTCACTTTCTTTTTGTTATTTTATTTTCTTATTTTATTTTTAACGCCAAATTATTGTATGCTTCTCAGAAAGAATAAATACATATAATTTTTTTTTACAAAATTTTTCTGCGGCATTTAGCCTTGAAATATCATCCCGAATATTATTGTTTCCGTGAGAAATGTTCTGTCCGCCGAAATATACTTTTTATCACACAATTTGTTCTAGAGCCCTTAGACTTAAAATATCATCGTGACTGAGAGAAATTGAGTAACTCAGAGAAATTTTCATTAGGCTGATATATACTTTTTTTATAAAATTTATTTTAAGCTCATTAGACTTAAATGTGAGTGACTGTGAAAAATGTTCTTTCCGTCGGGCTTCTTAGATGACTTATGCTTTTGTACTTAAATATGCTTGATCTTATTTGCCAGTGAATCAGCATAAATAAAATACTTTCGCTCATGAGTGATGGTGGCGTGATTAAAAAATCACTGAATTACACATTCAAGGCCTACTGGTAGCTTTTATTATTTCCATATTTTCCATACTATAAGATCTTACCAAGGCTGAGTCTTATAGGCCAATAAGTTTACTGTCAACAATTTCAAAGCTCTTCGAAAAGCTGCTCATGACAAAATTGTCCCCAATTCTAACTGATAATGGGTGCATACCGGACCATCAATTTGGTTTTAGAAGTCAGCATAGTACCGTTGAACAATGTCATAGATTGGTTCATTTCATAAGAACATCTGAAGAAAAAAAGTATTGTTCTTCCCTCTTTATTGATGTCTCTCAGGCATTTGATAAAGTGTGACATGAAGGCCTAATTTTAAAATTGAAGACATGTCTGCCAATAAACATTGTAAATCTGTTGGAAAGTTACATTCTTGCCCAGAAGTTTACTGTTGTGGAAGGAGACTTCATGAGTGTGCCCGAAACTATATCATCCGGTGTGCCACAGGGTAGTATACTGGGGCCAGTTTTGTATTTGATTTATACCTGTGATATGCCTTTGAGCAGTAATATCCTCACTTCTACTTTTGCCGATGATACAGCCTACCTTAGTATGCAAGAAAACCCTCATGAGGCATCCCGATATCTTCAGGAACATATTAACCTGTTGGAGCTGTGGTTGAACTTATGGAGAATAAAAGTAAATGAAAAGTGTGTTCATGTCACATTTACTCTACGAAGAGACACTTGTTCCCCCATTCGAATCAACAATCAAGTTGTTCCTCAACATTCAAAGGTGAAATACCTTGGTATACACCTTGACCGACGGCTTACATGGAAACACCACATTGACTCTAAGCTAACACAAATGAAGCTTAAATTAACCCAGATACATTGGCTGATTGGTAGAAATTCTACCCTCAGTCTAGATTGTAAACTTTTAATATACAAGTCACTTTTGAAACCCATATGGTGTTACGGAATTCAGCTATGGGGCACTGCTTCAGCTTCCAATGTAGAGAGAATACAAGGAATGCAAAACAAAATTTTAAGGTTAATAACATCTGCTCCATGCTACATGAAAAATTCAATTATACATCGTGATTTAAATATGCCACTTGTGACCGCTGAAATTGCAAAATATGCAGGCAAATATTTAACAAAACTCGAGTCCTATCCTAATCCCCTTGCTCGTAATATCTTGAACTTTACTGGACACATCCGCTTAAAAAAGAGGGATACTACGGCCTTAATACGCCACACTTCAGATGGAATTTTTTGATTTTTTTTGTGCTTAACACATTTATGTATTATTAATTACTATCACTAACTTTATGTCCGACACTGGTTGGGCCTAATTATTATATTTATACTTAAGATTTGAACACTTATTGTTAGTTCAATTTGAAGATACAATAAATAAATAGCAGTGGAATAAAAAATATTTTTCATACGCAGTGATTTATTTCAATTGAAAAGCTAAAAAGTAGGCAACAGTTTTTAGCAACTTTTTACCTACAGATAAAGGATATTTTAACTATTCAAATTATTGCCCATACGACATTATATTAAAATTTTCAAACTAAACAAATGGAAGAGTATAAAAGCTTAACAAAGAAACCAACGAAAAAAATTATTATTAGAGAATTCGGACTTGCGAAAGTGCAAGTTCTCGATATCTTGGTTTTTTTGCAATCCAATAGCAAAACATACAGGGCTGCACATACAAGTCCGTTGTCGTAAGGCAAGACTAAAAGTTCACTGACTGACACAAGACTAAAGTTCACTGCCAGCGTTGTCACCTATTAAGTTTTATAAGCTCTTAAATTGAAATAAGTTCTATTCAAAAAATGCAATAAGCTTAATATTTTAGTAGCCAACTTTCCAAGAATTTAGAATTGATTCCTAAAAGGTATTTCTAACTTAATGTCTTGAAGCATTTTTAGAAAATTTACTACAAACTTAAAACTAAAGTAAAGTTTACACTTCAGTCGTAATAAATAGTTTCAATGCTCCGATAGGCAAATGGGTAAAAGCAATGTAAAATGATGTTCCAGTAAAAAAAATTTTAAAAAAAGTAATGAAAATGTTGGGACGAGTAGTGCAAACTTGTATTTTAACAGGTTTGTGGGTGTCCTCGTAAACTAATAGCTAATATAATCGACTAGTAATGCGGGCTTGCCATTGCAAATTGTTTTTTTTCGCTTCCCATTTACCGATTTGGAAGCTATTTGTATTATATGGAAAAATAATTTTTTATGATTTTTTGCAAAGAGTATCAAAAAGATTTACATCTGTAGGCCATATTAATTATTATTATATACGAAATTCCTTTTTTTATGACAGAAATTTTATAGTTATTTTTTTATGAAAAATGTTTTTATGAAGAATATATGTATTTTTTTTAATAAAATGAAAGTAATTTCAAATCAATTTCCTGAAATTTGTAAAAGTAATTCGTATTTTAAAATAAATTTCTCTCAGTTTAAACCTTGGAGGTGGAAAAATTTACTAACGGATCCCCTGGAAGCAGTGAAAATGTTATTCCTTGAGAACAACTTCCATTTTTACAATTCTCCCGCTATTGTGAACTTAAAATATTAAAAAAAAACATATTATTCCCGTAATGCATTCCGTTTGAAATAAAAATAGTTTGCCTCACAAAATAAATTAAAGAATTTCATGAATTTATTTAAACAAAAAATCAAGAAAAATTACTGCAGTCGAGTGGAAACCCCAATTTAAGGATATTCTGATTTTAGTTCATCATGTTTGACAATCCATTCTTCCGCCAAAAAAAGAGAAACGCAAATCACCAAGAGTGTTAAAGAAATTCTTAGAGGAAAATATGGGAAAATTTACTAAGTGTCTGTTACTGAAAATAAACTAACGAAAGGACGAGCGATAGTGAGTATATGGTCGTAATTAAAAAAAAATTAATGGAAAAACGGTATTTCGGTATTATCGTCACCGTTAATGGACCTTTCTACCACCCAACATTTTTGCGACAAATCATAGAATAAAGAATAAAATAAAAACACTTTCAAAATTCAAAACATTTTGTTTATAAAAACTAGTCAATCGGATTTCGGTGAAAAGTAGGCCGATATAGAATTTAGCATATGCTACGGTGACGTTAATACGAAGTACCGGGAAAATTATAATTGATAATATTCCCATTAAAAATTATTCAAGAATTTAGTAAAAATTTTTTTTTTAATTAAGAAAAATTTTATGGGAATAATTAAGTGCTATGCCATTAAAGAAAAAGTACTTTCTACATTTACAGCCGCTGAAATTGGAATACCTTCTCATATCATTTAAACTTTGGGTTTATCATTATTCGCTGATGTTATGGAGATGAGAGTTGTAGCAGTAAAATACGTTTTTAATGGTTGACTGAATATAAAACTTTTAAGCCGTTGCTTTTGATGAGTTTTTATATACAGATTTTAATGGCAGTTTCTGAAAAAAAACAAACTTTTTTTATCATCTCTATCTATAGCTGTGCAGCTTATCCTCCCCTCATGTTTTTCTTTTTATTTGCGAACATAAAAGAAAAAGTTCGTTGCCTTAGTTACTTTATAATTCAGTAATATTTTATGTTGCATATAAAAAAACAAACTATTTTCTGCTAAATGATCATAAGGCAAAGATATTTTAATGATGTTTTCCTTTTTACACATTTACTCAGAAATATGGACAGACAGTTTAGAAAAATAATCAAGTTAATACTTTTTACCATGCCAGAGTATAGAAAAGTTTTGTTTTGTTTCTATGTTAGAAAGTTTTATTTTTCTGAAAATATCCCTTTCCAACTCAGGAATATATAAAAAGAATGCAACTAACTTATTCCTAATAAAGAAATTTCTCGTAATTTAAATTTCTATTTGTTGCTAATTATTGATTATCTTTATGAATTTATAGAAAGAAAAAAATACATTTTTCAGCCATTTGTCATTCATTAAAGTCTCAAATTTCTTTGTTGAAATGAATTCGTATAAGTGTGTGTGTGTGTGTGTGTGTGTGTGTGTGTCAGAATTTGTTTAAATTTTTTGCTGTTTTAAAATTTTCATTGTTCAATTTCCGTTTCCTTTTAGAATCTATGCCGTAATTTGCAAACAAATATCAATAGTAATTTATCTTCCTCCACACCCTCTTTTATAATCAATGGCTTTATTGAAATGTCTATTGAAGTTTTGAAATCATTAATGCTGCGAAAAGAAGCAAAAACTTCCTGCCACAACACAAAAGATGTCAATGTCATGTTCGTTGCAAAAATATTTGTATGTGTATTAATTCCAATGCGAAGTATGTATGTATTCGTATTCCGTGCTTTGTTGGCGCAGTGATATGAGAAATATTGAAATATTTCAAATTTCTAATTAATCATTGGCTTATTAATTTGCGGAAAATGTTCATTAGACATGGTATTTTGTTACTCATTGTATTACTGATTTGTGTTTGTTTCATCTGTAAATATTTTTTTAGAATGTTTTTGATTCCTTTTGCTCTTGATGTTGAGAAATTCAATGAAACAGGAATACATATCTAAAAGATATTTAAGGAAACATCAAAAACAGGATTTTTTTTTAATTTTTTCAAAACAGATT
Organism: Germaria angustata; assembly: GCA_963681545.1. NCBI lineage: Eukaryota > Metazoa > Arthropoda > Insecta > Diptera > Tachinidae > Germaria > Germaria angustata. The sequence goes on along the minus strand of OY813000.1, from coordinate 88,806,719 downwards.
GAATTTTAAATACATTTTAAATTATATGTAAACTTTTGACTTACAAAAATTTATTTTCATTTTAAATAATGCCATCGGAAGAAACTTACCTAAAAAGAGGATACAAAACGAAAGAAAATGGTAAATAAAATTGCTTAAACTGGAATATATTCAAGGAAATACACAACAATTATTTTGAAATTTGGAATTTAGTACAAAATACTGACAATTTCCCATCATTAACATTCCAACTGACAAATATAGAGTATATTTTTATAAATCCGCAACACATGTCATTGGTGGTATATTCGAGCAAATGTGTAAATATTCTTAAAAAAAGAAAATAAAAATTGAAGCCTTCTTCAATTCGTGTAGCTTGAGATTGACATAATTTTTAATACCATAATTTTCATACGAGTAGTTTGAAAATCTTAAACAAAATTGTAAGAATTAACAAAAATGTTTAAATCAAATATTATTATAACTCCCAAGGAAGTCTGAAAGTGTCATAGAAAGCTCCAGAGGCAATCAAATATCTTTAAATTTTGTTGACAAAATCGCTTTAGTAAAGCAAAGAATCGATAATTTCTTTTAGTCTGACAGTTGCTCTAAAAACATTCTGTTGTACAGGGAGTACAATGGAAGTTAATAGAGGTTTGTACATTATTTTTATTTTAAAACAGAAAATTTTGGTTTTGTCAGACAAGAAAAAATGCAATCATACAGTGAAATATTGATTCCTTAAGATCTTCCTGTTGCAAAGTGCTTAAAGACAAAAAATTTATGTACTAGCCACATCTAAGTGCTAAGATTTTTAGTCATTCGTTTAGTCAATCTTTTAAAGGTATCTATCTGGCTGAATTATTTTCAAGTAATTCCCGTTTGCCGGAAAGAAAACAATCACGATCTGAGCTGGAAAAATAGATATAAATATTGCAAAAATTATTCATTCAATCAGCTGCGGTTGAAGGACCTCAGAATACATAATTGTATGTGTCCTGGATGAAGTTCCATCACTACTATTAAAACAATGCTCTTCTAGAGCACTTATTAGTCATACTTTTTAACACATTGTACCTTTCTGTTACATTTACCGTGTGCGGAAAGATTGCTAATGTAATGCCAATTTCCTCCCCAAATAAGGGTAGACAAATCAACGTCTCAATAGTAATTTGTTCTTGCACTTACCAGTAATGGATAGTGTGGTTAATTTCTATCATGTAAAGTCTAGAATACAAAAATTTACACTAAAAACAAAAATCAAGTTATTCTTATTTAAATCAAGACAAACTGATGTCAAAAGCACGGCATATTCAAGATTCAGCAAACAAGAACGTAACGCTCAACAAGGGGTTCTAAAGTTTATAAAAAGGGCTTGATTTGAGGTATAAACGCACAGTTTTTGTGTGAGATATCACTGAAATTTCTTAGTCATTTGAAAGGCATATTAATGCCTTTACGTATGGAATATAACGTGTGTAAATTCGTCGGATGGGCCCTCATTCGAAATATCCGATTTGAATTGACTCTGACGCATAAGTCACGCTAAATTTTACTAATGGTTTGGGTTATGATCACTTTGCAGGCCGCTGTAGTTTGCAGCTTTTTTGCATAGACCTGCAACTTAAGAAAGCCCCACAAGAAAAATTCTAACTGAGTCAAATTGTACGATCACGGTGGCCAGTTCACATCACTCATGCAGAATGTGCGGTGTGACATGAGCTGTGTTGCACGTAGTACTGTCCTATTGAAACCACATGTCATTGGTGTCGATATCATCCAAATCAGAGCAAAAGAAGTTAATAGAAACCATTTACATACAACAAGCATTTCATGCATCACTTTTTTTATTTTTTCCTGCCTTTAATAAACCACGGCTAATATTTTCTTTTACTTTCCTTTGGAATCCTATAACTGCATGTTCCATCACATTACCAAATATTAACAAAAGAAATATTTAGCCAGAAAAAAAATTAATTAAAATTTTCTAATAACCAACAGAGATTTCAAATACTGGATTTAAGCCTTGAATAAAAGGAACACTTGGGGAGAAATCTATAAAACTCATGCAATTTTCAGAATCTTGTTTGGCAGGAAAGAGGATATTGTAACATCTACACATACTTAAGCGTATTAAATAGACAGTTTAATCATTGTTTTCATTTTCAAGATTTTTTTTTGTGGTTTTTGAAAAATTATATAACACACAACACAAACTGATCCATTTACTTTTAGGGTTCTATTGAAGAGAAAACATAATATTTCCCGACAAGAAGAATAGAGGGAAGTAAAATATTAATTGAACAATATAAAAGTGTTTTAAGAGTAAACAACACACTGATGCAAAGAACTTGAACACATTAATACTCCAACAAGGACTAAAAACACATATGAACTAGAACAAAAAGCAAAAGAACCCAATGGGAAATTCGCAGAATATTTCTCAACTAAAAAATTTACTGAACTAAAAAAAATTAAAAATCTTTATGAAATTTATTTTGAACTCATGAAATGTCATGACATAGAAATGTACTGCATTCTACGTGAAATTTGTCCACTCTTAAGAGTTATAGCAGGTGGAATAGTTTTATTTATAAAATCATTTCAAGATTCAGGCGTGTCCTTATATTTATTTTATAATATTTAGGAAACAATGAATTACGCTGTAACTTTACAACAATAAGATTCGCTGGCGAACTAAGCAGTTGCTTATTTTTCTTAGATCCATTAGAGCAGTGGTAGGCAATTATTTCCACTAGAAGCCGATGTGATTAAGATTTTTTTATACTCAAGATGAAAAGGATAAGAATATATTATCATCTGATGATACCCTTGTTCCAAAACAATCAGAATGCCAGTGGAGCATTAGGCAAGACAAACACTAACTTGGGGAGCCCTCCTAGAAGATTTTCCTCCACAAGGTATAAAAATATAAACATGTAGTACCGCAAAATGCCCACCACGTGAGATAAACAGTCAGTTATTTATTCTCAGCTACTCTAGTGCAGCGTGAGGCGGACATTACCATTAAGAACAGAAGTTTATGATTATTTGATTCTCATTCACAAGCAGATATAAAAATATTAGTACATGGCAGTAGTGTTGCTGAAATGTGATAGTCTCATACCTCAACTAAAAGAGCACAAGAAAACTGGTCACCTGCATATTTGTTCTAAGAAACTCTAGAGCAACATTACGCTTCCCTTTACTGCGAAGAAATTAGATAATTGGAATTTCTTTCTAATGTGTCGTAAGGTACCACAATATCACTTTTATATTCTAATCAGAGCTGTGAAAACTGCAATCAATTGGCGTTGAAATCAAAGTGATTTCCACCAAACTGATTTCATTCTTTGATTTCAAAATGATTTCAGATTTCAAAATGAAATCTTGGCAAAATTGCGATATTTTGTGATTGAAATCATTTTTTTAGAATTCATTGATTGCAATTAATTTAATTGCAATCAATTCGATTGCAATCAAATTTATGTTGAAATTATGTGATTTCAATGAACTGCCCTGAAATCACAACTAAAGTGAAAGTTCTGCGAAATAATATACACTTGGAATCTAGAATCTAGCGATTTCCACTATATGGTGGAAACCTCAAATTTTTGGTGGAAAATCAGAAAAATAAAAGTCGAAAAATATTTACTAATTTTTTGAATTTATTAAAAAAGTCAGAACAAACATAACATGAAAAAACAACTAATATAAAAAATATATGTTTACCAATTTTACAAATCTTTAAACTTCAAACAAAAACTTACATTGTTGGTAATTCAAAATTATCAGTCATCTTTGTTTCTAGAAGAAGGAGTTTTATTTGAAGAGAACGAAGATTTTGATTTTGATTCTGATTTAATTTTAATTGCAATTACTGGATTTGATTGCAATTAAAGTAATTGCAATAAAATCGATTGTAATCAAATTTGATTGCAATCAGTTAATATATGAATTAATTTCAAAACATTGATTCAATCACTTTTGTCGTATTGATTTCATGATTTCGAATTGAAATCATGAAATCAATTTATGATTTTGAATGCAATCCAAGTAGAGCCGACGGTGTAAGATATTTTCAAAGATACCAAAAAATACTAATGCAAATTACTGTGCTGCACAGGGGAGCAGACTTGGATTTAAAAACCCTGCATGCAATTTTAAGAGTCAATATTTATATCCTCAGATACCCTGGACCAGGGCTGAGCTATCATTACAATAAGGAGACGATATAATTTAATTTTTTTTAACACAAGAAGAAAACTAGTTTGGCGTCGGTTTCATAAGATCTCTCTTACTTGGATCAAAGTAGATCCCTTTGTGATGAATCTAAAGACGAAAAGGTGGTTACTTTATATAAAAACGGCTAAAGCATGACATTCTAAACCAGCATAAGGCAACGATTACAATTGGTAGATGAGGCATTTGAAATTTTTTAACATGCGTAAGAAGGAAGTGGACACTGTATATCATCGCACGATGAAATAAACGCAAGAAATAGCTCACACTTCTTAGGAGATTCTTGAACGGTGATAGGCAGCCATAGCCTAATGGAATTGGAAGCTGATTCTATTATGGACAGTTTTTTATTCTAACAAGCATAAATAGAGATATATATTTAGTCAGACAATTTTTCTATATACCCAAAATTTTATATCTAATTTGGATTTTTCCGCCGGAAGTCCTTATTGCATTAGTAGCAAATTCACTGATTTCAAAGATTTGTTATTATTTGTCTTTTAGTCAAAAGCCTAATAAAATATCCACTTTAACATTCAAAACAATTTAAAAAACGCAAATTATACGCGAGGGACAACCAATTCCTTAAACCATTGAATCGTAATATTCATTGTACATTCTTTTTTTTACCTGTAGCGCCCGAGGGGTATTGTCATGTATCAGAGCCAACTGAACTCTTTCACAGTTGCCTTTTTGTATAACATATACTATATATATTTTTTCATATATATTTCCCTGGCAGCAAATCGAAGTTCCAAAATTAAATTTTCAAAAAACGAGCAAAAGAACATTACAACTTTGCATATAGTGGCGATTTTCTCCTCGTATAATATCAAGTTGGGTAATTTTTTTCTACTTAAGTTAAACAAACATAAACTAGAATTAGACAGGAAAAAAAGAGAATTTATTGCGAATATGTTTAGATTTATTAAATAAATTTTCTAATTTTCTATTTTTATATTTCCATATTTTTCCTACAATATAACTTTTCTGTATAGTTTTCTATTAAAAAATTACAACTACAACTTGAAGCTTTATTTGGACTGAAACACAAGTAAACAAAACGATTTTCAACTCATTGTCGAAGTTCCACTTATAATTCAGGTTTTTGTTTTTGCTCTTGTTCAATAGAGTACAAGTATTAACTCTTTTTAACAGACAATAAATGAAAATTCGAAAATTTTCCAATATGCAAACAATTCACGCAAATAAACACAAGCAATAACTCAAAAATTTTGGCTCGAAGACAGGCAGAAGGATTAAAAGAGAAGGGCGAAAGAAAAGGTTTTTGGAAGCCAAAAACAAAATTAATTATTTAAAATTTATCAATCTAATTATCTAGTAAGAAAGCAAGAAAGTAAAGTACGTTTACAAGAAGGGTTTTTGTTTGTGTTTAATTGATAATTTTTTATTAAAGAATCAATAATCATAGTGATAGTTAAATCGTCAGGCTACTGATAGGAAAGTTAAATAAAACTCACTTGGCTGCTAAGCTAAATGATACCTTTGTGTGATAATATATTGAAACTACAAATAAAGTACTGCAATCTTTAGCAGATATTACAGGATACATTCATCCTTTAGTCTGAAAAAGATATTCAGAAATTCTCGTATTTTTCTTTAGTGCATGTTTGATCAAAATCCGTTTTGATTGTTGAAATTGTATGCTGGTATGATGTGTGATATCTGCAGAATCTCGCATATGCTCCCACAGCTAATAGTCGAATTTACTTTTCATACTCTTTCTTATAATGAAAAATATTAAAAAGTAGGCTTCTCTCTCTGTGGGAGCCTTCAAGAACATACATATGGAACACGGCCATAAACCCGGTGTATGACTAGGATAATTTAGCAATAATTCATGAAGGAGTTAAGCAACAGCATTTCATATAAAATCTTTAAAAGACATACAACCGCCGTTACATTGAAGTGTTTATTAGAATGCAGCACGTATGTTCATATGTTCTTTAGTGCAAGTTAGAATTAAAGTTATATTTAACTTGTTCCCATTGCAACATATCCCATTTTAATTGAACGATAAGTAATAATTATTAACAAACTAACAGTGGGCAATAAAAAATATATATCATTTGGTATTGTTAGTACAGTTCAACTGAGAAAATAAATTGTTTAATAAAAAAATGTTCGCATGTTGCATGCCAACACCATCGGCGTTCGTAATGTGGGCTAATCAGTCCCTTTTAACCAAAAATTTAATTAAATTACAATACGTATCTAATTGTTTATCATATTTAATGCTAAATTAAAAAATTTCTATATAATTACTTGTGGGCTGATTTTGTATTTATTGGGACAAGTAAGTTTTGGTACACAGACCACAAAAGTTAAATGGGGGAAATGTGAAGAGGTCCTAAGGGCAGATTTGGCAAACTATTGGTAGACTCCGCATTTGATATTTGCGATAAGGTATTGGAAAACTTTCAATGTGATCGATAGTGTCGGATTCGAACTGTTCCCATTTTTTTTTTTTTTTTTTGCTTTCGGCAAATTTCAAAGCGCTCGTTCGCAGACCCGTCTAAACGAAGACCCATTTAAATGAAACACATTTTGTTTGTAAAAAAACGATTTTGTGTCAATTCAACATGGCTTAAACATAATGCGCTACCCATATTAATGGTTTTATATGCCACCGATAAAATCTCAGTTTAGAAAAAAAATTAAAAAAAATATAAATATATTTGTTAATTTTTTCGACCTTATGATATGTAATTTTTTGTTTTTTATTTTTATTCAGGCTCTAGGTCATATATTAAATAAAACTCTAACGGAGGGCCCGCCGAAGAACATCAATATGAAATTAAGAAATATACATACTTATAGTAACAAACCAAACAAGTTTGTCATAAGTAAAAAAAAAAAAAACAAAATAGGCAAATTAAAAAAAAGCATGTGTATGGTTGGTAAAGAATAAATAACAATGGTAAGACTGTTGCAAGTTAGTGGTGTGTAATTTGAGCTTTTCATTACAAAAAAAGCTTTCAAAAATTGTGATATGATGAATCAAAAACAATTCTCGTATTACATTTACAGTGAAAAATTTATATAAATAGCTGAAATATACATCAACTGACACCACAGAAGTGGACCAAACACAAGAACGCTGATGATGAAAGTGTAGCGGCTTTCGAAAACAGCATGTTGTTCCGTTCTGCTAGTGTTTGTCAGAATGATTTACACATTTGTCTTTATTGTAATTTGTTCTTTGATAACTATCACATGTAATTTGGCTTATAAAATACGACTCAAATTCCTGAAGAAGAGAAGCGATGGTGATCGAAATATGGAATAAAAAATAAAATTTAATAAAACAAAAAAAGGAGTTTTATTTAATATATGACCTAGAGCCTGAATAAAAATAAAAAGCGAAAAATATAAATCAAAAATCAAAAGTTTGTGGTGGGTTTAGCTCTTCATATGCCGACATTTCATTGGTTGCTAAAACCAAATCGTCAGTGAAGTTTAAGCAGTTTGAAAACATTAAAAACAAAAAAAAAATGCAAATAATATAAAAACAAAGTTATTCATGTATAATTAAAGTATTTTTGTTATGTCAACAGATATTTAAGCTGATTGTCTAACAGCAGTAGCTTAAGTCTCCAGTGATAAACTGCCGTCATCTTTTACGACAATTTGCAAAGGAAAAATTTTCAACGAAACCATCGATGGAACAGAGCTATTGATAGCAGAATCGATGGTTTTCAAGCTCTACCTGAGAGGCTTAGGTTTTTAATTAAAAAATATAACAGGAAGAGGATCCTGGCCAAGCGACATTAATTTTTGAAACCAAAAATTTGGTTACGGGGTTTTCCTAAGAGCTTTTACGTTCAACCTCGTTTCAATAGAAGTACGTACGTACTCCTTCACTGATATATGCTCGGTTATTCTTAAACCAAATATGAGAATGGCAAGAAGTAACTATCAAACTTAATAACACGGAGTTTTTCATTGTACCTTCCGAAGAATGGGAAGATATTTGTAAGCAAGAAACGATGATGTTGGACAATAAAAATTACTACCATGATGGGCATGCAACGTGTCCATAGGAGTAATCAAACACATACAAGCGGACAGACAAACAGACAGACAGTCACATGTAAAAATCCACAAAAATGCCTTACAGCCTTAACGAAATCTATGCATAAAAGTTTAGGTAAAATAACATACTCTTATGGACTCATATCAACTCTCAGCAACATCATCATCACCATCGTGATGCCAATGTTAAAAATCAGGCAGACACAACAACCATGCCACTCAGTTGGCAAGAGGTGCAGCAAGCAACTCCTTCCACTCAAAATTCAAAATCAACATTCTACAATTTATCAGTGAACAAAGAAGCATTTTACAACATCAACTGCAACTTTTTTGAATTGTCTTCTACATACGAGTATGCTATTGCAAAATTATATATCTTAGGGATGGAGGACATTTTGTTGTTATTTAAAATTTGTTGGGAACGTGAAATTCAATTGCGCCAGCTGGTGATTGGGGGAAGGATGGAGGAAGTTGATTTTCAGTGTTTTGTTTTTAATTTTGACTGTAACTTGAGCAATCAGTGTTGTTGTTAAAAATCTTTGTAATTTTGATGAATTTCAGGCAATACTCGTATACTTCCATGTCGTTTAAGTTGTTGTTATTGTCGTTGCAGTATTAACAGTGGTAGCATATTATGAGCCTGTATTGTTGCACTTTTTGTTTCTCATTGTCCACACATCGAAGACTGCAACTGCAAGCAGTCATATTTGAATAGATTAGTTGCCAAATCGACTAAATCCATATAATGACCTGAGCAATATGTAATTTCAAAATGTTGTTGAATTATAACGTTAGATGAAAGACATTGTTATTTGGTAATATCAATAATAATAATTTAGACACGAAAAAACCTTTAGAATTAACACTTACGAAAAATTTTAATGTGGAGTTAATCGGTTTAACAAATGAAGCGTCCATTAAAATGGAATGATAATATATGCGACCAACTATATTATCTTACAAATAAAATTTTTCCGGAAATCTAGCAGCCACCTAATAAGGGATAATAAAGAGATGGTGAATTTGCGACTGTAGAAAGCAATACTGCTCTGTTCTGCCAGTTTAATAATTGGATTCTCTGTACATCCTCTTAATATAAAAAATCGCAATTTGAAAAAAAATGTACCTTACTTGCTTAAATCAGGACTCAAACTTGAGCTGAAGTTTTAAATTTAAAAAACACAGCTCAGAGAAGAGGACGACACGTGATGAAATGAGAAGGCTTAATTATTTTTTACAACTCTGCCGTTGAGAGGATACTGATAAGAACGCTACACAGGTGGCTCACAAGGCCTTTTCGTAGTCAAAAATAATGTTGCTAGAAGTTTTGGTTGCAGCTACTTACTTAATTAGTCTTCATAGCATCACAGTGGTTATATGGTTCCCGAGTCGATCTGCGAATTTTTGTAGGCTGCCTTGTCAGCCCAATGTAGCCTATTATAGCATTTATTTAATAGGAAAACTTTCTAATACAAAGACATGCAAGTGTTGTTTACATTACCCAAACGTCAAATCGTTAAGACAATTAAAATGGAAGTTACTCAACACAATTTAGTGTTTTTCTTATAAATTTTCGATATGTAATTCTACCGTATCGGTAAATCAAATACTAAAATATCGACGTAACTTTCTAAGCCCTTTAGCTGGTGCTCTTCACCACATCGAAATTTGATTTAATTTTTAGCTTTCTATACTAACCTTCGTAGACTAGTAGGTAGGGTACTAGACTCGTAGTGCGAAGGTCGCAGGTTCGAATCCTGCCGCAGAACTCTGGCAGTTTGTGTTTGATAATTAAAGGGAGCGCACAACAAGCCTTCACTGGCTTAAGTGTATGTCGTATGACATGGGCTATCACACCCCTCCAATCAACCTAACCTAACCTATACGAGGATGGGTCAATAAGTCCCTGACTCGTGGAATTAAAGGAGAAACATTGCAAGATACAGCTTTCAATTGATTCCTGTCAAAATTTGAACTTGAAGCTGCGTCATTTAGTTTTCTTCTGATAGTAGCATTGATAGCAGGAGAAAATAGAAAAAGTGAATTTCTTTGCTGATTAGGCATTATTTTTAGCGTAAATAAACCACTAAAACCAAGCGTAATGAATACTATGGGAATTCTGTACCATCAACTTTAATAGCAAAAAAAAGTGGTTTATTGAATTTCATTGTAGCCATGAAAGCACTGAAAAGATGGCGAACGTACGTTCTAGACGCGCAGTTGAAACCATTGCAACAATTCAAGTGTTGGGCGATTAAAGATTAGAAGTTCCAGAGTCATCGCATATCACATGGCTCAGAGAATTTAGTTTTGAATGATCTCTTAGGTATGAAAAAGTATTCCGCAAGAAGTAACAACTTCGCAGGAGAATTTGGTGGTGTTCGCAATATGGACGATTTTATGTGCCGTTTCGTAACCGTGGATATAAGGCCATGCAAATTGTTTTTGGAGTGCACGCAGTATAATCAACATTAATTACCTTTAAAAGGCTAAAGCGATTATTATGGCAGCTTTTTGGATAGAAAAATTATACCCATTTGGACAAGAAAAAAAGTTCTTTTCCAGCAGGACAGAGGTGCACACTTGTAAAGAGTCCACGGCAAAATTTCTTGCAGAAGGCTACAAATTACTCCCTCATCCGCTCTATTTTCCGGACTTAGCCCCTTTTTCCCCCTATTTCTTGCTTCCAAACCTGAAGAAATGGATCGGCAGAAAGAATTTCGATTCCAACGATGAAATCATCTCACAAACAAATACCTATTTTGATGATCTCGACAAATCGTACTTTTCGGAAGGGACTATTTTCGAAATTAAAATGATTTTATCCAAAAATCTGTGTTACATTCAAAAACTTATTAACTTATTGAGCCATCGTACATTTGGTTTTTCTTCCTCATAATTCACATTTCAGTTTTCTATAGGTTTATGTGGTTATCATGCCTATTTTTACCTAAAATGAGTGATTATTGTCCACTACAAACTGCTGTACCATATGTAAGCATCCTGCCACAAAATCTGAAAAAAATAAACAGAAGAATCTAATGAAAGCCCAAAAGTTGCTTATACTCTTCAAGTGACTAGTGAATGATGGACCCATCTGTTATTTAGTGAATGAAGAGTCATATGTATGTATGTGTATACGAAAGTGTAGGGATGTACGAGCATGTGTGTCCGTGTGTCGTTATTCTCCGTATGAGTGTTCATGAGCATTTAAGTTTAGATAACATAGGAAAAAGGTAATATAATCATAATAACAACAATAATAACCCCTAGGCCATCTTTGGAACATTCATTTCATTTTACAAATACATTTGCAATCATGTTCATATAACAAACAAATTCACATACATACTGACGGCGTCACATATTAGTTTTACTTAGAAATACAAACACTCTTTGTATTTACAAGCAAAGGCTCACGCACACAAATACTTGTATATACGCTGCAGGATTGTGTGAGTATTCTTTGATGAACTGATATTTGGCAGTTGTTGGGTTTAGGGCTTTATATTGCGTATCCCTCAAATATTGTTGTTGCTGCTGTATTGTCAGCATCAATGTTAGTTTAACAGAAAGATAATTAAATATTAGTAAAATATTGAATCTGGATATTTGCTTTGTAGTGCATTGCAGTTGATTTTAATGAAAATATGAGATTTATACGTATAAAATAACGATGCTAAAGATACTCGGAATTTGCTTTTAATACACAAAAATTTATAATTCTTAAGATTTTAAAGTTATTGGTCAGCAACATCTTTCACTACATTTTACATGACTTGCTTTTATTGCCTTCTATGGCAATTTGCCTCATCGTATAGTAAGTATACATTTTTTATTTAACTTTTTCCCTTAGCCTCTATCTCATGGAAAAAATATATAAAAATCCTTCTATACGAAAAAAAAGAACCTGAACAACTGTACTGTTGACAAATCCCACAAAAGTAATTTACATGTCCTCGCCATTGTTTTAACGTTTTTTTTTTTTCATTATGGTCTTTCAGCATTTCCTCTTTTTTATTTTTTCATTTATTTCTGGTGTTTTTCACCACCGCTGGCTTTTCAATGTTGAATTTTAATTTTTGTCCATAAAACAAGAATGTTCCCAGGAAACAACATCAGCAATAATACAAAAAGGCAAAAAATAAAAACTTAGAGCTGAAAGTCCATTACCATAAAGTAGTTTTAAGGATATTTCCAGCTACATAAAGCCCACTAGGCCAGGACATATGACAAAAAAATTAACACACTCCCTAATGCAAGAATTTTGCAAGAACTTCTGCTGAAAAAATATAATGAAAAGGACTTTTCAATTGAAAAAAACAAAATACATTTTCTTAAAATTGCAACAAAAAGTTAATATTTCACACCAAAAATGCTAAATTTAGAGCAAAATTTTTTAGTAAAAAAACATGTTGAATCCGGATCAAAAGATAAACAAACAAATGTAGTACTCATATTTCAAATATACTTCGAATATACTTTAGGAATTATTTTCCCAAGGTATGATTACGATTTGGATATTAATAATTATTTCTTGTTAAAAAGTTAAAAGTCCTTAAGGAATATAAACCGAAACTAGTCACTTTGTTTATTACCAAAAATCAAGATACACCAATGATATTTGCTCCATTCTAATCATAAATGTGGCCAAAAATTACTTTTTTTTATTAAATATATACAGAATTATAGCATGTCCTTTGCACATTATGAATCAAAAGTTTATTTAAAATTTAAAAACCCTTCCGCTGTTTTTGTAATATCCTGTAGCTAAATTTAAATTTCGGTTAACAAGGATATACTTATACATTAATGTACCAGAAATTTTGATTATACATATCAAAAGGGGACAAGAATGTCCTGGTACCAAATAAACCGAAATGTATCACAGACCTTAAAAGCCTAATTTTTGTAATATTTACCGAATTTTGCCATATGTTTACTGTAATTGCAACACAAATTTACTGCCTGTCCCACAATGTCACTCGACATCGATCGCTGGCATAAATACATTCAAACCAAAAACAACATTTTAAAATTTGTTGCTGTTTCAAACGTATTTATTTATGCGAGCGATCGATGTCGAGTGACACCGCGGGACAGACAGTTAATTTCAGAAATCAAGGATATATGTGAGGTATGAATGTCCTTTTACTAAAAAGTGAAATTTATAAGGAGGTCAATTTTTTCCCATTGTGATCAAAGTAAGGATGGGAGGTAGTATTATCCTTTTACCTAATAACACAAAATTAAACACACAGCTTAACAGCATAATTAAAAGAACTTATTGAAATGTTTACCTCGTTTTGATCACTTATGTAGGTGAAAGTTATTTTTTTTATAGAAAGGATTACGGTATATCATCGGCAAGATCGGCAATATAAAATGAAGTTTACAAATGAGCCTTACAAAGCTGTTTCATGTGTACTTATTGATGTAGTCTAATCATACATGTATCAAAATTTTAAATATAAGATAGTTAAAGGAAGTAAGAATGTCCTTGCAATGGAAGATTGGAAATTTATTACACAAACTAAAAGCATCATTTTAGAAATGTATGCCAAATTTAGTAAAATTCTGCTCTCACCAGTGGCGAATATTAAATATATGATATTAAAGAAGTAGGAAAGAGAAGAAGGAAGGAAGACATATCCTGGCACCGAATAATATATAAAAAAGTACGGTCCTGAAATACATCGCTATAAAAACTTTTGGCAATTTTTGTCGCATTCTGATAACAACTGCTGTTTAGGTGTTATTTTTGAAGTCAGCGAAAATCGCGTATTCTTATCACTAATTTAGCTAAAATCTCGTATTTGATATTAAAGATATATGGAGGTAAAGTATATCCTTGCACCGAACAAAATACAAAAATTAGTATCGCTCCTATACACATCGCTATGATATCAATGATATACGGTATGTAGGCACGAAATGAGCTTAACAATGAAGTTTGAGAAACATTTGCAATTTTGTGCATCAATTTAATCATAAAAAAATTACTTGAAAACTAAGTATAGATGTGTGGTAGGCATGTCCTGGCACCGACTGAATCGGTATTTATGAGAGAGCTAAGCACCAGTCTGGAATTTTTTTAAAATTTTAAACTAAATTTTTAATAAAAATCTTTCATTTCTTTTGTTATTTCAAATTATAATCATCATAAATATAATAATTATCATAATATTTGACTTAAATAATGTATGGATATACATATGTTTAGGTTTATTTTTTAGAACTAAACAGAAATAGTTATTCCTGCTATAAAGTTAAATTAAAAAAATCGCGCACGGTGCAGCGCGGCGTGTTAAGTATTCAACACAAGGTTTACATAGCCAATGGCAATATAAAATTTAGCACCATTTCGTTATTTTATTTGAATAAAGTGTTTCCTTTTGTTTTCTCTTTTATCCCCTATTTATATAAAATTTTATATTTTTGTCTTTCCAACTAATTGCCTTATATCATTTTCACTTCATTGTGTCACATTATTGCTCATTTAAAAATCACATATGAACAAGAATGTTATAAATTTCTTAATTTATTTCCATTTCTTTTTTTTATTTTCAATTCCTATGAAATGTCTCATTTCATTACGTTTGCTTAGAGACAAAGAAATGTGCTAGAGGAGAAAAAAAGAAGAGACAAAAAAAATACAACAATTTGATGTTCAGATATTTGAAGTGTCACATTAATCCCTCTTGTGTGCTAAGACCTTCGTGCTGCCTTGCTGCGCTCGTTAAGACATATTTGTTGAGCTTAGACTGACATGGTGCTGATAGTTGGCATTTATGTCTTGTAAAACATCAAAATTGCACTTCAAAATGCTGATTGTGTATTTCAGATAACTTTTGTTCATTTGTAGGTTTTTTTGTTTGTTGCTTGTATATTTTTCTATTATTTTGTCTAGCGTCTTTTTTCTAATTTCTTCATCTTGCCACTAGTTTGTAGTGGCATTCTGGTACGTTAAATCCAAACTGCATAGAATCCAGCTCATTGGAGATGCATTATTAAAAAAAAGAGCTATTTATATTTATAAAGCAGAAACGTTTTGAGGAAAAATATTAAAAAAAACAACTGTGTTATTATGCTTGTGAAAACATTGTCATGTGTGTAGATTTTGTCATAGATTTTCTTGAGTGTTATTTTTGCTGTAGCTTGAAGCAAAAGCATTTTAACGATGACAACGACCTCAGCTGCGTTATTATTTTATACATTTTTTGCAACTTCTAATAGCAGAAATATAGACAAAAAAGTATAAAATGTTTTCAGTTTTAGTAAAAAGAAATAACAAAAAATTAAGTCCTGTCGCAAAGGAAAATTAAAAAGCAAAATTTCTAGACAAGTCAAAATTAGTTAAGATCTTAGGGAAATAAGATGAGAGTCCTTAATTGAGAAAAATTCTCGAGTCTCCAAATTTAAACCAAGCGAAACCCTAATAAAAAATAAAAAAAAAAACAATTTTTCTACCTCTTGATAGAGCAAAGGCTTAAGGGACCTTAAAGATGGAATTTGTACAGAGATTTATCTCGAAAATCAATTAACAAAATTCTTCATTTAATACAAAATTTTTTCTTCAGTTAATCCTTAAAAGTAATCCTAGCAAATAGATATTTGGCACATGATAATATATTTGATATTTTATTGTCATTAAATTGGAAATAATCTGTTGTCGATGTTCTTTTCTACAATGAAATGAAACTAGACGAAAAAAATTAGAAGAAAACTACAAATAGAAATAAAAACTTATTTATTTTTTATTTTGCTGCCTTCCATATGCCTTTGTGTTAATATTTTTCTTTTCTAAGTCTTCTCTATAGTAGAGTAGATATATCTTTAAATGTGTATTAGAAGGTTCACCGATAGGGACAAAATTAATTTTTTTCGAAATACTCAATTCTTTAAGTGTCCTCTAAGGCAAGGACCGTAAGGTGATGAACTGGCTTGCATATGTTGTGCTTCGTTGGCATAGGGTTAAGCCCCTCGAATAAATATCGTATCCTTTCAAACTTTTGTCCTTACGGAATTCGCTAATATGTGCTACATATTTTCTAATTGATAAACGACAAAAACGCCTCCAGAAAAAGTCCATAGTAATACTAATGGTTGCATGTGAGCTAAAATTCCTTTGCCGTTAAAAATTAGCTTTGGAAGCTACGCAGGAAAAGCTCTCACAAAGATCAGGTAGAAAGGTTTTAATTGTGAAATCATACCAGATTCTAGTCTGTGTCGATTCCTTTATGCTGCAGCATTTTCCTCCATTTCATTTCCTTCGAGTCGGATCCAAACATGAAATCACTCATAAATCTATTGTGAGCGGCAAGAATAAACGCGCCCAATATTGGCGCTCACAAGGTTTTCCATTAAAAACAGAAAATATAAAATTTAGCAGATCACATACAACTGCACAGCAGCCAGTTGCCACTAGCCCGCCCTTAAGATATAACTTTTGATCTATAAAATTTATATAAGTTTGTGTAAGTGTGCGTATTTATGTATTTTCAAAAGAGTGTTGTCCTGTTTCTTATGCGCTCTACAGCACAAATAATCGAAAAATCAACACAATCATACGAACAACATCATGCATCATGTATGATGGTTCTTTTTTCATATTTATGTTGTTGTTGCCGCCGCTGTATTTTATCATTTTGTTGTTATTATTTTTATTCATTCATATTGTGTTACAATGTGTGTGAATTGTGCTGGTTATCGATAAATCATGAAACCATTATTAATGTGTCGTCCTATTTTACACACTGGGTTTGAAAGTGATGATAAGGATGGAGACAAACACATGGTGATCTTTTATGGAAATGTCTTTGAAAAAACAATAACTAAAAAACAAAACCTTTTAAGAAAGCATATTTTACAAAAGTACCTTTTAAAAAAGACCTTTTAAAAATAAGTGCAATTTAAAAAAGTACTTTTAAGAAAACTAAATAATATATCGTTCAAAAAGTACCAAGGCAATGCTTACAAGGCATCATTCTAAAAGATATTTTTAAATAAATAAAATTAACTGAAAAAATGTTTGTTGTGGCTTTAGCTCTTCATATGCCGACATTTCATTGGTTGCTAAAACCAAATCGTCAGTGAAGTTTAAGCAGTTTGAAAACATTCAACCTCGTATGTTTATGCCACACAAAACAAATACAATATGAGAATTTCAATATTGCATATGAATTATAACAAATACATAAGATAGACTCACGTTGAGTATAATTGTTTGTTGTGTTGTTTGTATAAAAACATTCTAAGCCTACTATGATTATGTATTTGTTATAATTCATATGCAATATTGAAATTCTCATATTGTATTTGTTTTGTGTGGCATAAACATACGAGGTTGAATGTTATCAAACTGCTTAAACTTCACTGACGATTTGGTTTTAGCAACCAATGAAATGTCGGCATATGATGAGCTAAAGCCACAACAAACATTTTTTCAATGCATTTTGCAAAAAAACTAATTGTTTCTAACGATTGGTCGGGATATTCTCCCGAATAATAAATTTCAATATTAAATAAAATTAACTTGAGCAAAGGGGACTTTATACGAAAGGCACCTTTAATAAACTAATTTCTAAATTAAAAAACACCCTGTAAAAAGTACCCTTTACAAAAGAACTTTTGAAAAAATCATTTTAGAAAAATAGCTTTTAAAGAGTACCTTCTGACAAACTAGCTCATAAAAAATACGTTTCAAAGAGTATCTTTTGAAAAGTTCCTATTGAAATAAGCACCATTAAAAAAGGTACCTTTTGAAAAGCACATCTTCGTTTGAAAAATAATACATCAAAAAATATCATCTAAAAAGTGATGGTTGGAAACGCTGTTATAAATAGCGTATTAAAAAAGTACCTTTTAAATAACTATATTTTAAAACAAATACCTTTCAATAAAATAAAAAGTAATAATAATAATAAAAATAAACATATCGAACAACTACCTTTAAAATAATTCATTTAAAGAAATGTCTTAAAAGTCCTTTTTTCATAATGTACTCCTCAAAGAGTACCTTCTAAAAACTTTGCGTTTAAAAATTACCTTCTTAAGATTTCACATTTATTTTTTCTTATAAACAACAAGACTTTTGAAAAATTACCTTCAAAGAACCCTTTAAAAAATAATTCACTACTTTTAAATAGTATTGCCAAAAAGTACCCTTTAAAGAGTGTCAAAAAAGGTTGCTTTTGGTAATAGTACCTTTAAAATAAAATACATTTTATAACAAGTACCTTCCAAACAACTTACTTTGCAAAAAAGTACCTTAGAAAACACATTTTAAAAATTTTCTTTAATGAAGGTACCTTTTAAAACACTACCTCTGAAAGAAATTCCCTTAAGAGGTACCTTTTAAAATGAGTATAATTGAAAAAGTACCTTTAAAAATGGTACCTCTTAAAATACATCTTTTGAATAGAGAACATCTTGCTTGGCTTTCTTTTTCATATTTAATGGATTTTCACTGTTCTCAGCCCTTAAATTTTGCTGCAAGAAAAAGGTATTCCTGTGCAGAACTTGTTATTATTTTGCAATATATGTTGCTTATAGATATACAATTCCATTTTTTCTCTCATGTTTAATGTCTAAATGTAAGTTTTTTTTTAATTTCATTCATTCATCTATTGGCAACATATGAATGCTTTAGGACCGTATTGGGTTTTTTAGTTAGAATTCCATAAGCACATGCTAACTGTTTGTATTTGTCTCGAAAACAGCATTCGCCTTTTTGGGATTGTGGGAGCGCGGTGGTCTTTTGCACAGTTTTCGTTTTCAGTTTTTTATTATTTCTCTTTTTTATATTTTTATTCTATGGCAATCTTTAATTTAGTGTCTAGCACCAGTGGCAAATAGTTTTCTTTTTCTATTCATTGATGTTTTATTTTGTTAGAATTCTTTCTTCGCTAGAAGACCCGTTTGGTGTTGAGTATGTGGTTGTATGCATGTATGTATGTGTGAATGCTCATGTATTGTGGTTGTAGCGAATGGCATCGATAAATTGACAAATTGTAGAAATGTTCAATTTGAAAAATTATATAGAGGCAAAGTTTTTATTTGTATTTAATAGAGTGTTGACAATAAAATGTGGTACCAAGAAGGTTGTTTTTGTTGTGAAATATATAAGTGAAGAAAAAGTATTTAATAAATTCAAGCCAATGCAGGCTCTTTCAATAAAAGTTTACTCAAGCATATGAATGATATTAATGTTTTGTGTGAGTTTTTTTTTATTTTTTGCTAGATAAGAAATGGGACAAATTAAAAGCAATGATTTTTGGAAAATGTATGTATCGATGAAAGTGAAATAAAAATGTTGAAAAGGGATTTTCAACTATTGAATATCTTGGATATATAGGGATTAAATTTTAATTTCATATGAGAAAGGGTTGTAAATAACCCAAGTGCTTGCAGCTTCTTTGATTATTACTTTCTTTGGAAAATGATGCTGGAAATCAAGCAAATATTTTTCTCTAGATGTTGGAATTTCTGTTAGAGATTGTTTTCGTGTTAAAAACCAATTTTTATTTTGCCGAAGTATATGTGTGATAAGTTTCCATTTCTCACTCCTTTTCGCTACATATAGCATTTGTAATAATGAACTTGTCTTCTTTCCCAGAATTATATAAATTGCCATTAACTTTCGTAAATAGTCGTTTTGTTTTGTGCCACAAATTGACAATTCAATTTGAAAAATTGTAATTTGTAATAGATGTTGGCAAGTTTAACCACAATTACTATTATTTTTAATAAAATAAAGCACACGATACGCTGCTCCATGCACGCACACTAATAAAAACCCACACATATTACCCCATTAAATTACGCATGAATGTATGCTGCACGAAAGAAAATAAAAAAACCGAAGACGGAAAAGAAAAACAAACTACAAACACACACGCACACAACATTAATATTGGCAGTATTTCTCAATTTGTAATCATTTTAATGTGTTTTAACCCAAAGCCATATACGCCATGTTGTAACATTATTGTATATTTAAATGTTGTTGCTGTTACTGCAACAACTTGAAATTTTCTTTGTGTGTGTGATTGTGAGCAAAATGCTTTTAAATATATAAAATTACATATAAAAATAAGAAAATATAAAGACAAATATCACTAACTCTTCTTGAAGCTTGTATGCAGGAAGGATGCAGGAGGCAAAAGGAAATTCTAGGAAGCAGATACAACCAGTCAGTCATTTAGTGTGTAAGACAACAACAACCGACAGCAACATCTCTGTTGTATAAGATAATGAAAAGTCGTGGTGGGAAAATTGAAATTGTAGTAAAGAGACATTAAAAATTAATTAAATTTGATTGCAACACTCACTACAGTGTCATTTAATTTAATGAATTTATTTGCACTTAAAACAATACACAGTACAGCATCGCAGCAGATGGAGGGAAGAAAGGTAGATAAAGGCTGGAAGTAGAGAAAAGACAGAGAATGAAATTAATGAGAAATCATAAAATATAGCGAACGAAATCCCCTTAAGACAAGCTTTTGATATTTAAACATTTTACAATTGAATAAAATAATTAAAAAATAGCATTTAGAATTTAATTACAATTTCTGTCTATACCATATATTTAGGATTGATGTTTGTTGTATTATAAAACCAATTGTAAGCCGTCGAATGCCACAATATCTATTCAAATGTTGTTTGATATGCACTTGTTGTAGAACCTTCAAATTTTTCCTCTATGTTTTTCAACTCTCGCATGAATATTAGTATGAATACATTTCGCTCAAGATATTTTAAATAAACTGCCGTTACTTATAGTAATGGTAGCAAATATTGAAAAAAATTACGATCCTTGTGAGCAAAGGAATCCAAAAAAAAAAACTTGAATAAAATTAATAAAAAAAATGCGTGTTCCATCCCTGTTTATTAAGTAACACATGAACAGTGTCTTCAAAGAAAATGGGGCACAAAAATATTAGTCTTAGAAAGGATCTTTCTTTTGAAGTCGCATTCTAAATCGATTAGTAAAAGACTCTTAACCAAAAATAGCTCTAAGTGCTATAAAAGTGGGACACGTGGGCAAAAAATACGCAAGAACCCGATAAGTTAAAGAACAAAAAAAAAATTTTTTATTTGCTTTATTATCTGCATATTCCAGGTAGAGGGAAAGTTATGCATTGTGGTGACCAGTTCATAGAATAAGAAGAGGAAGGACACGTCATCATTAAAATACAAAAATTTAGCGTAACAATAAAATACGTTCCTTGTGTTCTTATTACGAGGGAATGTCAGTTGAACTGCTCACTTGTTAGCTGAAGAGGCAGGCCTCCTCCCCTCAGCAATCATCTGTCAGTTGATTTTTGCCAAAATGTGAACAAGCTGCGTCATTTAGTTTGTGTTTTTGACGGCAACTGATAATAGAGTACCGCGTGGCTTAAGAAGAAAAAAGAAAAAAGTGAATTTCGTGTGCTCGGAACGTTTTTTTTTTTAGCAAAAAAAACACACAATACAAGGTTAAGCTTGATAATACCATCGGAACTATGCACCATTGGTTTCAGTGGTAAAATAGTGGTTTACGTTGAATTTTGTTAATGCCCGTACAAATACGGAAGATTTTGGACGTCCAGTTGAGGTTTTTACATCCCAAAAAAATTAAATAATTCACAGTATGATATTGGTCCCACTGTTCTGCTAGTGAATGATCACTTGGGTATGAGAAAGCAAGATGAATGCCGCTTTTGCTCCCAATCGACCACAAACGCAGTCGTAAGACAACTTCGCAGAGTGGTTGGTCCCACTGGTTCTGCTAGTGAATGATCACTTGGGTATGAGAAAGCAAGATGAATGCCGCTTTTGCTCCCAATCGACCACAAACGCAGTCGTAAGACAACTTCGCAGAGTGGTTGGTGCAATATGGACGAGTTTTTGCGCCCTTTCGAAAACGGGGACAAAACGTGGGACCGAAAGCCGAACAGCACCTACAACAAAGGGTATGCTTTGTCAGCCAATAAAGTTACATTGACTACTCATACTCTCAAATGGGTAAAACAATCAATAGCTAATATTATGCCAACTTATTGGATCGATTTAATGAGGATTTGAAAAAGAGGCCGCATTTGGCCGAGAAAAAAGTTATTTTCCACCAGGACAATTCAAGGTGCATGCATGTGCAGTTTTCATAGCAAAACACCATTAATTTGGCTTGCTTTCTCATCCGCTCTACTCTTCGAATTCACCACTGAGACTATATTTAAAAATAAAATAAATTTTAATCCAAGATCCTGTATTTCCTTAATAAATTTATGGACTTATTTACACGCCTTCCTATGTCAAAGTGTGGTAAAAAAGATTGCTGAAATCTCTTTTGTATCAGAGAATGAATACTGAAAATAATGAATATTAATGAAGCACACAGTAATGTTGTTTTTGTATTACAAAATGCAACTCTGATCGCATAGATTTTATATTTTTTTAGATTTTTATTATATTTAGTAAATCAAATAGATCTGGACAAAATATGTTACACATATGCAGAAAGAAAGAAGCTAATTTTGTGTTCAGTATCTAAATTCATTGAATCAGTAAATATTTGTTTGCAAATTGAGACAACAGTTTTACTTAAAAAAATTAAAAAATTTTCCTGTATAATCAAATATTTGTAGCACAAAAGATTAATTCGATGTAACAATAGTAGTTGTTTTGAAGACCACTTCCTTTAAAAAAATATCAAGTAGATCATTTGCACCAGATCGACCGTGACTACAAAATGGGGTTCTGAAAACTACTCTCTGAAGCGGCTTTATATATTTTAAGCATTTAGGCCCATTATTATTTTAAAAAAGCTAACTTTAGCTTTAAGTGAGCTTTAAAGCGAGGTTTAACAAAATTTCTTAATCATATTATAGCTGTAAAGTAAAATCTATTTGTCCTAAAGTAAGACAATAAGGTTGTTTTTGGTTCATGTCTTAAATGCTATTGGTTTATGTCTTTGTGAAAATAAAAGGCATTTCATTTGAATATTTTTCAATATCGTCGCTTAATAAAGTTATAATACATATGATAACTATAAATGCTAAGCCTTTCGTTAAAAGTAAAAGATAAGATGAGGTTCGCTCTTCAAATTTATTTTTTCGCTTACTTGACATTTAATGTATATTTACAATAGAAAAAAAAATTGGTTACATGTCAAATAACTTTATTGAGGATACCTTCAACTATCGGGAATTACCACAAAAGCTATCTTTTATATTTATTTTTTATTTAATCTCCATACAAATAGACTTTAAGTAGGGCACTTTTATATTTTCCTTATTAGATTCTATGAATCACTTTAGCTCCAGTACATGCAGTCTTTGATAAACCTTTACTTAAAAAAAATATTTTCTTTTCCTAATTGTTGCACTCTACTTCATCCTTATTCATTCTTTTTGAACATTCTAATAAAACTCTATTCAATATTTTTATTTTCCTTATAATAAAAAACATGTTTAATATATTAAATTTTCATTTGTGTTTGCAAAATATAATGCAAAAGTATCAAGAAAAAAATAAGTAAAGCACTTCCGCCGGATATTCAACATATAATATTAGCTTGAAACGGAAGTGCTGCATATAACATAAATATTTTTTACTAATTTTTTTTTTGTTGACTAGAATACAGAAAAAAGGCAAAAAATCAACTTAAGATAAGTATCTTTTACATGACATTTAAGCGAAAGTTATGTTCTTTAAGACTTTATTTGTTACGTTTTATTAATAAAAAATTAATATCCGGTGAATTAAAAAAATGGTATTATTGGAAAGAAATTTTGCCAAAAAATTTTACAAGATGCAAAAGAAAAGTTTGCAAACAACAAATGTTCGTGGGAGTAAAATTTTGATTTTTTTTCTTGTTGGTAAAAGTCAAAAACACATGTTTGTTGTTCAAACATTTTAACAGAAGCAAGGAAATTAACTTTGAAAATTGTAAATTACATAATTAGAGACTTTGAGCTTTTTTCGCTGTCTGGCTTAAGAAAAATTTTTACATTAAAAAATAAATTACAAATTAAAAACAAAACAATAAAAACACAAAGAAATGATTCATACCATACCCTGTAATCACACATTAACCACAAGCTTATTTATGCATTTAACTGGAAGGCAAGGCGTGGTAGCGTATGCTTAATTTTAATTATGCAGTCAATGCAAAATTCTACAGCAACAACTATAATAAACAAAAAAGTAAAAAGAGCGTCCAGTAACTTAAGCCTCATAAATTATATATAATGCCCATTCGTACTCGCTTACTTATATACACACACATACGAGTGCATAGTTAAATATGTATATAAAATTTTTAAATGACTGTGTATTTTTACATCGAATAAAAGAGTGCATGTGCAAACTTCAACACGAGCTTAATTTCATCACATTTTATACATAAACAGATAAACAAACAGTTACTTCATATATGCAGCATATAATTAAAATAATAAAAATCGCAAAAAATAAATAAATAAGTAAGTCTACACCATTTCCAGCTTTAATTATTCCCAAAGCCTGATTAACAGCCAATTAAAATTTAAAAATTTTTGTTTGTGGATTTCCGGATATTTTTCAAATTTGTGAACACATTAATTTACATCATTTCTATCTTTAGTATCGCCACTTGTTAAATCTTAAGGCATACAATAACGATAACGTTGCGATTTAGGGGCGACAAAAATATAAGATTTTGTACAGTAGCTCGCATGTATAGTTTTCTTGTCGTTCTAGATAGATTTGTCATGGCTGGCTTTCGAATTCTTCGAAAAATCGGTTTTTACCTAGTTCTGGGCTTCTTTTAACCGGGATTTTAAAGAGTGACGGTTTTCCAAATATTCGAAAATCTAGGTTTTCACGGCCAAAGTATTCGGCATCTACGAATATTTTTTGCATTACAAGTTTTATTACATTGAATTGTTGGAACTCATTGTCATCTAGAATTACACATCCTGTCTTTTGTAGTAATTCCTGGGGTACGGGGTTTCCCGACCTATACCTTCTTGCTGATAGCTTATAAAAACTTGTATGTTGCTACCTAATCCCTGAAATAATGGGCGCGCATGCAAGTAAATTAAAGGTAAAAGTGGAGTAGAGGTGCTACCGGTACATCTGGTTTACACGTGGTGGGTATGGTTAAAACCCAAAGATACGGGGGAAAACTTATGGGTCGGATGAGTGTGTGTGCAATATGGTGCTAGCTAGGCCATATATCTCTATGTGCTGTTGCTATTCGACAGGGCTGTCCTGGCGGTTGCAATTGGTGAGTGCTACATAAGAGGGAGACTTCTTACCGCTGGGCACTTTAGCAAGGTGTCTGTTCATGGTTCTGCTGCCTGTAAAGAATTTGCTGTGATGGCGTCTTTGTTTAGGGCACATATGGTTCCGCACCTCGAATGCGCCTCGGAAGAGGACGGGAGGTACGGTGCTGAACGGCTTTATTCACACAGTGCGAAGAACGCCGTAAGGCTAGGTCTTATGACAGGTACTGACGTAAATCTTTAACATATTTGTCATCTAGGATATCATTATTTTCAAAATAAAATTTTAGCTTGATCAACCCTATAAGACTTATATTTGTAAACATTCGCGGAATCGAAATTCCTTTTAAAAAATATCCCAAACATAAAAGTCAAAAGTGCTAATTAATTATTATTATTATTATTAATATTATTATTAATTAACGATCTTGAATAAAAATCAGTAATCATTTTTTCTTGAATTTCTAGATCTATATGGAAAACAAGCGAATAAATTAACATACACCATTTCCATTTTATATTTAAATTATGGATGACAATTAATTTATATAAAGCTTAATAAAAATTTATATAAACCTTAAGATAAAAACACATTAATATATCAAATCTTTTCGGAAAAACTAACTTTTCGTGCAGTTTTGTGTTTTTTTATTCTCGTACGCCTGTAGTTAGGCAACGTTTTTCGTATATACATTTTTACTTAGTTTTATTAAGTTATTATAGCTTGAATTTATTTCAAATGACATTTGTTGGACTTCAATTATGACCTGATCGAAAATCTGTTACACAATTTACGCTGTCGCAATAAATTCTCTTGAGGTGCTGCAAAGACTGCATGCCACTTACAAAGCAGACTTTTTTCAAGAACAACCACTATCAGATGTTATTTGCTCGCCAAATTTATATATACATATATATTTAAAATTTCTCGGACAACTCAAATTTTTGCATATATTAATAAAACCCCCATTAACTAATTTAATGTCTTTCAAATAAGTTAATCTTTTTAACGTCATAAAAATAATGAATTTGAAAGCAACAATAAATAATTTTAAATCAATAAAAAAATATAAAATAGATAAAAATCAGCGTCTTATTGTATATACAAGGAAACAAACACACACACATCTATTGAAAAAACAATACAAACTTTTATGCATATGTAACACTCACACCAGCTACAAACTGCGTAAGAATATATACATATAACACACGCAGTCTCACCCCCTCATTAACACTTACACACTCTCTCTTGCTTGTACTACACCACGTCTCCACAATATATTCAAATTACAAAAGAATATTTAATTACGAAAAATGTTGCATAATTACAGGCGGTTGCGAATAATAAAAAAATAAAAAAAGTATACAAAATAAAACACAGATAATAAAACTGCATAAAAATAAAGCTCTGTATATATTAAAATTTTTCAGAAAAAAAGTGAAATATATTGAAAATATATACATTTTTCCTGCTGGGAAAAATCGTAAGACCAATGGCCATTTGCTGTAGCTGTAGCTGGCGCTGCTTTTGTGGTCGTTGTTCATTATGCATGCACATAAAACGTTTCGTGGCCACAGGTTTATAAATCAACCATAAAACTGGAAAACAAAAATTATTTTCAATAATATTGTATATATTAAAAAATATTTTAAAAAAAGTTTATTTAAAGGGTTTTCAACTAGGGTCGATATTCAAGCTAAAATAGTGTAGGACGGAAGGCACCGATTTGTTCGGAAGGTTCTTCTTATGACACTATGTACGTACAGATTATCGCTCGAGTCACATGCAAAATTTCGAAAGTTACAGCGAGGCCTGATTTCTACTGAAATGTTTTTTTTTCTCCTTATGTTTTAATACGTGACTTTGAGTCATTTTGAATTTTATTAGCTCAAAGTATTGACATAAGAAAAGTTGGGAAGAAATATGTAAATAAATTACTTCTAAAAATTTATTTTAGCCGCCAAGTTGCATACCTTTCAAGGTAAAAGTGCCTCCTTGGCGCGACTTAGGGGTACATTTGTCAAATAAATAAAACTCTTAGCTACTCTGCTACATTAAACCTAGATCAATAGTGACAGCAAATCTTTAAAATTTGAAACCAGTGACAAAGTAATAAATAAAAGTTAATCATCTTTTAAAATTTCTTCAAAGTAACTTGCTTTCAATCCAACCCAGACCTAATCGTTTAACCCTTTTTTTGTAAATATAAGTATCTGTATATTCCTTTCTTTTTGTCAACATTTATATAAGTTAAAAACAATAATAACACAACTGATAATACCAACAAAAAAAATAATAATATAAAACACTGTGACATATTGGGGAAAACACACAAACGCACACATAGACAAAAATTGTCAGAAGGAAAATCGTGTGTCTGTATATAAAGTAATTAAGAAAATCCATAATTGAATGAGATTAATATTAAGAGATACGCGAGTAATTTTAAGCAAGTGCTGGGGACCAAATAATGATCAATAATTAATACCACAAAAATGGAATGATGAAAAAATATAACATGACTTGCTAAATGAAAATTTACTGGAAACAAATTTCAAAGTGAAAGAAAGTTAAAAAAATATCACTCAAGAGCATCTTAAAGTTAATTTTTCATTTCCTTTAGTTAATTTTTTATTTTAAGAGAACTTAAAATAAATTAATAATGTATTTAAGGAAAAGAGACAAATAGATAAACAAATTGCATAATTTTAGGGTCGACAAATACATATATTAAAATCCATTTCTTTGATTTCTGAAAACTCTTATTACTCAAATACCTGAAAATAATGTAATACAAGAAGACATACTCTATTTCTGGCAGGACATACCTGGAACTTGTCGCTAATATCAAGCTAATCGGATATAGAAAACTAAATTTGCATTAATTTGGGGTGTTATTTGGAGAAAAAAAATTATTCTGAAACATTTACAATGGTATCTCTCGAACGAATAAATTGATTCAAATAAATTTAATGCACTCACAGCAGTTTTTTAGATTCCAAAAAATTACTCAATTTAATCAACGATTTTAAAATAATTTTTTAATATATTTAGCACGAAAAAAATTCGATTATCAATATACAATATCATGAAAATTATGGCAACTGATGTTGCCAAATCATTTGAGAGGGGCAAACTGCTCGCATATATATAAATATTTAAAGAATTTAATTAACTCATGGGAATAAAAACAATAAATATTTATTTAATAACATTTGTAAAACATATATTTTGACAATATTTAAACTAAAGAAACAAAAATATTTTAAGTAGTGTTAAATGTTATCAAACTAAGATGTTCATAAGTGCCTGTAGTGCGATTCAGAAACTTTATTTATTTTTTTATAATACGAAATAATCAACAAATAAGGATATCATAGTTGTGTATTTTCTGTAAAAAAAGAAAAATATCTAAAAAGTCGAGGGATTCATTTTCAGGTTATTTAACCATATAGAACATTCTCTCATTTTAAAGTTCATTGCAACAAGAAAGTAGGTTATTTAAATCAGTTATTCGAGGAGACAAAGTCTAACGCACAGTTTTGTGCAATACATAATACGCAAGATAAGGGCAGCAAAGTAGATTTAGTAAAAATCAAAATTAAAAAAAATCTAAATGTATTTTCCATTACTCAAATAACGAACCTCCGTAAATGTTAGTTTAGGTGATATTGAACTAAAATCTGCAGTTAAAATTAAATTATTTTGTGCATACTTTTAGGAGAGAGCAAGTTTAATTAAAGAGTATTTACACCATTTTTAATATGTAGCAAAAGAAATTTAAAATACCTCCTTGTGTAAGGATCTTCTTAGTAAAACATAGTTTTTTTTAATTTCGTTTGTGACACTCAGAATACTTTTAACATTAAATGTTAGAGTCAAATAAGATTAAGATAACTTTTTTTTTTTAGATTATTAATCTTTTTTTAATTTGTTCTATGGAAGCATTTACATATTAAATGAATTTTCAAATAATATTTGTTTCCACCATTCATAACATCATAAAATTAATAAACACTCATGTGCCATGTCAACTTAATGTTTTTAAATTGTTACCCGTAAATTAATTTTCGTTTTTTCCGTCATGATTTCGTGTACTCAAATACATTTGAAAAAAATTCTTAATGAAATGTAACACTTTGATTTAACACAAAAAATTTACAAAATGCAACAAACGTAAAAACCTTGTAACCATTTAAATTTCAAATAGTTAAAATAAAATAAAGTCGAAAAAAGTCCACATATAAATAAAAGTGCATGTTTTAATTAATCGTTAACTGATGTAGCAATGTGTAACATTTAACGAATATTACCAAACAGCAAATTTGTATTGGTCATTATAATGCTAAAAGCAAAAAAAAGTATGTAACAAAATGGCCAGTGAATGCTCTAAATGCGATAGCGCACTAAAGTATGCTATGGTTTTCTTCTTTCCCAATTCGTTTGTTAGTTGATATTTTTGCATGTTTGCCAGAACAAAATGTTATAAATGATAAATAAGCAAAAGGAAATTTTTAATGTGTTAAAATATTGTGCTAAATCACAGTAATTGTGAGTATATGTATGCATTTGTGTATGGGTATGTGTGTCCATAGATTCGTTAAATTGCAATCAAATAAACATATGCGACAACATGAAGTAGTTAATTTTAGTGTTGTTGCCTCTTTTTGCCTGCCTGCCACCACTACATTTGAAGCGTGATTTTTGCTGTTTGTTTTTCATATTACAAAAGTGCCCCACTTCTTACGTTTCCCTATTTTAACTTGGTTTATTATTATTTATATATTTTCGTTTAAATTTTATTTGTTTTGTTTTGCAATCGTGGTATATAAGTGTTATCGCAAGGCCTATATTATGGGATATATACAGTTGTTGCTGCTGCTACTGCAGTTGTTATTTTATTAATAACAACTGTTTGTTGATTGCTGTTGCATGTTCTTCATGTTTTCTTGCTTGTTTACCATGTTTATATATATTTTCATCATGAAATTTACACTCAATTAACGTTGATTCGTAACAATTTTATACCAATTTTTATTCATCTTATTTTTGTTGTTTTGCATTTTCCAACCAACCATGTTAAAGTAGCAAGAAGTAAACAACAAAAATGAAAGAAAGGAAAAAAACAAAAAAAACAACCTTGCCTTTTTATCATACATTTTTTGCAAATAGATTTATTTATCGTGCTAACTACGAACATGTGTTAGTGTATAACTTCATACACATACATACACAAACACGCAGTTATACACTGGTACTCATGCAAACACTTAACAAACATAACTTATTTAAAGCTTTTTAATGTCAACTATAATAAAATAACAACCAGTAACAATAAGAGATGAAAAATTATATTCATGTGTATATGATTTCACTAGTCAAGTTGCATTTGACTGTGTAAAAAAGAACTTAATTGATATAATAACAAAAAAGTTTTATTTAATTTTTCCACTCATAACACATGAGAATGCACTTGTGGACAGAAAAATAGTGGCAAATAATTTGAAAGGAAAGACCTGATTTTACACCACAGGCATATTAGAGCAAGACAATACGAGTATTTAACAGAAAACCAAAATTTTACTTTGTTTTACTTAATTATGTTGTCCTATTTTATAGCCTAACATTACATTTAGTCACAGATTAAGTGCTATTTAATGTAAATTTTTTGTCAAAAACATAGTCCCTTTTCCTGCGAGTCTAAGCGGTGAGTTGACTCTTTATTTACATTAAAAGTAGAACACACAATTAGAACTATGATCTATAATCTTTGTTCAAAAAGTCTCATCAAAACACAAATTTTGAAGTTAAAAGCACTGAGATCAAAATGAGGATCAAGTTCTTGAGGTACCTAAAATACCATCTTATTTCTACACAACCTGATAAAATGACCTTATAATTGTTTCTCATATGAAAAAGTAAATACGAAGGAGATATCAATCAGTAAAAACGTGACTTTTTGAAACATGTTTTTGGAATAAAAATCACTTTATTTTCCAATATATGTAGTCTCCTTCGAGCTGGATATAATTTGTCCAATGTTTTATCCCTTAAAAAAATAAGATTTGTCGAGGTCGAGGTGGTTTTATTGTTTAAG